>HG996559.1:22010001-22610001 GCA_905340355.1 Rhagonycha fulva | reverse complement strand
GCTCTTATTCCAGGTAAAACTTATAATTTGAATTTGAAGGAGGGTCGGAGTATCACAGTTTTTAAAATGTTCTTACGCATAAGCTATGGGTATCTAAAAAAGAATGGGTACCTAAAGAAATCTTCCTTACGTAACAAATAAATTATTAATGGAACTGAGTAGATAGCATAAGAATTTTGTATAAAATTTTGTCTTTCTGTTTGTAACAGTCTCTCGAACTTCTGGTTGATTTTTTATTTATTACTAACCAAAAAATAGTTTTAACAATAAAATAATTTTCAAAAACTTTGTTTTTTTATTCAAGAATTAGCTATGCAATTGAAAAAAATTATATATTACTAACTTTTGTCACTGGCTGATTCAGGGGGGGGAGGGGGGTAATTGGGTAATTATACATATTATATTACAGCTGTACAGGCCTACAAGGCCCTTGGCTTCATTCCCTGCCTACCTAACCTGTCTTGTAAACTCTCGTGTGACACAGCCGTATCAACGGTAATGACGTCGACACAAATATCAGGGATCACCACAGAGTGTGGATGCCCACCGGAAGGCCGAGCCGAGAAATTCTGTGCAATTCGCGATTTGAACCCAGAATTTTCGCTCTATACTCAACCAGCGATTACATCACTCCACTGCTGCGACAATTGGGGAATTACCTCCCCCCCTAAGAATTATTTTTTTAACCCGTTATTTTTTATTTTTCAGCATATAAAGATCAATCTATGTTGCAATTTACAATTGATATAAATATAATATTGATATAATGAAAAAAATTGAATTGAAAGTAGGTGAATTACCCCTCCTCCCCCTAAGCCAGTTGACTGGAAACGCCCCTGTCTTTTGTGTGTAAATTAAAATATTCTGACTCCCATTATAAAATAATTTAGAAAAATTTTGTTTTTTATCGAAAAATTGACTATGCGACAGGAGCGTTTTCAGCCAACTGGTTTAGGGGGGGATAATTTACGTATATCAATGTAAATTTCAACATAGATTGATCTTTATTTGTTGAAAAATAAAAAATAAAAGGTTAAATAATAATTCTTAGGAGAGTAATTACCCAATACTCAATTACCCCCCCCCCCCCAAACCGCCAGTGCTATGCAATAATATAAAAAAAATTAATAACGGCTTTTGGTTTTATGATTTTAAATTGCCGATTTACTGTTACAAAAATTATAAAAATGATTTCAAAATTGTATTCTAATTTGTTTTTGTACTTAAACTGTGACGACCCCCATAATAAAATAATTTTTAAAATTTTGTTTATTGCAATGATAGGGGCCTTGGGTTTCAAATTGACGATTTACTGTCACCCCTTTTTGTAAAATTTTGAAAAAGAAATTAAAAATTTATAATTTAAGAATGGCAGCATACATAAACACCGATTTAGATTTTTCTGAGAGAACGGGGTATCAAAACATTTAAAATATGCAAAAAAAATGTGAAAAATTAGGTTAGCGTAGATTATTTTTGTCAAAAAATTTTCCTTTCAAAAATTTTGTCCTAGACGGGGGAGCGGGGGTTCTCATCTATTACAAAATTTTGAGTAGATTAAGTTTTGAGTTACTCCGCTCGGGCATCAAAATATCTTCTCCTG
The DNA here is from genome assembly GCA_905340355.1 of Rhagonycha fulva. Classification (NCBI taxonomy): domain Eukaryota; kingdom Metazoa; phylum Arthropoda; class Insecta; order Coleoptera; family Cantharidae; genus Rhagonycha; species Rhagonycha fulva. Next base: position 22,608,398 of record HG996559.1, on the reverse strand, counting down.
CACCGAGCTCTCCTTTGTTCTTACTGCAGGTAAAACTTATAATTTGAATTTCAAGAAGGTGGAGGAGGGGAGGAGTATCAAAGTTTTTTAAGCTATGGGTATCTAAAATTTTAAAAATATTACAAAAATTTTCTTTACATAACAAATAATTAATGAAAAACAGAGAATTAATGAAATGAGGTAAATAAGTATAAAAATTCCATAGAAAACTCTGTCTTTCTGTTCGTAACGGTTTCTTGCACTTCTGATTAGTCTTTCATTTATTACTAACCTACAAATAGTTTTAATAATGAAATAATTTTAAAAAATATTGTTTTCTATTAAAAAATTAGTTATGTAATTAAAAAATATTGATGAACGGCCTTCGGTTTCAAATTGACCATTTAATTTACAATCATAAAAATTTCAAAAATAATTTTAAAAATTTTTGTGTGTAATTTAAAATATTCCGACTTCCATAATAATATAATTTTCAAAAATTTTGTTTTTGTCGAAGAATTAACTATGCAATAATACAAAAAAATTACAAACGGCCTGTGGTTTCAAATTGCCGATTTACTGTTACAAAAATAATTTCAAAATTGTATGCTAACTTTTTTGTGTACTTAAACTCTCACGACGCGACGTTCATATAAAATAATTTAAAAAAATTCTTCTAAAAATTTTTTTTAAAAAATTGCAAAGATCAGCTTTGGGTTTCAAATTGACGATTTGCTGATGTCACCCTTTTGTGATAATAAAATGTTTTTTAAAATTTTGCAAAAAAAAGTTTAACCTTATTTAATTACTTTTAATGTTAAGAATTTATTACTATTTATTCTTCTCTTTCAGAAATTTTTAGATTTGTGGTGCTAGATTTCATGTATTCAAAATTTTTCGATTCCAATTTTAATGTTATAAGAGGGGAGTTCAGCCAGAAATTAAAAAAATGGTCTAAAATTATTATTTTTTGGAATCCCCCCCTCCAATAGCTAATGTCTAGCACAGGGGTCGGCAACCTTTTAGCTGTGGTGTGCCAAGTCACTCTACCAATATGATTCAGGGTGCCGCCTTAATTCTATTTCCCTATTATTATATATTAATATATATCCTTGATTATTTGTAGAGTGCCATTCAGAACCCTATCGCGTGCCAAGCCTGGCACGCGTGCCATAGGTTGCCGACGCCTGGTCTAGCATCTACCTGTGGCCCTGTAAGTGATTGATGTAGTTGTTCAGTTAGGACTTCGATCTTGATTATATAAATTTTTCTATTATATATTTTAAAATTTCAACTTGCGCCACATTCGTAACCTAATTTCTGGATAATTGTTATAAAAAAAATCAGGAGCTTTCAAACAAAAAATTTTATAGATAGTAGAATTTGAAAACTGAGATCAAATAAATTAATGAGTTAATCCTGGTTTCCTGGAAATGAATTGCCATCATTAACATAAGAATCAGGATACAGGTACATCTGAAGGCCAGCCCAGCAAGCTACCTAATGGATGGAAAATATTTATAAGCTCATAACACTAACACTGCCAAGGAAACGACGCAGATGTTGGAAATAACTTTAGCTTCAACGCTTAAATTAAGTTGAAGAAAAAGAAATAAATTAATGAAGGTTAACATATTTTTTTAGGAACCGGGGGGGTTATTATACCCCGCATAACAAAGCAACAAAATGACTTCAAAATTTTAATTTGAGTTTGAAAAGTCATCTTGTTGCTGTGTTATGACTGAGGGTATTCCGCAATCCTCCCCTAATTATTTTAATTAATATTAATAAAAAAATAAAAAAATTAATAAAAAAAATAAAAAATAATAAAAAATTAATCTTATTTAATTAGTTTTACTGTTAAGAATTTATAGACCAAGAGCCTGCGACAGTTTCCATCCCGGATTTTAGAAGTAGTGAAAATGTTATGGTATGGCTTATAGATAAACACTACCTAAATACAAAACCAAAAATAGCAAACGTTTTTCTGGTCGGATAAAAGAATAATAATTTGCTATTTAAAATCGTTTGAATTTGTAGAGCAGCGTGGGGACTAAGGGATGGTAAAAAGGTATCCGTTAGGGGTACCTAAAGATTATACACTACAGGAGTATGCCATTGTCTGACACGAGGGTCAAATTTTTATGGTCCGTGTGTATAGGGGGGGGGGGGGCGTTTAGCGTTATTAAGATTTCAAAAAGTCACACGAAAGAATAAAAGAATGTCGCTCATGTCAGACAATAGCATGTCCTGAGGTGTATAATATTTAGGTATAACGGGTGTATACTCATAACAGATACCTTTTTACCATCCCTTAGCCCCCCGTACTGCTCTACAAATTCTTAAAATTTTAAAAAGCAAATTACTCCTATATTCAAACAGAAAAACGTCTACCATTTTTGATTTTGTATTTAGGGGGTGTCTATCTATAAGTGATACATTTTTACAACTCCTAAAATCCGGGATAGAAACTGTCGCTGGCTCTTGGACTATTATAATTTAAAAATGACAGCATTCATTAACGCCGATTTAAATTTCTCCGGGAGGGGAAGGGTCTATAAAATTAAAAGTGTTAAAATTTTTAATAAAAATGTTTTCTCAAATTTTAATATTTTATCATGAAACACTTATTTAGCCCCTCCCCCTTTTACTGTATTCTAGCCGTTGGTTAGGAAAAAGCATGAGTTTCATGTGTTCATGAATGACTACTTCATTCATACTGTAATCCAATTTGATTTTCTTTCATTTACTGTATTATAAAAGAGAAAAATTACAGTTACAGGATTTCAATAAGCTGTTGATTTATTTCAATAAAATTTGTAGGCAGTGAAGCCGCAGACTTCCCCTATGGACGCTGATGAATCAAATTTTATAGAATCGAGCACTCGATTGGTATTTTAATAATTTTTTTAACAATTGAATTTTTAAGTGTTAGAGATTTTATGCGATGATTTAAAATTATTTATCGTAGTTATCGATAAGATTATGGTACAGATAGGAGAACATGTTTTTTAATTATTATGTAAATAAAGCGTAACGAAATTAAGTAAAGTGCACACCTTAATTACGTGATTGAAAAAACCACAGTATTATGTAAGTAATGCAAATTTTAACAGCGTGCGCTAGCTTTCGGAAGACTCAGGTTCGATTCTCGTTTTGGAGCGACAACTTTTTTAAAATTTTATTCATTAATGATTATTATTATCACCAATTTGTTTTTTTGGTTATTTTAGTCCCACGCAATTAACCGTTTCGTTTACCATAACGTAACGTTTAGTGCTTCTTAATTGGTATTAATTAATTACATCAATAAAATAGCTTAGAAGATGCAAAATTTTGGCAAAAAATCGACTATTGAATATTAATTTATTGCATTTCGTACATTCGAGTGTAATTTTTTTTTCGAATAATCTTGATTTGTATTCAAAAACAAGATAATAAGTTGTGCTGTTAACTAACATCCCACATATTACCCCATTTAAAAGAATGTCGTATAATTTTCGAGATCATAATGGCGATTTTGTTAAAAATGTCTTTGATCTATTCTTTTAATTAACAACAACTACTAAAAATGGAAACAATATGTATCTTCATTAAACTGATAAAATCAATTTCGGAAAAAAGGTGACTTGATTAAGTTCGTTGACACAAAAATTTTACATACACGAAAATCGTTGATAACTGTGAAATCAAAAAAACTAGCGCCTCCAAGTTGAGGAGTGGCCCCTCCTTGGGGCGCCATCCCGACTGCAATTTCCACAACATGAAGGTTCGAACCTCGGACGTTCAGAACTAATCGGTATTCCTTACGCTCGCCCATCGATAAATTATTATTGTTATTACACAATTAAATAGTTTGCACCATTACAAAATTCCGGAGCTTTGTTAATGCATAATTGCAGTTAACGACAAATAAAACTTTAACGATATTACAATTAAGATTAGAAATTGTTAATGAACAAGAATGTTAATTGCAGTGTCAGCAATTTCGAAGCTTTTTATAAAAGCCAGTAAATACCAGATGAAGAAATTAAATTTTTTTAATTTGATTTTATTTTGTTTTACAAGCAAGATGTGCAGACTCTCTCTCAGATTTTTAAAATTGTATTCAAGATTAGATTGTTAAAAGTTGTTGACATAATGTTTTAATAAGACACTTTAGTGAAATGGTCCAAGGACTGAACATTACATGAATAAGGCTTTCCTTTACCGCAGTTACCATTTATAGTAGTAAAGCTATGGAGAAGTTTCCATACTGAGATATGTACATACGTTCGACCAAGACCTACCAAATCGTTAACTCTCACACAGACGCTCGTAAATTAAAAATGATTTCTCTTAAATTTGAAAATCAAAAAATTGTACCTATAGGTATGTTGCTATTTAAAATTGAATTCTGACTGACATGGGCAAACAGGGATTTCGTTCTCTTCTATTCCAAATAAAGTTTTACGATGGAAAAAATTTTATAGTCGAAAGTTCCTACTTGTAGCTAATAAAACGGTCTAACCTTACTGTTGCAATTTACATTTTGATTTATATTTCACGCTCGGAAGAACAGTGTCATAGCACCATGCATACAGGGTGGGTCGATATCACTTCGCGATTTTTTACCATTAGTGCAAAGACAAGATAGTAACATTCTGCCTCTAGGGGTCAGAATTATATTACAAAATTCCTTCTGGTAGACACTCCTGCTCTTGGAAATGGAAACAAACTCGACAAAAGATGTTGAAAGTAATGAATGTGAATCCTGAAGAATGACGGACGGTATATCAGGTGGATTAGTTAAAAATAAAATTAAGGATCTAGTTCATTAAGCGGTACTCGTAGATATTAAATTAGTTAAAGAAAATTCAACGAAATTTGATCGATAACTTTAAAATTAAGCGTTTAAGGTGAGGTAGAATGTTGCATATCGATTACTTTAGCTAATAATCGATTTTAAGTTTCTAGTTTTAGTTCGAAATTCGCCTCTATCGACTTTAAAGGACAGATCGCTTTTAGCTGTAGCACTTACACCATCGTACAGTTAAAATAAAGCAAATTTCACGTTTTAGTGGTATTTTTGGCTTAAATTTGACAAAAAAATAAAGAAAAATTCACTCCCTTGTTAGTAGCACCTTTGCCAAGTTGGATAGGCCCTAGGCATATTATAATAATTATTAATTAGTACAGAGTTGTCAAAACGGTTCTGAGCCCTCACAGCCGAAGGTGGCTTAGAGTCGATTTTGGCAACACAACTACGTCCGATTAGGATCCATCATCCCTTTTCAAGTATTTTTGGTCTTAAAAAAGATATGCGGTTTCAGTTAATTCCTAACGTCCGTTAAAAAGTTTGCAACATAACTAAGAACTAACGTGAACAATAAATTTAACATGGCTCATGTTAAAGCAGGGGCGTTGGACTGCATGCGGAACAACTGCTGCCGTCCCTCCAATGTAGGTCTCTCGAAACATCTAAGGGTTAATGATTTCAAAAACCCGCATTCTATTTGTTGATAATCCCAACTTTATATAAATCAAAAACGTATGAGCTGGGGCCCATTAACCTTTTCAAAATTTTTAGGTCCTGAAGACGAAATTTATTACAAATCCTAATATTATCAGTGGTGGTCATATTAGAGAAGATATAACCTCATCTAACCGTTGTAGTAGTAAAAATGTTATACTTTTTATCATGAACGTCCATAAGGTCATTTTCAAAGAGGGGGGGGGGGTTAAATAAAAAAAAATTTATTGTAAAAGAGTTGTAATCATTTAAAATCAGAAATTTTAAAAAATTGTTAAAAACTTGCGCTGGTGAAATATTAAATATTAAAAACAAATTTAAGCAGCCAAGAGCCGGGAAGGGGGCAGCTGACTTTTTTGCCCCCCATAAAAGACGCTCATGCTATTTATATTAATTTACGTTTTATGTGATTTTATAGTAGCTTATTTTATCACATAAAAAATGAATCCAACCTCGTTGCTTGAAAAATATATCATTATAATCGTCAACCATTTAAATTTTATAATTGGTTTTGCAAGATTTAAACATTTATTGCATTTTGAATATCTGTAAGTCGCAAAAAAATAAGCAGGGACGCAGCTAGCCTTAAATTCTTATTGATGGGGTTGCTACTACTTCTTGTAGGGCGCCACACCGTGTATAAAATATAAAAAAAATGGGAGTGAAACCGGAGGGAAGGGGTACGGTCCAGGACACGCCGAAAACAACCACTGAAATAAACAGTCTAGTCTGTGCGGCCTGAAGGCCGCACTGGATCATGGTTAAATCTACACTATTTCGAGTTTTAATTCAAAAAACGTCGATTGTATTTGGATCAGTCAGTGCCTTATGAGTTATGACCATCCTTGTAATTTGCTCTGTGAGCAGATCAACTTTTAATCTTAACTTTTCGAGCTTTCTAGACGTTTAGACGTTTCTTATTTAGACCAATCATTGTAGCAAAAAAAGTATGAAAAATAGCAAAAGTTTTTAAATTTCGAGACAATATTGGAAGGTAAAAAAATAATAAATTTGATTTTGTACCCTTGCAATAACTTTTTGAAAAAATTTCCAAAATTTATGCAAATCTTGGTGAACATTCTAATAATTATTACATATCTTAAAATACAAATTGCACCCTGCTGCGATTATCGGAAAATGGCAAATTGTAGTTTATTAATTTTATTTTGGTGTATCTTGTCTAAAAAAGTGTGAGTCGTGCAAATAATTGCTTATGCAACCCAATAGACAGATTAATAATCACAACTATTTGCAGTGTTCCGGTCATCGCAGCAAAGTGCAAACTTTATAGACGATGTGTAATAGTTATAAAAATCTTTTCCAAGATTTGCATAAATATCGGAATTTTTTTAATACAGTTATTGCAAATTTACGTTCATTTTTAATAATGTAACAATGTTCCGGGGGATGAAAAAGGTTGCAAAAATCGGATTTATTATTTTTTTATCGTTTACTATATTGTCCCAAAATTTAAAATCTTTCGGAATTTTTGTCTAACTTTTCACTTTTTAAGTCCGTAGTGACTGGATTAATTATGATTATTCGGTAGTAGCACGAGAACCGAACCTAGAAGATATTGAATTTATTAATAAAAACTCAATGAGATTTAATTAGATAACATTAAAATGTAGCGTTTAGGGTGAGGATTAATCCCAAATATCGATTAGTTGGGCTATAAATCGATTTTAAAGTTTACCATTTTATGCAGAAATCGACCATAATGACCGCATTCTATTACCCGTTTTTGTGTATTTACTTGGGCTTGAGGCTGGACGCGGAGAATGACTGCGAGAGCGTAGTAGTACCTACACCATAGTAGCGTTATAATATCGAGCTAATATCACGATTTTGGGGTATTTTTACCTTTAAAAGAGAGATCCGGCAATCGAACTTAGGTTAGTGTTAGGAAACGATTTGTTTTTTATGTGAACTACTAGCTATCAATCTAATACATAATAAACTTTTGCGAGGGTGAATTAAACTGCGGGGTGGGCACAAGGAAAACAACCACTGATATAAACTATCCAGGCATTGTAAATGATGAGTTTTATTTACAACCATTAAAACTTGAAAAATTCAAAAAGATTTGTTTGCGGGGCTAATTGAGCTCAAGTATTTTAGAAACCTATTCTTGATTTTATAAAAAATCGTAATCCGTTATTGGCCCCCCTCAATATTTTAGACTGTACTAAATAATTCATTTTATAAAATTTTTTTATAAACTAGGGGTTTTCCATATCCCCAGACCCTCGATTACGGAACCCACGCTTTTTGTTAATGTAGGCCATCGCGACGTCTGTAATAATAAATAAGGAAATAAAAATAAAACCGAGAGTCTGAAATAATTTTTAGATTGCGTCACCCACCGATCAGGATCAATGAATTATTTCCAGCTTTAATTAAAAAAGTGTCATTTTATATTATTTTTGTAAAAAAAATTTACCACTTTTAACTGGAAGGTATTCGATACCCCCCAGACCCCTCCGGTTATGCGACCGATGCTTTTTGTTATTGTAGGGCACCGCATCGTATGTAAAATATTTAAAAAAAATCAGAGTGAAACCGGTGGTCTGGTGGGTACTAAGTATCCTCCAGAATAGTAGGCCTTTGTCTACTAAAATAAATTGTAAGTTAGTCTTCACGACTTCGTTTTAACGTCTTCGGCAGGTTTGCGTAGCTCTGACAAATTTCTAGTCAAACAGAACCGTAACTTGCTAGGTATTGTCCTAGGACCCGAATCAGCTCACAAACGACAATATTTGATGTGGCTCACGCTGTGCATTAATTTAAAAAAATTAAATGAGTTGAAAATTCGCTTTATAATAATTAAGAATGACAGGTAGATAAATTCGTTTTTCGGCCAAATTATACAATAATAAAAATGGCAAAAAATGAAAATAGCGAATATGTGTTATAAATAATAAAATATCTAATATAGACGGTCAGTATTTTAACGAGCCGTTGACACTGTCAAATTTTAATGGTATTGGCTAGATTTTAGTTTTTTGCAGGCGTCTATATGAGCATAATGGTATATTTATTGCTTCACAATGTTTATGTGTCGTCCGGCGCCACCAATGTATTATTTAGTCTCAACCTCATTAATATTATGATTTTAGATAATGACACTTGCAGATTTATTAAATATCTTCATCATTGTTATCCAAAATGTCCGTCACATTTTTAACCTTTTACACTCTTTGGACGTCCGCCGCGCCGTCCTAATTCATTTTTCAGGTAAATTTTTAGGACAGCAAGATTTAATATTTGTTTATACATATTCTATGTAAATATTTGTTAATTTGTTTTGGAAGTCAACTACAAATAAAACGCTTTCCCGTGACACATTTTCTTCACATGATCGCAGTGATCGCATTATAAACAATTTTGTTTATCATAACTTTTCACGAACAAAACTATAAATTTCAATGATTCGCTCGTTCACAAAATATTTAATTTTTTTTTGTTTTTAAAATTTTTAGATCATTTTTCAAATAATATCAAATATGCTGATACTTAAGACTGGATGGGGGAGGGGGTCATATAATTTTTTTTTAATTAGCAAAAATCGGAATTGTAATATTTCTAAAAAATAAAAAACAGATTAATTTTGTAAGTTCTTCGATTTTTGAGTAGAAAGTCAAAAAAATTTTAAACAAAATTCCTTATAGTTTTAAAGCTCAACGTAACTTACTCATGCTTGACGTTGACATTAAGAAAAACTACACCTTTTCTTTATTTTATAGAACAATAAAGTATTTCACCTTGGTTATTTTAAAAATTACAGTTTCACGCAAGTTTATTTTATTTGAAACATTCCGGAGGTTTAAGGCGTCTGGTAACTATCTATTGGAATAGTTGGGGAGGGGGATGACAATTCACCATCGAGGTATTTTTAATTAGTGGTAATTTTTTCGTTTTTTTTAATTTTTGATATTTTTAAACATCATTATGGTTCTGACAAGGTAAATGTTATGATAATATGTAAATAATACCAAAGCCGGTCACTCAGTAAGGTTAACTGAAATTTATGTTTTAGCTGCTTTTAGTTTTTTAGTCTTCGTTTACATAATTTCGGATAATTACAAATGATTTTCTGACTTTATTTATTGTTGAATAAATCTCAAGGAATAAATTGAATTGAATTGAAATCCTGAAAAGGCTCGGGGCCCCTTGATCTTCGGAGCCCCATCGTATTATGACCATTTCTGACGCTATAATTTTTAAAATAAAAGAATGCAAAACTTTTTAACTAATATAGTGGCAATGTAGAATTCAATCAACTTTTAGTAACCCGAGTTACTAGGTTTTACGATTGTATGCGAGAATATGTTGGAACTAACCAATTTTTCATTAGTCGACAATTTAAATAAATTATTTTTAGTATACATTTTTACGCTAAAATCGTCCGTAATTTATTATCCGTGTGGATTTAGTTGGACTTTTTGGCAGGGCTTGGCAAACGACCACAAGAGCACCAGTGGTATCTAGAGGTATTTTGAGCGTTAAAAGAAAGATCCACCGGTCTAGCTTAGGTTAGTGTTAAAAACAAATTTTTTATTAGTGGTCCGTTAAAAAAAGATCGACTGGTCTAGCTTAGGTTACTGTTAAAAAACCGATTTTTTAAATCAAAATACTAAACCCTTTTTGAGTAATTTTTGTTTAATATTTATAAACTTCTGAGACGGTGACGTCAATTGAGAAGTAGACGGAGCTATCTTTATACCATCTCTTGTAATTTTCCAATTTTATGTAAATTTTAGGTTCTATTTTTAATGAACCATAAAATTTTTGTTTTTATTTGCTGTTTTCACCATTTATTAATATCCTTTCTTTCAGAAATTTTTCTTTTTTTCAGAGTTTTTGATTCCAATTTTAATGTTATAAGAGGGGAGTTTAACCTTTCATGACACAGCAAGGAATTAAAAAAAAAGGTCTAAAATTATTATTTTTTGGACCCCTCCCTCCTTCCAATAGCTAATGTCTAGCTGTGGCCCTGTGCGTGATTGATGTAGTTGTTCAGTTAGGATTTCGATCTTGATTATATAAATTTTTTTATTGGTAATGCCTTAAATATTTTAAAATTTTAGCTTGCCCCACATTTGTAACCAAATTTCTAGATAATTGTTATAAAAAAAAAAATCAGGAGCTTTCAAACAAAAAATTTTATAAATAGTAGAATTTGAAAACTGATATCAAATAAATTGATGAGTTAATTGTGGTTTCCTGGGGAATGAATTGCCATCATTAACATAAAAACCAGGATACAAGTACATCTGAAGGTTAGCCCAGCAAGCTACCCAATGCCAGTAAAATGTTTAAATGCTTATAAAACTAACACTGCCAAAAAAACGACGCAGATGTTGGAAATAACAGACTTTAACGCTTAAATTAATTTAAACAAAAAGAAATGAATTAATAAAGATTAAAATATTATTTTAGAAACCGGGGGGTCTGGGGGGTATGGAATACCCCCCAGCCATAACAAAGCAACAAGATGACTTCAATATTTTAATTTGAAAAGTCATCTTGTTGCTTTGTTATGACTGAGAGTATTGCGTACCCCCTCCCCTAGGTTTTACATCTATTTTTTCACATTGTAAATAAGAATTCCGTACAATAGCAGCCTTAATTCCAATTTTAAAAATTTCTGAAAAAAATAATGATAGAAAACGGTCCAAAAAGTAATATTAAAACAAAATATTTATGAGCCATTGCAAATATGGCTTATTATTTAAATTTTTTTTAAATTCTACATGAATGAGCGGTTAGTAGCATACATAGCCTTTTATTGGCCGCCGCTAGTAATTAAGCGCCGCCCACCTTCAATACATAAGATCCGATAGGTGGAAATGGTATGAGGCCAGGGGCGGATGGGCCCACCGGGCTACGGGAAATTTCCCGGTGGGCCGTCAGTCAATGGGACCGTGGACCGTTAATAAAATAAAAATTTTGCCTGCTATGCTGTTTTGAACCGTGACATTTACATTTTTGGGCCGGGGGCCGCTAATTTCCCGGTAGATTTTTGATAACCCATCCGCCCCTGTATGAGGCACGACGGCGGTAGCTTTGCATAAGTTTCGGACCTAGGGGGCCTGCCAGGGTGTCTGTCGCGTGCGGCAGTTCAAAGGGCTTCAAATTAAAACTCGTACATTTAAACTTATCTGATCTTTAATACTCAAACACTGGAGAAGAAAAGCGCCAATGTCAAGAAAAGGGGCGCCAATGTCAAGTTGTTGCCCTGGGTCGAAAAAATCGTAAATCCGGAGCTGCGTTTGCATGCAGTCAGTGGCCCCTACTTCGTCAAACATGTGAATTTAATTTAAGGTTTTAAATTGATTTATCGATGATGAATCTTCATCGGACTTAGTTGTTGTACAAATTAATATCCTTGGGGGGGCCTGCCAACTTGGCAAAGGTGCTACTAAGAAGGGAGTAGATGTTACTTTTTTTTGCCAAATTTAAGCCAAAAATACCCCTAAAAAGTGAAATTTGCTCGACGTTGTTGTATAGGTACAAGTAAAGGTGCTCTGACGATCCCCACTCTTCGCGCGTAAGATTATATCAGAGTACACAAAAACTGCCGACACAATGTCTCAATAGAGTCGCTTTTCGAACGAAAATTGCAAACTTTAAAATCAATTATTAGCTAAACTAATAGATATACAACATTCCTCCATATTTAAAACGCATAAAATTCCTTTGAGTTTTCTTTAGTAAATATAAAATTTTTGAGTCAGGGTTATCTCTTACGTTGTTTTAAAATTTCTTTCCTCAGTCTCCACATAATTCCCCAGACCTGGCAACCTATGCCAAATATGAACTATACTCTGTTCACTGCACTTAGATGCAGCTAAGTAACTCCCATAAATTTATGCTTGCATAGAGGAATTAAGGTTATATCAAAATAATTTTAATTCTAATTGGATCAACTCAACTAGGTATTTGAACCCTGGAACCCCGGGGGGGGGGGCCATCCAAATCGGGGAACCTCGGTTTCGGTGTCTTTATTACATGAAAGTAGAACTTTATCTCACCAATTAAATTAAAAAATTCAGTTGTTCTTTTTATTTGAGTTTATTTTAACCTAAACCAATAATCATAATATTTTTTAGCCTTCAGCAATTTTTGCACCTTATTTACTATTATTATTTATTTCATCAGTTAAAAGCTTATCTGTTTTTTAATTTGCCGTCAGTAACTGACGGTCATTTAATAAACTAAAGTTACCTTCGATCAACAATGTCAACTGATAGTTTAAATAATCCAATGTACAATATTGTCATAGAACAGGAAATTGCAATAAAGTGTGATTTTCATAATTTCAAAAAAAATACTATGTTTTTTTTATTTATTTTATTAAATTACCTCGAGATTTTTCAAATTTTATTTAGAAATTATTACATAATATTGATTATTAAATTATTATAAATGAGTATGGTATGGTGAAGGGGTAAAGTTTTGCTTAAAAAAAAACTAGCATATTATGCACTTTATTTTTAAAGAGATTCGCCTTCGGCTTATTCCGTAAACTATCTGCTTTGTTCAATTAGATATTTCTTTTAATACTTACTATGTGATAAACTAATAACCACGAACGTGTATTGGAACTGAAGCTTATGAGTTCACGACTTTACGACATGGGCATGGGCGTTCATTTTGGGGAGCAAAAGGGGCAGCTGCCCCCCCCCCCCTTGGTTTTTGGATGCTTAAATTTTTTTAGACATTTAATATTTCACCAGCGCAAGTTTTTAAAAGTTTCGGTTTTAAATGATTACAATCCAAGTTGGTACTTCATTCTTCAGGTGAATGAAGCCCATTCAAGCATGGGCGGTAAAGCCTGATAATGATAAGTAATGTAGCATGTATGATTTTAGGCAAAATATTTGAAATCGAAGAAATCGTTACATTTTTTTTGAAAACCGTAGCGTTACGAAAGTGTTGAATTTGTGTTTGCTAGATTAACAAATTCATTTTTCAGAGTGTAGTAGGTATAATGCCAAAAAGTTTGCTCCAATTCCATTAATTTGATGATTTGAACTACTGGATAAAAATAATTAGGTATTCAAAAACCCGTTAGACATTCGCTCTTGCCGATATAAAATTTTTACAACTTTGACAAAAGTTGGTGATGAAACCAAAATTCATAAAAGTGACAACGGTAAACACGCGCGTAAAAATGAAAAAGTAATCAGATTATAAACAACCCTTTCGCAATAAAGTAAACACAACAGGGGATAATATTTTTTCCAAACGTCGTAAAATTTTAATCGAAAGGAAAAGTCGAAAAATTTTGGTTTTCTTGCTTTTATCAGTTCGCGAGGTGGAATTGAGATTAGATACAAAAATAACAGTTCAGACAAGACCTCGGTTTTTCCTTAAATAAGTCGGCGCCTAAGTAACCCTTTGGTTGTTTTGCCTTTTTGGCTACCCAAGTGACAACCGTAAGCAATAAATAATAACTTATTGTAACAAAAAGATTAACTTTTCCTACGACATTAGTATTATTACGCCTCTGTTGAAAATAAAGTGTGGGTTTTTCCAGATTTCAAGAAGTTTAATTTACCGTAATTTTACAGAAAAACGCTGTCAACTTGAAAATTTACTTACTGTAACAACGTTTGATAAAATAAAATTAATTATGTTACAGTGTTATCATTTATCAATGCTATAAATGTGTCAAAATTTACGCTTTGCTGTTTTTCTTGACCGTGTAATCTTCTTAGGGCATTTAAAACAATAATATGTAATTAAAGCGATAATTATACAGTTTACGTCGTTATCTCGTTAAAATTACTATAAACAACTAAAATAACTCTCGGTCAATAAATAAATAATTTTATAACAACAAAATAAAATAAACATCGCCGTTCTTCCGTTACCCGGGCCCATCGAAAAGTATCGGCGACACCCCGTGCATTTAGTACCACTCGACCCGACCACTCACTTTTCCCTCGAAGAAGTCCTCGGCGATTTTCAAAAAGAAATAAAACACGACGAGATGAATAAAGTGAGATTTGAAGAGGTCAACAAACTTTTTATCGAAACGTTAGGCGCCATTAATTTACCTTAAACAAACAAATTGCGATTAATTCAAAACGTGAAAAAATCTACGTTGGAGGAGATTTTTTCGCTCGGAACACTCGAACAAATTTATTAATAGAGAAATACAACAAATCGAACTAATAATAAAATTATAAAAAATAGTTATCAAATCGTAAATTGCTTTAATAATAACAATCGTTGATTACGATAAAATCGTAGATAAGACAAGTGACACTATTTTTTTTAGTACTTGAACCAGTTAGGTCGCGTATAATATTTCAGTGTAAAATTGGATTAAAACTGAACTTTTTCGAGAAACGTAAGTAGCGTTACGTAAAAAAAATATTTATCTCCCATTTTTTGTAACGAAAATAGTTCGGTTTTGTGTGATTTTATCGTTTAAATAGTTGGTCCGGTCCTGGAAATTTTAAAAGTCCTTTTAAAATATCCAGTCTGTAACTTTTGTTTTATTTGATCTTCAAAGGGCACTGGAGGTTATAAAAATAATATCCGAGTTGTAATTTAGAAACGTGGAAAATCTGGAGAGACCCGTTGTCATGGAAACACACTTAATTTGTTTGTACAGTAATCGCAATGAAAATGAACTAACTGTTGATTTGAAAAGAAAGTGAAAATTTCATGAATGAGTGAAATTGAATCTGGAACGAATGCTCGAAAGTTCAAGTCATCTTTGAATAAATCGAATTGTAGATTTCGCCGGAAAGTCGTTGAGATTTTTCAGATTTTTGGGCATTAAGTTTTAGTATTATTTAGGGAGGGGGAGAAGGCACAAACAAATTCAAATATTTTTGTTGTGTTTCTGAAATGAAATAATTAAAAAAGTTTGCGTATTTTGTGTTACTAACCCCCCCCCCCCCAATATCCTCAATAAAAATATTTATACTGATCATAAATACTTCTGTAGAAATGCTGATCATCTTCATTCCGATCATCACCTGGTATAAAAAGCGTTGGCACTGCGCCACAATCCTCAAGTTAAAAACCGTTGGTCTTTATAAATCATTGGTTGTGGAGATTGCGGTGCTGAAGGTTCCAGCTTTTATTCCTGTTATTATAATCATTTCTATAATATTAGTCAAAAGATGACATTTTTTATAACTGAATTTGCTGGAATTTGTATAAAACCGAATGGTTCCGCAGTATTCCTTAGGCTGTTGCAGAGGCGCTGGGGGGTGGGGTTATTAACACTTCAACACATAAATGTATCTTTTAAAACCAAATAGTCGACCAATTTCGAGACCATTGCTTTTGAAAATTAATCTTTACTTGAAATTCCATACTTTCATTCTGTTCTTCCAATTCCTTTTCTTTTTGTTTTTAATTCCTACGGCATTTGCATTAAAAATTTCCAATGTTAGAAGACAAATTTAACTAATTGTAAGTGTTAATGCAAAAAATTTTCCCATATTTTGGGAAATATTGGAATAAACTTTAGACGTTTTTCAGTAGCAAAATATAACTTAGCGTTGTTAATTGGGCTCAGGCGTGTACAGGACCAGGAGTTTCCTGGTGGACCCTCCACAAAGTAATGAAATGAGCATTAGTTCTATAAAAAGAGTCACCATCAATTTTATGAAAAGTGTTAAAAAAAACTGTGCAACCTAAAGTAATTGCTGCCTCAGTAAAGATGTCAATAGGGAATGGGACGATTTGGACTGAAAAAATTTATTGAACTCATGAAAATTTGTAATGTCGACGCTGCTAACGTCGTTGTAAAATTCCTACGATTAAAGGTCATTCACGGTATCACAATTTTTGCATACGCCATTAATTTTCAACTCACCCGTAATTGACACCTGTTCGTCGGCGGCATTAGAAATTTTCACCGGCGCCGGCGTCTGCATGCATTACAAATTAATTATAAAGTTCCCAGAGTATAAGAAATTTTTCCACGAAATCTGAGGCGACGGCATTACAAAGTTCTCACCGGTGGAATGCTGCATTTTAAACCCGATATAATCCACCCTAAATACATGCCAGTAGGGCGGCGCTTGTAGCACTCTGGAGCCATAACATCACCTTTGGTCTGGTGTTTGACTGGATCAGCTATTTCGCCAAAATGTTTTTTCCTTCTGCTGGGTTAAGAGCCATCAAGGCCGACACAAGGGCTGACAAATTGGCAAGACGCGACTATCAGTGCGTTCCACTTAAGCCCATGGGCGACCGCCGCGGCGTAGTGCTGTGGTTCTTTGATTGGACTAAAGATCGACCACGGTTATTTGATTGGACTGACGATCGACCATGGTCGTCGTAGGCTTTAAGTCGAACGCACCCTATAACAGTCTTCCCTGTGGGCCGGAGCCGATGGTCACGCTTTCCGTCAGGCTCTAGATGCACTTCCCAAACAATACACCTTAAAACTGCACACTTGCAGATGGGTACATAAAAATGCATGCAACCAAGCAATCTGCAGCTATCTAGAGTCAATCTGATGACAGTTGCAGAGATCTTAACTGGACACTGCAGATTAAATACACAGCTTTACACGATGGGGTTTGCAGATGACCTTATACGTCTTGGATGCAACGAAGAGGAGGAAACAGCTAAACATGTACTTTGTTACTGTCCGGCGTTAACTTCAATAAGATAATTTGTGTTGGGGAACTTCTGGCTCGACATGGTCAAAATCAGTAACACTCCGCTTGCCAAAGTCATCAAGTTCATTCTACAGCTGGAATAGCTTGGGAGGGACATGATTGGGGTAAAGCTGAAAACCGGAAGTAGGACAATAGGCCCGATTTAAAGATCTAGTGAGTTTATCTTACCCTCCACAATAAATCCAAAATCCAGATCGTCCCATTACCACTGACGTCTGAGACGTCGCATCGTACGTGGAATCTAAGCCACGATGTAAATTATTCTTCGTCAGAATATGGCGTACTTGTATAGCTCTTGACTGACTCAACTTAGAATAAATAGTTAAACCATAAAATGTCTGACTGGGGGTCTGGGGGGTATGGAATACCCCCCAGTCGTACCCTATGCAGCTTTGGAATGAGAGTTAATAAATTATTCTAATATCCAATTTCATATCATTCTCAAATATTTTCTATTTCTCAGAATCTTAAATGAAGTATTTGTGGCAATCTTATCATCTTTTTAAAATTAATTTCCTTCATCTTATGCAAGGGGGCCTTCTAAGGTTATTGTTGATGTTATCTTTAGTTATTGATTGGTTGCAATTATATGTATTTCTTTAATTTTATCTACAATGAAAAACAATGAAACTTTTTAATTCGATTTGAGGAAAATTTTGTGAATCCGAAATTTTACATTTTATTGTTGACGTATTTTTTTATAAGCGCATATCCCCCTTAACTGACTTTAAAATTCCCTTCTCCCCCTCAACTCAGCAATAAAAATAAAAAAAATTCCAAGACAAAATTTATGAATCAAATTGGTCTTTGTTTCAAAATATTAGGCCTCTAAAAAGCGATAAATCAATTTACTATTATAAATTTTTGAAAAGTGGGGTAAATTAATATTTACAAATCCTGCACTGTGAGACAGCCGCAAGGGTCGTCGAAAGAACTATAAATATTTTTTAATTTTTAAAATTAAAAAAATAAAAACAATTACATTTTTAACACAAAATTTAGTAATCAATTTGGTTTTTGTTTTAAAATATTAAGGCAATAAAAACCAACAGTTTAAAACAGATCCATTAAAATAAAAAAAATCTTCTTCGGCCCTCGAATGGATGCCCCTAAAAATAATTTTTCCTTTTCTCTACCACGTCTTGGAATATTTAATTTAGACCAATTAATTGTAAATGAGTCGGCAATAAAAAATTTATCTACTAAAACGTTGATAAAAAAATATTTAATCGTAAAATTAAGACACTAGGACAATAATTAATTGTGTCAGGATAAGTTCCGGAAAATAAAATCGCACATCTAAACAACGCAAATCGAATCACAATGTTGAGAAACTTGATAAACAAACAATGCAAAACCATCAGATTTATTTTATCTGAACGGACGCAAATTGAATCAAACCGAAAACCCCGAATTTTAGTTTTTATCGTACATGATATTCAAATGAGCAAATCAATTTCTTTTATCGTGTTTGAATAAAGGGAAGCTGCAAGATTTGCGGAAACTATTATTTAAAATTTTGCAACATTCTGAAAATATCGCAGTGGACATTGCTCTTCAGACATTTTATTCACTCCTATCTAAATTTACATTTTCGATCGCTCCGTTGATTTTTGGTTGTTCTATCATTGATATAATCGCTCTTACAGCGGTCCTAAATAAATAGTCGTCCGTTGGGCAAGGACAATGAATAAAATTTCCATTAGGTTTTCGGAAAAGCACACATTTGAGGATTATCCTGCTGTTTAATTCAAAAAAACAAGGTATAACTAATTCAAAACCGAATTTTTTCCGGTTTTAGCCTTAAAAATCGCTTTTTCTGGGAAGAGAAGCTGTTAATAATCTTTTCGTATGCCTATCATCTGATTTGCTATCTGTCGATAATAAAAAATCTCGAAAACTTGAAAACATCGGCAAGCACCGTCAGATCACTGCTCAAAATACGAGTGGAGACTACATAATAATTTTTCTAAATATAAAAAGTTTTTCATTTTCTATTAGTTTGTTGGTTTAAAAATAATGTAGTAATAAAGCACACGTGTCTATTTTTTTGTACTGCATATAATTTGAGAATCTGACAAGTGTTTACATTTTCTCAACTTAAATAAACTGTGCTGCTTATCTATTTTATTTAAATGTTGTTTACTGACGACGTCGTCACGACCGAGTTAATTAAGCGCGACTTTTTATTACAATTAAAATAATTTTTTTGATGGAAGGTCCGTGGCGTCGCGCCTTGTGAGCGCCCCGCGGAAATATTACATAATTTTCTAATAACCCAACTACTACACGAAAATCATCGATTTATTAATAACACTCAGCCAGAGCGACTAATTAACGATAAAAATCCACTCGCGATAAAGACAATTCTATTGTTTATCGTTCTTAAATCAACAACTCTTTCATAATTTGTGATACCGATTTTTTTTTCTTTCAGATAAAATTATCAGTAGTAATAAAAGTTTTCGCACTTTTCTCGGAGGTAAAATCGAGATGCAAGACGATTATTACATTATAAGGGTAGGAAAATAGTGTTGCTCGTAATCCGTGTAAGTTACACCTAGGGTGGCATCCTTCAGGACCGCAGGATTAGGAAGGAGTCCCGAGAGTAGGGGAACACTACATACATAGGCGCACGTTGAGCTTTCAGAGCAATCAGTTTACATCAAACTGGCAGTGTGTTCTGTTCGTACGATGCAAATATCCTTTCACACAAGTGGTGTCATCGTAATTTTTAGGAATTAAACCGGTGGTTTTTTTGTAAAATGGCCCATTAAATTTCGAAAAAACTCTTTTAGTTAAAAACTTGTGAAGTGTTACAGTGTTGGTGTTTTATTAAAATTTCATTTTGCAAAATGAGGCTTCATGGTTTCGTAGTGATTTTTGGAATCATCATCACAGCCGAAACGCGCTCCAAATCGCCGCTCATCGACGACGACGGAGGCAGACCCCGGAATAAAGCAGCAGGTGCTCTTAATTTTATTTTATTTCGCTTAATTAATTTTAATACCTTGAAAGATACGGCAGTCGACAAATATTAACTTTTAAATCACATCTGGATTTTCCAAAGAAGGGCTTAAAGGCTTTCTCGTTCTTTAATCCTGTAAATTATATTATCCTCACGTACTTCTGTTTGTTGCAAAAGCTTTTCGACTTACAGCACTTCCAATGCAAATCCCATTATAATGGGCGCTTAAAATTTTAAATTGTTTTTGCACCCCGAAGGGGGGCGTGTGAATATTTCTCCCCGCGACCGAATTACAATTTTTTTATTATTTTTTTTCCCGCACCGCCGTTATTTTTGTTTTCGCGGCGTTTTACCTTATTGTTTATTTAACACAAATCCGCTCGTTTTGCAAACTACGTGATTACTTGACAATAATCAACTTTTAATTTCATCAGCTTTTTATTCTCGCGTCGTCGTGTCGTGCGAATCTTCCGAAACGTGAAATTTTGTTAGATAACTCGGACGAGAAAGTTGTTTACATTTTCCTTGTTTAATTAGGATTTTAGCTGAACAATCGGTAATTACAACTTCCTACACAAACGAGACGCACAAGGTTGTCTGAAAGGACATTCATCGCCCTTGGAGCCCTAACGCCCGGTCCACACACTTCGCGCCATGCGACCGCTCGCGATTTTGTATGGACTCCTTTATATTCGAGATGTAAACCAAGTTCACATTTTTCAAAAAGAAAGTTCGGTTCGAAAACCTCACGGAAATCACCCACACAAGCGATTCCGAATTTAATTAAAAATTAACGCATTTTCACAAAGAATCCCTGTAACTACTAAAATTTTTGATATAGGACCTATCACTTTGATATTATAAAATTATGTTCAAGTCATAATTTAAAGTGTTTTTTCTCGATGTAAAATATTTTAAGTGGGCAGTGTTAATCACACTTGTAGCTTTTTTTTCCGCACTTCCACATTTACGCATCATTAAATAGTCATACTACTGTTTTATAATGTGTTGTGGCGGTGTGATGACCTGAATCGAACGCGACTCAAATAGACCAGCGTCGCGACGCTCATCCAACTTTCGTATTCATCGGAGACCGCAAATTTTATTTTCTGTCCAATTTGCAATAACCTCTTCACATGAATTTAAAATATGAGCGGCGGCGTATTGTCGTGTTGCAAAAATGCAAACTAAATTTATTTTTGGTCCTAAAACTTGCTACTTTTTTTTTCGTTAAGTATCACATTTTTCATTCATTCGAATCCAAAAATAAAATACATTAAATATTCGATTACTACGATTATCGTAATTCTAGAAAATTAAAATAGTACAATCTTATTTAAAATAGAAAATTATGTTTTTTGAGAACGCAGTTTCGTGACTGCCAAAACCATTTCCCAATCAAAATCGAAGCGTGAAATTTTCAAAATTTGGAAACGATCTTGTTTATATCTTTTTGATTAGGCAATATACAGGAGAGAAGGAAATAATCCTTTAATTTTGAAGTCTGGACTTAACCTCGCGACTAAACCAATAAATTTTTATTCTTTTATAATTTTCCAAAAAAACACAATTTTAAATTTCGAAAGGTACAAATTTTTTTTTAACTTTGTTTATCCTTGAACCTTTGGGATCTGAGGAGAATTATGTCAACGATTAAGGTTAATCCAGAAATTTTCAATCTTTTCTTCCAGATTTTTGTATTCAATTGAATTTGAAATTCTATTCTGAAAATATGTAAATTGTAATAATGTAGTGGAGTTCAACTCAAAATTTTTGAATGCTTTGATTCTTGAACAAATTCTAAACATATATCTGAAAATCGTATTATTGTTATATACTAGATTGCCATGGCTGTGCGGCCTGAAGGCCGCACTGGAGCTATTTATAAGTTTATCAATAAACAATTCAAAAAATGACAATTAAAATTTAACACTTAGTTCATAATTTATTATTTGCGTTTTTACATAAAAAATTTGTATTCTGGCCACTCCCGGCGAATTGTTTCGGTCAGTGTGGGCCAAATATTTTTTTATACAACATTTTATGGAAATTATCCTTGTAGAGGATTTCCATTTATACGAACTCTTATATACGCTGGATTTCTTGATCGAGATTGATCATCAAGTTGACTATGTGCTGAAAATAAAAATTATTTTAATATTCCGTTTAAAATGTTTTATTTTAGAACTTTAAATAAATTAAATACCCTAGAACTGCAGCGCCATCTACCCAGAGGCACGGTAACTGCCTGTAACATCTAGTTAGGTGATGAAGCTTAGAACGTCGTTATTGGGTGAGCTGGTGAGCACGTCAGTTGCAAAATGAGCCGAAGGCGAATTCTGTAGCTTGCGAATTCAGTAAAAGTATTTTTCGATAGAATTGCGTATACGATTCTTGTTTTTTAATGTACAAAGCGTCACTTACTCAAATATCATAAAAATCGAACATAGAGGACGACTTTCGGGTTGGTTGAAGATAATTCCGGTACGGTAATACATTGAAAATTTATATTCTTGTTTTGCATCTTTGGGGATACATTGTGAAGAAGTGGTTTTGGAAACCGGGGGGTCTGAGGGGTATGGAATACCCCCAGGCATATCAGTAAATAAGCAACAATACGACTTTTAGGAATCAAATTAGAACTGCCGTTTTATTGTTTTTTTATTGCTGGAGGGTATTTTATACCCCCCCAAACCTCCTGGTTCCACATTAATTTCTGCACATTTTTCACATGGTACCTCACAAAGACGGTTGTTGGCATAGCGTTAAGCGCAAAGACTGCTAAATACAGAAAACCCGGTTCGACTCCGGGAGAAGTAAAAATATTATTCTGACCGTCTCCATTCGGAAGGCAACGGCAAACCACCAAGGTGTAATTTGCCTAGAGAACATTTGAAAAAATGTCACTATGTCCTTTCATAAGACGAAGGAATCTGAGACAGAGAGAGACCCCACAAGTATGCCCGTAAAGAAGTAACAATACGACTTTTCAGGAATATAATTACAATGGTTACAATTCAATGACTCTTTTCTTATTTATCTATAACAAAACTTTACAGACAGCGGACAGTTTTATTTTGTCTTCCTAGGGCGTAAAAGTAACTTTTCCACCCTGAAAATGCAACTTTGGGAGTAGTTCATCAACCGGTACTCCGATTTTAAAATTTTTCGCTGGTCAGGATGATGGAAAACGGTCCAAAAAGTAATAAAAAATTTGCAAATAGGGCTTATACTTACAAAAAAACAAAATTTTACATGAAATCTCACCATCAGCGATCTCCTAAGAGCATTGATGTATGTCTACATTAGGGGCTCACCGGCTTTAGCTCAAAGAAAGTAACATATTAACTTCTGTTAGGAGCAATTTAAGAACAAAAACTGACGTTTTTTCTTCTTAATTTTCTTAGATTTGACTCGCGAAACGGTCTCATCAGTAAGGGTAGGATAACGTCTCTGTGATGTAGGAAAATTTGAGAGCTGGGTGGATTCGCGTTCCACCCGGGTGCGTCGATCCCCACTCTCCGTACTAAGACACAGGTAGAGTGCACGTAACGTCAATACAATGCACCATAAGGTCACTCTTTGAACAGAAATTGGAAACTTTCTCTCAACTGTCGAATCGCGACGTAGACCATAACATCGACTGTTTTCTATTATTATTTTGTTGTTCTTGTTAAAATAAAGCTATAAATCTGCTGACCGTAGCATACAATCGGCAATTGCAGGCTTATCCAAATGCCAGCTATGGTCGTTTTATGTCAACAAGAGTTCAAATTTCGATTAGAATCGAAGAGTTTAATAGACATTTCTTCACACATTTGTGATATTTTAATTTATTCCATTATTTTAAAATGACGTAGGACAAATTTTCTTCTGAAAACGTCAGTGTTAGTCAGTTTAACCTCAATTTTTTTGCCTCAGGGATGTTCAAAAGCTTATGAGAGAGGAAAAACTTGGCGTGGTTGAAAAAATTATCAATCGATTGATAAAATTTTTTAAAATTGGTTTAGATTTTCCAGGTTGTACAGCCTAAAGGCCGCACTATAGATATTTTTAGGTTGGCACGAAATAATTGCGTTACGAACAGATTTAGAAGTTTCTTTATTATTTTAGTTGATAGCGCCATTTATTAGTAATCTTTTGAACTACTTTGTAAATCAGAAATCTAGGTTCTGTTGACGGTACGTGCCCTCGACGTAAATACTTAAAGCAAGGTTTATTAAGGGGCGGAGCTTATCTCAGTTGTCGAGTAGGTACGAAGCTGAGAACTACTATACATTTATTTTAAAATGTTTTTCAAATGTGTGGGTTCAGTGGTCCAGATTTCCAGTTTTTTGGGCTTTAGCAAAGCTTTTTTAAGCTTCTGATTTTTGAGTGCGGTATATGCAAAAGTAGGGGGTGAGCAAAGATAAACTTATCAAAACAGTCAATACAATAGACGTTTATTATTTTTACGGTTTTTTACTATAATTCGCTTTAATTTTTGAATGATCCGCAAAATTTTATGTTTATATTGTAATTTACAGCCCCATCTACCATAATTTCAATAGAAAAGTTTTAAAATCCAGTGCCAGATTATCGCACTGCTCCCGAAATCTTCATCAAAAAATCTTTTTTGACTTTAATTCATTCATTGCTCATCGCCATTCTCAGCATGTGCGTACCCTAGTCACTTGGAATTTTCTCGAATATGTGAAACGTAAACTTTTTACATTGTAATAACTATAATAACTAGGCCTACTAATAACCTATCAAAAAATTTGAATTTTTCGAATACAAAACCCAAACATTTTGAAATTTATTTTGCCTTGTATTACATAGTATTATTTTTCAACTTGATAAGGAAAATTCGACACTGAACCGGATGCGGACTGTCCAACTGATGGATTACATTGTGCGATAACAAATTTTTGGGTTTGCAATTTTTGCAATTTCAAACCGAATAAATTGGTTTTATTAATATTAAACGACGTTTTCGCAGGACTGCGAAAAATTTATAAAAAATGTAGGAAATTTTAACACTTCAATTTTCTAAAAATAGATTTACCTCATCAAATGATAATCTAATTAAAAACTGGAAACTTTTTAGTCGTTTTTTGTTAATATTGTAATAGATCGGGAAGTACCAAAATCTTTAAAATACGTTCTGGTTAGAACAAAATTTCCACATCGTTTAGGGTTTTCCAGACCCTTTCAGACCACCAATTTTCATTGTCGAGACATACAAGACGTGAAAATTGCTTGTGTAAAGAAAACAAATGGATTGACCAGACCTTTTTGTACAAAATTAGCTTCGAGGAGGACGTAAGGAAGCTTTTCCACCGAAACAAATTTATGCAATTAGAATTAGGGCTAGCCAAGGATTGCATGGCAATAATACGATGACACAATATAATTTCAAACCTAATCGATGATAAAACTTAAATCGATTGTAAAATTAATCGACCTACTTCTACCAGATTATCATCCTATCCGATAAAGGAAGATACACACGTAACACAACTTTTTTTGCAACGTTAGGAAAATTGAAAAAAAATGCACTTTCTCCATGAGTAAGACGCAATAATTATGTGCAAGTTAATCAAACCGAGTATCGTGTTTATAGACGTTAATTAGTGGTAACGCGACCTTTAGCTTATGTTCCGACCTTCGCCGTGGACATAGAATTGTAATTTACGATATCTCGTTTAATAACATAAGAAAAATTATGTTGCACCTACCGACAGACAATTTGTACTCGTTTAATTTGTTTAAAGATCGAGCGACCGAGATTTTACCGACAAAAACATTTTTTGTAATAAATTAAATGAATGGGTGAGGAGAAACGGACGTGATTGCATCTTTGCATAATTAAAAATTTTCATTGAATGAATGAACAGTTTCGATTAAAAAACAGTACGGATATTCAGCAAAAACACTAACAAATTCTACTTCCTGATTCTGAAAGGAATAATAATTTATTCTTCTAACCAATTGAAGTGTCATTAGCAAAAATATAATTTTATTTTGAGGTTTGAAAACTCTCGATGATTTAAAAGAGTAGCACCAGGTGGTGTTAATGAATTAGAATGAGGAAGGCGAATACTTTTTTTTTATTTAAGGTTGACGCATCTGCTTCTATTTTGAAGAACATCTGACGGCAAGGGGAAAACTGACATTTAGAATGTTACATTGGCTTATTTGAAAAATGTGAATCATTCCGGTGCTGTACTTGGATGCATTTTTGAAGAAAGTCGTTTGATGTTGACGTGGTTGAAGAGTAATTGTAATGGTGGCTTTTTGAAAGTTGACGTGAAAAATTGACCACATAATTCAGTTTTATTAAAAATTTAACGATCTAACGAAAAGAATTCCTGAGAGACAAAATTGCATCATAAAAAATTGAAATATTTTTATGTCGCCGGTGCAAAAAACAATTTTTATCACTTAATTGTAGTCGTAAGTTGATGTATTTATGGATAAAAGGCAAAGATCTGGCATAGTTACACATCACGCTCTCCATTTTTATCTCCATACGCTTAGGCGCCAGCTTAACAATTTCGATAATTCGCATAAAAAATTAACGACATATTTAAATCGCACGACAAGACGGCAACACAATTTTTCAATTGTAATTGATTAGATCAATGGGGCATATAAATAAATAAAGAAATAAATTTACTCGTAATTGTTGTATTTGTAAATTAAAGTTAAATGGCAATAAACCTCCGATTGTTTGCTATTTGTTGTCGTAACTCAAAATAGACGGGCGCCATTCTCGATTGTTAAATTGTTCAAAAATAACCAAGACAATACTTACGCTACATTATGCATGTCTTAATTTAATTATAAATATTTGTACAGTTTTCCATGTCGGTTTAGTGTCGCCGAATCGGCTTTTTAATTCTCGAGATAAAAACCCGCGATAAATGGAAATCAATCATCCATTATTGACGTTGATGACAAGGACGATAGGAAACATTCACGGCGGTAAACCTCCGGAGGACGCTTTCGCTCGCTTCCTTACAACTTGCAAGTGCTTCTTTCACCATTTCACATATTTAACGTCTTTTCATCAGATTGCTACATGGTTTTTGTGTTAAAAATGTGATGGATTGCACTTACTACATCGTTTTTGTGAGTAATTTTCCTGCGTTTCAACTAAACAGCGTCGCGAATCTCGTC
This sequence comes from Rhagonycha fulva, assembly GCA_905340355.1. Taxonomy (NCBI): domain Eukaryota; kingdom Metazoa; phylum Arthropoda; class Insecta; order Coleoptera; family Cantharidae; genus Rhagonycha; species Rhagonycha fulva. The sequence continues at coordinate 22,581,112 of HG996559.1, read as the reverse complement.
GTCCATCGACATCATTTGTTGGTGTTGTTGGATATTTGAAAAGCACCAATAAAGGCAACCAAGTGTCACCCACTTATTGCACGATGAAGTTTTATATTTTTTGTAATTTTTTCATGTTTTGTTTTGCGGTAATCTCTAAAGAGAGACTGCAAGAAACTCGGAATTTTTTACAACCAAAATTAGATAATGCATTTCTTAGTTCCAGTTAGAAAGAATATGAAATTTGTGGGTGAATTATTTTCGCATTCTGCTGCCAATTTTGTCTTCAACAAACAGCTCTTTGTTTAAAATATGCTTCCTCATTATTTTTGGATTTCATCCGATAGAAATCCGTTTGAAAGCTTTCTTGCTTCATATGCTATTTCTGGTTGATTTTTTTCCCGATATTAGGTGTTCAGTATTATTTAGTGTTATTTGTTTGTTTGAATGTAAAAAAATCTTTTAGTTTAATTTTAAAGTTTGATGAAAATCGGTTCAGTATTTCAGTAATAAACACGCTCATTTCGGTAGTAATCTCGTTAGTCTATTCATACGCGTCATGTAGGGTATTAAAGAGTTATTAATTAGTGAAAACTCCGTCAAAATCGGTTCAGTATTTTAGGCTCTAGAGCAGAGACGAGCCCAACCAACTTTTTTTCAGGGGGGGGGCGATCTCAAATTTGCCAACTGAATTAATTAAAAATTGCAAACTTTTTGTAAGTAATACATAAATTGGGACATTGAAAATACCAACTCGACCAAGTTTTGGGTGATTTTACCAACTTACTAAAATATTGGGGGGGGGGGGGGGGGAAAATTCCCCTTCTTCTCTTGGCACGTCCCTGCTCTAAGTGATTTTTTTTAATATTGTCGAGTTAACTGGCAGTGTCGTAATTGAGAGTTTTGGAGCATATGACCAAGTATGAAAAATGTACCTTAAACGGAAACGAGCGAGAGGTTTGGGGTTAAATTTTTTTTCTAAATTTGGTGCAAAATACCAAATTTTGAGACTTACTTTCAGTTAAAATTTATTAAATTTAAAAAAAATATATATGTATAGGGAGCGAGAAAGCTCCCCTCTCTCATGACAAAAGTTCATGATAAAAGTTTACTTTTTTAACGCCAGAAGCGTTACCGTCGAGCTTTCTCCAATAAGGGAGCTAATTCTCCAATAAAGAAGAGGGAAAGCTCGACGTTAGCGCTTCTAGCGTTAAACAAGTGACTTCTACCATAAAAATTTTTAACTCTGAAAGACGATGTCAGCTTTCTCACTCCCTATTAATTAAAAATTTTAGGACTATTTAAAAATTAAAAAAAATTTTTTATAATATTTTACAAACTCGGTTGAGTTGTTTACTTCTTACAATTTAGATATTATTTTTTTAAATTATAGTTTAGCTTTAAAAATTAGGCTCCTTCATTTAAACGGTGCCTATTTTTAACATTTTGATTTTTTTTCAATTTCAACTTTTGCATTTCGGCGCTTTCTATGGTCTATGGCCGGGGCCATATTGGCCATATCCTAATTACGGCATTTCACAGTAATAAAAAAAATTTTAAATTTGTCTTTTATTTAAAATATTTGAAAATTAATTTTCTTACAAAATAGTCCAGGACAGTAGGTTATATTCCAAAGTCGCACACAAGAACTAAAAGGTCAAAATCCAATGCTATAAATGTCTTCTACGTCTTTACTTCATCGCGTCCACCGAGTCGTTTTTACAGTTTTTCAATGTTTATTTTACGCTATTTTTAAAAACAAATTACTACAATATTGAGATTTCTCACAAATAAAAGCTGTGTCGCAAATTTCAGTTCTTTTGACTGAAAAATACAATTTTAACAGAATTTATTTGCGCAGATTGCCCGCATTGTGCGGCTTAAAGGCCGCACTGTTGGTAATAAATAAACGAACCAATCGATGTTACTAAAAGAGAACTTTGGTGCCGAATGTTCATTTTGAGGAACAATTTACAAAAAATACAATATTTTTAATTTAAACTTTTGCATTTTGGCTCCTTCATTCAAACGGCGCCGGAGCCATATTAGCCATACCCTAGTTATGGCACTGTTAACTGAAACACAAGTATAAAAAAAATTATACATTTATTTTAAATTTGTTTTTTATTTAAATTTTTTGAAAATTAAATTTCCTACAAAATAGTCCAGGACAGTAGGTTATATTCCAAAGTCGCACACAAGAACTAAAAAGTCAAAATATAATGCTCGAAATCTACGTCCACCGAATTGTTTTTTACAGTTTTTCAATGTTTATTTTACGGTATTTTTAAAAACAAGGATTTTCCACAAATTGAAGCTGTTTCACAAATTTCAGTTCTTTTGACTGAAAAATAAAATTTTAACAGAAGTTTTTTGCGCAGATTGCCCAGATTGTGCGGCCTGAAGGCCGCATTGTTCCTATAGGTTGGTAATAAACGAACGAACAAATCGATCTTATACTACAAGAGAACTGTGGTGCCGAATGTTCATTTGAAGAAAAAGTTTTATCCGTTATGTTTTGCCTAGCACTGAAGCGCATGAATGGATTAACGAGAATCCTACTAATGACCGCTCACCCACTGACAACAAATTAATTTTAAAAGAAAGAGCACAGTTTATCAAGTTACGTAAACTTTGATAGGTTTGGGAAAATAACAGCTTAGTTTATTTCATTTTCTTTAGCTCAGCGCGTGAGCGGTCAGTAGCAGGAATCTTGTTAATCCACTCGTGCGCATCAGATTCAATCGGGATTGAAAGCCAGGAGTGGTGGTGTGATGTGATCACTGGATGAGTTAAATTCTGGATTCGAATCAAGGACGGATCGAACCAGACACGATGTCGCTTTGCCTACGGAATCTAACTTGTGCGTCTGTGGCGCGGGGGGGGGGGTTAAACGTAGCGCGAGGAGGCCCCAGAATAGAATCAAACAGAATTTCTTAAAGCTCGGTCTTCCAGTGGATATCTCGAGATCTGCTCTGACAGGTCTTCACCTCACAGTTTGACGGTTTTTTTTACGTAAGCTCTGATAGGTTTAGGAAAGTAGCAGCTTAGATAATTTTTTTTTAATTTCCATTTTTTTAGCTCAGTGTGAGCGGTACAAAGCAGAAATCTCGTTAATCCACTCGTGCTCATCAGATTAACTCAGCATTGGTGGACTGATTCATTCTTTTCTTACCAATCCAAATTTAGCTTTAGTGCGGCATTCAGGCCGCATAGTCTGGGCAATTTAATAATAATAATAAATCTTTTGGACTTTTAACAAAAGGAAAGATGGTTTATCTGAGATTGTGTAGAAGCGCTGGTAATATAACAAGACTTCATTTTGGAATTAGTAATTTAAGATTGTAAACAAATCTGCATGTTACTTGTTGCCTAGCAACGCACGAAAACTTGATCCGGAGTGCTTTGGTTAGAAATAATAGTTCTAATTTTGTTTAAAAATTTAAATTACTAAGCTATCGTGCCAATTGTTTTTCATTTTACCTATGCCCTCTCCTCCACCGGTCAAGGAATTGATGGTTACATAAATATTTGACATTGACCATAAGGGGGGTTGTTTAAAAAAAAAAATTTTTATCTATTCGGGGAGATCCGAAAAAATAATTTTAAGACTATTTTAAATTTCTTGCTATGCCATGAGGGGTGGTTGACCCCCCCATTAAATAATATTTTTTCAAAATTATATTTTTCAAAAATTATTATTTATTTCATGAATTAAAAAGTTACGTAAGACTTTAAAACGTAAAATGGCGTAAGTCAAGCAATCCGTAACATAATTAACATTTAAATAGTTCTACTAGTAAGTGCAGCATTTAGCTGCTGTCAAATAATAAATCTGTCGCTCACTACGTTTAACACAATTGAATTTTGAAAGTAATTATGGTATAAAATTGACTTACATCATTTTACGTTTTAGTGGCTTAAATATTCTTTATTAGGTTAGTATTAAAATAAATTTTAAGGGTTGAAAGTTAGACAAACACGGCAACATTCAAATTATCCTAAACAACATAAATTGCTCATATTTGTATCACTGCCTCGATGTCCTATCTGGTCTTCTCAGGGGACTAGTTTGAGTTTTGAGTTTCGAAAGCCTGGAGATTTTTATGTTGCGATTCAGGCGTTTGTCTGGCAGCTAACGCTAGGGCGAAGACTGACATTTTTAATATCACAAAAATCCATGACCTACCCTTACGTTTAGAGCTACTATTACAGAAAGGATAGCTGACCCTTTCTTCTTGTTGGAGAGCGAACTGAAATGCATCAAGGTTATTTTTTAGTATTTTAATCTACCGCTAAAATTTTAAAATCTAATCCATAATTATCAAACATTTAGAAACATCAAAGTTGAGTGGGCTACAAGATGGAGGACGAAATGATTATGATTTATCTAGTCCTTTAGTAATGCGAGCGTTGACAAGCGACAGGACAGTGTCGTTTTTATATTAAAACAATATTTTTATCTAATACTTAAAATTATAATATTAAAAATTAAATTATACCTACCGTTGCTCCCAAGAAGACCACGAGCCGGGACGTACTCAAAATCGAACTGCAGCCATCACAGAATAAAATTCCTCTAGAGAACTACGATTTAAGGTGGAAAACGAATTAAAAAAATTTAAGAAAATTTCTAAAATAATAAGTTTATGGTTTGCTGTATTTACTAATCTAAAGTTTTATCTCAGTGATAAGAAAAACATGAAGTGCAATTAACAAACCATCAGTATGTTTTCAAAACTTAAAAATCAATAATAACGATAACTATTTGAAAAAAAATGGAGCAAAAACTTTGCGATGGAATAAAAATGGACGATGAAAGAAAGCAAAAAATTTGCATTAAAATGTTAATTTTACAATTTTTAATACTGGCAATTATTTAATTACTTCCGTCGTAAACTTCTAATTTTTGGTTTAAACAAGTTGACACAAGGACGAAATCTACATCAACTTACCTCGATTAATTTATTAAAATAATAAAAATAGCTTTAATTGATCGCAAAAATGAATGTTTATAAATAAAGCAGCAACTACTCGAATAGCAGTAGTAAAAGTTAAAATGAAAACGAGAAGATGGATAATTAAATCGAGTCTACTTCCGTTGTGTTTTCATCATTTTTTATTATAACTGCACGTAATTATTATTAAATTAAATGATGATAAGTTAACTGCCGATGGATGGGTTCTACGAGGGAGGTTCGGGAAGAACCAGACGTTGGGTTGTGATTTCGCTCGGTTTTTTTTGGAACCTATCGCAACGTTTTTAAAGTTTGCTCCAAGTACAGGATGCAAAATTTATAAATAAATTTGACGATAATGAATTATTATGCTTTATATTTATCGAGATATGATTTGTTATGTAATGATTATTATTTTTAATGACAATGGATAATAGGTTGTAAAAATAATCCCAAGTTCAAAGGTTTGAAATAAATTTTGATATAATAATTATGTTACAGGTAAAATTATACGATTTCGCGCACTTTGGTCAACCGTATTTATAATACAACCTAATATAGAAATTACTCAAAAGTTAAAATGCGGGTAAGTCGTCTAACGGGTCAAATTGTCCCCAAACCGGCCCCCAAATTTATTCTTGTAAAGTACCGCTTTTACATGTGTTTGTTTATATTATGTTTTTTATTATTTAAATTTTTGTAAAATTGATAATTATTAATGTTCCGGTTTCGATAAAATTTGCAACCGAATGTATCAGAAGTTGTGAAAAAGCAAATCGAGCGTCATTTTCTAAAAATGTTGCCATTTTTTATTACTTAAAAATGTAAATTTGTGTTAATCACACCAAGCGACATTTGTTAGTTTATCAGAAATTGGCGAACACCATTTTTCCCGCCAAATGACTCAATCCTGACTCGAGGACTCCTGAATTTTTAGAGGTCGTAAATTCGTCCATTCGTTCGCTAATGCATCATCGAATGTTTTCTCGATCGGTTAAAAATACAAGCGAAGGATTTTCTAATAATTTTGTCACGAAAATTGTAATATTTTATCGCAACGGTTTTTTTTACAGCGCCACATATCCAACAGATGGGAAGATACAAATCATTGGGCATAAACATATTTTCATGCCAGTTTTTGTGGTCCAAGTAGTTGTTTCTTTTAATTAATTTGATCGTTTAATGCGCACCGAAAATTTTTATATTGGTTTTTCCTTCATCGTTTGATCTATTTTTTGTTTTCGTCTTTTCGCGAATTTTTAATTTACGTTTTTATTTTTGTCTACTCAAAAGTTGTTGCTAATGTTTGTTGTGTCTGCTTAACTCGGTCAGGTTTGGACAATGAACTGAAGAAATTATAGATCAATTATTGCGTAAAAGTTTGGGTTCTTCCCCGAATCGTGAAAATTTCTCACGGCGGCGACCCCGACGATAATTAGGATTAGTACCTAGTCACTACAAAAAAAAATTAATTAACCCAAAAATGGTGCGTTCCAATTTTATGGCGCGGTAAAATCGAAAACCATCGTAAAAAGCAGACTTACGTGGGTGCTTCAAAAAGTTAATCGACGTAATTTAAATATTTATTATTATTAGATTAAAGATTATAGGACATTTAGTGCAAATAATTTATATGAATTTGAATAGAAATGGTTGGATTCACCCGAGGCGGTTGAATATCCATAAAATTATACCTATCCTTGGTGTGTCAAAATTGAATGAACTTTTTTTCTTAATCAATTTTTTATCGAATCGAAGACCTAAAATTAGAAACCAATTTCTACCTGTCATAAGTTAGTTATTTAATAGTATTATAATTTGGCCCTCACACCTAATTCCATCCTCCATAAACCTCTAAACGACCACCCACATAATTTATGGCTTGCCAAATGAACAATACACACACCTAGAAGACATACAGCTATTTTAAATAAGCATGACACATGACTGGTTCGTATATACAAATATTTTTTGAAAACTTTTTTAAGAGGATTAACAATGGATGTGCGATTTTTCTTATGCACGGACTGTTCTCTAAAGCTTTTGCACACCTACGTATGCATTTTATTCCATTCTGCATACACGGAACTCCTATTCCATTAGCATTCAATAAAATCCAAGTCGGAATATATTTTTTTATCTATTTAATTAACATACGCACTTGCAATGGCAAAACTATTGTACCGGGAATTTTTAAAACCGCAGATACGATTTTTGAATTATTTATGAGAGCCACGTTTGGAGAATGTTGCGCTGCCCCCGGAACATCCACAGTTTTGCCTCTGTGCACCACTGCATCAGGATGAGAAAATGAAGTTTTGTGATGACTGCGTGATTAGCGTGCTAAACTTGTAGTCTGAAGGTCGCCCATTTAAATACAACCCGGGCTCATGAATAATTGTGTTTGTTTATATTAAAACGAATTGGTTACATATTAATAATATGTACTACACAGTTATTGACTCATGCTTTTAATTGCTACAATCAGTTTTAATTAAAACTTAAAAATAGAGAGGACTGCATTAAGCAATGTAATAGCTTAATTGGAAAAATGTTGTAATGCTTTATGCATCACTACTCGGGGAGCCGACAACAAACCAGCGATACAAATTATTTACAAGAGACGTAAAAAATGTATCCAGATGAAAAGGCCAAGTGAGGCGTGAACGTGACAACAGGAAGAATTATTTTTTTGATTTGTTGCCAGATAGTCAAGTTAAGATCAACGATTCGGATGGGATCATCTCTAAAATCCTGGATCACAAAATAACATCAAAAGTGTATGAGAAATCTGCTGGAACCGCCCGCCTATACAACTTATTTATTTTAGAAAAATTGGTCTATTAAACTCATGTTTTAGCGTTCAAAATCTTAAATTATCGATGGTTTGATCGTTTCCACGTCGTTGGTTGTACCGACTATTAGAGATTGTACGGTGAAAATTAAAAAAAAATCTTGGTATCAAAGATTGAACCGTCATAGACTCCTAACATCTTAATCATAGTTACAAATTACAAAAAGAAATTTTGATTTTAAATTTTCAACTCTCTGGGCTAATGTTAAATTATCAAAAGGTTTCTGAGTTTTGGAGGGTCCTATGAATAAATCAACGGTCAACACCAACAGTTAAAATTTTGAACTAGATGATTGTGCCTAGTTTGTCTATGGTATAATCCGGCTCTGGTCACGAATTCCAAAAAAAATCATTGTAACGTAAAGGAGGATAAGATAAAGAAGCGCTTATCAAAGATCCAAGGGCAGTTATTCTAGCAATATTTTTAATTTAAAAGCAATTGTACAAGTTCACACGTATTTTTTATTATTCAACAAATTTTCTTGATTGCCAATGATAAGATTTAATTTAAATTGCTACGACTTAATTTTTTCGGCTGGCTTGCGGTGTGTTACAAATTACTTTCATTTATTTCACTCTCCTCCAAGTAGCAAAATTCCAAATTTGCATGCGACGTTAGCTTTTAATGCTTGCGGGGGGGGGGGGGTTAAAACAGCTAGTTTTTGTAGGGCGCCGCGCCGCATGTAAAATATAAAGAAATGGGAACAAATCCGAGTTCTCCAGAACAGCTGAAAAACGACTATTATTTTACTGAAATAGATTGCCTAGACTGCGCGGCCTGAAAGCCGCACTAAAACACTGTTTAAATTGAAAATAAATGAATGATTTACTTCGTCTTCGACTTCTCTTATTTATGATTATTCTAATGCAAAAAAAATTATTAACTCACTCCCACGTCGCGTAATCCCGTCCCAATGTGGTTTTCCTACACAATTCAAAAATAATAGAAGACGAAATAAGCTTAAACTTTATGAAGATAATAATGAGACTGCCTTAGTTTTACTACGGAAGTTACGTACACAAAATTAATTTCAGTTAAAATGAATTCAATTGGGTCTACAGATTAGGTTTTCAGGTTGGATAAACTTTCAACTCGCATATTGTTCGGAGCTGCTTGATATTCGATTTTACATTGGTTCGAAATTTCCAAATTGTCTCAATGTGGAGAAATTTGTGATGATTAGGGAATATAAACGAGAAAAATACTTTGATTCAAGTTTAAAATACAGAAACTTTTAGTCTTTTCTCGTCACGGGTTCACAATGATCAAGGGTTCTTATGGAAGAGAACGATTGTTAGACCAAAAGTGCACCATTTAGATGGTCGAAGTAAACAAAATGATTCTAACGTACTTCGTCCACAGTTCCAGGTCATTCTATTTTATTGCATCGAGATGAACTATATAGTACAATTTTAGTGCGAGGCCGTAGGCCGAGCTATGTTCATAATGGGTCCCTAGAACGTTAGTTATCTAAAAAGGCGTGCAAATAAATATCATTGTTGTTGAAATGATTATACTTCGACTATTGAACAGTAGAACAGTTAATATTCAATATTATAATAATTTGCTAGAAAGCTCCTCCTCCAAGAATATAGAAATAGGTTTGATTGGTAAAAAGGTTTACTACCTAAAGCAGATTTACAATGCCTTTGAGTGAGGCTGCAATTCAAACCACTACAATAACCATGAGTAAAGTCGAAGCCCAAACAACCCGACTGGAAATTTTTTAAGGTATACCCCAACAACATGATTAAGTATGGCACGTCCTTTTTTTAGACTTGAATAGTTGGCGGATGCGGCATGCCTGTATGGCCTTGGAGCTACGGGTTCTAGTGATGTCAGATCCAGTTTTGCTCTGGTGAGCCCTATTAAGGTATTCATGATGACTACACCTGATAGTTACCGAATCCGGCAGGCATCCAAAGACTGATGTGGCTCTGCACTATAAGTCAACCGGATTTGGACCTGACCGAGTTCCACGTTACATTCCAGCAGATTATCTGATCTTTCTTAGGGCAGAAATTTCTGGTTGGGAAGCACAATGTTTACTGCTTAGTAGAACCCCCCTCCCGGTGTCTTGATTTTCCGATTCGCATGTACCCTGGTATTTATGTTGATGTTGGCAATTCATTAACCTAGGAGGACTACCGGTTTAACATGCTGTCCGAAGCACAAAGACTAGTCAAAGAAAGTTTTCCCCTTCTCCGGATTTAAACTCAAAAGATTGTTTTGAGTTAAAGCTTGAAAGGGTGGTTTGCAAAGGTGTAACGTAAATTTTGATTAACAAAAATAGGGCACTCATGTATAATTTTAACCTTTAATTTACAGTAATTACAACTACAGCGAAGCTAAATTAAACTTGATATTGTAAAGGCCCTCCTACACGTCCGCTTGCAAAATCGGGCGTCGGTCGTTTATTGCGATAATACACACGTACTACTAAAGTGGCGTTTATGTTGAGATTCTTGGCTTGCTTAGGTAGAAGCTGGCAGGAACCAATCAGATTGAAGTATTTTCAAAATACATAGCAAGGCAAGACAAGAATATATCGTGGCGACTGTACGACAAAGACTTTATCTAGTCATAACCACAAGAACTCCAATTCCAGTTTCTCGCTAATAATTTATTCCAAAATGATGCAAGATTTTAGAACATTGTGTTCTGGGGGGTATTCCATACCTCTTATCGGAGGTTGGCGACCAATTGAATGTTATTCTTAAATGGCTTTGCCATTGCCTGCGGAGAGGAGAAGGTAATAATAATAAAGTCGGATAAATTTTGTAGCCGGGTTGGGGATCGAACCTACTACAAAAAAACACTGATCTTTGTGATCCAATAATTAAAGTGACCATACGTCCCGTCTTGAGGTAGTTTGTCCCTAAGCACAACTTAGGGACGTCAAAATGTCCCGTTTATAGAAATACAGAACTTTTTCTACTTTTGACTAGGATTTCTCCTGTTTGTCTAGTGTCAAGTTTCCTCATCGCTATTAATTCTTTGAGCAAATAGTTGTTTTAATTACATCCGTTAGGTACCTTGCAAGGTTTGTCTTTCTGATGTGCCTGTACCCTTGTTTTTTATGTCAATGATGGCAATTTACTAACCTGAGGACCAACGGCTTAACGCGCCGTCAGAAACACAAAGACCACTCAAAAAAAGTTTTACTCTTCCCCGGATTTAAATCCGATTCTTCGCTTTTGCAGCCGATCGCGTTAGATGATAGGCAATTACTGTTTCACACACAGGTGTTCTGATTTTAGAAAATAAATGACAGGCATAACCTACAATATTTTGTTGGTCTTTGCGACCGGGGGGTTTGGGGGGTATGGAATACCCTCCAATAATAGACGAAGTTACTGGGTATGGGTTTACTGAACACACGTAAAATCCGAATTTTATGTTTTCCACTCCCGAAGTGGTTTATACTTGGTTTATTATAATAATGATTATAATTCTGACTGCAAAATTTAAATCGAATTTGTCGAATTGGTTTGTTTTTTAGTTCGGTCTAACTCGGGAGTCTATACATGAAGGGACCAAATAGCTCGAGCTGAGTTAGGACGGCCTAACTACTGCATGTATCCCAATTTTTAACTCGCTAGAAACTAATTCGAATTTATACTAACCGGGGCGTATTAGAACCTTTCTCTCCAGTCAAGATGAAAAAAGGTTTTTCAATTTTGAATGTTTTGATTCTCCTTCAAGTTAAAATAATAGTTAGTTATGGGACCGGTAATAGTTACGGCTTCTCGGATAAATTTGATTGGGTGATCATCCCTGCTCGTGTCTCAATAACTGGACGTCCGATAAATCAATAAAACTGAACAAAAATGCTGCAGTAATTGCAATTTCAACTCCTTCTGAGTTCCGATCGACGCGACGCTTCAATCTTGCAGCTCCGAATTTCTTGAATTTATATTTTGTATTTCGAGCAGATCGTCATTTTACGAGAAGCACATGCAATTAATTATCTGGCAAGATAACCGAGAAATTTAGATGGAGGTGAAAATTCTGGTGTATTCTGGTCGAACGAAGAATAAGCTGAGCGTACGATTAGTTTTTGAACGGTCCTCGTATGAAGCGTGAGTTATGTGCGGTATTTTGAGTTAATCAAGCAAATAAGCATGGAAATCATAAATAGCATTCGACAATTGTTTAATGAGTAATTTCAGTACGAGAACCGTATATTCTGGGACACGCATAGTTGCAAAGCGAACAGACCATACCGAGTGCGAGTTATAAATAAATGACAGACCGCATACATACGTAACAGAATTTAATTTAGACGTGTGACCTTTCTTGAGTATTGTTCACTAGACAACTTGTCTCTCTAAACTCTGTAGCAACAAGAACATTATTGTGATCGGCGTGTTCCCTGTCCGATATTATCAAAATTGGCTCATAACGTACGTGGGATACACCTAAAAGTGTGTTGACCCAGAATGAGAAAAAAACACAAAAAATTAAAAATCTGTTATGCAAAGTACAGTGCACTTTGTGGGTGCGCCCTCCATTCAAAATACTCCTACATCTCTTATGACATTGACCTCAAAAATTGCATTGGAAAAAATGTCGAAATCTGCACCATTTTTTGGATGATGAAATTTTGAACGTGTTAAAAGTGCAATGACTGCATCATAAAATTTAAATAAGTCGCATTGCGTTTGTCGTGACGATCGTGTGCGATGGCGGTCTTTTCCAAATGTCAAAACAAGAAGGTGCAACACGACTCTCTACTTAGGCGCCTCGTTTAGATTTTAGCATGACGGATGAACGGCCACCAAATGAAAAAACTCTTTAATCCAAATTACCGGACCACCTACCTTATTAAAATGTAATACTTGTGTAAACGAGAGCAATTTTCTTTTTTTGCTTTTTCCTTGTGGCATTTTCCACTTCACGGTGGGCTCGGGCAGACAGAAAGCGAGCTTCGTAAGAAGAGGAGGAACTGGTTTCATTTTTTGAAACCTCTTTATTAGATATTGTAAAAATTGTCTTTTTAAAGTAGCCAATGCCTGAAGACGGTTTTGCAACTCAAAATTCGAAACCGGTAAAATTTTTAAAAAAACCTCGAAGAAGAAGACGCATCCTTGACATACCTGCGCGTTTCCATTGCATTTTATTTATACGGAAAAGTGTCGAACCGTAATTGGTTTTAAATGCGATTTTAAACTGCGTATTTTGCTATGTACGGCGTAATTTTTTTAACAGTCCTCTCTTAGGAAACAGAATTCACAATGGCCTCACAAACAATGTTAACTTATGTATTTACCTTTGTTTACTTTTTCTATTATTCAATCGATATGTGTCGAATCATGCATTTTACATTAGGCTATCCATACAAGGATGGAAGTAACGTTTTTTGCATCCATTATCGAAAATTATAATTTGAACTCGGGTTAGGAGCGCGAAATCAAGTTCAATGTTAACGGCCTAAGGGGGGACGACCGAAATACCAGTTCGAGTCCAATTTTTTCGTTGGAAAACTCTGGATTACGTAAACCACGCGCATTTTCCGCGAATTGATCAAACGTGACGTTTCCGAGTAATCTTGATAATTACGTTCAATTAAACAAAAAGTCCGCGAGTTAAATGAATAAAAGGCTTATAGGCTTAACGAACAACTCTGGTAGGTGTGTCTATCGTCTTCAGCATTGAATTCGAGCCAGGCAGGCTTAAATATAACATGACTAATATATCCTGAGGCCCATCTAAGATTCGAACTGGCAATTTACCTAGACGCTCTCCAGATTTTCTTTCCTTTCACTCTCGCTTTCAAATGAGAATGTTGCGGCGGCGAGTTAATTACTTTGTGCCGAGCAAGAGACAGCTTCAAACATACATCAGAGCAGTTACCATCTTGACCTATCTTAATATAACGTAGGTTGGTGCAAGCCTCGTTTCTTTGCGCTCACTCTTACCCGGTCATTTCCTCAAAAAATTAATTTCGTTGAAGCTATTCCTCGTCGCCAAGCTCTCTGGCCGCAATTCTACCGCTCGCACCGAACAATAAAATTGTGTCTGACGCGAGTGTAACGAATGCCAAATTTTGACCAAAAGGTGTGTCAAAAACGTTTCGCCGTTTGAGAGAATTAACCTTGTCGCGTACCTGTCCGTTCCCGCGTTAGCTCATTCATTTGGCTAACAATAACGTTGGATGAGTTCATAACAGTTTTTAGCCACGACTGGCGTGGAATTTTGATTTTTAAACTCCGCGTTATGTCATTGTTTTTTTAAAAAGCGTTAAATTACCTAACCATTAATTATTATTTTCGATGATAAAAAGCGAAGATAAAATCGGCGGCGCCAGATATAAAATTGTTTGGTGTACACAATATGTCAGTATTACAAGCTCTGTGTCGGTTCTAAAGTCAATGATCTCGTAATGTCCATGCAAATTTACACCCAGCAAACAGGAAAACATTGCCACTCCAGCAATATATCTACCTTTATATTTAGACTTCAAAACCGCCAGAAAGAAATAGATTACACAACACCTCGTGAAAATTTCACAATAATTAGGTGCAGACCTCTAACTTCATAAAATATTTCTTTTTTTTTTTTTTCGCGTTCATCCGACTGCTATTTTAGTCCACATTCTTTCAAACGGTGACATCTCAAAATTTATACACGCTTGGATTATTTTAGAGCACGATTGTGGGAGGTCTGGTGCTCTTCATTGTCTTCTATAGGTCAGGTGGCTTTTACCGTAGACTGACCTAAAGTTTTTACAAAATGGCTGCTGGGTTATCATTTTTTATCCATTTGTGTTCTTCCACAAACGCAAAATGGCGTGCCCAAATTACACGGAATTCACACCTTTCAATTAAAAATTGCTCTTCAAACAAATTTTCCTTATGTTTTAACATTCAAAACAATAGCATGTTTTATACGGAGTAAAGGTGACTTTTTGTGGCTCGTCTATAATAAGGGGGCTGATGGCCTCCACGATCGCCTCTGAAACTATCGACTCTTCACTTCTTCTTCTCTCTCTTCAGTCTTTTTACCCTACAAATAGGAAGGCTTTTCATAGCAGATTACTCTCCGTGGTTTGCCATTGCCTTCCGAGAGGAGAGGGTCATAATGAAGTTAGATAAATTTTTGTAGCCGGGTTGGGGATCGAACCTAGGGCTTAGCCCGTTTACTTAGCTCACTCTATTATTATTCATTAAATATTTATTGGTGGTTTACGTTTCAAGGGCGGAAAGTGATACTTTACAGTCCTGAGATTACCGACCGATGAAACAACGCGAGGTCTACAGAGTAACTTCCGCCTCGAACGGGTTAATTTTCTTTTTTACTTGTTTTTGTTCATTTCTAAAGACGATTTTAATTTCCTACTCGTTGTTAAAAAATTTTTTATTACCTCATTAACGAGATTATCATCAAACTTGTCTAGCGGTTCCCAAAAGTTTGTTTTTCTTTTTTTTTATTGGATCTTACGTATTACGTAATTGTTTACCGCATTTTTTAAGTAATTATTTTAACATCTGCATCAGTATGGATTCGCTAATCCGGACATGTAAAATTAGCAGCGTTCGAGTTAATGCATGTCCAGATTAGCAAAGCTGTACTGTAATTGCATTTATTGTGGGTAGCAAAATAAAACATCTTTATCACCTTTACAAAGATTTATTTAATTTTATAATTAATTGCTGCTTTCAAAATACCAATTATTAATTATTTTATTACCACGACCGCAACAAATTGACATTCTAACCTTTCAACAAAGAATATTTATAAAAAGAACAAGAAGAGACACTTTATAGCAATTTTTAGTACGCATATTTACCAACAAAATGGCCGCCGTATGTTTATTTTTCATTAAAAATGAAAACACTGAAAAACGCTGAAGAGTGTAGCTTTTTATTCCTGGATTTCAAAAATAAAAATTTAGGTTACATTTATTTCAATTTTTAGTGCTAGGTGGTCCCTCTATGTATATATCATTCTCTTTAGTTCTATTTATATAATTTTTATTAAGTAGGTAATTAAAAATTGTATGTTCATATTAGGCCTAGTTCATATCCATATCTCCCCCTGAGTGAGGCCGAAGGCCGTACAATCATGCACAAATTGATGGCTGATTAGTGACTTTATAAAAATTCTCCATTCTAGGGTGAGAAGAAGAAGGGTGGAAAGAAACGTTTCCACCCTAAAATCCGGACTGAAAGTGCCACTTTCTGTGCGATTGCAGGAAAACTTAATTTTAATCGGGATATTTTAGCAAAACATCTCAATCACGAAAATATTCGAATAAAACAATCAAAACAGTTATTTTTTTTAAATAACTGATAAATCTCAACACGAATCGACTACATCAACCTTAAATACGTTGGGTTTATTTTTTATTTACATTTGTTTTATTTTAAAACTCACCGAAACAATAAATTTTTCATTTGTTTTATAGCGACGCCTACATCGATGCACTACGAAATTTATTTACTATCTTTTTGTAATAATTCGGTTATCCTTCTAATATTTATATGTTGATTAAAAATGACCTCAAAAAGTCCACCCACACGGACGACGGACAACGCTCACACTAAGTTAAATAAAAGCTTTTAAAAAGTAAACAAACAAGAAATGTTTATTTGCAGGAGGCGAAGCCGAGCGTAAAATTTTTGCAATTGATAAGAAGTTGTTAGGGTGCCTTCTTCTTTTATGTTGCGGGAGGAAATGTGGAAATGCGAAAAATATACTTACTAAATTATTTAATTGCTCTTTTTCAAGAGCGCTACCTGTTGGTTTGAGTTGCGTAGTAGAGGTCAACCGCGTATTTTAAATGAGGATTGGCGGATTTCAATTGCATGCTTTCAATACATATTCAATTCAGACGGATTTGGATAAATAACACATGAACAAACGAATCGTAAAACTTAATAAAACTACATAACTTTCTAAAGGAAAAGTCGCAACTCAAACCGGTAGAGGCGCTGTGTAAAATAAAATATTTTTTTATTATTGACTATGGTCATTAAATTACACTTGAGTAGAACAATTAGTAATTAAATGAAGAAACTTTCGTGTCGTACATACTCCGCTCCACCTCGCTCCCACTCCATCTTTACCTGGCTCTTTTGCCACCTTTTATATGAAGCCTCAATTGTCTTCACGTTAAATTTTAAAGCACGTAAAATAGTAGCATCAACCAGAAAAAAACCTGACAAACTGAATTTTATCCCCGGTCGGAAGAAACCGCTGGGGATCGAACCGCCCGTTTATTCAATTGTACCAACAAATGTACACAAATACGAAGAATATTTCAAAATTTGTAACAAAGTTATTTCGTATTACGTCAAAAATGGTCGATGATTTTCATCCCGAGGGTAATTCATTGCGATACAAAAGTTTTCCTTCGACTCCGGAGTATAAAGGAAGGTCTCCAGAGTAAAAACGTAAAGTTTAAGAAAATCTGCGATAAAAAAAACTCCAGTCCCAAATAACTCAAAAATTAAAACAACTTTTACCTCATCTAATAAAATTTGTAATGGCGTATTTTAAAAGAAAAGCTTTAAAAATGAAAATGATTGATGCGAGGTTCCCTCGAGCTTTAGAAATTTGCGTATTTCGTGATAAAGAAAAACACCAATACGGTTTTCAATTTATAAACTTTATAGCACGTCTTTGTAAAACACTTTCGTGGAAAGCGTTGGAAATGTGTTTTTTAGAGTTCATAAAGCGGAATTTTTACGATGCGTGTTCAATAAGTCATGAGAAATGAAAAAACGACGCACTTTTCTTTTGGTGTAAAATAAATGAAGACACTAAAGGAAACAAAAGAGTAAAATGTAACCAATTTTTTATCGTCGCGTCGGCCTACCGGGATGCTTTTCAGGGAAGTTTCAAAAAATTGGATGGATTTGTTTCCCTGTAATTTTTGTTCATTTTACGGTTTAAAAGAAACAAATTATCTTTACGATAATATTTTTAGCGCCATCTTAAATGTGTGAATTGCAAGCCGAACTCGTCAGACATGCTAATTATTCAATTTATTCCACCTGGTATACGATTTTTTCCGTGCAAGTGCATGAAGGCCGATACAGATGAGATTTTAAACAAACACCGCATTTTTCGATAATTTCGACCTTTAAAGGTCACTTGGAAAACTTTTATTGGAATTTAATGGTATTTTTTATTTTCAGAGTGCGTTTTCGGAAAGCAAGTTCGTGAGCTGGGTTCGCAATGGGTTCCAGATTTGGGAGTACCGATTGGCGTTATGTACTGCTGGAAATGCGAGTGCATACCGGTAAGTTGATCCCAAAAGAATGAGATAACCTTGACAAGAGTTCATTTTTATTTAGCTCACGTCGCTTCAACAATCATATACCAATTATGTACTTTTCTGTGCCGCCAGAACACATTTTTTTAGCAACCAATAACCAGTTCTCTTTGCATTTGCAAAACGGCAAATACTAACAGGTTACGGTACTTTTTTCGATTGTGAACAACTGAATTTTTAATGCGAGCTTTTGGCGCGTCATTTTCAAAAATCCGATTATGAAAGTGGACCAAACATTGAAACACTCGTCGAGTTAATAAACTTCAAGGTTCGTTGCTCATTTTTATTTCATTGATGAATACTTCATTCAGACCGAAGAAGGCAAAGCTACATCCACAGGATTAAGAAATGAGACATGAAATCAAAAAAATAATAAATATGTCTGTGGGCTGGTAGTGGTTGACCTTTAGTGTTGGCGCCTTTAAAATCCTTTCTTTACCATCACTTTTCATAATAGCATTTTTCATAAAGATCATACTGAAACGACTTTGTGTGTGTAATCCTCTCAACTTATTAAGATAAACGAGCTTATAATGATTTAATTTTGCTTTGAAAAATGCCTTTTTGCCGGTGGGCTTACCCAATAAAATATGATACTTGTAACAACTAAATGTTTGTCCTACTTTACACCATCCCAAAACGATGCATTTGGATCAATCAAAAATAGTTGTAAGATTTGAACTGAGACTTTCGAGATTTCGAATATTCCAAGTAAAAATTTTCAACCAGATAGGCAGTCGTGAGGGCCTAGGAACACCAAAACTTTTCTGTAGCATTTAGTCGCTCGGAACCTTAATTAAACTATGGCTCTCCATATTTAACCTTAGCTTCAAGACGAGCACTCGCTCTTTTCCCGATCGTTGGACACGTTTAGCAGTTAGTGCGTTTCAGTCTACATTAAACTATAGGTTCCCGAATAGAACACCAAGGTACCTTAGATTTCCATTGAACTTCTTTCAGCTAATGGCTTTCTGGTACCCATTTTAATTACCATTTCAATTTATTAATTCTGTTAATTTCATAAGTTCAACAAATAACCTAAGTTCTTTTGTTTTTTAAAATCTAACTGGATTTATGCCATATTGACCACAGATTTATTTTTAAAAAAGATCAAAGTTCAACAGGTAACCTAAGCTCTGATGTTCCAAACTTAAGATACATTGCATGTTGACTTTCAAAGTTACCTAATAAAAATAGGAAGCACAATAACGAAAATGGAATATTAAAATTACAATTAGTTATTAGTTATCACACCGAATAAAAAAAGTGTTAATAATATTCTCTAAAAACGTTTTCCCTATGAACCAGTGGCTCTCCCCCCCTTTGTTGCAAAGAAGCAACAAGATGACTTTTACAAAATGGATAATGACGCAAATTTTATTCTCGAAATGTCTTCTTGTTGTTTACTCGGTACGTGACATTTGGGCGCGGGCGTTTGGGCGCCGCCGTTTGGGCGCCAAGACTTTTAAGTTCCAAAAATGTCTAAAAATGTCATTTGCCTCCAAATTTAAAACATGTTCTATGAAAATTTAGCACAAAATTTGCTGGTAAATTTGCTGTACCTATGCAACGGTGCATGGTATTTTTATAAAAATTTACATGTGAATGGTAACTAACCAATGAAAACCTTCCGATGGCTACTAATACGCTCTTTCTATTGCTTAGTTATCATTTACATGTACATTTTATGTGCAATTATGCATCGTGTCATACAGGCTTTATAGATAAATAAATCGTAAAAAATATTCCCCCTCCCCAGTCCGTAAAATTTTCCATACTCTCCTCCCTGGGGTGGGCAAAATATAAGATACAAAATACATTTTGTATTTTGGACAAAGTATCGGGGGTAAATATTTAAAATATTGAATGTATTTTGTTTTGAAATGTATTTTAAAATTTGTATTTGAAATATATTTTGACCCCCCCTCTTCTTCCAAACCCTTACCATACCTCCCTCTACCCCCATACCTTTACGTAATTAATGGACGGTCCCTAGGGCCGTTGACAAGGGCGTTTCCAGCCAATTGACTTAAGAGGGGGGGGGTAATTTATCTATATCAATCTAATTTTCAACATAGATTAATCTTTATTTGTTGAAAAATAAATTCAATTTTTTCTGGACCGGTGAAGATTTTCTTTATAAAGTGTTTTATTTTTATCAGCATTACCAAATCCGCAAAAATCACCAATAATTACTTAGTACATAAGGGAGGATATCCACGCAAGGATAGTACCTTAGATCAGTTATTTCATAATATAAGATCGATTGGTGGAACCCCCTCCATCTTCTGCCTGTATGACACGATGAATAATTTTGCATAAATTTTACATGTAATGCTGACTAACCAATAGAAAAAGCGTACTAGTAGCCATCGGACGTTTTTCATTGGCTAGTTATCATTTACATGTAAATTTTATGTAAAACTATGCATCGTGCCATACAAGCTTAAAAAGTAAAAAATAATTTTAATAAGAGCAAACAAAGCTTCTTGAAAACATCAATACAAAAATACAAACAAATAAAAATTAATTTTTGCCCCCCCCCATCTTCTTAAAAAAAAACATTTCGAAACAAAATACATTCAATATTTTAGAAGGGCATTTTTTTCAGGGCTCCTTTAATTTAATCAACAGATGGCGCCTACTTAAATATTTTTATAAAATAAGAGGAATTTGCTATATATAAAATATAGCAAATTCGTTGAGATAATACTATTCTATAAACAATATTCTTGATCTTAAGCTATTTTGAGTTCGTAATATTTATTTATAAAAACACAATTCGTAATTAAAGTTTAATTATCTTTTTTTGTAAGTGAGTGTGTTTTGACATACTCAATACAAACTCAAAATAGCTTAAGATCAAGAATATTGTTTATAGAATAGTATTATCTCAACGAATTTGCTATATTTTAAATATAGCAAATTCCTCTTATTTTATAAAAATATTTAAGTAGGCGCCATCTGTTGATTAAATTAAAAGAGCCCTGAAAAAAATGCCCCTCTTAAATATTAACCCCCAATATATTGCCCAAAGTACAAATGTATTTTGTATCTTGTATTTTGCCCACCCCTGGAAGGGGTATGAGAAATCTTACGGAGTCTTACGTGGGGAAAGGAAATATTTTTTAAGATTTATTTATCTATAAAGCCTGTATGACACGATGCATAATTGTACATAACATTTACATGTAAATGATAACTAATCAATAGAAAGAGCGTATTAGTAGCCATCGGAAGGTTTTCATTGGTTAGTTATCATTCACATGTAAATTTTTATAAAAATATCATGCACTGTTGCATAGGTACAGCAAATTTACCAGCAAATTTTGTGCTAAATTTTCATGTAAAATATTTAGAACATGTTTTAAATTTGGAGGCAAATGTGCGCGTAACTGTGCGCAGTAGACATTTTTGGCACTTAAGAGTCTCGGCGCCCAAACGGCGGCGCTCAAAAGTCCAGCGCCCAAATGCCGGCGCCCAAATGTCCTGGCGCCCATAATTCTTGGCGCCCAAAAATCCGGCGCCCAAACGGCAGCGTCCAAATGGTGGCGCCCAAACGGCGGCGCCCAAAAGTCCTGACCCGTTGTTTACTTATAGCGGGGGGGGGGGGTATTTGATCTCCCCCCAATTTTCTGGATTACACCAAATTTTTTACATTTTACACACCAGACCAGCCATAAGAGACCAGTAACTCACTAGCTACCCCAGTGGAAACGGACGGCTATAAAGCTCAGAACGAGGAGAACTGCGGTAGATTACCTTTGAGACTTGTAAAAAAGCTAACTTTTCATAATTTACCACGATGCAAATTTTGGGGGATATTAGATACCACCTGGTTTCTGGTGGTTTCTACCACCATAATTTCATAACATTTTTTAAGCACTTGTTCTAGTTTTTGGAGTAGGGTAAAATTATTTTAATGCGGTCGAAAGTGTGCTCAGCCTTTAGTACTCTTTTCTCCAAGAATTCTCGCAGCGGATCCGTATCATGCATGTTCTGGCAGATGTTATAGACCCGGGATTTTTTCAAGTTTTTTGGTAACCATGGTAACCATTTCAGTCTATTTCATAGATTACTCTCTTCTGTATTTTTTTTGCTAAGATTTATTATTATTTATACTTATTTTTAACACCACATTCTTTTCGTTTTTAGCAAGTAAACAATAAGAAAACTTTTTAAGAATTGAATTTGCTTCTGTTAAAAATTGAATTTTGAAAAGTTATTTTGTGGCTGGGGGGTATTCCATACCCCCCAGACCCCCCGGTTTGACATCCATTTTTTTAATTTTTTGCTGAATAAAATTAATGATTATTTTGAGTAAACTTTGGTTTTAAATAAATAAGAGAAGGGTAATTAAATTGGGACCATTGTAATTATATTCCTGAAAAGTCGTATTGTTGTGGGGTACCATATGCAAAATGTGAACAAAATGAATGTGAAACCGGGGGGTCTGGGGGGTATGGAATACCCTTCAGTAATAAAGAAGCAACAAGACGGCTATTCTAATTACATTCCGGAAAAGTCGTATTGTTGCTTATTCACGGGTGTACCTGGGGGTTATTCTACTCCCCCCCCGACCCCACCGGTTTGACATCCATTTTTTTAATTTTTTGCTAAATAAAATTAATGATTATTTGAGTAAACTTGGGTTTTAAATAAATAAGAGAAGGGTAATTAAATTGGGACCATTGTAATTATATTCCTGAAAAGTCGCATTGTTGTGTGGTACCATGTTGAAAATGTGAACAAATGAATGTGAAACCGGGGGGTCTGGGGGGTATGGAATACCCACCAGCAGTAAAGAATCAATAAGACGTCTATTCTAATTAAATTCCTGAAAAGTCGTATTGTTGTTTATTCAAGGGTGTACCTGAAGACCCCCCGGTTTGATATCCATTTTTGCACATTGTGCACACAGCACACTACACCCTACAGCACGAGTCGCTAACCTTTTGTTGTAAAAGGGCCAAATATTTTACGTTGGAATTAGTACGGGTCGCATTTCTTGACAATTCCACTAAAAAGAAAGGTTATTTGTGAAGATATCTGCCCCTTTCAACTAGTAACTACGCCAGTCTGAGTGTACAGAATAAATTGATGAAGATTCGACAAAGAACTTTTACTATTTTTGAAGATTTTCTTTTACTTTTGGAACTTAAATACTTTCTATCACTGGCGTTACAACTTTGGTTGGCGCCGGTGTGCCAGTGCCAAAGGGCCTGTATGCAAAAATCTTTATATAAAAAAGGGGCATTTCCAGCCAACTGGCTTAGGGGGTAATTTTCCTATATCAATGTAAATTTCAACATAGATTGATCTTTATTTGTTGAAAAATGAAAAATCAAGGGTTAAATAATAATTCTTAGGGGGAGGGTAGCTACCCCTCCGCTGAAACCGCTGGTGACGCCACACTGCTTTTCATTTCCCGATAGAATCAAATTGGTATAAGGAATTTTTGATATCCGAGCGAGAATTGCATTCTCGTAGAATCCGACGAAAGCTATAAACGTAACCGAAAGCTCCTGAAAATTACAATTTAATTTTGTTCTGTTTAATAGTACCTACATTATATTATACAATTCACCTATAATGAACTCGTTTGTAAGAGAAACTCTTTTATAATGGACCAATTCGTGGACCAATCTCTTATGCTAATTAATACATGTATTAAAATGCGGTTAAAATAAACGGGCTCCTTTAACTAATTGAAGTCCATTATAAGCGGATTACGCTGTAACAATAGCGGTTGTCAGCCAGATCGACATGGAGTAAATAAAATTTTTGACAAAAAAAAACGGTTACACTTGTGAATAACAATAAAACTCTCGACTGCTCCCGGTTTGATCTCGGGCCGGGTCTATTCCAGAAAGTAAGATCTTTGGCTTTGGATTCCCTCAGAGGCTAAGGAAAAAATTAGAGTCTTAAACTGCCCGCACACTTAGGCGACGCGACACCACACCACACTACACACAGAAGCACACAGCACACACAAAAATGTGCGGACTCTACCAAGCTGTCGCGTCGCCTGGTGTGTTGTGGGCTTCTGTCTGTGGTGTGGTGTCGCGTCGCCTAAGTGTTCGGGCAGCTTTATACAGGGAAAAAATTACTTCACCATCATCTGAGTACTTGTTAATGGATAATACATCAAACCATCGATGTGTGGTCTCTCCAAGCAAATTTAATTCGGAATCTCCTCGTACGACTGTAGGTCCCCTTATCGGTTCACAGACATAGAGAGGGTCATAGTAGCGTTCGGTATCCAACAATTCGCCTCAGAAAAACCTAAGTAAACTTTGGGGTAAAAGTTACAGTTTGACTCTCGTCAACCTATCAACAGTTGATAAGTAAAGCATTCAGAAGCTTTCAGTTGTATCTTACGTTTCATTCTTTGAACCCAAATTTAAATATGAAACATCACCTCGATTTCGGTCAAAATCAGTATTAGAACATACGGAATAATGTAACCCCCCCTCCTATAGTTTATATGGCAAATTTCTTTCTCGTGGCGCCTATAATAATAAAAATTTACTGAAACTTTCTAAACGGCACCCGTAGACTGAAAGTATTGCATTTTAAACTGTTTTTTCCGTTAAGGTTTCTAACGACATGTTTAATTACATTAAAATTCTTTCCACGATTAACGTAAATCAATTTGGTGGATCGTCTTTTATTTTATTTTCTTTTCATTTCGAATTCCAATCAAGTTCCATGTTTTAGCATTTTGTGATTCTTGAATCGAATCGAAAATTATCGCATGTTTATGCTAGAAATAAAAGAGCCAAGACAGAGCTTGTCAAAAGGTGGGTCGCGATCCCCAAAAGTGCCTTGTATAAAAATGTGGGCTTCCTGGTTGAAAAGAGCTTTGAAAACCTTGTGGTATTTTGGATCTTAATTTGAACCGTTTCGCAATTTATGACGCAAGTGCGTTAAATTTGATAAGCGAGATTAAAAAGCGCGATGTTTGACCAGATGCACTAATGAATTAGTGTCATTTGCGTAGGAGAGCTTCTAACTGATGAAGACGCATTATGGGGGCGTTATAAAGGTAGAGGTCAGCTGGGTCGGTGACCGGCAACAGTTTCATATTATTTTTGTGATCTACCGACTCAAATTTTCTAATTTTGTTTTTCTTTCTTTTAGGCGCAGAAGAAACGAAGGATTGTTGCAAAAGTGTCTTGTCAAAATATTAAAAATAGTTGTCCGGTAGCGAATTGCGAAAAACCCGTCCTACCACCAGAACGATGCTGTAAGATATGCCCTGGAGAAGACACTTACAGTAAGTTGTTTGAGAAATGTATAGATTAGTAGGTAATTAGTTTACCTGCGAGTTGTTGACATATTATGTCGTCGTTAGTTGGCTAATTACGGTTGCAGTTACTACAAATTTGTATTTCAAGTATCCGACCAATCACCGATCAGATAAGGTCGATCTTCGATTCGCTTTTATGATTTTCAATTCAAATAATATTTTTGTGCTTGGTGCGCAGTTAAGTGCATCCAAAATTTACGACGGTTATAAATTTTTTTCAACGGAAAAGATTTAAATTTCCTTTTGACGATTTGTTTTGATCGAGTCACGCCCGAACACGCGCCTTATTTCAAATTACAAGTCGTAAATAACTGGACAAATTTCACACCGACCAGCTTTACCTGCACAACTTTTTGACTTTGGTTCAAAAGATATTTTTATTTCCTATTCGATTATTTTCATTGTGATTTGTTGTCGCGACGATAAATTCGGTTGCAGTAACATTCTATTTTTAGAAGAAACGTCATTTTTATAATTAAAAATTGACTTATTGCCAAACTTTTAATAATTATCCTTGTATTTTAATTTGTAAAGGGCAAACACAACAAAAAATCGCATGTGATGTTAGCCGTAACCTTTCCACATGGTAATTTTTTAAATTTGATCCCAATTTTATAATAATTTTGTGAGCATTGTCCAAATTCTTGTTTTAATTAAAAAAATTAAATACATTTTTGGTTAAAAATTGATTGATATTAATGAAACTTTGCATGGTTTACTGAAAATATTCTGGTATCATTAAAAGAAAATTTTCCAGTAGTACATTACTACGGAATACCCAGTGGAATTACTATTTTAATTGATCTGTGCTGCTTTCATTCATTTTGATTAGGTATTATGCACTTGCTATCCATTTTCAGTTTTCCTGGTAATATTAAATTTGATTCAACTGAAAAATAAAGCCAGGGGCATACTGCGTGTTATGTACAAAAATATCTGTTATTATTAAATCATCATCAGACGAGATTAGCCTATAAAACGTCGCAGATGAATTATTTGGGATTATCAGTGCTTGGACTTAATTTTGGGACATTATTTGGTTTATTTTTATATTTTGTTTTACTTTTTGAAGAGATTGGGATGAGATAACACCAAGGTACAATTTTTTTTAAATTTAGTTATTTGGGTTCTAGTTCGATAACCTGGCACTCTGAAGATATTAACAAAAAACTCGACGGGATCTGATAGATAACGTTAAAACTATGGACAAACGTCCAATATCTGTTAATTTCGGAAATAATTGATTGTAAAATTTTGATTTTTCTTATAAGAACAGCCCAGTTTCCGCATTCTGTTGACGGTATGTGCACTTGGCGTAAATATTTAGAACAATGAGACCAGAGATGAACTCTAATGTGATACTCACATATACATACGCATCTCTTAATATCTGGTGGCACAAAGCCAGTAAAAGGGATAGTGTAATTAAATTCAACAAGTTACAAAGATTTTCCTGTTTGGGAATAACGGGGGCAATGTCAACGATGCCCACAAAAGCCATGGGGGCGATGTTGGAACTGCTACCTCTACACTTAGTGGTGGAGATGGAGGCTCAGCTGGCGGCCTATAGGCTGACATTAAATGATCAAAGGGTAATAACACCCAAGGAGGGTTATCATACCATAATCTTTAACTCCATCAGGAGTATAAACAATGCATGCAATCAGACAGAACCAAAACTGTTAGGGACTTCCAAGAACCTTTTGAGGTGGGAATACCTGTGATGGGGTGGAAGAAACCAAACAGGAGCGTGGGGCTTGTTATTACACCATCTGGTATACAGATGGATCCAAAACGGATATTAGTATTAGAGCAGGAGTTGGCAAAGGTAAACCAGGGCCTGCCTAACAGGCGGAAATCTTTGCATTAATGGTCTATTTAGAAGAGATAGTAAGGAGAGCTTATGTAAATAGGCAAATCTGCATCATGTCTAACAGCCAAGCAGCACTCAGGACTTTGGTAGCGGTAGAAATGCAATCCAAAGCCATGAAGCAATGTCTTAGTGGACTGGGGGCATTGGCTAGACACCTAGTAGGACCAGAACCTACCTGTGGGCTGGCTTATCCGTTCGCGAAGAGAACTATTAAGGAAGTACTAAGACCCAAACATCTTAAATACTGGGGGGGGGGGCCTTCAGGAACTGAAGTAGTTGCGGATATTCATAAGAGGCTCCTCCAGTGAACAAAAGAAAAATATATTCCTCCAACTAAGCAGAGCATAGCTGAGGAAGATAGTAGGACTGTTTACTGGCCACTGCCGTCTTAACAGGCATCTCAATTTAATTAAGGTCGTAGATGATTCTGCATGTAGGCTATGTGGAGAGGAAGCTGAATCTCCTCAACATATATCAGGCGCATGTATTGATTTAGTTTTAAAAAGGCTCAAACATCTTGGTTTTCTCTATTCGACTGTCGGGAGAGATAAGTGAAATTCCCATCAGCCACATCCTCAACATTATAGAGGATGTGATACTTATGGAGTAAAACTCGGATGCGGGGTACCATAAGTCAGGAGCTTCAGTGCATGTGGATCGAAAAGAATACAACTCGTTCAGCAATAATAATAATAATACCAGAGATGAAACGGTCAAGTGAGTTCATATTCAGCTTGGATAAAATGAGATTACTTTGATTCTGGAAGTCTACACCATTTCAATTTTTAATTCAGAAAGCATCAATTGCAGTTCAGATTAGTCAATATTTAGTCATCTAGAGAGTTGTACGAGGTCGAATACCGAGCAGCATAGCAAAGCTATAGTCAGAAGAGTTAAAGTTAACTTCGAACGGTCTCTCAGAGCTAACCAGAAAGGTGCCCTTCTACGCAGAAAGATTTTAAGTGGCACAGTGGAGATTATGAATTTTGATTTTTCAAATATTTTCTTAGCGCCCTTTTCTAAAATCAAATATATTGATATGGCACTCACCTGAGATTTGATAGAAATTTTTGTAAAATGTGACACACTTTTACGAAGCTGTTATGGACTGCTGGTCTAGAAATTCCAGCTTCAAGAGGGGGGGGGGTGATAAGAAGTATTGTTATTATTGTACTTAGAAGTCGATTGGCTGCGAGAGATTTTCAAAACTGCGACTAGTTTTAATGTTTTGTTCTTAACTCTTTTAATTAGGTTTTCAGGAAATCAGTTTTGCTAACAAAACATAGGTCTCTTGAGAGGTTTTCAACATGTCATCCATGTTGTTGAATAACAGCGCCATCTATAGGTAATGTAATTCGCTAATAAGGAAAAATTATCTAAGCTGTACAACAGCTATGGTCAGTTTCTACTGAGTCAGATCGAACGCCAACCAACAAATATCTGGAAGATTCATTCTATGTCTGAGCCTGGGGGGTATTTCATACCCCCCAGACCCCCGGTCTGAACACCGCATCATATTAATGTGTCTATTTGAAACTGTTACGATTTATAACCTATTTTAGAACATGTTAATCTGTACGTCCGGGGGGTTTCCCCAATTATAGACAGAGTTACGAGGTTTAAGTATGAGTTCGCTGTAGACGAGTAACCATTAAATGTAGATTACATCGTATAAATAAAATGAAACAAAAATATTTTAAAGTGACCTAAATCTACACATTAAATTCTTACAATCCACTAATTTGCTGGAAGGAAAAAAGGAAAGAAATACCAAATGATCATAGCTTACAAGTGTGGTCACATTCTTCCAGAGTGAGGTGGCAGGTCGAAAAACCACATCAAATGGTAATCTGGGTGATCCAGATATAATTTATGCGAATAATTTGTCAATCAAAAAAAATCAAAAAGTTGATTGTTTATTTCGAAGAATTTCGAATTTTGATGAATTTTTATTTTTCATGAATGTGTTCTGCCAATTTACTCTCCGATTCAGAGTCTGCACTTGTCATCGCCTTTCAGTCCCATTTTTCGAGGTGATATCTCCTCACTGCGCAATGTCTTGAGGATTTCCAGGATGACCAACGTTGTCCACGCTCTTTTATATATACACACTCTAGCACTGTCCAATGAGCAATCTCGTAATGAATCTAATTTCGTTCTTTGATAAAAAAAAAGAAGAAGATAAAAAAAGAAACTTTTTAGCCTCTGCAGAGTAGTACTCTATAAATTTCTTCGCCTGTCTTTGTTTTGGTGTATTATACCAGAGTTTTCTTGCTCTCCGCTTCCCACTTCTGGATTTTCAGCCACCTGTATGTTTTGTATAACCCACAGAATGGTTCAAGTCAAGTCGGGGGCGTTCTTAAGCCTGATTTAGCTAGTTGGTCTGCTATTTCATTACTCTCAATTCCTTCGTGACCTGGCACCCAATACCCAATGAAGGGTAATTTTGTAGCTTTCTCTTGTGAGATTGTCTGAATTCCGATGTGGATAGAGACTCAAAGCTGTTGGATTTGAGTGATTTTATCGTAGCTTGGCTTCCAGATATTATATTGACTTATTTGCCCTTTAAATTACTTTTCAGGCATTCGACCAGTATTCATTGGAACTTCTCACAGAATTCCATTAAAAAAATTGGCGACCGAAAAATCATGCATTACGTATTGACCGACCAATCGACGACCGTTTCAATGTTTATCATTAGATTTGTTTCAACTACCCGAGAAACCGTACAATGTACTGTCACGCTCGTGCGCAATAGATAAAAGGGAACGCTTTTCGTCTATTGCGCATGATTTTTACCTATTGCCCAAGAACGTAACCGTACATGAGGTTGAAACAAATATTACATATGAATATGTTGCTGTGATAACCCATGCATGAAGGTCTTCCACTTCTGAAAGGGCATCTACTTAAAAAAATCAGTTAATGAAAATTGATTGCATTTTTGAATTATTATATTACCAATTACGAGGTAAATTTTATGATACGAAGTTGGAAAAACAAGGTTGTGTCATTGGTGTAGCGTTTATGATTAAATTTCAACGATTTAGTAATCGAGAGATGCAGTTTTTCCAGGTTGCAAGTCAAACCTGAGGTTTTTTACTAACCATGGTCCTGCGGAGGACTTCAAATCACTTGGTTTTTTCTTCTCGGATTTCCGATACTTTGTACATTTTTTAATGAAACAGTTCGGGGCTGGGGAGGGGGTAACTTTTCTTTCGCCATTCTTCCGCGTGTTTCAACCATATTTTCTACGGTTAGTTCAACCAACTTTACCTTCCTTCCGGGAAGGAAAGTTATTTTATAGTGTTCCGGGTGTAAGATCCAAATTTTCCATGGTGTGATAATTTCGAGCGAATTAAAAATTATCAGAACCGTATAATGCAATAACACAGTAATTATAAAAAATTCTCGATTGCACGATCGGTATCTAAAGTGGTTATGTATTGTACAGTGAAGTGGACATATCTGGTTGTAAATAAAGTGTATTAGTTGCAAAAATAAAACTAATGTACGACGTGTACGGTACTAAATATATAATTTACTTAGCATTAATGAGGTGACAGCATTTTCTGCATTCTTTTACACTGCATATAGGATTTAAAATGCACGTAAGGTTTTTGCGATTATGGTGACTTACAATTAGATTGAGTAGAAAAAGCAAGGCCATCTAGAATGTATACGCATTATGTACTGTACTACGTACGTACGTCGGAGTTTGGCGCCTTGCGACCTACATATGAATCGAGTACTTGAAAATGTTTACTATAGTCTTGGAATAATGTGTACAAAAGTTGAAAATTCCATCCTTTTCCCACCCACAGATTTCACATTTCAAAATCTACACAAATTATAACCCTCATTAAAACGGCGCCTCAAGTTATTTCGAAATGTGTGTTTAACTTTATAAATATCAACTGGCGTCTTCAATTTTTTTCCCAATTTGACGATACGATATGCTGTCCTAGTTGCCGGAAACTTCGTGCGGAAACTTTCCTTCCGCGTCCCGTATGCGAACGCGACGCGACGCTCTTGAGGTAACTCGACAACTGCACGCTCTTGGTGGGCGAGTACACCCACCAGTTTCTCTTGGCGCCGCGATTATATTTCCTCTGTCTACAAAGAGTCTGTCGGCCCTTTCCATTCCAAAATCTTCCCTTTATCCTTTAACCCGCTCGTAGTGGATGTGGAAGTTGGGCAATACAACTCACTCGACTTATAGTAAAACAAATTATTTATTTATTTATTTATAACAAACAATATTGATAAGAATGTCTCGTAATAAAAATAAACGACCTTGTAGCAAAACAAGCAAAAAATTTCATCAATTGATGTACTTACTGTCCATGCAGAAAGTAATTATGGATAAGTTTGACAAACCCAGCTCCGGCCACCAAGCACCAAGGAAATTGCATTGTTGATCATAAATCATCCTCATTTTTACGCACTTTCCTATTTCCTTATGATAATAAGAAGTAAATATGGGGATCTGCAAATTTTTTATGGGTAATAAAATGTGCATGCACGTTGTTAAAAATAGATATAACTGCATTTACACTCAAACTTTTTCATCCTCGCCAAAACCATCATCTTCTTCAGCTAACGTTTTGTTTGTTACATGATGGTATTTGCGATGTAACTTCCGCTCAACACCTCAATAATTATCCTTTTAATTTCAATCTGGTTTGACAAGTAGGTCAAGAGTTTACCAACAACCATTCATGAGAAATTTGCCCACACTTTATTCTTTTTGGAAGTTTAACTTTTTTGGAGATACAATCCCAAATTCTATTAGGTTCTTTTTTCGCTGATTGATGTAGTGATGAAACCTTATTTTTATTTTACATGATGAAGGACCTTAAAATTCGGGTTTCATATTCTTTACTCAACGGTTGAAATTTCATTAAAAGGGTTAAAAATCGTGGTTAATTTCATGATTGATCTACCGGTCTATAGATTTTCGGATGTGAAATCTCAAACGCTTGAAAATCGTGCCATGGACACATTCCATTGAAAAATCTAAGGGTTTCTTTGGAGCAAAAATCTGACTAATTCTAACAGCTGACAATTAAATTATTATGTAACTTGGGGTAAAATGCGAGGCCGGAGGCCGAGTTATGTTGCGATGAAGGACCGCATGCTGTTTACCAAAAATTAGTCACGGTTTTACATTGTTTTTATTGCCCTGAGAAAACTGACAATGAGAGTGGGGGTTCTGGATTGGGGTTCAACTTCTTCCATTCCACAGGTGCAAAATTGGAGACATAACTATCGCGGCAACGGTTGCTCTTTTGTTTTCGAATTTCAGAATAGGTACTCAATTCGCTTATAATGGACTCGAAGGGGTAAAAAAATTAAATTAAGTTTTGTAAGCTTTTGATTGGGCTAAAAATCGAGCGCGGTTATTTGATTGGACTGACGATCGACTGTGGTCGTCGTGGGCTAGGTTTTCTAGAGTTTTAGTGGCTGGGTGGTTGGGAATGCCTTGGACGGTGACGTGATGTTTTCATGGGTGATGTTGGCAATTGAATGGTTTTGAGTCTCTGCAGTGACGGAAGTTGTACATACAGATATTGGTCTCGGGGGGGGGGGGGCTGCTTTTGGAAAACTTCCTGGGAAGCTTTTACTGACGTTTACTGTTGAATGAGTTCTCCTTTTTATTGGTGCTCTCTTGTGGCGAGTCGGAATGTAGATGGATTCGTCAATTTTTTGACGAATTTTGGACAGGGGGAAAGGAGTAGCCAATTTCCTGTTTGCGTCCTTCCAAGTGGGAAATTCTTGTACCTTCTCATTTATCTGCCGAGCATCCAAGTGCCAAGTAAATCACGGCCGTCAATCCTTCCTGCGGATATCTCTTGGTCGTCTTCTTCTGAGAAAATCTCCAAGCCAAAACTTCATCCTCGAAATTAAATTTATATTTCGTGTTAATTTAAGTGAAAAAATTTATTGCCAATTTGTAACAGAATATTTTGATGAATTCATGCATATTATTCGGTGACGTCCGTTAATATATTTTTTGATAAATTATATTTTGTGCTTATAAATAGAAGCGTGTAAAGTTGTCGAATGATTTATTTTGTAGTTTTCCCACAATTGCCAAAAGTAATTTTTAAAATCAAACGTTTTAAAAAATTTAGCTGTCTGGGCCGTCTAATTTTGGAAGTTTCTGACAAACGCTTACTCGTGTAAAAGAGGTTTTACAAGGATGCAAATCGGTCAAAAAAATTTTCTACATGCTTCTGCTGTTGCTGCTTCATTTTACAAAAAATCCGCATTTTATTTCTTGCTTTGAAGTAACGAACGTGTTTATGTTCGACTTTCTAAGATTAATACATATTTTACTACCTCAACGAGGTGAAAGCTTAACGCCTTCCTTCTTTTAGTACTGATTATTTATTGTAATCGTTTTTTTACATTTATGGACGTTTTAGGTTGGGAATATTTTCTAAAATTCGTGCAGGGCCGTAACCAGGCGCGGATCATTCGTTTTTAATTACATAGTTCGCATAGTTGACATTTTATCATGTTTCTATTTCGCTATCGTGTAAACAATTTTCCCGTCTTCCTTCCTTTTAATTTATTTTTCCAAATTCCGCTTGCAAATAAAGTAGCGTCGATAAATAACGCAGCGAGTCAAGTCGCTCCGAACAGCGGCTCATCATTGTCCAACACGAATTCCTCTCTCAAATCTGATCACTTAAATTCGGTGTTGTTTCCGAGAACGAGGATTTCAGACATTTTTAGCTACACGTCGATCGCTGATATACCTTTACGGATAATACATTTCACGGCGTGTCACGGCCTGTCGGCGACTCTCACGTCTATTTTTTCACGTCGTCTGAAGTCTGCTACTAAAGACACCGTCCTCAGTCAAGGGCGTTGGAATAACTTCAACCGTGTGTATATTTATAGCTAATTACACCGCCCATTCATAAAAAATACGCTACATTCTCTTTTTTTCTAATTTCGGATCGAACTTGGATGTGAAAGTTTTTTGAAACAATTGAGCGGATCGTCGTTCTCTTTACAAGTTTCAAGTTCACTTTTTTGGCAAAACTTACACTTTTTGTTCTACAAACCAACTTTTTTATTCGTGGGTGTGGCCTGCAGCACGCTCTGGTTTGTCAAAGAACGAGAAAATCGCTTGTAACGAATTTATAGTCGGGGAGCTCCATCACTCGTCCGCGTGGGGGATGCTTCAGGCGACTGTCTGGTTGTACCGTTAATAGCGCCCCAGGCGATTTTTTTAAATTGTTTTTGTGTTTAAGGAACTAAATTATTTTAAACTAACCCACGTTTAAAATTGTAATTTGTAAATTAATCGATCTTTAGAGTGGACCAATAATGAAATAACCGATAGAAAACGCAGCGTTAGCAGTGAATATTTGGTAATTTTACGTATTTACACAAAGGATTTACACAGATATAATAAACAAAAACGTATGCAAAACAGAGTTAGCGTAACATAATATTTATTATAAATGATATAATAATGATCAGCAACTCTCACACCGACAATTTGGTTTTTGTGATCTCTAAAACTCGGTCAATCAAATTCACAAACACAAATTAAGAATTTTCACTGTATGGTTTTTATTTCTTCGCCATCTTTAAACTTATCATAAAATTTGCATTAGGTATATCTTCTGGACTGAACTACCGTGGCGATTAACGTTTTTCCTTCTTGTATGTGGGCGGGGAGGGTTTGACAGGATGATGGGAAATGGTGCAAAAAGCAATTATAAAACAAACATTTTGAGGACTATTGAAAACAGGCTCTAATTTTCTTAAAAAATTCATACGTATACCGTGTATTGGCTAATGCGATGAGATAAGCTCCGCCCATCCTACACCCTTGCATAAGTTTAGGACTAAAATTACTTGAAAAGAGTTTATTTTGATTTAAAAAATCCATTTTTAACACTAACCTAAGCTCGTCCAAAGCGGCGTTCACAATAAAGTGAGGTCTTGCCTTGCTTCGGTAGAAGCTGGCAAGCGCCAATCAAAATGAACAATTTTTAAATAATAGAAATGGATAGAAGAAAATACTAAATCTAATTGACTAATTTTGAACGACGGATAATCTAACGCGGTGGTTATGGTCGAATTCTGCTTAAAATGGTAAACTTCAAAACCAATTTTGACCAAACTAATAGATATTTGGGATTAATCCTCGCCTTAAACGCTTCATTTTAATGTATTCTATCAAGTCCCATTGAGTTTTCATTAATAAATTTGATATCTTCTGGACCTATTTCTCATGCTACTACTATTTTATTTTAACCCTTTCAGTACTGTTTTTATTTTGGAATGATTCCTTTGCAGACAA
Organism: Rhagonycha fulva; assembly: GCA_905340355.1. Classification (NCBI taxonomy): domain Eukaryota; kingdom Metazoa; phylum Arthropoda; class Insecta; order Coleoptera; family Cantharidae; genus Rhagonycha; species Rhagonycha fulva. The sequence goes on along the minus strand of HG996559.1, from coordinate 22,545,524 downwards.
AAATTGTAGTGCTTTTGTGCAAGGTAGATCGACGAATGTGCACTCTTTTTTTATCTGTATCGGATAATATATCAGCCAGTCGTACTGAAAGGGTTAATAACTACAGTGAAACCCGTACAAGGCGAAACCGCTTTTTTATCAAAAACGGAAAAAGTCTGCATAATCCAGTGGTGTGCCTAGCAGACGGAACATCCTATTTCCTTCGATTTCCATTTTTCTTTCAGTTTCTCAGGTTGAGAATCACTGGTTTACAGGAATTCACATTGGTAATAGTATTAAAAATATTGTAGTCCGTCGTCTGAAACGTTGTATTAATTAAATCTGACTTTGAACTCGAAGAAGCAGAAAAATCCATCAATGACCGGAAGGGGGGGGGTATAGAATTTGTTAGAAAACCATCATTTGCAGAAGAGCATCTGATTGATTTTAATTATTCCAAACCAAAAAAATAATTTACGACCTAAAAAATAAGTAAACGCATCGGACTGGTTACAATTTATTTTTCCCGAGTGAGGCCGAAGGTCAAACTTTAAGCCATTTAATCTTGCGAAGGTTTTTTCACTAAAGCAAACATAAATTACGTCACTCGTGGGCTAAATGCTAAAAAATAGATTTTGTGTTATAAAAGTAAGTTTTGCTTGTGTTAGCAAAAGTACTACGTATGTCGTCTATGTTGTTGAAGAACAGCGCCATCTATAAGCAATGTAATTCGCCAATATGGAAAAATTATCTAAGCTGTACAACAGCTATGGTCACATTCCACTGAATCAGGTCGAACCTCAACCAACAAATATCTGGAGGATTCATTCTATGTCCGAGCCTGGGGGGTATTCCATACCCCCCAGACCCCCCGGTCTGAACCCCGCAACATATGAATGTGTATTTGAAATTGTTACGATTTATAACCTATTATAGAACATGTTAATCTGTATGTCCGGGGGGTTTGGGGGGTATGGAATACCCCCCAATTTTAGACAGAGTTACGGAGTTTGAGCACTAACCAAAAGGAAAATCTTATTTTTTTTATTTTTCATGTATTTTCTCAACGCCTTTTTCTAAAAATAAATATTTCGATGTGGCACGCAGCTGAGATTGGATTGAAATATTTGTAAAAATGTGACACACTTTTACGAAGTTGTTATGGACTGCTGGTCTAGAAATTCCAACTTCAAGATGGGGGGGGGGGGGGGGACAAGAAAAATTGTTATTATTGTACTTAGGAGTCGATTGGCTGCGAGAACTATTCAAAACTGCGACTAGTTTTGATGTTGTGTTCTTAACTTTTTTAATTAGGTTTTCAGGAATTTAATTTTGCTAACAAAACATAGTATTCTCTTGAGAGGTTTTCAACATGTCGTTCATGTTGTTGAATAACAGTGCTATCTATAGGCAATGTAATTCGCCAATAAGGAAAAATTATCTAAGCTGTACAAAAGCTATGATCAGTTTCTACTGAATCAGGTCGAACTCCAACCAACAAATATCTGGAGGATTCATTCTATGTCCGAGCCTGGGGGTATTCTATACCCCCCAGACCCCCCGGTCTGAACCCCGCAACATATTAATGTGTCTATTTGAAATTGTTACGATTTATAACCTATTACAGAACATGTTAATCTGTATGTCCGGGGGGTTTGGGGGGTATGGAATACCCCCCAATTTTAGACAGAGTTACGGGGTTTGAACGCTAAGCAAAAGGAAAATCTTAGTTTTGTTTAAGTATTAGTTCACTGTAGGAGAGCATCGATTAATTAATGTAGATTACACCGTATAAATAAAACGAAACAAAAATATTTCAAAGTGACTTAAATTACAAGTGTGGTCACATTCTCTCTGAGTGAGGTCGAAGGCCGAAAAACAACATCAATGGTAATCTGGGTGATCCAGATATAATTTTTGCCAATAATTTTTATTATGAATTATGTAACTGACAAAATTAAATGCGTACATTCAAAATTTGAGTAAGTACCAGACGTTGCCCCCCTCCCATTTTTACAAGTTGATTGTTTATTTCGAGGAATTGCGACTTATTATTTTATTTACCAAAAGAAAAATTTTTTTTGCCAAAATGAGTCTCCGTAGAGACTGAAATACTGAACCAATCTTGATGTGAAATTTTCACTGATTTATAGCTTTTTTTATTAATAAGTAATATGGAATTATAAAACACTACGCTATTGTGACGCACATGAATGGACCAGCGTGATTACTACTCAACAGATTGTTACGAAACTTGAAAATGAAATTAAAATAAAAGAAATAACTACCAAAAATATTTAAATTATAATTTAGTAGATAAATAAAAAATTACGTAAAAATACACAATAAAAATTGCTTGGGGGGTATGGGGGTGCCCGTAACTTTGTATTAAAGAAATATAAAATGGCGCCCGACTACGACATTTTTAATATTAGTGATGTGTTCCTGCCAGCAATTACAATTTTTATGGTTTTTTTTTATTTATTAATTTAGGCAGCTCAGCCTCTCCCCACATGTAATTTTGAGCCCGGTTAATCAAACATAAAGTGGGTCCGCTACCACACAGCAAGCCGAAGGCCCATCTACTCAGTGGGTAGTGAATCCCTCCATGCGGGAGGGTGGCTGGAATTAGGTATATATTTTTTTACTTGTACATACTAGAAACACAACCACTGATGGACAAGCTCCACTAGGGCTGAGCCTAACCTATAAAACTTTTTACCTTGGCTAAAATACGAAAAACAATAATACCTAGTATTTAAAGATGAGAAATTAAGGTTATTTTCTTCAATAAGTTTTCTCCTTGTGCTGATGGAGGATAATCCGTACTCCCAGACTCCTCGGTTTGACACCCATTTTACACACCTTCGTAGGGTGGAATTATAATCTACCATATAGCATTCGAGGGTATCTACGCCAGTGAGTAAAACATGTCTTAAAAATTCCATTAGGAATATTACCATCTTTTGGTAGTACGTGACTTTTGGCGTTACTAACAGACAGATCTTTAATTTTATAAGAGAATTTTAATAAGTTGTAATGAATTAGAAGTTGGGATTTCAAGCTGTAAGGTCCTAAATTACTGCAAAATTATTTGTGCCGTGGTTCCGATTCCACAGTATTTTGTAGATTTTGTTTACTTATACTTTCTTGTATAACGGGGAAGTTAATTCAATTAGCACCAAATCAATACCTAGAAAGAACAGATTACTGAGAGATTACATTCCGAAAGTGCTAAAGTTATTCTAAGCTAACTCTGGGATAAAATAATTTGTCGTTGCAATTTTTTGTGCAACTTTATTATGCATTCCAGTTGGCCAGTCCGCCCCTGTAATTATGCCGTCATAGGTGTCGTTTTTTTTAAAATTCTACATCATGTACAAAATCATTTGCACGTTCTCCTGCTTGCGTAAAATTTTGTATACGACATAGTGGCGCGAATTTGAAACCTCGTAGAGTTGAGTTTCAAACAGCAGAAATTATACACTCGTGGTGTGCTTGCATATTCAATAGGAGATATAAAACATTGTTATCGCTCGATGACACGATTTCATGACGTTATAATAAAGCATCGTGGCGCCAGCGTAAATATTTGGTTACAACACAGAGCGGACCTTCTTGAGAATGCAAGAAAGCCTTAAAATATCATCTTCTCCCACAAAAAAGTTTTCCTCATATTTATTTCATTTTCTATCGTGTTTATTTATAGAAACCACCGATAATTAAAAATCGAGGCAATTGTAGCATAATCGATGAGTTTTATAGACAGGTTGTTCGAGATGAATGCAATTTCTAAACGCCAGACTGGCGCCCGCAATGCGAGATAGATGAAACTATTACCATTTGCACCTTTTTCCATTACTTAATCAAATTTTATTATAAATTACCTCGCCTCACTGTAAAAGGAGCCGATATTTCCGTAAAGATTTTTCGGATCAATAATAATTTCGTTACGGTTCAACAAACGTGAAACGTGTGAACAATAATAATTAAATTAATTGTTCCTCTTTTTATTTCCAGATCCGGACATAATCCAAGACGTGGTACCTCAAAACGTAATCGAAGAGGAACAGAAAAGCACAAAACGTTAGAACCCTCATTTTACCCTTCCCTAACGCCCCAACTAACCGTTTTATTTTTTCAGATTTCGCGGCTCTTTTAACCGGTCGCTCTTCCCTTATTTTACGGAACGATGACCTGCAACCAATACCAAACGACCAAAACAAAAACAACGTGGTCGCAACCGGGAGGTTCACGTTTCACAAGAAAAATTTGTACTACTCCTTCTACATATCCGACAAGGCAGCGCGACCAAGAGCCCTACAGTTTGTCGACGGTGACAGTAACATTTTAGAAGAGTACACGCTCTCAGGAGCGGGTGGTTTTGTGAACAGTTTGTATCAAAATACGACCAGAAAGGTGTGCGGCGTTTGGAGACGCTTGCCGCGCGATTACCGCCGCCTCCTAAAAGAAGAACGCATGTTCGTCGTTTTAGTTTGGGGGACGAAAGACCAAGCCGAATTCACGTTAAGCGGCCAAGTTATGAAATACGTCGCCTTGGGCACCGAATTATTCAGTTCTTTATTGGAACCCGCACCCGGTACTAATTTAACTCTCATGTCGGGTGCCGGAGGCACCGCTATCGTTTCGGCATCTACCGCAACGTCACCTTCAATCCACATCGCTATCGTTTTTAATGGTATTTTCCTCCCTGGTGAAATTTACGACGTCCCCGTCAATATAACGTTGGCGATCGAAGATAAAAAGCAAATTATTTTGGAAGAAGAAGTTCGGGTCTCGAAACCAGGTCACGAGTTAAACTTCATCGAAGTCAGTTCGCCCGTTTCGCTTGCCGATCTGAGGTTGTTAACGCGCGGTCGCTTAGTTTTATCGGTTACTTCCTTTTCTAAACCCGAAACGTTGAGGTTGAGTGGGAACGTCATTACCAAAGCAACTTGCGAACTCTTCCAGACGCCGTTGAGTTCGACGAACAACGAACGGGGAGTTAATCCGTACGGAACTTCTGGTTTGGCGTGGCTGTATCTAAACAACGAGGGTTCGTTAGTGTACAACGTCCAGGTGGATGACGTCAGTCAGGAACAGAAACCAATTTTTATCACGTTGGTTGATGTTACCAACAAGAGGAAAATGGAACTGGAAGACTTGACGCCTTACTTTATGAACGGATGGGCTAACGGAACGGTCGATAAATTGAGTCCGAGGGTACTGGAACCGCTGTATTCTGGTAACTTGGTTGTTAACGTTGCGACACAGAAAGAAAGCAGTTTGATTAAGGGTCGCCTTTCGGGTCGGTTTGTTGCCGACGCACGGGACGCTCGTGCTCCGATCCTCTTGAAACGGGAAGACCCGACGCTTCCGACGTCCGCGGTTGGTATGACGTGGATCAACGTCGACAATGAATGTCACATCCACTACGACGTTTCGTTAACCGGTTTAGGATCGAACGACAAAAAAATGGAACTTTATTTGGAGTTGTTACCGATGCTTGCACCAGGAGCGCCGGTGATCACGCGCTTTTTGGACGAGTTCCACGGTAACCAATTCGAAGGAAGTCCGACCGACAGCCTTCTGAAGGAAGAGCTGATACGGTTAGACGCGGGTGCCGTTTTTATCAAAATTAAGGAGAAGGGAACCCATAAGACGTTACTTTCGGCCGTGTTGAAACAGGTAAATTTCGGTTCTTCCCCTTTTTTTAACTTGGTTAACCAAGTTTTGTTTTAGGTAAAAGTGCCGCTGGTTTGTCTACCGCACTACACGGAAAACGACGTCCCGATTTTACAACTGAATTCGGACGTTAGTGAAGTTGGTGCTTGTTTTTACGAGGGTAAATTTTTCCAAGAAGGTGATCAGTGGACAACTAAAGACCCTTGCACTATGTGTTATTGTCAAAATGGTAACGCAAAGTGTGACACTTCAAGTTGTCCCGACATCGAGTGCACTTCTAACCTTACAGTTCAAAATTCTGGCGAGTGCTGTCCCACTTGTTCCAAAACAACGTCGACGCAAGAAAGCAACACCAGCGTTCCTAAGGGTTGTTCTTTCGGCGGTCAGTTTTATTCCGCCGGAAGTAAATTCCATCCCTTTTTGATACCAAGCGGTTTTGATTTGTGTACCGAGTGTATTTGTGATTCTTTGTTACTGGAGGTGAGGTGCACTAGGCAAGGGAACGAAAAGAAGTGCTGTAAGCACTGCTCAAATTCGAAAGCGCTGCAGGATTCGGAAAATGGAACTTTCATGGGCGATCCTGGTAGTTTCCACGCTAGGCCGCTGAAACCGCACAAAATGACGCCTGTAAAGTCGGCTCAAAAGATTTTGGCCGAAGGGGGGTGCAAAAATCCCGGCAATCCTGGTCGGCCGTACGAAAACGGACAAAAGTTTCATCCTTGGATTGAATCCTTAGGGAAAATCAAGTGCGTTACCTGCAAGTGCAAGGTAAGGCTCGAATTTCGTTTAGTCTGTAGTGAAAAAAAAGTTTTAATAAATTGACCCATCGTTAATTGAGTTTTTGTTTCAGAATGGTAACCATTCGTGCGAGCGCCGGAAATGTACCAGAGCTATGTGCCACAAATTGTTTAAACCAAAACATAATGACGTCACGAAGCACAATGATATGACAAGTGATACTGCTGAAGGTTGTTGTTCGCAGCAGGAGTGTAAAAGTTTTCGGCGGCATCACCGGGCGCGCCACAGTTGAAGAGGAATTGTGAAAAATTATTAATTTATTATTTTTTGTTGAAAAGAGAGGAACTGATTTGTGCATTGGGTTAGAAGAAGTAGTTAAGCGAGATGGAGTTACCCTTTTACCAAAGAAGACTGAGGCAGTTGGAGAGTGGAGCGCTGTCATATTTATTCGTTATTTTGTAGAATATTGTAAGATTTTATGTATTATTAGGAAAAACTCATGGAAAGCAACATGAATTTTTTTTGTATCTAATTTATTTTTTCACCGAGTGTACATAGATTTTATTAGGTTAAAATATTGAAAACTGTATTGACTGCATTTGTGTACCTATATATTATTGTATATTATTCCATAGGCAGAGTTTCTATGAGACAAAACTCAATACTCTTTGAGGTGAAGGCTGATGATGGTTATCTAAATCGACCCATGTTTGTTATTTGTACATTTTTACTTGATAGAAATTTTTGTTGATTTTTGTTTAGTGTTTTTATTTTTTATTAAATTGTATGGTTTTGTCAAATTGTCCTAGTCTTTCAAAAGCGGGATTGAGTCATATCAGTGCCAAAATAATCACGAGGACAAGCCGCGCTCGGGCGATTTTGCCTGGCGCTTTCCTCTTTTTTTACATATCAAAAACGATTTATTTTGCAAAAGTTGGCAAAAGCATATCAAGAGAAAGGGTGCTACATATCAGTAAACACAATAAGGGGGCTTTAGTTAAAATTTAACTGGTTTATACGTAATTGGAATCTCTCCATGCAATTTTACAGTATTTCCTTAAAATAATTCATTAGTTTGTATATTTTGTGTGAATGTGATTCAAATTTGGGAATGACGAGAACAAAAGTGCAAAAAGTACACGACTCTAACCTAACATTTTTCAGCGCCATCTTTGTTAACCGCATTCTCGTTATTCCGACCGTGTATGATACAAAATTAGAAGGTAGAAAAGTTTAGTAAGATATTTGTACATGATTTTTAGATAAGTTGCATCTATTATTATTATTATTATTAAAATACGCTTTGTACACTGAAAAAATAGTTTTTAAGTTTTACTTGTACGAAGTAGTTGTATAAAGAGCCATAAACGTGTTGTTATTAATAACTAAATAACTTTTTATTATTTAAGTTTTAAATTTAACAAGGATTAATAACACAGCACTCGCTACATTTGCATTTTTTTAAAGTTGCGATTTTACGCCCTAAATTGAGCGCCGCAATGATTATTATTATGTAGGGTGTTATAAGGACTGAAATTAGATGTCAAGTGGTAGCGTCTTAACAGTTTAGCTGTTTTGAATTATAAGTGTACCTGCTAGCTAGAAATATATGCTTCATTAATAAGTGAAAATTATGGTTTCATTTTGCCCAAACAACGCAAAGTTCTAGCTGCAAAGCTTTCTTAGGATTACTCCAGCATTTCATGGCGTCAACTAGAGCTTTGCTATCAAATGGTTAACTAGTCGACTTTAGGATAGAGCTAGAGGAATAATTCCAAGGAGCAAACTGGTTCAAATCAATTCATTTGGGCTAAGAACTTTGAAATTTGGTTTTCTTTGCTAGGGGCAGAGTGGCTTGGTAATATGGCGTATGTTTTGAAATGGAGTGGTACTTTCATTGACTGAGGTCTCTTGCATTTACCAAATGGTTGTATACAATCAGATCCAAAAGTGTATCAAATATTCTTAAACGCTTGTGGTTGTTATTTGGGAACCATTTATATACCTGTCGTTCAAATTTAATCTAATCTTCGTGAAAACGTGAGTTCTTTTTATAAATATAACCTGTATTTTACATTATCAAATGTTATCAAGAAAAATCAACCAATTCACCAAAATACGTACCGTCGTTGATAGCAAACACTACAGCTAATACTTATGTAGCTGTTAATCACAAATATCGACTACTCAGTTGCCAAAATCAGCAAATCTGTTGAATGTTTTTCCTGTACTTTTCAAATCTAATCTGACATTGGCGACTTTTTCTTCTCTGGCATATTTGAGTTTCAAGATCAAATAAGTTTAAGTTTAAAAGTACAAATATATGACTTTTGACGTTTCCTATAATTGCTGCCCAGGGCAGGCACCCCGTACCGCCCCCCTAGATCCGGAGCCGAATAGGGGAACATTTTCTATGCTATTGATTTGTAGAGCAAATGAAATCGTTGTTGGCAAGCGATTTAATTTGCGCTTTTTTTTTGGGGGGGGGGGGGGTCGAACCAAAGATTTTTTTAAATGTTTAATATTTATTTATACAGTTAAAAGCATTGTGAGCAAAGCAAACAAACAAAAACAAATTTTACATTTTTTGTTCAACAAAAAAAAGCGGAAATATTCTATTGTGAGAAGTGATATTTAACCCTTTGTTTTTTAACTCCATCGACGCAGGAATAATAAAAAAATGTATTATTTTGGTACCATGAAACTAAATAATGATGGTTTTGTAACCTCTTTTTTCTTCTTGCCCAAAGGAAGATTTTTTAAGGAACATAAACTACACAATATTTAATTTTTGTTTAATTTAGGCTAATACTTAGGTTAAAACCCTTAAAAACTTCTGGATTGGATTCTGGATTAAAAACTTAAAATGTAAAGAAATGTGTATGAAACCGAGGGGTTAATATTCGACTTTTACATTTTCAATAAATGTATTTCACTACTGCTTCCATACACATATGAAGTATTTCACAATAATAAACAAGCAGCACATGCTATTCCTCATTCCTTATTCATTTTTGTAAGACACACAACGTACTTTGATTGGTTGTTGTCGTGGGTTTTTAGCAACTTAGAATCAACTCCTCTGGGATCGAGTTGCACACCAAACGAGTTTCCAACGTTGGTGGGACGCCCGTCCGCGATTGAATCAGCTATATAATCTTTATTATTTTTGAACTTGAGGACGTTGGAATGTAAACAATTAAAATTGTCAGTATTAAGGATTTATTTTTTTTAATGAAGATTGTTAAAACAGAAACCCATTGGTTGAGCTTATGTTAGTGTTGGTGTTTGAAAAAGATTTTTTTTTAATTAATACCGCTAAAATAGAGATCCACCTGCTAGCTACCCGTCTGTGGACGGGCTTTCCACCTAGTCCAGCTATTATTATTATTACTGAACGGGTGTGGTCTGTAAAAGTTACTCCCACTTGCACTTAGGCTCCTGGCCCATTGTACCCCGCGTTCCTAGTTTTACCCCAACAAGTTCAAGTCCTCAACAAAGTTGAGTACATTATTGATGGGTGAATTTCTTATCTCCTCGGTGGTCGGATAGCGACTCCCTAGGTGTTCATGCCTTACGGTGGCAAGAGCTGGACATAAACATAGCAGATGGTATGGAGTTTCTTCCTCCTCCCCACACATACTACATGTAGGATCTTCAACGACCCCAATATTATTGAGGTGTTTATTTAAGCAGCAGTGTCCTGTATATAGTCCTACTGTTTTCCTCAACTGAGTTCTGCTCAGTCGGAGTATTTCCTTGGGCTCTTTGTCCCCGGAGAGTTCCCGAATGATTTATTATGATTTATTCTTTCCAGACTTTCATTAGATTTTAATTTCCGTTTTTACTTGGTTACTTTGTAAGTTTAAGTACTTTTAGGTCAACCTCGTGTGTGATTCATAATTTACAAACTTAGATTTTTTAACATTTTTGTTTGTTACAATATTAATATTAAAATATATACACAACACACACGGTCCTAAGCATGACATTAAACTGCAACTATTAATTAAATCTTAAAGTTAAAAATATTTTTTATCGAATATAAAATTAAGGTCGAATTCAGTTTATTGAATTATAAATTGTCCTAATCGAGCCTGATTTTGATTGATCCAAAGGTTGAAAACTAGACAAAAAAAATACTTAAATTAACTTAAAAAAAACGAAAATTTAAGTATTTCCTCTTTGTTATGTAATATATTTTGAGCAGTTACCATTATAATGTTGTTTTTACCGGATGTTACAGTATTTAAATTTTATATTTATATGGAACAAAAAAACACCTTGAAATAATAGTCTGTCTGATATAAAATTATGTGGTTGTGAAAACTGTCATCAGTAGATGTGGACTTATAATTTGAACACAACAGCTCAAGATGAAAATTGTAAGTTTGTTTCTACCACTTACATTGTGTATTTACAATATCTTCGCTAATGAGGCTATTTTATCAAAGGTAAGGTTTAATTTTCTATAATAAATCAGTCAAATTATGCATTATTTTATCAATTATCTGCTAATTATTGAGAAACGTTGACGTGTGAGTATGACATTGATGATGACGTGGTATTATATAGAGGGTTTGCTTATGTCAGCTGACACGTGAAAAAAGGCATAGCTGTAAACGTTAATAAATTTTACAACGAATGGAAATACTTAGAGAACCAATTGACAGTGACCTGATAGAGATATTTGGTGACAATACTTTTTCAATTGTCCCAGATTGCAGCAAAGTCTCTTTGGAATTTTGGAAATGATTACAGTCCAAGTAAGGCAAATCTTCAAAATACGGTGCTTGGCAAATTAATTCGTTGCTCTATTCTTCAATTTTGGAGGTTTCAATTGGAGACCAGTGAGCCGGAACATTATCGCTTATTTTCGCTAAACTCAGGGGTTTCTTAATAATTTTTTGTTCGAAAATAATGTATAATTTGACTGAATTATTAGGAGAAATTACTCTTATAATCTAAATTTTAGTTGCACCAAAACACTTTCAAGATTAAAGATTTTCGATTGGAATTAATCAGTTATAATGAAAAGTTTTTCAATCTTCTGGATATCAAAACATTTAAGTACAATCGCACTACTCCGGCCGTAAATATTACAGGGAATATGAAAATTAGCGTAAAAGATAAAATGGAGGTAATGTTCAGCGCACATTTACAGAGCATTTCCTGTGTTGCGTTGGGCTGACCACCAGACCTCCAAATCACAAATTTTTTTTTTATTTTTTTTTATTTTTCATCAAATCGCAAATTTTTATTTTCTTGAAAATGACTTAAAATTGCGTTGTAAAAAAACTTAATCTGCTTCATTACTTGAACGCACACCAAAAATGAATTAAACAGGAGATTTGGAAGGACTGGTGGTCTTATGACTGGCCCTTAACGCTTTGAATAATATTTAAATTTTCAATAAAATATAAAATGGTCGATGATATTGCGACTTGCTAATAATAATTAGAATTTATACATTTTCAGGTAGTCACACAAGTTTACAAGTTTGCGAGTAACGAGTATCGACACTTTCCAATACGGTGTCAACTCAATGTAAAAAAATGTTTTGATGATAACGCACTGGGTTTTCAGAAAATTAAAGATTGTGGTAATGTTAAAGATTTTTACGTAGAAAAGGTTTTATAAATAATTTCTTTTATTAAATAACATACTATCTCAAGTTTTCCTTTCAGGATGTTACATATCACGTCTGCAATTTTGTTCTCGATGAAGCTCATTTTCCTCCACTTATTCCCAACGGTAGATATAAAATGGAAGAAAATTTGACCTATTTAAATGAAGAAGTTGCGATGATATTATTAAAATATTATAATATTATTAAAAATCGCGTGATGTAAATATTCATCGACGATAGTGTGAAAATTTTATTTTGTTTTGTGTTGCACATAGAGGCGATTGAAGATATTTCTAAATAAATGCTTTTCTTTTGGGTAGTTATTTTTTTTCTTTCATAAACCAGGATAAACAACATTTCTTACAAAATCCGATCAACTTTTTTTCAAAATTTACCATTTTATTTTATCTGGCTTTTGTTCAATATGATCTTTCAACAATAATCCTGCATTCCAAATTGTACAACAATATTTTGGATTTCCAATTCAACGTGGCCAATCTTCTAAAATCTTTTGTTTTTTATAACAAAAAATTTGTGTTAATAAAAAAGGCAAGAACAATAATTCCTTTAATAATTTTGTTCTGTTAAGAAAGCATTCCAAATTGAGTGTGATCGAAAAAAAAATACTTAACAGTTATCCACGCCATCGAAAAAAGTTTACTGTTGTCACAGACCATTACAGCTTAAAATGGCTTAACAATGTTAAGGACCTCACTGGGAGATTTGTTAGATGGGCTGTAAGTTTACAGCAGTTTAATTTTGAAATTTTTAGACGCAGGGATATTAAAAAAGAAATAGTATTTTAGTTACATGGTTGGTGAGTGTTGTAATTTGCTGTTTAAGTGTAATATCGGAACTATATTTTGCCGTTTTTCCCATCTAGTTCTGAAGATGAAATAATAATAAAATCTGAAACGTGGACTGATATGACATAATGTTTGATTTGCATACCCACTTATCCCAATAAATCCTTCAGTATTATCAAATATATTTAGGTAAGAATTTGGTTTTTTTCTATAAAGATTTTTAGTTTGCAGCCAAAAGATGTCAAATAGAAAATGTGCAAAATCATTTACGTGAACATTCGAGAAGAATTTTACACCAAACCACCAAAAAAAATGCGATCAAACCACTGGATCAAGAATTGATCTAGAAAAATCTCAAAAAAAGTCACTTTCAATCTTTTTCACCACACTTCCACCTGGTCGATCTCGATCCTCTTTTCTACCAACTTTTTTTTCAAAATTCCCTAAAATTGATTTTATGGTTGCATATTTTCAGGCTTAAGAGGGGAATTTTTTCAGGGCCCTTTTAATTTAATCAACAGATGGCGCCTACTTAAATATTTTTATAAAATAAGAGGAATTGGCTATATTTAAAATATAGCAAATTCGTTGAGTTAATACTATTCTATAAACAATATTCTTGATCTTAAGCTATTTTGAGTTCGTAATATTTATTTATAAAAACACAATTCATAATAAACGTTTAATTATCTTTTTTTGTAAGTGAGCGTGTTTTGACAAACTCAATGCGAACTCAAAATAGCTTAAGATCAAGAATATTGTTTATGGAATAGTATTATCTCAACGAATTTGCTATATTTTAAATATAGCAAATTCCTCTTATTTTATAAAAATATTTAAGTAGGCGCCATCTGTTGATTAAATTAAAAAGGCACTAAAAGAAATGCCCCTCTTAAAATGTTAATAAAAATGAATTAAATAAATAATTTCACCTGAAAGCACACACAGGGTGTTACAAACTGAACTGTCTTTTTTTTATTTGGATCTCATGGTTTATTAACTAAATTTTATTGGCTACTCCTTTTGACTTATGACTTTGTTTTATGTTTATATTTATAATATTTTAATTTTTGTTTTACTTGGTTACTTTGTAAGTTTAAGTACTTTTAGGTCAATCTTCTGTGTGATTTATAATTTACTAACTTAGATTTCTTAACATTTTTATTTGTGACAATATCAATATGAAATCTATACAGCACGCACGGTCCTAAGCATGACATTAAACTGCAACTCTATATTTTCGCAAAAAGACTAATCCCTGCCATACTTAACCATACTCAACCATACATAACCAGGGACCTAGTGCTTGTTCAGGAAAACCTTCACTTTGGCCCCGTCAAGTGAACCGGGGGAGGGGCACAATCGAACAGAATTTTTTATAACTCTGCCTTCCACAGGACATCCAATTCAGTTTATTGAATTATAGATTGTCATAATCGAGTCTGATTTTGATTGATCAAAAGGTTGAAAAATCGAAAAAAGTAGGAAGTATCTACTTAAATTTAAGTATTTTCTCTTTGTTATTTATGTAATATATTTTGGATGATGTATACCATTATAATGTCGTTTTTACCGGATGTTGCAGTAATTCAATTTTATATATTGACCAAAAAAGAACACCTGGAAATAATAGTATGACTGATATAAAATTGTCTGTTGGTTAAAATTGTCATCAGTTGATGTGGACTTATAGTTTAAAATTGTTTGAATACAAAAGCTCAAGATGAAAACTGTAAGTTGGTTTCTACCACTTACATTGTGTATTTACGATATCTTCGCAAATGATTCTATTTTATCAAAAGTAAGATTTAATTTTCTACAATAAATCTGTCAAATTATGCATTATTTTATCAATTTATCTGCTAAGTATTGAGAAACGTTGACGTGTGAGTATGACATTGATGATGACGTGGTATTAACTATATAGCGGGTTTGCTTACGTCAGCTGACAAGCTAGAAAAAGCGTTCTAATTTTCTACAATAAATCAGTTAAATTATAGAGGGTTTTTCAATTCTTCAATTCCAATAGGTATCCAGACCTATTTTTCTGTCTTTTAGTAGCTTTTTGTTTGCGTGAAACGCCTTGTTTCCATTTTGTATTTTTTCTCTAATTTCCTCGCTTCCACCACCAGTGCTACTTATTTGTACTTCGAGATATTTGAAAACTTTTACACTTTCAAAACACATGCCATCAATCTTCAGCGTCTCCCCCATTTTATCCATCTTTCTTCCACATTTCATGTATTTAATTTGGCTGTCGTTTATCTTTAGTACAATTTTATTGATTCCTTTTTTTTCTTCTCCCTTTGTATACTATTTTTATTCCGTTTGTTATGTTCGTCTTCCATTATTCTTTGCGTTGTCGTCTTCATTTTCCCATCCGTTTTCTCAGGAGCATCTGCCTGGGAAAACTTAGATGCTAATTCCTCTCTTCTTTTTAGTTTTTTGTCGACCTCTTTATATGATCCATCGGTCTTAGTTTATTCTTCTGTTTGTCCCATATTTCCTTCTCTTGCTTATACATTTTTTGGTACCTAATCTTAACCTTGTTTCCATTTTTTATTTCTTCTCTAGCGACATCCCATATTTCGTTTTGTATTTTTTTCTCCTGGTTTGTCAGGTCGCTCTCTATGTATGTTGGTGTACCCTTAAGTTTGCTTTTATTCTCTATTGATATTGATTTTTGTTTATGATCTTTAAGTTTTGCTGCGACAACCTGTTTTACTTCCTTTTTTCCGATTTCAAACGCATCTTTAACCTCCACTTGAACATGCATTTCCCTGTTTAAAAATTCTTCAATTTTTTCTCGTGTTATAGTTCTTATTATTGGAATGTTTTTGAATATTATGTTTGACATTCTTTTATCCTTTTTGTACCTTTCCAGTTGTAGTTCCAGCTTTGCAATTTTCTCCTTTTGTCTGTTGGTTTTTTCCTCCAACTTCTCAACTACCTCCCTTATCGCTACAAATTCTCCGCTCCAGCGCTTATTCATAATCATTCAATTTTTCTTTTACTTTCTTAATCTCCTGGTTGTTCGTCTAAAAACCATTATTCACCACATTCGTCATATTCAGGTTGTTCATATTTTCCTCTTGATTTGTTTCTTTGGTTTTCCTCGTTAGTGATTTAGACGTTTTTGTACTCTTTCTAAATATCTCCTCAGGCTCGCCTTGTTCTTCAATTTTACCCTCTTTTTCCTTCTTATGCTTTATAAATTTTCTTACGGATGGGTAACTATTCGATCTCTTTCTGTTATTCAGGTTATCGTTTATTTATTCAAATTAGGAGAATTAGTAGAGATTTAATTAGAGAAAATTAGGAGAAATTACACTAATAAATTAATTTTAGCTGCACCAAAACACCTTCAAGATTAAAGATTTTCGAATGGAATTAATGAGTTATAATAAAAAGTTCTTTAATCGTATGGATATTAAAACATTTAAGTACAATCGCACTACTCCGGCCGTAAATTTTACATTGAATATGAAAATTAGCGTAAAAGATAAAATTGAGGTAATGTCAGAACAGTTATAAAATTTTTAAGGTTCATTTCCCCAGCCCCCCCATTTTGATTTTTGGATCACTTTTTAAGTCATTCGTTTGTGCATCGTTTGTGTACGTTTGTGCAATTATTTTTTTCGTTTGTGCATTCACCGTTCGCGAATTATTTAACAAATAAGTTTGGGGGGCTGGAGAAATGCCAGCCCCCCCCATCGCGAATTTTGGGTCAAAATTGGTGTCAATCGTTTGTGCATCGTTTGTGTACGTTTGTGCATTCAATATTTTCGTTTGTGCAAACACCGTTCGCGAAATATTTACAATTCAAATGGGGGGGGCTGGAGAAATGCCAGCCCCCCCCCATCGCAAATTTTGGGTCAAAATTGGTGTAAATCGTTTGTGCATCGTTTGTGCATTCAATATTTTCGTTTGTGCAAGCACGGTTAGCGAATTATCTTCAATTGAATAACCGGCCATCATTTCTCCAGCCCCCCCCATTACGAATTTTGGGTCAAAATTGGTGTCAATCGTTTATGCATCGTTTGTGTACGTTTGTGCATTTATTATTTTTGTTTGAGCAAGCACGGTTAGCAAAATATTTTCAATTAAATAACAAGCGAACATTTCTCAACCCCCCCCCATTTCGACTTTTGGTTCAATTTTTGTGACACTTGTCTGTAAATATACCATTGTGCATTCACTATTCTCGTTTGTGAATTCACAGTTCGTGAATTATTTAACAAATAAATATTTATAAAACTCCGAGCAACAACTGCCATAGTGTCTAGATTGCAATTTATTCTAGTCTACTGAAGAATATGCTGAAAATATTTTAATTTTCCGGAAATCGTCATCGAAACAACACTTCTCGGCGTATCTACGCGCAGGGAAATTGAATTATACTGACTAGTCCGACAATATCAGTAATTGATTTTTGCTGTTTTGACACAAATAACTATGTAGTCAACAAATTGACAAATTTGATTTTTGCTCATTTTAAAAATGTTATTCAATTAGTGTTTTAAAATTTCGATTTTATCGAAATTGGCAGTAAAACTATATTTTTAATATTTAGCGGAAAATAAACTGCAACAGGCAAATTTTCTTTTGAAAATACGTAAGAATTTGTCAAAAAAGCTGCAGTTTTAAGTGCATGTCAGTGCCCCCCCATCCCGGTCAGGTCCGTCCCTGTAAAAAATTAACTTAAACTATTGCTCTTTGAAACTTATTCAGGTTCAAACGGAGCTCTATCGATTGACATCAATTGCACACATAAATTCAAAATGAGAAGGAAAATTGCAAAACATGTTTACGGCCCCCCACTAGTTTTTCGCAAATAACTTCGCAACCTTAGAGGCTGAAACGAAAATAATAGAAGTTTATTCAGGCTTAATCGATGCTCTAACGTTTGACACTAAATTCGAAAATTCGAAAGCCGGGGGGGGGGGCACTGACATGCACCTAAAACTATAGCTTTTTTGACAAATTCTTACGTATTTTGAAGAGAAAATTCGCCTGTCGCAGTTCATTTTCCGCTAAGTATTAAAAATATAGTTTTACTGCCAATTTCGATAAAATCAAAATTTTAAAACACTAATTGAATAACATTTTTAAAATGAGCAAAAATCAAATTTGTCAATTTGTTGACTACATAGTTATTTGTGTCAAAACAGCAAAAATCAATTACTGATATTGCCGGACTAGTCAGTATAATTCAATTTCCCTGCGCGTAGATACGCGGTTTCGATGACGATTTCGGGAAAATTAAAATATTTTCAACATATTCTTCAGTAGACTAGAATAAATTGCAATCTAGACACTATGGCAGTTGTTGCTCGGAGTTTTATAAATATTTATTTGTTAAATAATTCATGAACTGTGAATTCACAAACGAGAATAGTGAATGCACAATGGTATATTTACAGACAAGTGACACAAAAATTGATCCAAAAGTCGAAATGGGGGGGGGGGGGGGTAGAGAAATGTTCGCCGGTTATTTAATTGAAAATATTTCGCTAACCGTGCTTGCTCAAACAAAAATAATAAATGCACAAACGTACACAAACGATGCATAAACGATTGACACCAATTTTGACCCAAAATTCGTAATGGGGGGGGGCTGGAGAAATGATGGCCGGTTATTTAATTGAAAATATTTCGCTAACCGTGCTTGCACAAACGAAAATATTGAATGCACAAACGTGCACAAACGATGCACAAACGATTGACACCAATTTTGACCCAAAATTTGCGATGGGGGGGGCTGGCATTTCTCCAGCCCCCCCCCATTTGAATTGTAAATATTTCGCGAACGGTGTTTGCACAAACGAAAATATTGAATGCACAAACGTACACAAACGATGCACAAACGATTGACACCAATTTTGACCCAAAATTCGCGATGGGGGGGGGCTGGCATTTCTCCAGCCCCCCAAACTTATTTGTTAAATAATTCGCGAACGGTGAATGCACAAACGAAAAAAATAATTGCACAAACGTACACAAACGATGCACAAACGAATGACTTAAAAAGTGATCCAAAAATCAAAATGGGGGGGGGCTGGGGAAATGGACCTAAATTTTTAGTTAATTGCAGACTTACAAAGCATTTCCTGTGTTGCGCTGGGCTGATCATTAGATCTCCAAATCGCAAATTTGCTTTATTTTTAGAATTCGTGCAGGTTTGTGATCTGAAATGAAACGGGCGAAAATTGTACGATTGACTGGCTCTACTTTTAACTTTATCTAACCAATTTTTTTGTCATTTTCTCGGAAATGACTGAAAATTTTGTCGCATTTTTACTCGTTTCATTTTAGGTCACAATCTGAAAGCACACCAAAAATGAATTAAATTGGTGATTTGGATGGACTGGTAGTCTTCTTAGAGGTGTAAATGCCTAAAATTTAGGGATATGATTGCCCTTAACGCTTTGAGTAATATTAAAAATATTCAATAAAATATAAAATGGTTGATGATATTGCGACTTGCTAATAATTAGAAACTGTACATTTTCAGGTAGTCATACAAGTTTACAAGTTTTTGAGTAACGAGTATCGACACTTTCCAATACGGTGTCAACTCAATCTAAAAAACTCTTTTGATGCAAATGCACTGGGTCTTCAGAAAATTAAAGATTGTGGAAATGTTTCAGATGTTTACGTAGAAAAGGTTTTAGAAATAATTTTTTTTATTAAATAATATTTATATCTGAAGTTTTTCTTTCAGGATGTTACATATCACGTCTGCAATTTTGTTCTCGATGAAGCTCATTTTCCTCCACTTATTCCCAATGGGAGATATAAATTAGAAGAAAATTTGACCTATTTAAATGAAGAAATTGCGATGGTATTTGTATTTATGGAAGTATACACTCCAATTCCATATCCAAAAAATTAAAAATTGGGTGATGATAATATTTATCGATGATAGTGTGAAAATCATATTTTGTTTTATGTTGCACATAGAGGTGATTTAAGATATTTCTAAATAAAAGCTTTTCTTTTGGGTAGTTATTTTTTTTCTTTTATAAGCCAGGATAAACAACATTTCACATGATCTCATCGCAGAAAATGTTGTTGTTAAAGTATTAGAATTGGCTTGAGGTAAGAAGAACCGGCACGTGATAATGAGCAGATAATAGTAATTTACTATGTATTGTCATGTTAAGGACACGAAATTAAATCATAAAGAGTATATTAGCTGCAAATGATAGTATCGTCCCACATATTAGGGGATGGACCAAGCAAATTATGGATAAAATGATGCATAATGAGCCACTGATGAAGATCAGTCACATAAAACACATACATTTACACATAATCACAAAATTATACCTACATCTTTGTTGACAAGCGAGGCTACGATATATGAAAACCTTAATTATTCAATAAAAGCCACAAATTTTGACATAAATACTTAAAACTTTATAATTAGTAAAGATTAGTAAAGCAGATCATGTACATAATCAAATAAATTTCTTAAAATAAATTGAAAACATAAAAAAGCCAAAGTTGACTTGCCGATAAACTTGCGTAGTACAAAAATGTTAAATTGTTAAAAATGTAGATTTAAAGTGAAATTTTGTTAATAAGGGTTAAAGAACTTAATTCTAAACATTAAAAATGGTAATATTTTGGTAAAGATACACTGGAGGAGGTGTGAGAAGAAGAAATTGTTGAAAATCTTAAATCGGCCATGTGACTTTCCAAAGACAGTTGAAGAGTCGGATTTTGTGTAAATCCGATCAACTTTTTTTCTCAAAATTTACCATTTTATTTTATCTGGATTTTTTTCAACATAATCTTCCAACAATAATCTTACATTTCAAATTATACAACAATATTTTGGATTTGCAATTCAACGTGGCTAATCTTCTAAAATCTTAACCAATAATCTTAAACAATAATTCCTGTAATAATTTTGTTCTCCTAAGAAAGCATTTTAAATTGAGTGTGAATGAAAAAGAATTGTCACAGACCATTACAGCTTAAAATGGCTTAACAATGTTAAGGACCCCATTGGGAGAATTGTTAAATGGGCTGTATGTTTACAGCAGTATAATTTTGAAATTATTCATAAGTCGGGCAAACAATGTTATTCCCTAATTCCTATCTTGTTTAGTCTGCGTTTAGACGCAAGAATGTTAAAAGCGAAGTATTATTTTTCTTACATGAAACTAAATAATGACGGTATTGTAACCTGTCTGTGCACTTGGAGAAAATTTATTTTTGATTCTTGCCCAACATTGAATGACTTTCCTGACTACCTCGTTTCCGGTTGGTTACTGTTAAAACTAAGACTTCCAGGTCAGAGGAAGATTTACTTATGAACACAAACTACACAAAATTCTACTTTTGTCTAATTTTTTTAAACCCTTAAAGTGTAAAGAAAAGTGTGTGAAACCGGGGGGTCTGGGGGGTATGGAATACCCTCCAGTTATAAAGAAGCAATAAGTATGCTATTCATATTTGATTTCTAAAAAGTCTGATTGTTGCTTACTTATAGGTGTACCTGGGGGGTATTCCATACCCCCATACAGTATTCCATACCCCTCAGGCCCCCCGGTTTTACAACCACTTTTTCACATGTAAAGACGTGTATGAAACCGGAGGGTCTGGGGGTATGGAATACCCTCCAGCACAATGAAGTAACAAGATTGCTTTTTAAGCTTGATAAATATGCAGATTTAAATCTCTAGAAAAAATTTTTACACTGATAAGTTTTATCACTTACAATTTAAGCTTTTGGATTGATTTTGATTTTGTTTAGTCTGCGAAGACGCTTAAGTTGCAAAACAATTTATTAGGCTAATACCACGTATACCGAACTTAGTGTAGTCATGACATTGATTACTTAATATTGCCAATTGTTGTTTTCACTTGGTTATTTAATATTGAAATCCTAGCGGCTTCACATTTGACTTTGTTAAAGCAACGATTGTTTGGTGACTTCTTATACTTTTCTTCCTAACTTCACTGTAGTTGTAGCAACTAGCAACTCGTTTGAACTCGAAGCTGAACTGTCTTTTTTTTCATTCAGATCTCATGGTTCATTAACTAAATTTTACTGACTATTTCTTTTGACTTATGACTTTGTTTTATGTTTATGATTTCTTCTTTCCACACTTTTATTAGATTTTAATTTCCGTTTTCACATGGTTACTTTGTAAGTTTAAGTACTTTTAGGTCAACCTCCTGTATGATTCATAATTTACAAACTTAGATTTTTTAACATTTTTGTTTGTGACAATATTAATATTAAAATCTATACACAACACACGGTCCTAAGCACGACATTAAACTGCAACTCTAATTTTTCGCGAAAAGACTAAAGCTAAAGAAGTTATAAAAATGTACGTTTTCAAAATAAATATTGCGTTTTAATATAAATAAAGCCGCAGTGGTGGTGTGATGTAAACGCTAATTGAGTTGCAGAGCGGAAATTCTAGGTTCCAACTGCTAGCAGGCGCACCCAGTCACGCGGTCAGCGCTTTGTGGAGCTGGTACAACCGGGGTTGGCAGGGACTTAGTGCTCGATCAGGAAGACCTACACCTTCGGGCCTGTTAGGTGAAGCGGGGGAAGGAGGAGGCAGCGTGGACCAAACGACATGATGACATTTACATTGTTGGTGATTGAGATCTGCTCTGATAGGTCTTCACCTCACAATCCATCTAACTTCCCAGTATGGAACGGGGTACAAAAGGCTTCGCTGTTTAATATAAATAGCAACGGTTAAATGTTAAAGTTAAGAACTTTTTTTAATGAATAGGTATAAATTAAGGTTGAATTCAGTTCATTAAATTATAAACTGTCCTAATCGTGCCTATTTTTAATTGATCAAAAGGTTGAAACTAGACAAAACAAATACTTAAATTAACTTTAAAAAAACTTAAATTTAAGTATTTCCTCTTTGTTATGTAATATGTTTTGAGCAGTTACCATTATAATGTTGTTTTTACCGGATGTACAGTATTTAAATTTTATATATGGAACAAAAAAACACATTCAAATAATAGTCTGTCTGATATAAAATTATATGGTTGTGAAAACTGTCATCAGTAAATGTGGACATATAGTTTGAATACAACAGGTCAAGATGAAAATTGTAAATTTGTTTCTACCACTTACGTTGTGTATTTACAATATCTTCGCAAATGAGGCTATTTTATCAAAGGTAAGATTTAATTTTCTACAATACAGTCAAATTGTGCATTACTTTATCAATTATCTACTAATTATTGCGAAACGTTGACGTGTGAGTATGACATTGATGATAACGTGGTGTTATACAGCGGGTTTGCTTTTGTCAGCTGACAAGCTAGAAAATGCATAGCTGTAAATGTTAATAAATTTTTCAACGAATGGAAATACTTGGAGAACCATTGACAGTGACCTGATAGAGACACTGGTGACACTGTCCCAGATTGCAGCAAATTCTCTTTGGAATTTTGGAAATTATTACAGTCGAAGTAAGGCAAATCTGATGGAAAATACGTTGCATGGGGAATTAATTCGTGGGTCTATTCTTTAATTTTGGAGGTTTCAATTGGAAACGAGTAAGAGAAACGAGCATTATCGCTTTTTCTGCTAAACCCGGGGCGGGGGTTTTTAATAATTTTTTGTTTCAGTTTGAAATGTTTGAAAATAATGTATAACTTGACTGAATTATTAGGAAAAATTACTTTAATATCTAAATTTCAGTTGCATCAAAACACCTACAAGATTAAAGATTTTCGAATGGAATTAATAAGTTATAATGAAAAGTTTTTCAATCTTATGGATATTAAAACATTTAAGTACAATCGCACTACTCCGGCCGTAAATTTTACAGCAAATATGAAAATGAGCATAAAAGATAAAATGGAGGTAATGTTTAGAGCACACTTACAGAGCATTTCCTGTGTTGCGTTGGGCTGACCACCAGATCTCCAAATCACAAATCTGCTTTATTTTTATTATGCGGGCAGGTTTCCGACCCAAAATAAAACGGGTGAAAATTGTACGACTGACTGGCTCTGATTCAGTTCATCTACTTTTAACTTTATCCAACTAATCAGAGTGAAGGTTTACGCAAATTCAATAGGTATTTTCTCGGAAATTACTGAAAATTGCGTCGTAAAATTTGTACCTACTCGTTTTATTTCAGGTCACAATCTGAACGCACACCAAAAATGAATTAAATTGGTGATTTGGAGGGACTGGTAGTCTTCTTAGAAGCGTTAAGTTAATGCCTAAACTTAGGAATATGAGTGACTCTTAACGCTTTGAGTAATATTGAAAATATTCAATAAAATATAAAATGGTCGATGATATTGCGACTTGCAAATAATTAGAATTTATACATTTTCAGGTAGTGATACAAGTTTACAAGTTTTTAAGTAACGAGTATCGACACTTTCCAATACGATGCCAACTCAATGTAAAAAAATGTTTTGATGCCAACGCACTGGGTTTTCAGAAAATTAAAAATTGTGGTAATGTTACAGATATTTACGTAGAAAAGGTTTTAAATTAATTTTTTTTTATATAATTCTCAAATTTTCCTTTTAGGATGTTACATATCACATCTGCAATTTTATTCTTGATGAAGCTCATTTTCCTCCACTTATTCCTAATGGTAGATATAAACTAGAAGAAAATTTGACCTATTTAAATGAAAAAATTGCGATGATGTTTATATTTCTGGAAGTATACACTCCAATTCCATATCCAAAACATTAAAAATTGTGTGATGATAATATTTATCATGATAGTGTGAAAATTTTATTTTGTTTTGTGTTGCACATAGAGGTGATTTAAGATATTCCTAAATAAAAGCTTTTCTTTTGGGTAGTCATTTTTTTTCTCTCATAAACCAGTATAAACATTATTACAGATGATGTCACATTAGAAAATGTTGTTAGAGTTGACTTGGGCTAAGAAGAACCGGCACGTGATAATATGAGTAGATAATAATAATTCTTATAATAAAAATTTGTTCAAGTGTTAATAAAAAAGGCAAGAAAAATAATTCCTTTAATAATTTTGTTCTGCTACGAAAGCATTCCAAATTGATTGTGATCGAAAAAGAATGCTTAAAAGTTATCTACGTCATCGAAAAAATTTTACTTTTGTCACAGACCATTACAGCTTGAAATGGCTTATCAATATTAAGAACCCTATTGGGTGAATGGCTAGGTGGGCTGTTGGTTTATAAAAATTTAATTTTGAAATTTATTTATAAGTTGGGCAAACTTAATGTTATTCTCGAATCCCTATCTGGTTTAGTCTGCGTTTAGACGCAGGGATATATTATTTTGGTTACATGAAACTAAATAATGATGGTTTTGTAACCTGTCTGTTCACTTGGCAAAAATTTATTTTTGCTTATTGCTCAACATTGAATGACTTTCTTAACCACCCAGTTTCCGATTGTTTACTGTTAAAACTAAGACTTTCAGGTCAGAGGAAGATTCGTTTAGAAACACAAACGACACAACATTTCATTTTTGTCTAATTGGTTAAAATCATTAAAAAGTGTGGTTTCATTCCGAGGCAGTTTTTTAAGGTTCTTAAATTCTTGCATTTGGGTTTTTCAGGTAAGAGTATTCACATGTTCTTCTTAGCGTCTTACGGAGGGGAGGGAGGGGGCGATTAAGATATATTAAAGTATCCGTTTTCAAAATAAATATTACGTTTTAATATAAAAAATAAAGAGACGGTCATTTGCCTTGCAGGTAATGCGATCAACTGCGAATACGAGGTACCGGGTTCAAATCCGGAGAAGGGCAACTTTCTTATGACTAAGTCTCCGTGCTTTGAAAGGCACGTTAAGCCGGTGGTTCTCCTGGGTTAATGAATGGCCATCATTAAGTTAATATTCTTAATACTTTAAACAATTTATATGCTCACAGATCTAGTGCTGCCAAGGAAACGACGCAGTGGCTGGAAATAACAGGCCCTAGGTTTAGTCTGAATTTATTAAGTTGAAGAAGAAGAATATAAATAAAGCCGCAGTGGTGGTGTGGTATGATGTGATGGCTAATTGAGTTACAGATCGGAAATTTGGGGTCCAATTGCGGATAGGGCCACCTGGTCACCAAGTCCTACCGTCTCGTGGAGCTGATACAACCAGGGTTGGCGGTGACCTAGTTCTCGAACAGGGAAACCTACACTTTGGGCCCGTCAAGTGAACCGGGGGGGGGGGGGGGGCGGAGGCACAATCGAACAGAATTTTTTATAACTCTGCCGTCCACAGAACATCCAATCAGTTCATTGAATTATAGATTGTCATAATCGAGTCTGATTTTGATTGATCAAAAGTTTGAAAAATCGAAAAAAGTAGGAAGTATCTACTTAAATTTAAGTATTTCCTCTTTGTTATTTATGTAATATATTTTGGATGATGTATACCATTATAATGTCGTTTTTACCGGATGTTGCAGTAATTCAATTTTATATATTGACCAAAAAAGAACACCTGGAAATAATAGTATGACTGATATAAAATTGTCTGTTGGTTAAAATTGTCATCAGTTGATGTGGACTTATAGTTTAAAATTGTTTGAATACAAAAGCTCAAGATGAAAACTGTAAGTTGGTGTCTACCACTTACATTGTGTATTTACGATATCTTCGCAAACGAGGATATTTTATCAAAAGTAAGGTTTAATTTTCTACAATAAATCTGTCAAATTATGCATTATTTTATCAATTATCTGCTAAGTATTGAGAAACGTTGACGTGTGAGTATGACATTGATGATGACGTGGTATTAACTATATAGCGGGTTTTCTTACGTCAGCTGACACGCTAGAAAAACCGTTCTAATTTTCTACAACAGATTAGTCAAATTATAGGGGTGTTCACACTCGTTCGTGTATTGGTGTTGTGTTTCTACACCGTTGTATATATCCTAGATACGGTGCATGGGAAATAAATTCGTGGCCCTATTTTTCAATTCTAGAGGTATCAATTATTATTGGAGTTTTTTTTCGCCAAACCCGGGCATTTTCAATATCTTTTTGTATCAGTTTGAAATGTTTCAAAATGATACTTATATAATTTGACTAAATTAGGAGAAATAACTTTAATAAATTAATTTTAGCTGCACCAAAACACCTACAAGATTAAAGATTTTCGAATGGAATTAATAAGTTATAATAAAAAGTTTTTTAATCGTATGGATATGAAAACATTTAAGTACAATCGCACTACTCCGGCCATAAATTTTACAATGAATATGAAAATTAGCGTAAAAGATAAAATTGAGGTAATGTTTAGAACAGTTATAAAATTTTTAGTTAATTGCAGACTTACAAAGCATTTTTACAAAGCACAAACACCAGGCCTCCAAATCACCGATTTGCTTTATTTCTATTATGCGTGCAGGTTTGTGACCTGAAATGAAACGGGCGAAAATTGTACGAATCACTGTCTCTATACTTTTAACTTTATCTAACCAATCGGAGTTAAGATTTACGCAAATTCAATAGGCATTTTCTCGGAAATGACTGATAATTGCACCGTAAAATTTGTACCCGTTTCATTTCAGGTTACAATCTAAACGCACACCAAAAATGAATTAAAATAGTGATTTGGAGAGACTGGTGGTCTTCTTAGAGGTGTTAAGTTAATGCCTAAACTGAGAGATATGATTGCCTCTTAACGCTTTGAGTAATAGTAAACATATTCAATAAAATATAAAATGGTTGATGATATTGCGACTTGCTAATAAATAGAATATGTACATTTTCAGGCAGTTACACAAGTTTACAAGTTTTTAAGTAGCGAGTATCGACACTTTCCAATACGGTGTCAGCTCAATCTAAAAAAATGTTTTGATGCTAACGCAATGGGTTTTCAAAAAATTAAAGATTGTGGTAATGTTACAGATGTTTACTTCGAAAAGGTTTTAGAAATAATTTTTTTTATTAAATAATATTTATATTTCAAGTTTTTCTTTCAGGATGTTACATATCACGTCTGCAATTTTGTTCTCGATGTAGCTCATTTTCCTCCACTTATACCCAATGGTAGATATAAAATGGAAGAAAATTTGACCTATTTAAATGAAGAAGTTGCGATGATATTTATATTTCTGGAAGTATACACTCCAATTCCATATCCAAAAAATTAAAAATCGCATGATGTAAATATTCATCGACGATAGTGTGAAAATTTTATTTTGTTTTGTGTTGCACATAGAGGTGATTGAAGATATTTCTAAATAAAGCTTTTTTTGGGTAGTCATTTTTTTTCTCTCATAAACCAGGATAAACAATATTACAGATGATCTCGCAGCAGAAAAGTTTGTTGTTAAAGTGTAAGAAGAACCACACGTGATAATGCGCAGATACGTAAATTTGTTTAGTCTATTTACTCCTCGGCACTAGCTCGTTCTTCCTCCACATGTACTGCGTCGGTATTTCTTCTTGAATTTCTTTCTTGAAAAATTCAGAATTTTTTTGTACAAAATCTGATTAACTTGCTTTTCAAAATTCGCCATTTATTTTATCTGACTTTCTTTCAACAATAATCCAACATTCTAAATTATACAACATTTTTTTGAATATCGAATTCAACGTGGCCAATCTTCTAAAATCTTTCGTTCCTTGTAACAAAAATTTTTTGAAGTGTTAATAAAAACAGGAAGGACAAATTAGTTTGTTCTGCTAAGAAGGAACTTTAAATTGAGTGTGATCAAACAAAATTGCCTAAGAGTTATCCATGCCATCGAAAAAGTTTACGTTGTTACAGACTTAAAATGGCTTAGCAATGTTAAGGACCCTATTGGGAGAATTACTAGGTGGGCTGTAAGATTACAACAGTTTAATTTTGAAATTGTTCATAGGTTAGATAAAATTGATGTTGTTTCCGATATCCTATTTTGTCTAGTCCCGGTCGTAGTTACTACACTCTTTCATGTCTCCCTTTTTATGGATTGGGATTATCTTTGCCACACTTCACTCCTTTGGCATTTTTCCTCCTCTCCAGACCAGAAAAATCAGTTAATATAATCTTCTCTTCGTTGTTTCATCTCCCATTTTCATTAGTTCGGAATCTATTGCGTCCAATCCCGGCGTTTTTCTGTTTTTCATCAACATTAGTATCTTATGGAACTTTTCATACTCTGGTTCCGGCTCTGTTTCTTCTTCTTTTAAATCTGATGTTTTTTCGTCCACTAAGCCTTTTTTCGTTTCTTTATTGAGCGATTCTTTAAAATATTCCTTCTATATGGTGTTGATTTCTGTTTCTTCATATTTGATTTCTCCTCTGTTATCATACATTCTTCTCGCTTCTGTTCTCTTATTACTTTTCTGTTGTTTTATTTTCTTGTAAAATTCATTAGGGTTTCTTTGGGCTTCCTCTAAGTTAGTCATTATGTTTTCCAGCCATTTTTGTTTCTTATCTCTACACATCTTAACAGTCCGTTTTCTTTTTACTTTGTATTCTTCTTTATCTTCTGGTTTTTGTGATCCCATCCACTTTAGTCTTGCTTCTTTTTTAGACTCTATCATAGCTTCACATTCTTCATCAAACCATTCCTTTTTTGTGGTTTTTTTTATTTGTCCTACTGTTTTCTCTGTCGCATTCAGTATACTATTCTTAATATTTATCCATTCTTCCTCTACGTTGCCGGTCTCTTGTCTACTTTTTATTTCTTCCTGTAAGGCTTTTGTGTAATTCTCTCTTTTTGTTTCGTCATTCAATTTCTCGACTGCAAATCTATTTTTATATTTATTTTCTATCCACGACCGTCTTTGAAACCTCTTTATCCTTACTTTCATCATCACTATGTTATGATCTGTGTCTACCGTTGTTCCTCTATATGATCTTGCATCATTTATCTCAAAAGATATTTTCTTCGCTACCAGTATATGATCAATTTAGTTTTCTTCGTCACTACCCGATCTCGTCCAAGTCTCTTTATGTTTTTTTTTGTGTTTGAAAATCGTTGTTACTATTTGCAAGTTACATAACGCTGCCACATTACATAGTCTTTCTCAATTTTCGTTAGTTTTCTCGTGTATTGTGTTCTTTCCGGCAACGTTTTCTACATATATTTCTTTTCCAATTTGGGCATTGAAGTCTCCCAGCAGTATTAAATCATCTCTTTTCGGTATCTTTTCATATAATTTTTCTATTTCCTCGTAAATTTCTGTTTTTTTCTCGTCTCCTGCTTGCTCAGTTGAGGCGTATACGTTTATCACGGACATGATCGTGTGTTCGCCTTTGATTCTAACGTAAGCAAGTCTTCCGTTAATGGGATCAAATTTCATTATGTTTCCAGCCATTTTTCTCTCTATTATGAAGGCCACTCCATTTCTACCTTGTTTTTCTTCTCCAGAGTAGAGCATTGTGTAATTCTTTATTTATATTTCCCCACTCCCCCTCCATCTAATCTTTTGTATCGCTGCTAGATCAATTTTGTATCTCTCCATTTCGTTGACTACTTCATTTATTTTTCCCGGAAGTAGCATCGTTCTAATGTTCCAGGTTGCTATTCTCTTGTTTGTTTTATTTTTCTTTTTTCTTTATTCTTTTTTTTGGCATTTTATCTCTTCTTTCACATTCCATGTTATCAATTTCTAAGTCAGTGGACGTCGCAGGGCTCGTTATACTTTGTGTGTTTTGTTTCTTATTTTTTAGTTTTTTGGATTCAGTTCTTCCACATATCCCTGTTGGTTTCTCATGGCCATCTGTATCTCTTTCCACTCAAGTACTCTGTTGTTAATGGTTATCTTTTGATATCCTACCCTGGCTTTGTTTCCGTTTTCTATCTCTTTCACTACCATTTTTCTTATCTTTTTTTGTATTTCCATTTCCTTTGCAGTCATATCACTATCTACAAATATTTTTTTCCCTTTTAACTTACTCTTGTTTTTCATGACTATCATCTTCTCCTTCCAATTCTTCATCTTAACTACTATTGGTCTCTTCTCTTCTTTTTTCCCAATTTTGAAGCTTTCCAGTGGTTCCACGTCCACTCCTATCTCGTCTTTTAGTAGTTTTTTAATTCTTCTTCTGCCTACTTTTCTTTTTCCGCCTATTTTTCCTTGTAGAATTCACTATTTTCATTGCCCATTACGTGTCTCAGGTATTGCAATTTTCTGGCTTTGACTGTGTCTACCACTTCCGGTTCTGAGTATCTTGTTATTAGTCACTTGCTCCATCCATGAAACTCTCAGAATTCTTCGATAAATCCATATCTCAAAAGCCTGAAGCTTCTGCATTGTCAGCTCTGTATAGAACAGTCGAATGCTTTTCAGTAGTCAACAAAACAGTTTTGGATTAGTACTTGTATACAAAACAGTGCCTCTCTGGTTAACCTAACGTCACAGGGGTATTCCATACCTCGCCCTCCCCCTCCGGTTTTTCGATTGTTTACATTTAAAAGCACCTTAAAAACCATCTTTTCCAGCCATAATTTTTAATTTTTTCTTGCTCTTTATTCAAAAGGAATTCTAAATATGAATACAAATAATAACCCTGGATCCGGACCGGACTTTGAAAAGTTAGACATTTCAATTATTATTAGGTTACCCGAAAAATTTTTTGCCCTGAACAAATCTCGCTTAATATCATAAACGGAAACTGTTTTTGAAACTTTTAGAAAGTTAATTAGCGACCTATGTCACCAAGTTCCTTTTCAAGTTTTAAAAAATTAATTAAACTTCCAAATAAACACTTCGTCATTACGTTTTTAAAAATTTTAATTGAAAAGCGCCTTAATCCAATTACTTATATTAAATTTTTATTTGATTATGAGACCCGATTTCATTATTAAACTGGGGAGCAGTTCATACTTTCGGCGTGTTTTTGTTTCGTGTTTGAGTACTGAAAAGTGTAGAAAGTGAAAAATTGCAACACTGCGTAGCTGTCACTGTGTTTTAAGTTTCAGCTGTCAGTAGGGCACAAATTTTGTAATTTTGAGTTCTTACGTATTATTATTTAATTATTTTGTTTCAGGGGTTCAATCGAAAATTTTGTTTTATTGGAAGAACACAGGATGTAAAACTTTCCAAGTTTCCAAGTAACTGTGTAATATTGCATTTCAAATTTAAATTTCCCACTTAGTTACAGTTTTATTTCTAAAACGTATAGGAAAACTGAACTTCAATTCTTCTAAAATTAACTTTAATGAATCCAAATTTACATTTTATTAACCCTATGTTTTCTGGAATAATCCAGAGCTTCTCCGAAAACTTTCAACACCAAATCTACGTTTTCTTTTTTGGCGTTGTAACCCATCAGACCGATACGGAAAACTTTATTGCTGCTGGGTCCCAATCCACCGCTTATTTCAACGAAGTAACTGAAACAGGAAAATTAATCCAAGTTTACAAATTTAAACCAAAATTACTGTTGCATCGCATATTTTGTTACAGTTGGCCAATCGACATCATCAGGAACTTTGATTGTCGTCACTGTTGGCAACCTAGCTCCATCGGTCTCCACTAGAAGTTTCAATCCCAACGATTTCAAACCTTGATAAAGACGATGTGCGCATTGTTTGTGTCTGTTTATGCAATTTTCCAGACCTTCCTTGGCGACCAAAGCCAAACCTTCTCTCAAACCACATAGAAGAGTAGATGAAATCGTATGGTGGTACCTAACAAAACGAGGGTTTTGTGAACAAATTTTTTTTGATTCTGAGAACTTACACTCTTGGTCTTCCAAAACAGGACCAGTAATCACCCAAAATGGTCATATCCCAATAATATACAACCACGGGAGTTTTTCTGGAAAATATTCGATTTCTGGAAAGAAAACCAATTAAGTCGAATAACCACATTTAGTTGGGACCTTACTGTGCTTTAGGACTGAACGACATTGGCGTAATTCCTGGTGGACTCCCTAAAACTTTTTGGGATCCCGTGTACACTGCATCAACCTCCCACCTATCAGCATAAAAGGGAACTCCTCCTAAAGATGCTACTGTATCAACTGCCAGCAAACAGTCATACTTGTGACAAATGCGACCCAATCCTTCCAGTGGTTGATAAACACCAGTCGAGCTTTCTCCTTGAACTACAAATAACAAAGCAGGCCGGTGTTCCCTAATAGCGTTTTCGAGTTGGGACAAACTAAAATTATTTCCTATTCTCTCCTTCATTTGGCACACTTTGGCCCCATATCTGGAAGCCATAATGGTAGCTCTTTCGCCCCATATTCCGTTTACTGGGATGAGCACTTTATCGCCTGGTTCTAAGAGGTTGCTGAGCACGGCTTCCATTCCACCGTGCCCAGAAGCACTTATAGCTAAAGTTAGTGTGTTTTTTGTTTGAAAAACGTATTGAATGCCCTCTTTGACATCGTCCATTATCTGAAAGATTAAAATGGATTTTATGGTTGAAACTTTTTTGAGAAAATATTTTACTAATACCTTGGTTGTTTCAGGGTGTAAGTGTCCGAGAACGGGCAAGCTGAGAGTTTCCAAAACGGAAGGAGGACAATTTGATGGCCCCGGTCCCATTAGTTTTTTTTCGGGCACCACTAACGGTAAATTTAACACTTTTGGAGGTAGCACGTCCATCGTGGAATTCGTAAAATTAGCGACACGGATGTTGTTGATGTTTTCACTTCAATAACATGGAAGTTTACTGAATTGATATTGCTTGTTTGTAACTATGACGTAGCTCAAAGGTTATAAGATAAGAAAGCAACGCAAGTAAATACGGAATATTTCAACACGAAATGAAAGTCCGAAAATTGGAGGACACCGACGAAAGAAGTCGGAGATGTTGAAATTTCGAAATTTTTTCCGAAATTTTATAACAAATAAACTAATAATTTTTTTTTAAGGGAAGAATAATTTTGAGGGTAAACCGATCAAAAACCGAAACTTTGGATTAACAATTTTAACACCATAATTTAATTGGCTCCAATTAATTGAACCGTTAAAATTAAATTAAAAATTGTATTGATATGGTAGACAAAAATTTTTATCTTATCTTTATCGTTATAATGGGAGATTACGTAAGTGTAGATTTTTTTAAATATGTAATTAAAAGTTGGGTAAGCTGAACGATTGGATTTTTACAACTTTTATTGTTTTGGAAACTTTCAAAAAGTTTTAATTTATCGAGTTTAAAAAATTTAATTAAACTTGCCAGACAAACATTTTTTAAATTTTAATTTTAATTCAAAAAGTATCAACTGTTTACCGAAATAAAGTGCCCTACACACTTCGTTTTGCAACTTTTTAGTTTAGTTCTAGGACCGCTACATTCTACCCCGTCAATAATTTCAATTCTTCTGTTATTCTTTAGAAAATGAGAAGACGGGTGGTACAAAGTAACAAAAATAACGTGAAAATTTTTTTGACAAGTACACAAATACTAAAACGCTAAACTAAAAAATGTTTGGTTCGACATCCAGACCCAATTGACCTTCTTCGCTTCTGCAGTATTCCAAACCTTCTTTCAAAAGGTTTAAAATTTGGTCAACAATTTCAGGCCTTGAATTGTAACCCATAATTCCAACCCTTAAAGCTACTCCATAAGTAGGACCAATTCCAACTGAAATAACCACGTTATGCCTGAAACAATACATTAGAAAAATCCTCGAGCGTTTTTGGCTTCTTACTTTCTTAAGAGGTAGTCAATCATGACCGGTCCTTTTACATCAGCAGGAATGTAGAAGCACGCAACGGTCCACAAACGATTTTCCTTCTTCTCGACAAAATTTTGTAATCCTAAGTTATCTAAACCTTCCCAAAATTTTTCAGCATTTCTCTCATGTCTAATCCAAGAATTTTCGATTCCTTCTTCGACAAGTTGGGCTAAAGCTTCACGTACAGCTGACATCATGTGGGAGTTGTACGTGTAGTGATATTTTTTGACAGTTCCGTAACACTTCCAAGCGTCTGCAGATCGAAGGACATCAAAATAAAATGGTGGTTTATGCTTTATAGATTGTATGCGGTTCCTAAACAATTCGGATGAAGTGAAGAAATTTTTGGCTGCTAAGTTTTTTACTTACATTGCTCTTGGACTGAAGGTTAGCAATGCTACACCTGCAGGGGCACCGATGGCTTTTTGGGTTGCAGCAACCACGCAATCCAATCCCCAACGGTCGACATATAATGGAACTCCGCCTAAAGAAACCACAGCGTCGACGGCCAAAAGGCAGTCATACCTAAAAGGCGCATTTAGTTTTAACTTTTGGCAAACATTTACTGATGGTACTATTACTTGTGGCAAATATCGCCTAAGCCATCTAAGGGTTGTGTGGTTCCACCAGAAGATTCCCCATGTACGATGAACAACAGCGCGGGTTTATGTTCGATTATTTCTCTTTCCAACTCATCCAATTCGAAAATTTCTCCGGGTTTCGAAATCAGCTGGACCACGTCCAAATCTGAAAGAACGCGTTTACTAAGGGATTTTTTTTTTTTTAGAAAATTTTGAAAATCACATCGTATTTGCGCTTTAACTACCGTCCGTTCGCCCCAAACTCCGCTAATTGCAATCATCACTTTTTCTCCAGGATCGAGCACATTATTGAGAATGACTTCTATTCCTCCGGTTCCAGTCACTTGCATGGCAAGTGTACACTCATTTTTAGTTTGGAAAACGTACTTCAGCATTTCCTTTATGTCCATTTTAGCCTGAGAAGAAAATATAAAACTTTTCTAAATGAAATTTTTAAACTCTTACTTGATATAATTCGTCGCATATTGAACCGGTGGTTGGCCTCGTTAACGCATTGATTACTCTCGGAGAAAAGTTTACCGGACCTGCCCCCAGAAGTAATCTGTCGGGAAAACTAAGATCCGCTTCGGAAGGTTTAAATGAGCTCTCATAATCCAGCATCCACGAAGACATGTTTCGATTTTAAATCTTTTTCAAGGTTTAAGTGTCAGCTTTTATATAATAGGTAACCTATGGTTTACTTAAATATGACGTAAGACAATTATTTATATAATTTGTAAAATTTATCAGCGATTAATTTTTTTGTAATTTACTCTTAATACAAGCAATCCATTCCAAGAAAATAACTTTTTTTGACAAAATGATAGTGTCGTGTAAGAAAGTAATATTAAAATAATGTATATAATCAAACGTTTATTTAGTCGTTAGAACTATGTAAATGCGTACATATTACGAAGTTACACAAAAATATTAAATAAAGTACAGTAAACAAATATAGGGGAGATTCGCTATGAAACGGACACTTGAGTTTAAATAACTGTAATTGTTATGCTTGCATGTTTACCTATTAAATACCGAGAAATTTACATAAATTAAAAATGTAACTAATATTATGATTTTTATATGTTAAAAATAATGTATCTCTACTGTACTTGGAATTTTTGGATATTACAGAGTGGCTAATCCTAGGTAGAGAGGAGAAAATGAGACACCGTCACTATCTACGACGCTATAGTGTCAGATTTGCACTGCCTAAAACCTCCCCCTTCCACTCTTTAACGGTAAGAAACCGCCGCTGCTAAGCACTACTTTTACGGCTAATGCCCGGTTTCATAAATCTTTTAATTACGCGTTAAATTTAACTAACCAACAGAAAATCGTTAAATCGCCTTAAATTAATAATCAATTAGTAATTTTTGTGGACTCCGGAGACCTCTTGCACTCTACACCCATGGCTTATTTGTAATTAAAAAATTTTAACTACTTTTTTTGTATTATATGTAAATTTTTAAACTATGGTCATATTTTTTTAATTTTGGCTCAATTTACTCTAGAACATAGAAAAATCTTTTAAAAAATGTGATGAAATTAATTACGTACTTGTACGTTCTTTTCATTGAAATATTATCACTTAACCGCAAGGGGGGGTACTATTTTTTGGTGTTGAAAATCAGAAGCTTTCAAAAAAAGTCTGTATGCTTAGCTCACCTTACAAAATGATAATAATATTTGAAAAATAAATAAATGAAGGTTACTTACGTAAAATACATTTTCTCGAAACCGAGGGGGGGTCTGGAATACCCTCCAGCATTAAGACAACTTTTCAAGAATCAAAGTGTTTTTATCAATCTTGAAAAGTCATCTTTTTGTTTTATTGCATCTGGAGGGTAAAATTTGAAGAAGTGGTTGGGAATCCGGGGGGTCTGGGGTATGGAATAATTTAAATCAAGCTTTATAGACATTAAACCGTTTATCCGTTAAGATATATTATTAATCATTGGAAAAAAAATGCTGTATGAAAATAAGTTTTATACCTTGAAGTTATTTCGTTTATGTGCTATTAGGGCCGCGGCAGCGGTCAAAAGCCAGAGCCTACCTAGTTCTTTTTACTTTAATAAAATATTTTAAAATTACTTTGTTATACTCAACGTTTTTTTGATAATTATGTTACGTTCTGGGTTGCAGAGTCATCATTACGTCACAATAACGCATTTCTAGTCGTCATTTGTATTTATTAGGTTGGTAATAAATGAACGAACCAATTAGTTTAATAATTTTACCCCCACCACAATATAAGAATCGATTACCCATAACCCCATCAAAAAAGTTAACTTCCGTAAGAAAGCGCAAAGAAATATTCACTTACTCACTTAGCCACCTCCCGGTCAGACGTGTCCTTATTTTATTTTTGCCTTTTTTTCTATAGTTCATCTCTTACATCATGTCTTCCAACAACGCTACTTCTCCACCCCATTCTTTCGAACGCCGTAGAGAAGAATGTTTCGACCAAGCGCAACATACTTCCTTTAGAAGGTCTAGGACAACCGCCATCTATGATGACAGTTCTTTTAGACCTTCACTTCATACACAACACGTGGAAGTATCCACTTCCACGTTTAGTCGTATCGAAGTATTTCGTGGCACACCCTACACCCCACCCTTTATCCGTGTTGGAGAAATCCAACACACCTCTACAAGGGAGTGGTGTGACAGGGGAGTTTCTCAAACTCCAATGTCACATCCACTCCACTTTCCCAACGCCGCTTATCCACGTCATTCCAACCCGAGTGAATCGAATTCACCGGCTTCTAGCCGCATTCGTCACTCCACACCTCACCCTCCAACGTTCGTCCGGGACGTTAGAGAAATCCACCACAACTCCGTTACGGAACGGTGTGGCAGAGGAGCTCCTGAAACTCCAATGGCACATTCGTTCCGCTTTCCCAATAGGGTTCCTCCACGTCATTCTCCCACAAGTGATTTGAATTCACCGGCTTCTAGCCGCATTCATCACTTTCGTGCTCACGACAGGAGAACCCAACACCTTCCACATTGCCCGGAAAATATTCGTCATCGACGTACGTTTTCCAATCGGGGTAATCGTAGACCTCCAAGAAGAGCCAATTCTTCCAGGGTTCCATCGATCCGTCAAGCTATGGCATCGACAAAGGAATTTCCGTATACGGCTGGTCGTCGGTGTTGATCGTTTACGATCGCCGACATCAGCTAGATATGGCAGTTTCTTCCAGTTTTGTTTTTTTATTGGATTTTTTTGTTTCTTCAAAAAAACAAAAAACAAGCCTCAGTTTTTGTTTGTTTCTGTAAAAAACAAACAGTTTTGTTTTTTAGGGATTTTTTTGTTTCTTAAAAACAAAAAACAATCCTCAGTTTTCGATTTGTTTCTGTAAAAAACAATCAACATGGATTAGGCCTATCGGGGAAACCATGTAAAAAAAAACGCGCCTGGCATTCTACCTCTTAGGTGGTGCGGAAACGAATGCTGTAATTTGTCATCTATCGACAATATTTTTTATAATTAAATGTTTTCTTTAATACTAAACAATAAATTTGCTATCTCGTAAGCTAATTAATTAATCCTCTTTTTTTGGCGCTATTTCGCAGAAGAGGTTAACATTCAGTATTAACAAGTACTGGAAAATTATGGTTTTGCAGATGTTGTGCGATGTTAACCTTATGGAACTCTTGGTTAAAAATCCGCATAGTATTTCTACTGTCATTCGTAGTTTACATTTACAAAGTATATAAGCAGTCGCTAGCTCAAGCTTAACGTTAATCTAAGTTAGGTTGGTTTTAAGTTTACCGTATCTGCGTATACATGCATTTAGTTAGTTCTAACTGCTGAAAGGGTGTTTTCAACCAATCAGTTAGCCTAATTAGTCAAACCAAAGTCAAACTACGTGTAGTTCGAGTAAAACCGTTTACGTTCTATTTTAAGATCGACCTAACCTTGTAGCAAACGTTTTTAACTCGATTTAACTCGAGTCGCTCTATAATACCGTTAGGTCGGCTTTTCCTCTTTCTTTTTTACTTTGCTTTTCATGTAAGTAAGTTGACGGAACTTGCTTTTGTTCCAGCCTATGATGTTGTCATTTTGTTCGAAGGGGCCCGTTTTTAAACTCGAAACTAAGACGTCGGCCTTCTAGCTAAATGTAAAGATAGCAAAACCATCAAATTCATGATTGACAATGTTAACAAATAAAAACTTTTCACAAATTATAATATTAAATCAGAAGTTTAAGATCCACAGAGATAAATTAAATCAAAAAATGCATCACAACATAATTAATATTAGCTCTATTATGCCCCTCCCCACCCGATGGAAAATTTATGAATTTTGCAATTAGTTTGCAGTGATTTTAAGCAACTAGAGATTTGGTTATTGTGAGTGCCATGAAGATTTTGTGTGATGGAATCTATCGTAAATTATGAAGATTTTAAGAAAAATTTACCTGTTCGTTGAAACATGAGGTCGTCCATTTTGTCAATTGGTAGATGCGTGATATTCGACAATGTCAATCCTCTATTTTTGAAACCATCAGTTTGGTAATTACCATTTGAATTATTTATTCACACTATTTCAACGATTGTAATTGATATTTCGACGAAATGCAAGCAACCATCTTTGAGGTTAGTTACGTTCAATTTTAAAAAGTTGAATTTCAGCATGCGTGTGATAAACGGATTGTCGCACTTAATTAATTAAGACCCGCGAGTATACCTTGAACCAAACGTAATGTATTGGGTGCGCGATACATTTACAACTAACTCTTTTATAACCGGGTTTCAAAAGCTACCAACAATTTGAACTACCATATGCGGCGCCAGATTTAAAAATTAAAACAATTTTTTTTATTTTGTGTACAATTTATTTCAGATATTTGTATAAATTTATTGAAACGTTTAATTATCTTACAAATTGTAGATCGTATTTAACAATTAAATGTGTAAATTTGTAGGGTAATTATCCAAGATTCTTGATTTTCAACTGTGTTGATGAATTTTAACAAAGATTTCG
Source organism: Rhagonycha fulva (assembly GCA_905340355.1). Classification (NCBI taxonomy): domain Eukaryota; kingdom Metazoa; phylum Arthropoda; class Insecta; order Coleoptera; family Cantharidae; genus Rhagonycha; species Rhagonycha fulva. Next base: position 22,505,515 of record HG996559.1, on the reverse strand, counting down.
TTTCATTTGGAGTCTCAAGTTAATTTTGAATACAATGTTTGTTAAATTAAATTATTGTTCATTCCCTGCATTTTTGTTTTATTTTTGATTGAGGAAAATTTAAAAAATCTCTCTTGAACTCATTCCCTGGGAGAGGCTCGAATTGCAAACTCCGATCAAGACAGCACGGACCTCTTTAGCGCTTGTTCACCAGAACACGACAATACATTATATGCTAGAAAGTAGAAACTATTACTACATCCGACTTTACTAGTCCTTTCTCTGCGACCCAGTTCAGAATGGCGAGTTTGGCTCCTTCTAGAGTAAATGCAGGTTTGTCCACGTCGGCTTACCTGCTCATCTCCCTTCAATGTTAATTAATGTTGCCGAGAATAAACAAAGCTGGTAACGGGACAGATATTTTAATGCAAAGGTCGAAGCGGGTAAATCAGATCGAAAACCAGCGATCATTACGTACGCAGGCTATGGATTTGTTGGCCTTAGCCTCCACCACCTTTGCATCTCCATCTTGAATTAAGAGCCTCAAGTCAGAATCACACCTTCCGGGAGTTGGAATAGGAGTACCTTACCGAACATGATGTTTTAAAACATGGAACCAATTGCTATGGACCCTCTATGGACCTGCTATCTAGTTATCTAGTAGTCTATCTAGTTGCTATCTAGCTGTCTAGTCACGTGACCAGTAGACAGATCTTACGCTTTTTGCTTATCTCACTTTTGACTGCCTTGACTATTCTCTTGATCTTCCTGACGGCGTTTATCTTCTGCTTGTCCTTCATCAAAATTAAGTTTTGAAAAAGCGGCTTGTGTTTTTGATTTAACTTCTTGAATATCCTCTACTCCAAGAGCCTCACGGAGTGGTTTGTGAGGCATATCGGTCTGTATGAGAAGGATTCTTCAAGCGGTTTTTATCTTTTGCGGAAGAGGATCAGATCCATCTTTCTTCACCTGCTCGAAGGAAATTTACTGTTCTCAAGACATTTATTAAAGACGGTTAGGATCTTCTCTCTATATTAATACTGCTCCTGGCACGCTGTCGGGACCGGAAGCCTTGTCTGCTACGAAACTGACTAATGCCTCTCCAAGCTCCTCCATAAAGAGGTAGGCAATTTTGGTTTCACTATTTTTGGATGGACAGAGAAGAGTTACCTATCCACCCGCTAGACTTTGGCTAGAGTGAATCCGGAATTAGAAATTCTTCCTCTCACTCTGTCTTATACGATTTATAGGCCTTTCCTCATTGGTTCTTGTTAAGGAGGGTGAGAAGCTTCTCCCAAAATTTTTGCTTACTTGCAGTTATTTCTTGTGCTACATCCCTTTTGTAACATTTGTCTTATCCGGTGTGTTTTTTGTCAGTTTGATGTTTTTTGCATTGCTATTTTTGGTGTCCACTAAAGGACAGAATTGTGGCCAGCACCCCCTTGTCTACGCATGGCGGAGTTGTACGCTTTTGCAGCTGTCTCGATCAATTGGTTGACATCGAGGATAGCGATGCCCTGCACCTGCTCTAAGAAGTCTCTCTGCAATTTCTTCCTTTCCATTTTGTAGGAGAGCCAGTCATGTGGAATGTTGGGTTGGTCTGCTAAATTGGTGTTGGTTGCCTTCACTCTTAAAAAGATATACTACTTATGACGGCTTAGCGTCTCTTTTTTAAAGACTCTTCATCAAGTTATTTTGCGGAAAGTCTAGGTTGCTAGGGTGAAGTCCAAGATGGATGTGTGCTTTTTTCTTTGAATAAATATGGGGTGACCAGGTCCGTCGTTCCTACAGCTTCTGCTGGGTGATTTGGAGTCTTGAGTAAAGCGAAATAAGAACTGATTTAACAACTCTGGATTCTTTTATATACGAAAAGTTTAGGGTGAGAATATGAACGTTTAACAAAAAATAATATTATTAAGTTAGGAGGGGAACAATTCATTAACCAGGACTCCGATTTTAAAAAACCGTGTATGCGGATTCACGTCAGCCACCAGCACAATTTTAAAAACAATTTATTTAATTCAGTTAAACTAAAATATTTTTTACATAATGTCCGGTTCAACATCAAGACCTGATTGACCAGCCTCACTCTTGCAATATTCCAATCCATCCTTCAACACTTCCAAAGCTTTGTCAACTATTTCAGGTCTTGAATTGTAACCCATAATTCCAACCCTTAAAGCTACTCCATAAGTGGGACCAATTCCAATTGAAATAACAACGTTGTGCCTAAAAACACACAAAATAAGAATCTGTACTCGCCTTTTTGCCTGCTTACTTTTTTAAGAGGTAGTCGATCATGACTGGTCCTTTTACGTTAGGAGGGATGTAGAAACACGCAACGGTCCACAAACGGTGTTCTTTTTTCGGGACAAGATTTTGTAATCCTAACTTATCTAAACCTTCCCAAAATCTTTCCGCATTTCTTTCATGTCTGGTCCAAGCATTTTCGATTCCTTCTTCAACAAGTTGCTTTAAAGCTTCACGTACAGCTGACATCATATGAGAATTGTACGTGTAATGATATTTTTTAAGAGTTCCGTAGCACCTCCAAGCGTCTGCGGAACGAAGAACGTCGAAATAAAATGGAGGTTTATGTTTTATGGATCGTACGCGGTCCCTAAACAGATTGGTGAAATGAATAAAAGAAGAAGTGCCAAGCTTTTTACTTACATTGCTCTTGGACTGAAGGTTAGCAAGGCTACACCTGGTGGAGCACCGATAGCTTTTTGGGTTGCAGCAACAACGCAATCCAGACCCCAACGGTCCACATATAACGGAACTCCCCCTAATGAAACCACAGCGTCGACGGCCAAAAGGCAGTCATACCTAAAAGGTCGCATTTAGTTTTAAGTTTTGGTAAAACATTTACTGTTGGTATTATTACTTGTGGCAAATATCGCCTAATCCATCCAAGAGTTGTGTAGTTCCACCGGAAGATTCGCCATGTACGACGAACAACAAAGCGGGTTTATGTTTGATTATTTCTCTTTCCAATTCATCCAATTCGAAAATTTCTCCACGTTTCGAAGTTAATTGGACCACGTCTAAATCTGAAAAAAAGCGTTTAGTATGAGGTCATTTTAAGAATAACTAAAAAAAATCACTTCGTAATTTTGCTTTAACCACCGTTCGTTCGCCCCAAACTCCGCTAACTGCGATTATCACTTTTTCTCCCGGATCCACCACGTTATTGAGAATGACTTCTATTCCTCCGGTTCCAGTCACTTGCATAGCAAGCGTACACTCATTTTTGGTTTGAAAAATGTATTTCAACATTTCCTTTATGTCCATTTTAGCCTGAGAAAAAGATATAAAAATTTTTGAAACGAAATTTTGGAACTCTTACTTGATATAATTCGTCACATATGGAACCGGTGGTTGGCCTCGTTAGTGCGTTGATTACTCTCGGAGAAAAGTTTGCAGGACCTGCTCCAAGAATTAATCTGTCTGGATAACTATCATCCACTTGGGATGGTTTAACGGAGCTTTCATAATCCAGTTTCCACGAAGACATGGTTGGAAGTGTCAATTTTTTCTGTTTCGTCAGCTTTTATAGTCAATGAAAAGTAACAGATGGTTTACTATTCCAAATACGTAAACAGTTACTGCAAGTATAATTAATTTTGTTTATTCGAGATTAGATAATTAGGAAAACATGCATAATCACTATTTTGATAAGTTACATGCAAATCATCATCATCATCACTCTACATAAAACTACAATATAAAAATGTTGAAGCGCCTGAAGAATAGACAACTGGTATTACACGTTGAGGAAATCAGATGTACTATTATTTGTTTTGTAAATTATTAGAGCCGTCTTGATGGCTAAGTGAAAATTTTTCTTGATTGCTGCACTTGCCCCAAAAGGCTTACTTCTAGAAAATGTGTACGAGGGACATTAAAAAATAAATGAAATTTAGCAAAGAAATTTCTAGGAGAAAATGTGACCTAGTTTTCAATTTTGTTTTTGGTTTTAAATCCCCCCTCCTCTCAATCCTTCAACTTAGTATGGTAAAATCTTAACAGGCGTATTTATTATTATTATTATTAACGTTTTTAGAGGAAGCGGTTTATGTTCTTAGAAGATTTAGCCGATGTTGTCGCTCTTGATTTAATGAGATAGATTTGCTTCCAACAGACAGACAGACTTTTTAATTGCTTTTTGATTACCAATTTTTTGTCCCAAATCTAAATTTTATCTACTAACTTACATTATTTTTTGTTTGGAAAATGTACTTTAAAATTTCCCGTATGTCCATTTTTTCCTGAAAATAAAAATTAAACTTTTTTAAAATCGTGACCGGATAATAGAAATTGGAAACGCCTAGAGAGTAGATAACTGTAGTTGCAGGTTGTGTACGAATAGTTGAGGCTATCCAATTTTAGTCGTCTCGGTTTGAATATTTTTCAAGTGGACTGACAAAAGAATAACTAAATAAAAATTTGTCTTGATGGTTGCACTTACCCTAAGCACTAAGTGGTTACTTCCAGGAAATGTGTACGAAAGACAAAGAACAGATATGACTGCGAATATAACTCTAAACTTTTATTTTTTTAAAGTTTTCAAACTCAAATCCAGAACCACCGTGAATTCGAATTCTCAAATAAACATAAATTTGAAGAGGGTAAATCGTAGGATCAAAATGCAAATGGCAAAGAGAAAGCCTATCCGGAAGAAACTAACGTACCGTAGACGGAAAGCACCAAAACTCAAGATTACTTGACACAAAGTTAAAGAAAGTCAGGCAACAGAAGCCACAAGAAGCGGAATTGATTTTGGTAATAACCAAAAGAAATGAAAAAGACCCAAAAACCAAAATTTAGAGAGAGAGAGCTCATAGAAAAAGATACAAAATGAATCATATCGACGCAGAGAAGATTTTTGGCCTTATATTTTGTTGAAGCCTAAATCTTCCATAATTGAGATCTCGCTAACTATTCCATTAATCATATTATAGGTGCACTTCAGACATTGTCATTAATTTTTTAATCATATTTTTGGAAATCAAAATTTCTAGCTCTTCACACCGTGGGGACTTACACAATTTTACACACTGCCTATTCCGACAGGAGTTAGACATTTTGAAAGTTAATACATATTCGATCTTATACTGGACTCGTATGTTAGATTTATTGTGGAGGTCAAGTCACTTGCAGACACTTAGGCCTTTAAATCGGATCCATTGTGCTACCTCCGATTTTTATATCCACCGCAACCCTGTCACTCCTCAAGCCATCTCAACTGTAGAATAAGCTCCAGAGTCTTGGCAATTGGAGTGCTACTAATTCTGACCAGAAGTTCTTCAAAAGTTTCATGTACCCTACTTTGTTAGTGTGAAATTCTAGAGTGTAGTGTTTGAGGAAGAGATTTAGACCATCAGATGCAATCTTATGGCCCCAAAGTGCAACAGCAAATGTATTTTCTTAAAACATTTTTCAAATATTTCTTCGTCTCTGAGTTCATCCTCTCCAATTGCATATATCGAAGGTTAGCCAATTGGTTGATCCAATTTAATATGTTGTTATTAAATGGCTTTTTTGGTAGATTACTCTCGGTGGTTTGAAAATGCCTTCCGAGAGGAGAGGGTCATAATGATGTCGGATAAATTTTATAACCGGGTTGGGGATCGAACCTAAGGCTTTTAGCCTAGAGCCGGTCCTTAGTCCGTTGACTTAGCTCACCTCTCAATTGTGTATACTCGTACTAAAAACAGCCTTAAACGTCGTATCCTGCACATGAAGATCAAGTACTGGAAAGAAGAGAAAGGCATCGAACGCTGAATTTGGGACTGTTCGCATTATTCCAGTTACAGCGAGACAGATTGATCTCTTAATCTCGTGTAAGTAGGACATTGCTGTTCTCTGTTTAGTTTTGGGCCACCATACAAGGGCGCCGTAGCTCTGGGTAGTCCTGGGGGACAAACACCATGACCGTCCCATTGCTCCCCGACTCTGTCGGAGTTGTTTTTTATTTAGAAGTGCTTTTCAGAGTTCAGATTTTTATCAAGGATTATTCCCAGGTACTTAACTTCATCGGCTTTTTTTAAGTTTCTGTTAAGCTAGGACATAATCATGGGATGTACCATGTCCCACAACCACAAGTAGTGAAGAAAGTACTCCTTCTTGAGGAGAGCTGCAGTAACTTTTTTAATATTATGTCATCAATGTCAATCTCTACAGCTCTCCACTTCAGTATAAAACTGTTCCATTTTGCAATGGTGATCATTTTTAATTTTTTTTTACAATTTTTAAGGTGACCTTATGCTTCTGGTCATAGAAAATTGCTGATGTTTTGGACTATTGCGGAGGAAGCACGTAGGGGTAGGGGGCCATTGGCCGCACTAAATATTTCAGTCTTGTAGATGTAATTTATTAAAAATTTTAATTTTTTGTTGCGTTACACTAATTCAGTGTAGAAGGTAAAGTTCTGACAACTAAACGTGCCACTTTCCATTCCACACATCACTGTCACCACGAAGCGTCTAAAGTCGAACTTTTTTTTCGATTTTTATCCAAAATTAATCACAAAAAAGTTAAAAAGTTTTAAATCAGCTCTAAAATTTAAGGGTTCGTTTATTATTTATAAAGAACGTGCGCAATTTTTTTATTGTCACAGTTGGTCGTCTCAGCTTCGCTCTTCTTTACCCTGATCTTTAGTAATTTTAATTCTCAATTTATTTGCAGTCGAAGCTATTCCGACATTTTATATATTATGTAGTAGTTAGTAAGAACTCCCTGTTGATAATGTTTTTTACCCGTAGTAGCTGGATCTAGAACTGGTGCAAAAAAAATTGTACTGCTACAAATCATTTTTTGTTGTTTTACATATACAATTAAATTTTCTACGACATTTTCATGTTTTTTTATGTGTCTAATTAAGTGTGAGGCCGAAGTCCGAGCTATGTTACTCTATATAGTACTGTGTTTTGTGACGATGTCTCATGTGTTTTGTAAAAAACAACATTTTTTAGATTGTTCAAGGTTAAACCGTTTTAAATTAAAAATTACGTAATTAATAATTTTTATCGAAAACGCAAGCCCCCAGACCCCGCTCGTACTCGACGCCTATGGCATCAGAAAATTATTAAATTATACTTCTGAACTTTCAACAGCTCTTGCTTTCTTCCTGCTGATATTTCTTGTTACTAGGATTTTGAAAATCCTGGCACATTTTTTAATTGGTTTACAGACACGAGTATAATTTTTAATTTACGCTAGTAAATGAAAAAAAAAACATTTAAAAAAGTGATGAAATTAACTAGTACATACTTGACTGAAAGATGGGAACTTTTGTGGAGCTGAAAATCAGGATTATTCAAAAAAAATATTCCTAAACGTTTAGCCCACTCTGGAAAATGATGTAAATGTTTGTAAAATGTTTTTTCCGGGAACCGGGAGGTATAGAATACCCCCCCCACCATTAAGTAAGCAACAAGATGACTTTTCAAAGACCAAATTTGTGTCTTAAGAAATTTTGAAAATTTATATTTTTGCTTTGTAGACTTGAGAATAAATTGTGAAGAAATGGTTTCGGAAACTGGGGGGTATAGAATACCCCCCAGGCACACCAGTAAATAAGCAACAATACGACTGTTAGGAATTAAATTAGAATAGCCGTCTTATGCTTCTTTATTGCTGGATGGTAATCCATACCCCCCAGACCTCCCGGTTTCACATTCATTTCTTCACATTTTGCAGATGGTAACCCCCAGGAACACCAATAAATTAGCAACAATACGACTTTAAGGACTTCTACGGTATTCTATACTCCCAGCCTCCCCGGTTTTACAACCACTTCTTCACATGTAAAGAAATGTGTATAAAACCGGGGGGGTTGGGGGGGTTGGGGCAAAGAATACCCTGCAGTTATAAAGAAGCGATAAGTATGCTATCCAAATTAGTTTTCTAAATAGTCTAATTGTTGCTTACTTACAGGTATTCCATACCGCCCAGACCCCCCGGTTTTCTAACCACTTTTTCACATGAAAAGACATGAATGAAACCGGACGGTCTGGGGGTATAGAATACCCTCCACTTATAAAGAAACAATAAATACGCTATTCTAATTTTATTCCTAAACAGTCTGATTGTTGCTCACTTACAGGTGTACCTAGAGGATATTCCATATCGCCAGACCTCTTGGTCTGAACTTAGTGTAGTCATGATGTTGATTATTTAATATTGCCAATTGTTGTTTCACTTGGTTAAATTTATTATTCAAATCCTAGCGGCTTTACATTTGATTTTGTTAAAGCAATGATCGATCGTTTGGTGACATTTTATACTCTTCTTTCTGACTTCACTGTAGTAAGTTGTAGCAACTCGTTTGGACTCAAAACTGAACTGTCTTTTTCTTTCATTCAGATCTCATGGCTCATTAACTAAATTTTACTGACTACTTCTTTTGACTTATGCCTTTGTTTTATGTTTATGATTTCCTCTTTTCGAACTTTTATTAGATTTTAATTTTTGATTTTACTTAGTTACTTTGTAAGTTTAAGTACTTTTAGGTCAAGCTCCCGTAGATTCATAATTTACTAACTTAGATATCTTAACATCCTTGTTTGTGACAATATTAGTATTAAAATCTATACAAAACACACGGTCCCAAGCATGACATTAAACTGCAACTATTAATTAATGTTGTGTTGGTCTGCTGAGTTAGTGTTGGTTGCCTACTTATGCCGGCTTAGCTTTTCTTTTTCAAGGACTCTTCATTTACTAGTTATTTTGCGGAAAGTCTACGGGGTTGCTAGAGTGAAGTCCAAGTCCATGTCCTTTTTTCTTTGAAATATGGGGTGACCAGGTCCATCGTTCTCACAGCTTCTCCTGGGTGATTTAAAGTCTTGAGTAAAGCGAAGTAAGAACTGATTCAACAACTCTGGATTCTTTTATATACGAAAAGTTTAGGGTGAGAAGATGAAAGTTTAACAAAAAATAATATTATTAAGTTTGGAAGGGAACAATTTATTAACCAAGACCCCGATTTTAAAAATCCGTGTATGCGGATTCACGTCAACCACCAGCACAATTTTAAAAACCAATTTATATAATATAATTCAGTAAAACTAAACAGTTTTACATAATAGCTGGTTCAACATCAAGACCTGATTGACCAGCCTCGCTCTTGCAATATTCTAATCCATCTTTCAACACCTCCAAAGCTTTGTCAACTATTTCAGGTCTTGAATTGTAACCCATAATCCCAACCCTTAAAGCTACTCCATAAGTAGGACCAATTCCAATTGAAATAACAACGTTGTGCCTAAAAACACAAATTAAAAATCCCTACTCGGTTTTTTGCCTGCTTACTTTTTTAAAAGGTAGTCCATAAGCACTGGTCCCTTTACGTTAGGAGGGATGTAGAAGCACGCAACAGTCCACAAACGGTGTTCTTTTTTCGGGACAAAATTTTGTAATCCTAACTTATCTAAACCTTCCCAAAATCTTTCGGCATTTCTTTCATGTCTGGTCCAAGCATTTTCGATTCCTTCTTCAACAAGTTGCTTTAAAGCTTCACGTACAGCTGACATCATATGAGAATTGTACGTGTAATGGTATATTTTGAGAGTTCCGTAGCACCTCCAAACGTCTGCGGAACGAAGGACGTCGAAATAAAATGGAGGTTTATGTTTTATGGATCGTACGCGGTCCCTAAACAGATTGGATGAAGCGAAGAAAAGAAGAAGTGCCAAGCTTTTTACTTACATTGCTCTTGGACTGAAGGTTAGCAAGGCTATACCTGCTGGGGCACCGATGGCTTTTTGGGTTGCAGCAACGACACAATCCACACCCCATCGGTCGACATATAATGGAACTGCAGCTAATGAAACCACAGCGTCGATGGCCAAAAGACAGTTATATCTAAGACGTTTTGTTTAGTTTGATGTTTCTGCAAACATTTACTTCTACTCTTACTTATGGCAAATATCGCCTAATCCATCTAAAGGTTGTGTGGTTCCACCAGAAGATTCGCCATGTACGATGAACAACAGCGCGGGTTTATGTTTGATTATTTCACTTTCCAATTCATCCAATTCGAAAATTTCTCCAGGTTTCGAAGTCAACTGTACCACGTCCAAATCTGAAAGAAAGCGTTTAGTAAGGGGTTCTGTTAGAAATATCTAGAAAATCACTTCGTAATTTAGCTTTAACCACCATTCGTTCGCCCCAAATTCCGCTAATTGCGATTATCACTTTTTCTCCCGGATCCACCACGTTATTGAGAATGACTTCTATTCCTCCGGTTCCAGTCACTTGCATAGCAAGGGTACACTCATTTTTGGTTTGGAAAATGTACTTTAACATTTCCTTTATGTCCATTTTAGCCTGAGAAGAAGATTAGAAAAGTTTTTGAAACGAAATTTGGAACTCTTACTTGATATAATTCGTCACATATTGTACCGGTGGTTGGCCTCGTTAGTGCGTTGATTACCCTCGGAGAAAAGTTTGAAGGACCTGCCCCAAGAATTAGTCTGTCTGGAAAACTATCATCCATTTCGGATGGTTTTACGGAGCTCTCATAATCCAGTTTCCACGAAGACATGTTTGAAAATGTCAACTTTTTCTATGTTTCGTCAGCTTTTATGTATAGTCAATGAGAGTATCAGATGCTTTACAACTCTAAATACGGAAGCAGTTACCACAAGTAAAAATAATTTTGTTTATTCGAGATTAGATAATAATCAGTAAAACATGCAAAATTACTATTTTGATAAGTTACACGCAATTCATCATCAGTTCATCGCTCCACATAATTACAATAAAAAATATTAAAGCGCCTGAGGAATAGACAACTTTTATTACAATTTGAGGAAGCAAATGTATTATGTAGATCACAGCCGTCTCTTTGCGTCAAATTTGTCTTGATGGCTGCACTTGCCCTAAAATATTTAAAATAAAATATTCGTTTCCAACAGACAGACAGACTTTCTAATTTCTTTTTGATCGACAATTTTTTTTAAGTCCTAAATCCAAATTTTATCCACTAACTTACATTATTTTTTGTTTGAAAAATGTACTTTAGAATTTCCCAAATGTCTATTTCTGCCTGAAAATAAAAATTTAACTTTTTTAAAATCGGTCCCGAATAATAGAAATTGGAAACGCCTAGAGATTAGATAACTGTAGTTGCAGATTGTGTACGAATAGTTGAGGCTATCCAATTTTAGTCGTCTCAGTTTGAATATTTTTCAAGTGGATTGACGTACTTAAATTCCTATTCCGGATGGGATGGTCAAGAATTTTAACGCTGGGCGACTCAACTCCAAACTTCCATTTTCTTAGAGTTTTCAAACTAAAATCCAGAACCACCGTAAATTCCAATTCTCAAATAAACATAAATTTGAAGAGGATTAATCGTAGGATCAAAATGCAAATGCCAAAGAGAAAGTCTAGCCGGAAGAAACTAACGTACCATAGGCGGAAAGCACCAAAACTCAAGGTGACTTGACACAACTCTAAAGAGATTCAGGCAACAGAAGCCAGAAGAAGGGGAATTGATTTTGGTAATAACCAAAAAAAAATAAAAAAGACCCAAAAACGAAGAGGATTCAAACTGAATCATATCGACGCAGAGAGAATTTTTGCTTCTTTAATATTAAGTCATTAATGTCAATCTCCACAGCTCTCTACTTCAGTATAAAATTGATCCATTGTGCAATGATGGTGGAAACATTATGAAATTTTACTGATGCATTTTTGCTTTGAAAGGTGACCCTAGGCTTCTGAGATGTAAAGCTTTGGAATCTCGTTATTCCATCTGTCGCGTCAATCACTGATGTTTTTCTAAATATCTCAAAAACTTAAGATGTATAAACAATTTGGACTATTGCAGAGGAGGCGCGTAGGAGCAAGAGGCCATTGGCCGCACTAAATCTTTAGGTCTTGTAGATGAGATTTATTAAAAATCTTAATTTTTTGTTGCGCTACACTAATCCAGTGCAGAAGGTAAAGTTCTGACAACTAAACGTACCACTTCCCATGTGCACACATCACTGTCACCACAAAGCATCAAAACTCTAACCTTTTTTTTCGATTTTTATCCAAAATTAATCATAAAAAAGTTACTGTGTTTTGTGACGATGTCTCATGTGTATTTTTAAAAACAAAATTTTTTAGATTATTTAACGTTAAACCGTTTTAAATTAAAAATTACTTAATTAATAATTCTTATCGAACACGCAAGCCCCCAAACCCAGCTCGTACTCGCGCCTATGGCATCAGAAAATTATTAAAATATACTTCTGAAATTTCAACAGCTCTTGCTTTCCTCTTGCTGATTTTATTTCTTGTTATTTAAATTTTGAAAATCTTGGCATATTTTTTGAATTGACTCACAGACGCGAGTAAAATTTTTAATTTACGCTAGTAAATATTAAAAAACATTATTAACAAACATTTAAAAAAGTGATGAAATTAACTAAATTACTACCTACTTGACTGAAAGACGGAAACTTTTTTGGAGCTGAAAATCAAGATTTTTCAAAAAAAATATGCCTAAACGCTTAGCCTACCCTGGAAAATGATGTAAATGTTTGTAGACGATTTTTCAAGGACCAAATTTGTGTCTTTAGAAATTTTGAAAATGTATATTTTTGCTTTGTACGCTTGCGAATAAATTGTGAAAAAATGGTTTCGAAAACCGGGGGGTCTGGGGGGTATGGATACCCCCCAGGCACACCAGTAAATAAGCAACAATACGACTTTTAGGAATCAAATTAGAATAGCCGTCTTATGCTTCTTTATTGCTGAAAGGTATTACATACCCCCCAGACCCCCCAGACCCTCCGGTTTCACATTAATTTCTTCATATTTTGCACATGGTAACCTCTAAGAACACCAATAAATTAGCAACAATACGACTTTTAGAAATCAAATTAGAATATCCGTCTTATGCTTCTTTATTACTTTAGGGTATTCCATACCCCCCAGACCCCCCGGTTTTACATTCATTTCTTCACATTTTGCACATGGTAGCCCACAGGTATGCCCGTAAATAAGCAACAATACGACTTTTCAGGAATATAATCACAATGCTCACAATTCAACGACCCTTCTCTTATTTACGAGTATCTAAAACGAAACTTTACAAAAAATAATCATTAATTTTATTCAGAAAAAAATTTAAAAAATGTTTAAACACAATTTTTCTACAAATTCTAAAAATGACGCCCCAAGTCATACTTATGTGAGTACATTTTGTGACTCTGCTCGCTGGGTATGGACAACCCCTAATTACTTTTTTTATGTTAATTTGTAAATCTGACGTGTCAATCATGCGCACAATATAAAATATCATTTCATAATTACATTTTTTTAATAAAAACTAATGTTTTTAGTAGTAGATAGCTGGAATCTCGTTAATGTTAATCCATTCATGCGCGTCCTTAATTTATAATAAACTGAAATAACTTGAAAAACACAAGAGTCAGTAGAGATGTAGAGCATCGTGTCTCAACCTTTTTGTGTCGGGATCTATTAAGAGCTAAAGAGAGAAGAAAAACTTGCGTTAGGAACAGGAATGATTTTTTTAACCCTTAAAACCCCAACAGAATGGTAGCTATATTTATCCTTTGCGAATTCTTAAAGTTCTTTTGCAGCTCTACTGGAGTTTAAAGACCCAAAAAACACTATTAAAATGAAATTTTACGTTAAAACGAAATCATTATTTTCTCTCATCTTTCTCTTGACAACGTTGATTTTATTATTGACCATTGTCCCGTATGTCACAGCCGTTGAGTGATGTGACCGTTGGTTGAGTACAGAGCGGAAATTCTGGGTTCAAATCGCGGACTATACAGAAGAAAAGAGAAAGAAATATTCTACTTAGAATGTAAAAAGCTTGATAAATTGTCCCGTATACATGTACGAGTTAGCTCGAGCTGACTTAGCTCGAGTTGTTAGTCCATTCATATATAAGCTCAGATAAGTCAACCTAAAAACGTGGGCTAGACACTTAAAGCGATCTTAAAATTTAATGTAGATCCCTTAGCTCGAACTAAGGGCAGTTTGACTTTGGTTTGACAGATCAGGGTTGGAAACATTTCGTTCACTTCGAACTAACTAAATTCATGACTACCCCGTATACCGTAAATTTAAAACCGAGCTTGCATAGATCGATCTAACGTAAGCTCGAGTTGACGCGTGCATGCATGCAGAAAATATGATATATTACGATCAGGTAAATCAGTGCTACTAACCTAGCGCAGGGCCCGTAGCAAATGTTGTCAAGAGGCTTTCCTATTTTTTTGAATTATTCCTTTGTATCATTTACTACTTCTGCTACTGTGCTAATTCGGCCTTGAGGTAGATAGGTAATCGCAAGTTGAAAATGATATTTTTGTACATTTTACTATTGGCCACCCCTAATACTAATAAGGGGGGGGGAAACCTCCTTGCACCTGTAGTGTAGCGAATGCATGTCGAAGACGGCTATTAGCGTAGATAAACTTGAAAAGTTTCACTTTTCTGTGTACGAACCGCTTTATTTTTCATTTTCAACTTTTAATTTCATACAAAAAAATTCAAAAGTTTATCGCATGTCGTAAACGCAGTATATTCAGTTTCTTCAATTTGAGATCGATCGACACAAATTTTTATTATATGATAATTACCCGAGTTAAATATCATCGTAAAAATATTTTACATAAAATTAGTCCCTCAAAAGTTAAAAATATGGCCGGCCACCTGTTGAGTCTCGACGTATAGTCGTCGGTTCAACTCGGATTTTAGACCAACCTTAGCGCGCTATTCTGCCTGAGTTTTAATCGTGTGCCGTTCGGTAAGTGGATGGAGTGTTGATGCGATTCCTAGAACTTTGTAGTGTTTTGGTGCAAAAATTGATTTTTTTATCGGCTTTGTGTTGTAGTTTTTATTTTGTTTTGTGTTATTGCTTTCGTGATTTGTGTTTAATTAACCCCATTGGATTAGAAATAGCAGCGGAATAGTGGTGAGTTTTTTTTTTCTATTACTTTTTGGGTAACAATTTTGGTCCAACTTGGCCGTCCGTCCTCTTTGGATTTTAGCCGGTTTTGTTGGTGTAGTTCTCGTAAATGCCCCCTTTTTATTTTATTGTACTTTTGCACCCGTATAATATAATATTAAGGGAACCAGATTTTGTTAGGCGGTTTATTTTTCTAGGCTCAAGGGTAGTTTATTACAATACAATGCTACAACGCTTTGTATTCCGGAATTTAATAAATCACTGCAACCTTTTAACAACTTTAAACGACACATCGCTATTTAAAATGATATAATTTATGGGGACGTGCGCGTCACAATTACCGGTGGATTAGATATTCTTCGCAACCCCTAAACCCTAATCTAAACCCCCCGAGCGAGAAAAAAATTTACACTTCCGATGATTACCTTATTGGATTGGACACAATTTTAGGGTTGAAGTTATTATGAAAAACAAACAAACCGAAAATCTGTCAAAATTTTTAAGTAGGTTTCTAAAACAATTGAAAGCGAACTGCTAGATTTGACATATTTCTAATTGTAAAACAAGATCTTCCTTGAAACTGGAGCAATTGTTAATTAAAATGAATGAAATTTACTTAATTGGGTTGTATCTCACAGATTCGCGGTTAACTGTTACAAGCAGAGAACTTCTTGCATGTTAAAACAAGTTTTTCCCTTCAATTATTATATTATTTGTTAGTTTACTCATGAAAATGATCCAACCTGGATTAAAAACATAAACAAAGGTATTTGTTTTTTATATTCTACTAAAATCTACAATTGTTTCAAAAAAATGAACACAGTTGTCTTGGAAACAAACAATTGTTTGTATTTTTGTTTTTTGGTTGTTATGACAACCGTGACATTTGTTTATGTTTTTAGTACAAATGTCATCAATTTTTGCTACGTAGATCAGGCGATTGGTTTCAAAGTGAAACATTTAATTTTTGTTTTCTACAACTTTAGAAGAAAATTGTGACAGTTGTAATGAAGTGACATATTATATAAACATTTTTAAAATAATACTAAAAATTGTCGAATTTTACATTGCCTAAGATTATCAAAAATTGTAAGTTTAACAAAATTTGTTTCGTTGTTATGACAACCAGGAAAAGTGGTTTTTATTTTTTTTTGTACAAGTTGCTAATATGACACACTCGAATTTTTTTTTTTAATTTTTTGTACTTATATAAAATTCTTGCTGCTCATTTTGAGTTTTCTTCTTCTTCTTTTATCTTGGTTAGGTCAAGATTAGCAATTATTTCAGAAAATCTTTAATTTTCAATTTCCTATTTGTGAATCAAATATTTAATTTTTCTTTCGAGAGTAAATTTTAGATGGTAATGCATTTTGGTTGTCATAGCAACCAAGAAAAATTGTTATTTTCATCTGAACAAATCACAACAGAACATTTGAGCTTTCAAATTGAAATAAAATGTTATAAATTTTCGCATTTGGCATCTTGTAAAACATAAATCTGGTTGTTATGACAACCATGTCTGTGCCGAAGAAAAAGTGTTATTAAGCAAAATCACAAATTTATATGTTCTTGGTGTGTGAATGGTTGCGCCAAGATTCATTGGCTGACTCACCAAATGTCTACCTGCAAACTCCACTAACAATATCAATGGATGAAATGTTTTTTTGTTTAACCAGGCTGTGCGGCCTGAAGGCCGCACTGAAACTATTTTAAGGTGTATAAACGAACCAATTATAATTGCGTTACCAACTGAGCTTTACGGAGAGATCCAGAAGGTTTTTATTATGTTTTTCCTAGCGCTCCTATAGGACCTACCTGAAATATTTGAAGTTTTTGTTCATTAAATATTTTTAGCAATATTATAAAAGCGAGAAAATTTTTACAGTTTTTGTAGTAGTTCATAGTTTCACTTTCTGATTTAAAATATTTCTGATAAATTCAGTCACTCCAAAGATTTCTTTCTTTGCGGCTGGATCTAATAAGATCGAAACATGTACGGAAAATTTTTAAACGTCAATAATTGTCAATAACACAACTTAAAAAGTTGATAAATAACGTAATAAATTGTTTTGGTTTCTTGTTGAAAGTCACTAAAGCGTGACTAAAACTTCAATTTCAAACAAATTCTACAAGTTTCTTGTTTTGTCTAAAAGTTAATTTTGTTGTCATAGTAACCACAATTGTTTTCATACATACCACCGCCACCGGTTGGTCTTGCATTTGTGAGATTTCTTGCACTGAGAGTTTGATTTTTAAAACCAATTTAGCCAACCCGGTTGTCACGGCAACATCAACTTTTGACATTTTGTTTTAATATATCAAAAATATTTGTTTCATTCGAAACTTTTTGTTTTAAATTCGTCGTTCACAGCGAAACAAATTAAGTTTAATTCTTAAATTTCAATGCAGTTGTCGATCGTGGGACGAACTTTGATCAATAAGTGATATTTTGATAAAACTAACGAGATGCGTAGGTCTGCAACGTGATACCATCAAAAACCGCCCCCCCGAAGAGCCACGTTAAACTTTTATTCAATTTACCATCCTAAACCCACATAAAATTTTAAGACGGTTTTGGAAAACTCTCCAATTCACATTTTTACTGATGAACGGCAGCGGGAGGAAAAAACGGACTCGAAAAAAAACTAAAACTCGTTAAGATTTCGCACGTGTTTTCGTCAATTACGTTTTTGTGGCGGCCCACTCTTTCCTTTTAAATTATTTACGAAACTTGAAGTCGTCCGACGATTTTTTGTGATCTTATAAATTGTATCGAATTTTCGTCACGGGACAAATTATTGGAAATTATTTTAATTTGCTACATTTTAGTAAAACGATTAAGAAAATTAATTAGGTTCGTTTCTTCGGAGTTTGTGGGAATGAGAAATTAATTGGCAATCGAACCGAAATATTGTTTCTTGAGCGGATAACCGTTCATCCATGAAATGAACTTCACCACGATAATTTTGCTCGTTACAAAACCATCTTTGTAATAAACGGTGAGATAATGCAAGCTCCATATTATTTATCGATACTCAAAGGGCAGGGGCGAACTGATTGACCCTTAATAAACAATTTGGTTTATTAAAAATCCCGGTTCGTCTATTTATTACAAAAAAGTAAGTGCGACCTTTAGGCCGCAAGTGAAGAATTATTGTCCTCAAAATTGTCCAGTCCGCCCCTGATGAGGGGGCTGGAAAAGCAAAGTTTTGATAATCGGCTTTTCGAAGCCACTTTGAATATTTTACTGTTGTGTTTATGGCCAGTCATTATTATTATTATCATCATCACAATCATCTATTGCTTTTTATGTTGTGATTCAGGCAATTACGTGTTCCTTATCACACTCTTTTTATCTAGGTGTAGAAATTTTTGTTTAATGCGTTTGAAAAAATTTACGATCGGAATTCAATAATTAGAAATTTTTCATTCGTTTAATACGGAAATGGATTTTTCATGTTCTTTTAATAATGGACGCTCTTCATTTACGATCTTTTGATAAAAATTTGTTATGGTGTCTGGGTTTCAACAGCTGGCATATGATCGCGGCAAGAAATTTTTCTATTGTTCGAAAAACCGATAGTTGCGTTAATATCCGCCCCGTTATTAGTTTAACGATATACCTATAAATGCATGGGATCGGAATTTTATCTTGCTAACTGCAGACGTTCATTGATTTTTTTATCAATTTGAATGCTTGCAATTTTTGTGTTTATTTATATCGTAACGTAAAGTAAACGTTTTGATAAATTTCCTGTGACCGTTTTCAAATTTTCCTTTTAATGCCGACCCCACACGGTTCTAATTCGTTCATTCTTCTGATGCACACATCGTCACTCGTTAGTCAGCTCCGGAAGTAATTTAGAATGTTAATTTTATTTGAAAAAGTGGTTTGATAAATTTTTTAAATTTTTGTACTGGTTGAAATCGTAAAAACGCCATTTTGTTGATTCATTTTTATTTATTTTTAATGCGTTGTGGAATTTTTTTCTCGTATTTCGAGGATGGATGAGTTTTATTTCGTTCCATGTTAATTTTTCTTTTATGTTATTTTGTTTGCTTTTATTATTAGAAACTTGAAAATATGAATAGGGAAGATGGATTTAAGTTTGTAAGTTCAGCCAACTTTGTAATTTTCATATAACGAGAACTGATCAGTTATTTAGTTCCGCTTAAGCTTCCATTGTAAGAATTTTTTTTTTGTATTTGACGTCAATCGGGCTGGATTCCGTTTCCGATCAGTAGCGGTTCGTGGTTTGTTTTAATGTCGGGGCTAAAAGCGGTGCGGGGTATGTAAGAACTAAGCTTAAATTCTAACAAGGCTTTGACAGGCATAGAAACCGTAAAAAGTTCTCTGATCATCGATTAATTGACGCTTGGTAAACTTTAACAAGCCATCAAATTCTCCCGCTCACTTGAAGCTGTTAAGTTAGCATAAGTTCAGTTTGGCGCTATCACCTGCACAAAATCGCATAATTTTTATTATCTATTTACTTTTTAATTAAAATGTATTTGGGACTCTGTACAAGCATGCACTGGCATCGAATAAGGAACAACTAATTTGAGTTTATAATTCTATTAAACTTTTTATATAAAAATTAAAATTCAGAGGTTATCGCGACAGCGAAGCGAGCCCATTAGCGAGAAAACACGTCTGGAGCTGGTTTTATTTTTTTTTTATCTTTTGTTAATAGTTTTTGGTTGTAAAGCCATTAATAGAACTAATTTTATTGTGATAATTTGATACATCCTTTTAGACCGACGTGAGTCTCGAGTTGAGTAAAAACCACAAAAGATTTTTCATCCAACTCGTAGCTAGGACAAAAGGTGCCTTTCCCTGGTAGTACATCCTGTGTAGTACATGAAAAGCTCTCTCAAATTACCTCCTGATTATTATTTTCGAGTTTTTATTCTAGACGAAACAAAAATTGGCCCGAACAAACATCGCTTTTTTAATTAAGCCAAACAAAATGTTGAGTATTTAAGGATCCTGTTTATTTCAGCGGCTATTCTGTACAAGTTCTTACACTTTTATTTGTAGCTTTGCGGGTTCAATTTGGGTGGTCGGTTTTTATGTCAGCTGCACTTTTGACAAACTTAACCTCAAAACTAACCATCACAATCTGAGCGTTATCGCGTGACCATTTTATTAATTATCCCTGGCGTTCCCACATTAAATAATATAACGACCGCGCTCAATCAATTACCCAATAATAATTATTTTTCTTTCAGAGCTTGAAAAGAGATAAAATAAACAAGTTAGTGTATGTTGTATGAAGAGAAGGATTGTTTATTCGTTACGCATTAAAAGCGAAAAACTTGTTTTTAAAAGCTTATTTTCACTTAGAAGAAGCGATTTCTTTGTTACATCGATGCACCTACCTGATCGAGCCCCATTATCGTTAAAACCAGGCACGCCAGTCAGAACACCTCCTTACCTTAAGATGACCACGCGTCACCTGCCCAGGAACACGTAATGTAGGTACCCTCGGGCAAATAGACCATACATTATTTTTGTTATTGGTATCACATTTTTCCACTAATTCATCGTTAGTCGGCGAAATGAAAGCCCCGTGCTTGCTGACCGTGAAATTTGGCGAACCATATGCTTCCAGAAATCACCCTCTTGATCAAAATTTATACATCCGCTTCACATTTTATCTAATTCTGAGATTTTAAATTATTATGACTTGGCCTTACATCCTGTACAACCAGAAGTATCTAGGTACTGTTTTTTCTAAGTCAGTGGGGATTTTTAACTAACCTACTCTTGCATGATTCCTATCAGGAAGATCATTTAGCCATTTAGCGGTCACTTTTTAAACGGCCAGCTGAGTACTTAAGACGAAGGGCCTCTTCAAGTTTACACTTACAGTTTCACTTCTTCTTGGTAACCTTCACTTATAATTACAACCACATCATGCAAAAAATATTTTCGTGCCTAGGAATATCACGTTTAGCTGCGTCATTCTAATTTATTCGTGCAACTGGAGGGAACAGATTTCTTGGGAACTTCACGAAGTGCATTCAGGATAGTTTAGCTACCTTGACTATCGAGTGAATTCTTTGGGTTGCTCAAAAGCTGAGTAATTTTGGAATTACTCAGCATTGGAAAGATTAGTAAACTTTGGTTTTCAAACCACCTGAATTTATATGATTTTTGCCAAAAATTGTAAAGATCGGTCGGCTTTTAGTTGCAAAAGAAATGCATTTTTAGGTAAATAAAAATCATATAAATTTAGGTCAATTCCACTTGTTTTTGACATGATTTGACTATAATACGGTGTAAGTGCAGTTTGTTTGCATTTAAAATCCTTAAATCAACTTAAGGTTGTAAATATTTTCTTAATTAATAGTTGTAGTATATATTTTTACAACATGCGAGCGAAATTAACTTGTTTTTATGATGTAATAAAGTGCAAAATTATGAAACTAAAATAATGTTGAAATTAGTAAGGGTTCCTATAACCTGTTTTTGGTGGTTTTTTAATTTAGAGTAGAACTGAACTTACCAGAACGGATAAACTAGCTAAAAACTGCCATTATTTTAGATACTATACAAAATCAATAATTTTTCACTGGGTGTGAAAATTATTTATCGCATATCCAGGGGAAAACTGACTGCAAAACGAATTTAATTACGAAGTTATTTCATGATAATCAAAATAAAATAGGTGGATAATTCTGTAAACACAATTGATCTTTAACCTCTGCCTTTTTTACATTTCGCTGTTGCTCAAAATTCTTTTATTTTGTTAGAAATCATATCTTATTTTATTAATAATTTTTTTCAGTTATTTTCAAGACGAGATAATTGACAAACGCTTTTTAAAGCTAGAAAAATCGTAAAATTGCGTTGGAATCAGTTAAGGTACTAGAAATACTTAAAAAAATGTGTTCAAATTTGCCAAAATATTTTCCGGGGAAAGTCCCCAATCTGGCGGTGATTTGTTAAAATATGAAACTGTGAGTAAAAAAAACAGGGGGGTCCAATTTTTTGAGAGAAATTGTCTAGGAATACACAGTTTGTAGTAATTCAGCATTAGAACTGAAATTTAAACGAAAATTGCGAAAAACTGTTTAAAAAAAATGAGTATTCTTTAGCAAAAACATGATCGATAACAGAACAGACCCCCCCGGTTTATCACCCATTTCTTCACTCTATAATACTTACACACGACTTCTTATCTACAGTATGTAACTATCCTTTCTTCTAGCATTCGGTGCTAAATTACACCAATGGTTTCCCGTGGTTCTTTTCCTCCTTCATTCCCCCATGAGCACGTCTCTGCTGGACACATAAATTTTGATTAAAAATGATGCATTGAATGATTTTTGAAAAAAACTGATGCGATGGGCGGTGCTACCTTATTAGGTTAAATGCAATTCATGTAAAATTTTTGTTTTTTTTTAATGTAAGCTTTATTTGTAATGAATTTTTTGTTTTATCAAGTGAGTAAGGTGCGACTTTTCAGAAAAAAGGTAAAGTTTTTATCCTGAGACGAAACTAAAAGAAAAACCTTCATGATGAAAAGTCACTTTAATTCCGAGTTATTTACAGAAATTTTATAAAAACAATTGAATTGTTATTTAATTCTTTAGGTGGCCTTTCTTCTTTTTTTTCACTGTTATTTCACTGGCCTCTCATTTATTAAATTTTTCTTTTACTCTTGCTATTTAGTGCCCTCCCCCCCAGTTTTTATCTTCCTTTTTTATATTTTGGGAAATGAAGGTACTTATTTTTTATTTTACCTTTGCCCAAAAATTACTAATCAGAGGTCCTAAAATCTTAAACCTGAGGGAGTCCTTCCTGTTTATATTGTTTTCAACCTTCCCAAAAAAAAAACAATTTTTCATTCTAGCGGCTCGAAAAGCTTCACTTTCTTGTACAAATTTAGAATAAAAAATTCGCATTTTCTTCAAAAATTATTAATTTATTGTAATAGTTGTTGGGAAATGCCGTTATGATTCTACAAAAATTTGGAGTCAAATTAACTAAAATTTTTAACCAATCGAATCGCACTGGTTATTGTGGGCAACACAACGCCAATGGGAACAGTGCCATTTGATTGGGTGTCAATTTTAGTTGATGACTCTCGGTGGTTAACTTTGTCTTATAGTACTGAAAATTTTAGGGTTATTCTTACCTGGGCGGGGCGGAGACTTCTTTTTGTACCGGTTACCTTATGATCATCATGAAATCTTTTAAAATATTGCAGGTTATGGGCCCACCTTATTCTGGTGAGCCACTCTTATATAAACTCGGGTTCATTTTAATGAAAATGTGTAGAATAACTATTAGTCGTTCAGACCAACTCAAGGAATTTCAAATAATTTGGTAACACCTGGAAATCGAACCTAGACTCTAGGGTCCAAAGCCCAATGTCTTGTCTGAACGTTTATGTTCATCTCAAACACCACATCCTCCCCCACTTGAGAACCCGAGTTCACCTACGAATTTGAAATTGTTGAAACTGTTTTTTTGCTGCAAGTCATCGTCCCCTAAGGAATCGCGGCGCGGTGTTATGTTGCGATCGACGATTTTTGTTTTTTTCTTCATTATAGCCCACACATATCACGACCTATGTACGCACTGTAAATCATCATTTGGTGCGATAACCAGACCCTGTAAACAACTTTACACCACCGTTTTTTTAATAATAAGATACCAGAACATTAAATTTATTTATTAATTAATTACAGAGGCCCGTCAAATATAACAAATTGACCTCGAGTTGAAAATGGATAATTAATAATTTTAATGAAACGAACACTGCAATAATTAATGAGACTATGGCCCTCTCGTTTTAAATTCGAATATTAAAACTAAATATTTTCCATCTGTTTTTTGTTTCCTTGTTCGTTGTTTCGTTCGAACAGGAGATTCTCGTTCAATTACCCATTGTTTGTTACATAGTTAATTACAATTTATTCTTTCTTGTTTGTTTAAAAGTTAATTTGTTTTTCATTTTCAATTTTGTGTCGATTCATTGGTTAACATGATACGTTAATGCAGCCATTGTAAAAAAAAAGTTATTTAATAAATCGTTGTTCTTTGGAGATGTGTCAGTCAAGCGTCGAGATATCACGAGTTACATGTTTTGTGTTGGCCTAATTTTTTTACGATTCCAAAGTCCATTAGGCATTGATATGTAGGTACAGAGAAGCATTGAAATTAATTTAGTAACTTGAGAAATTCGAGTGGCGCCCGAATGAAATTGCCTTTGCATCCTTGGACCCTAATTTTTTGCAGCCTTGCAGCGACACGAATTTTCGCAATATCGAGGCCATTTTGGTTTTCATTAACCCTAACCTCACGACGTTAATTTATTTGGTAAATGACACGTTTTGTTTAAAATTGAAAAAATTGTAGGTAGTTTACCTGGGTGTTTTTGATGGGCATCTAACCATGTAATTATCTCTACATGCTGACAGTTGAAAATTTTGGTATAAAAGGAGGCGTTCGCTTGTCGTGCACCTGCTGTGTTTTTTTAAATTTTACAATTTTTTCAATTTAAAATATTTATTTAAATTTTTCGAAATATTTAAGTAGGCGCCGTTTGATTGATAACCACCGCGGTCGCGAAAATAAAAATCTGAGGTGACTCGTACTCGAAAACAGCCCCGTGCTTGGTTTAAGCGGATTTAACGGCGCAAGTTTGATGTACGATCCGCCTAATTAGTATCTGACACGTTTTGTAACGTAGACAGCGAATTAAATCAGTTAAAATATAAATAATCTTGACGACATATCATTTCCAACTTACATTTCAATTACATCAGATTGATAAAATCGCACTCTCGCATCTCATTCGGTTGTCATGTTACTTATTCTGATTAAAGATTTCTTTCAAAACTTGATTAATCTGGAACGTCCATCACAGTCTTCGGCTTCTTTAGTGAAAGAGTTGATCTTTTCGAATTATTTATCGGATTTTATTAATCATTGATTGGATTTTGCGGTGTACAGATTTTAGAAATGTCAAGATTAACGAGATTTGTTGATTTGCAAGCTGGCCAAATTTGGTTTAATACGGGCGAAACCGGAGGTAGAAATTATTTTCATTTCTATTATCCAAAAATTAAGGCGAAAAGTCACTTTTGATTCTGAATTTTGTAAATGTGGAATAATTATTTAAAAAAAGTCACTAGGGATAGTCCGTTCGCGTGAAGAGATGACCTGTCGCTGGAAATAATTTCTTAGAGGCTAGAATTGTCACAATGGCTAAAACATTCTTCTAGAAACGGTTACGGTTACGAAAGCGTCTTTTTTTACCGTTCCCACGTCGTTGGCTGTCTCGCCTACCGGAGATGTAACGATTATACAAACTTAAACTTTTTGGTGTGGAAGATTGGGAAGTTTTCCAATTAAAATTACTAACAACTCACGCCAAGTTGAAAACTGACATTTGAAATGCTACACCATTCACCTCGCCTACAGACCTCTCAAACAAACATGGACAATATGTTTAAGTGCGGCACTGCTATTATTTATTTTTATATTTTTTACTGTGTAATTAAATTAGGTAAACATACACAAATTCGGGACGTCTCTTTTGGGACACCAGGACATAGACTTCAAAATCGGGATAACCTCGTCTGAGAGCTCCACATTGAAAACGATCAATATAAATTTGTATTGCCCAACAACGTTATGATCCGATTTTAATCTTATTTATATATTACTAAAATAATAAAAAAATTTATGAGCTTTAATTTACGATATCTCAAGAAGAGGCGGAGAGGGTCATAAATATACGCCACTGCCTATTTTATTGCATATTTTATAATTTCACATTGATATTCTTTTTGATGACTTTATAAACATCGTATAATATTCGTTTATTCGTTCAAAAAATTTGTTATCGTTTTTCAATCAGGTCTTTCACCCTTTTCAAAAAAAAAAAAAATTTGGTTTGTCCCCGTCACAAAGGGTAAATAAATGTATGAAAAAACCTTCTATTTAATATAATTTCTACGTATGTACCACATAATTACGTATATCAAACGTACAGATCAAATTTAAATTGATGGTATTTAGTTAAATTTTTTGCCAAAAATTTCTAGTTTTGCGAACACACTGAAATTATCACCCACTTATTTGAAAATTGCTTTTTAAGTGGTTTTAAAATAAAGCAGGTGTAAAAAATAGTCCTTAATTTCGCAAAGCTTTAAAAGATTTGTGTTCGATACAACCACATTGCATCTAAAGTCCAGAACAAACTGTCAAACATAGCGTCAAATATCCATCAAACGGGGCAAATTTGGTCAATTTTTTGCAGATGATCTTCTAAAATCTGTTCTTTTCTGATCAAACATAGCGTCAAGTATCCATCAAACATGGTGAATCAAATAAAAAATTATCCATTTGATGTAGATGATTGATGGATATTTGACGCTATGATTGATAAATCTTTCGCTGACCAAATGAACGATATTGTTCGTTGAATTTGTTTTCTTTTGATTCAATATTCGTCAAATATGGATAATTTTATATATTCGTTTCATTATGTTTAATGGTAATTTGACGTTATGTTTGATAATCTTCATTTGAAGATGAAGACCATTCTTCAACCAGCTTTTACAGTCCTCTTTGGATTTTGCACCCCTTTAGAAAAAGTATCTTTTTTTTTACTTGTTTACCACGACATTGGTGAATCATCGGGGCAGCATCCATTTCTATCAAATGGTTCAAATACAACCTGTATAAATTTGACAGTTTCTGGAAGATCGGTAGACAGTTTGACTTCTGATCTAAGCCGTTGGCGATTGCTTCCAAATGTAATAGATAAATTTGTTTAATCTTGTATGAATTTATAACTTTTTGCTACCACATTTCATGTAAGCAAATGTAAAGTCTAGCACAAACTATCAAACACAGCGTCAAATATCCATCAAACGGGGCAATTTTCTGGAAATGATTTTCCAAAATTTGTTCTTTTCTGATCAAACATAGCGTCAAGTATCCATCAAACATGGTGAATCAAATATAACATTATCCATTTGATGTAGATGATTGATGAATATTTGACGCTATGATTGATACATTTTTCGCAGACCGGATCTAATGAATGTTATTGTTCGTTGAATATTCTGAACGGGATATTATTAAATCTGTTTTCTTTTGATCAAATATAATGTCAAATATCCGTCAAACCTAGATAATTTTATATATTTGTTTCATCATGTTTGATGGTAATTTGACGGTACGTTTGATAATCTTCATCTGAAGATGAAGACCATTCTTCAACCAGCTTTTAGAGTCTTCTTTGGAATTCGCACTCCTTTTACAAAATTATCTTTTAGTTTACCTGTCCATCACGACATTGGTGAATCATCGGGGCATCTATCATCCATTTTGATCAAATGGTTCACTATGATTGATAAATCTTTGGCAGATCTAATGACTGAATCTAATATTCTGAAAGGGGTCTTATTAAATCTGTTTTCTTTTGATCAAATATAGTGTCAAATATCCGTCAAACATGGATAATTTTATATATTCGTTTCATCATGTTTGATGGTAATTTGACGGCATGTTTGATAATCTTCATCCGAAGATGAAGACGATTTTTCAATTACAACCTGTATAAATTTGACAATTTCGGGAAGATAATACAGCGCTAGATGACAGTTTGACTCCTGATCTAAGGGTCGTGCGATCGAAAGTCTTTAATCCGTGGGCAAGCTTTTAAATGTAATAGATAAATTTGCTTAATCTTGTATGAATTTATAACTTCCTGCTACCACGTTGCATGTAAGCAAATGTAAAGTCTAGCACAAACTATCAAACACAGCGTCAAATATCCATCAAACGGGGCAAATTTCTTCAATTTTCTGCAAATGATTTTCCAAAATTTGTTCTTTTCTGATCAAACATAGCGTTAAGTATCCATCAAACATGGTGAATCAAATATAAAATTATCCATTTGATGTAGATGATTGATGAATATTTGACGCTATGATTGATACATTTTTGGCAGACCGGATCTAATGAATGTTATTGTTCGTTGAATATTCTGAACGGGATATTATTAAATCTGTTTTCTTTTGATCAAATATAGTGTCAAATATCCGTCAAACCTAGATAATTTTATATATTTGTTTCATCATGTTTGATGGTAATTTGACGGTACGTTTGATAATTTTCATCTGAAGATGAAGACCATTCTTCAACCAGCTTTTAGAGTCTTCTTTGGAATTCGCACTCCTTTTAAAAAATTATCTTTTAGTTTACCTGTCTACCACGACCTTGGTGAATCATCGGGGCAGTATCCATTTCGACTAAATCGTTCAATTACACCCTGTATGAATTTAACAGTCTTGGGAAGATAATACAGCGGTAGATGACAGTTTGACTCCTGATCGAAGGGTCGTGCGATTGAAAGTCCTTAAGCCGTGGGCGATTGCTTCCAAATGTAACAGATAAATTTGTGCTTTCTTGTGTGAATTTATAACTTCCTGCTACTTCATCTCAAAACTTTCTATTAATCCTGAACGCCTGCTTTTCAATTATTCCGATGTTCTGCTCAATTATTTCGAACAAATTCGGAACTTTTTCACACATCCAAAAAAATTGCAAATAATCGCTAAATTTGTGGTTTCTGGTATTGCGGTTGTTTTTCTTTATACAAACAATCAACTGTCACTTTTACATTTTATCTGTTCAATTATTTGTTTTATTGGCAAATTGGATGTGTACAAAAAGTGATTAATTATTTACCAAATATACGTAAACACGTAACGCTTTCGAAATTGGACTTTATTAAATAGAACGCTTCGATTATTTTTATAGTGAGAGATAAAAGCTAAATAAACTCAAATTATTGCTTTGAATTTGCCCGACAAAGGGGACGTCAAAATTTGCTGTATCACCTGTAAGTAATAATAATAAAAAATAATTCGTCGGGTGGTGGTAAACAAAATTTAGGTTGAAAAGTTTTAACATAATGCACTTGGGGTGGAACTACGCTCTTTAGCGCGGTGCGGTGTTTTCCTTTTGTTTTCCAACTTTCGTGCATTATTTTTGAATTTGAAAACCCCGCAACGATATTTTCTAATTTCTTTATTTTTGTTCTTAGAAGTAGGTAATGTGAAAAATACTTTTAGAAGCGTCTGCTTTGAGAGTGCCCTTTGTGAATATTTTATGCTATTTTGTCAACGAAATATTAGATAAGTGAACAAAGAAGAAGTTTCTAAATAATCGATAGATTTTTAACGCTCGAGCGAATTATTCATTACGGTATCCCTTTCAAAAGTAAACTTTTGCTGCTCTCATTGTATTAATAAAAAGTTTATTATTGTAGAAGAATTTTATTTCGCAATGCTGCTAACAACTAGCAAGTAAATTTACTTTTAACTTTCAAAATCCAAACAAGTCAGTCGGTGAAGGAGGAACACGGTTTTCTCTCTACGTCTCGAACGGGTGGAAAGATGGTGATGACCTCAGAAGTGTGCAGCGAGTGGAAGAGAAATGGAGATTATGAAGAAGTATTTGCTAATAAAAAGCGCTCGGTTGCGATCTAGACGACCTTGAAAAATCTGGAACCCAACTTTTTGCCCGTTTTGCTTTTAAATTTGATTTATTATTTTAAGTATACATGACAAATTGAAGCTCTTTTATATATTGTTTTATGGGATGCGGAATTCTGTTACGTGTCCCTTTTTACTCAAACAGCTGCTTCGCGATGTCGTCCTCCGCCTGCTTAAAAGCACTGCTAGATGGATACATATTTTATGCACAGGTGCTGAAATGCACGAAGAATTTTGCTTCTGCTTATAAAAAACCTTTGAAGTACAAATTTTAACACGACACAGGAATTACACGATGATGAGATAAAAGCGTTTTTTTTATACTTAACATTTATTCAATAGAGCCTAACGCAGCACGTCGACATTTCAAAATCCATTTATGTACTACCTACTGCAACTAAAATTACGTAACTCGGTGTAGTTATTTCACGTATCTAATTCGTTTTCCTAGTCCACAAATTGCTAAACTAAACGAGCACTGCATGTAAAGGTAGCGAGAGATTTACAAGCGACTTGTTACTTAAATTGCTATTCTGAAGCAATCCCTTTCTGCGGTTTTAGGTTATCATTTTAGAAAATCCATGGAAAACTTCCTTAATGAATCGTTCCTTCATTTCGATTTTAATGAGTTTTGGTGCATTTCAGACAGTTTACTAAGAGCTTTTATGAAACATAATTATCGCATCGTAACTTTAGAAAACTACAAATTGAGTTTATTTTTGAGATATTAATTGTTTTGGGAATACAGAAGGATCAAATTGCTGATCAAAAGCTCAAAAGCTTTTAAAACAAATTTATTACTTATGAAGAGGCTTTCAAATCCGACGTGAAATGATCAACTTTGACCGTCGCCGTGCTTCGGAGGGCTTCCAAATTAAGTACCGACGTGAGAACTAACTATTTGTATATCTTCAAGTTTCAAAATAACATAAAAAACAGGTAAAAGTTTCTTTTTCTTAATTGTTAATAACCAAAGTGACTGTTAACGAAGTTTTATCGCGCTGTTCAACCAAAGGTGCGACATGCAGTCGAATTTATTTTACGCCTATGTTACCTCGCAAATTAAATAAATTTACTAAATTTGTTGTTAGCTGGCGTAGCTAGTTTTGGGTATTAGTGAGAACTATTGTCTTCTAAAATCTAAAATATAAACAATAAATGGGTGTGAAACCGGATAGATTGGGGGGGGGGGGGTAAACCTCAGGTCAAAAGGTCTGGAAATGAACTATAAATGTATTTAATTGATATTTTTGAAGTGTTTTTCCATATTTCAGAGTGGGCTAGGACTCCTCACTACAACGGTGCATGGTTGACATGACACCGGTGCTTATAACTGGGAAAATAACTTTGACACGCCGCAGACGAAATTTTTTTAAATGAGCACTTCTAAGAAAAAACAATAAAATTTACAGCAATTTAAAGATTAAATAAGTTTAAGAGTTCAAATACAGTAATACCCCAAACTTAAGCGATAGGTGGAACTAAGTGATAACCGCGTAAGTCGAATTCGCGTAAGTCGGGGTATAATTTCGTATATAAATATGTACATATAAATTACTTTTGGGTGGGGGCCGGAGACGAAAGAAAATAATAATTTAGAAAAAAAGTGTACCTACCTATAATAAAATCTTAGATAACACAAATTAATACAAAATAGCAAACCGAAGTTAATTTGATGTAGAATCAACAAGATTTGAAAATCGCGTAACTACGAATTTGCGTAAGTCGGAGTAGCGTAAGTCGATGTATTACTGTAGTGCATCTGGAGCTGATCATAGCCAAAGTTAAACTGCTTTAAATTGAAGGTTCCTTGATACATCGGGGGGGGGGGGCACAATTGGGCTAATATTGTGTTCTAATGCATTTTTTGATTTGATTTATTTATGTGGATCTAAAATCTTGATTTAATATTTTAATTTGTAAAAAGTTTTTATTTATTTACATTGTCAACCATGAATTTGATGGTTTTGCTATCTCTATATTCAGCTAGGAGGTTGAGGTCATAGTTTCGAGCTTTAAAAATGGGCCCCATTTCAGTCAGAATTACTTTTACCTTTCAAATAAAAAAAAAGGTTTTGATGGACAATATTAGGAGCATAGCTTTCTTAAAGCGCTATAAGCAGCTAAAAACCGTTATTGTAGGGTACCATGTGCAAAATGTGAAGAAATGAATGTGAAATCGGGGGGTCTGGGGGGTATGGAATACCCTCCAGCAATAAAGAATCAATAAGATGGCTGTTCTAATTTGAATCTTAAAAGTCGTGTTGTTGCTTATTTACTGATGAGCCTGGGGGGTATTCCATACCCCCCAGACCCCCCGGATTCCCAACCACTGCTTCACATTTTACCCTACAAGCAACAAAACAAAAAGATGACACAAAGTGATGATAATCACTTTGATTCTTGTAAATGTTTTCTTAATGCTGGAGGGTATTCTAACCCCCCCCCACGGGTTTCAAGAAGATATATTTTACGTAAGTAACCGTTATTTATTTATTTTTGAAATATTATTATCATTTTCTAAGCTGGGCTAAGCATAAAGACATTTTTTTTGAAAACTTTTGGTTTTCAACACCAAAAAGTAGTAACCGCCCCCCCTCGCGCGCGGTTAAGTGATAATATTTTGACGAAAAGAACGTACAAATACGTAATTAATTGCATCACATTTTTTAAAAAAAATTTCCATTTTCTAGAGTAAATTGAGCCAAAATTAAAAAGATATGCCCAAATTTTCAAAATTTACATAATATACAAAAAAGCAATTGAAATTTTTTAATTATAAATAATCTTTTAAAGCCATGGGCGTCGGGTGCGAGAGGGCTCCGGCACCTGCAAAAATTACTAATTGATTATTAATTTAAAGCGGTTTAACCTTGAACATTTAAAACAATTTGTTTACACGTATTTATCTCCGACCCCCCCCCCCGGAGATAATATAAATCGGCGCTTATGTCTGTTGCTATTTTTAAATATCTGAAAATATTTTAAGGTAAGAGTGATAGTTTTTCTGACAGTAAATCGTCAATTTACAACCGAAGGCTTTTATCGATTTTTTTCAAAAATGCATAGCTAATTCTGCGATAGAAAACAAAATTTTTGAAAATTATTTTATTACGGGTTTAGCAATATTTTAGGTTACACAAAAAAATTAATATAGATTTTTGCGTTTAGTTTCAATATTTATAGTACATCCGTATCAATTGTTATGACTACAACTTTGTTATTTTTACATGATTCTTGATATAACGATTTTTTATAACAGTCATTCAAATTTTTACTGCTGCCAAGGACTTTTAAGAGGATAATTTTGATTTTGGGGCGTCCCCAGCTCCCCAACTAATTCTAACCTAAAAGTTGTTGCAAAATTTAACCCTTTTGTGGTCACCCGCGACTTTGAATGTCTTAACGCTTATACCGTGGAAAATAAATAATATGTTGCACTCGACTAATGTCAGCTACCAAAATATCAAATTTTTAGGGGAGCGTCTCTGAAACATTTAGTAAAGCTAACGTCGGGATTCTCCGGCCAGCATATAGATCGATTACCATTTTTGAATAAAGAAAATAATTATGAGGTCCCTTTTTTAATGAATAATAAATTTGATGAAATTGGGTGCCAAAAAAATATATAATAGGTTCTTTTCAACCGATGGTTCTGTTACAGTTTACAACCTGTAATGGGACAGTTAAATGCGCGTGCGCCAACGAATATTGTAAAATTACTGCAGTTCACAAATTGCAAGTTGAAAAGGTTTTAGGACCATTCTAGAACCATTTAAAATATTAGTGGTGGTGGTAGTAGGCGTTGACGTTTGATATATACATAGATAAGCAAAAAAGTGATTTTGTAAAGGTAAACAGTTAACAAACGCTGAATTAACAAATTGCTGTTTAACAATTGTTCGTTTAAAATCATTTTGATTTGATTATTATATTTTAATTTCTTCAACTTCAGACAGGTAATTGAGTTAATTTTTGTTACATCTTCAAAGTAATATCAAAAATCAAGTCAAAAACTCAAGAACACACTACAATATCAAGGCACAACCCAACAAGATATAAATAAAAGATTGAAAAATTCTGTTATTGTTAACGTTTTTCAGAAGGGCAGGGTCGACTAAGAAGTAATAAAAATTTCTTTTCAGAAGAAGTAGAAGAGTTAAATCAATATAAATTTTAATATAACTCACCATTGTATTAAATATGGACTTTCTAATGTCATGAAAAGGTTTATTTTTTAAACTGACTCGGAAATGCTGCAAAAAAGCATTAAGAAAAGTTAAAATTACCCTTTCGATTTATCAATGGTACAGCTACAAAGTGGAACTCTGGCGAGTAAAAAAAATTGTAGTTTTTTGTTTGCTTAACTCAATTGTAAAACGTTACAAAAATAAGTTAACAAATCACAAAAAAAGTAAAAATTAGTACGTAAAAATTTTCTATTTTATATACCTACATATTTTTTAGAACCATTGTATTCGAAACTATTCTAGGGTTTATGCCACCCTTCATCTTCATCGATGTACGAGCTACTAGATCGTAAAACAGTAATAAAATAATAAAAACAGCTTTAAACGATTTTGAATTTTTAAATTCAAATTTTGTTAACTTTATTTCATTATGCATTCTTTTCTCGAACTTATAATAATTAATAATTTGTGATTTTTTTAAATATCGGGAAAAAAATGTAATATATTTGGAGCTTAATCGGAATTGTCGTTACAATTGCTAACTATCAAATTTAAATTTAGAAACACAGCGACAATGCGTCTGCGTCTGACTACTTGTAACTGCTTAGAACCAAGGACTGTTAGAACTGTTCTATGACTGTTCTATTACAGTCCCGAATGTGGTTGGAAAACGTTTCAGTTGTAATTTCAGAACTTGGAACTAGTAATTTTTGTGGTTGGAAAGGACATTTATTAACGCGCATGCTCAACAGTCCAAGTACCGTTCTAGAACCTTCGGTTGAAAAGAACCTAATAAATATTGCCTGATGTTGTCAGGAGTAATATTATGAGGATCAGATTTATTAATTAAATAAAATTTATCTAGGGTTATCCTGAAATTTAATTAAAACTAAAAAAGGATAATTATTTATGTTCACACATTTAAACATTAAAATAATTAATAATCTTTGTACCTATACAAATCAGGCTGAAAATCAATAATAAAGTTTATACAAAATATGGTGGTACCCGTGTTTCCGTTTTTCAAAATACATCAAATTACCTGTAAAAGAAAGTCAAATTAGTACCAACGTTTAATTTTAAAATTTCACTGTGTTTTAGATATCAAAGCGGACATTCGATCATTTACAAAATAAAGAAATTTGTGAAAATTATGTACCTTGCTGCAACCAAATTTACGTGTAGTTTTTTTTTACTAACGAAACTTCATTTCCTTTTCCTTTTTTTCTTCTTTAAAATTATCCTTTTTTTCTTCTGTACAAAGTGTTATAAAAAATAAAAGTTATAATTTAAGATAAATACTGAAGACCCTCAATTACGGATATTCTCCGGAATACGACAATATGTTGTCGTGGACTATTTTGTACAAAATTTTGTTTCCAAAAAATTCGTATTTTCGTATTTGTTACGGTTTTCTCAGTAATTCTAGTTACGAATGAAGAACCTTGTACCGTCATCTCCGAGCAACAACCGTGGTGCAAAAATCCAATAAAGGTTAGATATTAAATTCTGTAACATTTTGTTACTTTTATAACTCTTCGTGTTGAAAGCATCCAGAGATTTTCTTTCCCACTCGCTTGAAAAATTCCACTCTATAAATAACCAACAAAATTACTCGTCTTAAATCTTGAAAATTTATTAGTAGTTGTAATTTTTGGAACGCGGGTTAGTATTTACGTGCCGTATACAAATTAACGGTTGTTAATAATTTTAAGAAGCATCGAAATCATGGCCAACTATCAATAAATTACACCCACGGTTTTCTTAAACGTTTAACCCGTAAGGTTCAAAAAGGAAAAAAAAATTTGGGACGAAAATGTTTGACAGAATGCTAAACTAATTCGAAACGAAAAGTGAAACGCTTCGTTTTGGCTCGAGTGAACAGCCCCGGGGATTCGAAAATTATGTATATCGCGAGCTGTCACATTTTATAAATTTCTACCAAAAACGAGGGAGCTGCAAGAGAATGCGATCGGGGCCCAGGGCCGACAAATTAATAAAATAATGTAAACTGGCGCAGTCGGTAGGTACACTACAACTAAAATCGAAGGGTATGACTAAGAGCTAATTAAATAATTCAAACAATGTACTAATTTAACACCTCCGCGATTAACAATAAGAAGAACAATTAAATTAGTTATTATTTATAAAAGGAACTAACAATGGATTGTTTTATTCTCATGCCTATAAAAGTTGATATTTAGCACTGCACAAACACACCTTTTTAAGAATCCATTTGCTATAGTCGTTGGGCATGCTTTGTAATTAACTCGGAACAGTTTAATCAATCCTCAATTCCAGACAGAATGCTCGGTGATAAGAAATGAGATAATTTATTTCCTAATTAATTGTTAATGCGTGACGGCTTCGTTAAGATGATTTCGTTAAAAAATGTCAAATTTTCATCCCACTTCTGATGGTTACTAAATTTTGTGTGTTTATATTGCATTGTGTAATAGTGAGAAGAATATTTTAGAACCGGTTCTGCACGATGATACAATTTTATATTTTATTGCTGTTTTTACTTCGTGGCAAAGTAAACCGTAACTTGATTAATGAGATTATTTTTTTTATCGTTCGAATTAATTAAAAAAAGCATCAAACAAACCTCTCCATCGTAACTTTTTCGGATTTTCTAAACTCCTAATTGTCATCTTTCACCGGTATGTAAATTGAATTATGTTTAATTCACTTAAACCGATAATAAATCCCGGATAAGATCAAGAATGTCTCTGTTAATTGGATATTAATTTACCTAAATATTCATAAAACTGGATTTGAGTGAACAGGATTGGATCGTGTTGATTTTCAAGAGACGCGCATCATCAATCGGTAGCTTAATTAATTAAAATTCTGAAATATTTTAATTTATGATTGCCAGGAAAGCAATAAATTAAAAAATTTGAATACGAGGATCGTTCAACTTTTTTTTTCTCATTTTCAAGGTCACTCTTCTATATAATATTTTTTTCCTATACTCTGCTGAAAATCGTCTAATAAGCTTTCGCATCTCACGCTAATTACGCGAGGGTTGTGAAAGGTTTATTCAAGTTTTTCAGTAATGAAAATTTTTCTTCCTTTGATAGCATTGTCAGAAGGTACTCCGGAGGGAAGCTTCACATCCGCCCCCTCGCGTAGGCTTTGTTCCGTTTACTTGAACTCTCAGGTGCGTCTGATGATTAAAAAACTCGTGTAATCCGTTTGGTCGATACGCTACCACATTTCAATTCGGTACCTGTAAACTAAAATCGTAGTGTTCGACAAGATTAACAGCGGGGCCGGAATGTTTCGTAGGTGGACTTGACAAAGTTTTATCGGCGGCTATCCGGTCGGTTTTCATTGAACGTTTCATCGGTAGGCATAAACGATGCCATAAATCGACATAATTTTACGCATTAAAACGAAATACGGTGTGTAATGTCCTTGCCTAATAGGTAACGCTACTAATAGAAATTTCGTAGGGGATTAACCCAGTTTTTATTGTAACTTTCAGATAATTACACAGTCTTCCCTAATTTTGTTACCAAAGTGTCTTTAGCTATGGAATTTTAACCAACTTGTTGACTTTTTAACGTAATTACAGTTTGTGGTGTTTCGGAACCGGTAATCGACATCTGCCTGCCCAAACTATTTTCAATTTGTGTATTTCAAAATTAAAATCCTTCCCAAGTTAGAGACAGCCTCGGGTCGCCCCTTTTATTGGTCAATAATTACAGGCACGGCGGTCGAGATAATTGAAACTTTTTCAATTTCGCTTCTCACACATGAGGAATCAAGTTGTTATTCGGCTCGATGGACCAAAATGTTTCTTTAATTTTTGATCATCCCCCGTGCTTGCGCCATACCAAACAAAAGCGACGTTTTCAATATTTTACCAAGCTTTAGAAAAGCATTTGGCATTGTTTCATTTTTAATGGCCGTTTAGTCATTTTTAATAGGACAAATTCTCGTGACGTTTGTGTTATTTTCAGTTACGACAAATGATTTACGGTTGTGTGACATTTTTTCGTCGGGACGATTAATAACATTCAAAACTGGAAGTTTTAAAAAGCAACTCTCCACGACTTCACGCTTCCAGATCAAAGAAATTCGTCTTCTCCTAAGTGTTTGCTTTTCCTTCGAAATTTTTGTACGTCCTATTTATAAAATCCACTTGTAGAAAATCTGTACGTGCTGATGTATTTAAGACCCGAAATAACAGATTACGAGTGCAGTTACAAAACTAATTGGATTAGTTTATTTTCACAGCGCACTAAATAAGAATTTAAAAGTTGATTAAGGGAGGCGTTAATTTAGAAAGATTGTTTTGAGTTAAAGCGTGGAAGGGTGGTTTGCAAAGGTGTAACGTAAATTTTGATTAACAAAAATAGGGCACTCGTGTATAATTTTAACCTTTAATTTACAATGATTACAACTACAACGAAGCTAAAACTTGATATTGTAAAGGTTTTCCTACACGTCCGCTTGCAAATCGAGCGTCGTTTACTGTGAAATTACACTCGTGCTACTAAAGCGGGGTTTGTGTTGAGATTCTCGTCTTGCTTGGGTAGAAGCTGACAGGAACCAATCAGATTGAAGTATTTGCAAAATAGCCTTAGCAAGGCAAGGCAAGACAAGAATATATCGTGGCGACTGCATGACAAAAACTTTATCTACAATCATAACCACGAGAGCTCCAATCAAGAGCAAATTCATCTTTTCTTTAGCTGGGGGGTATTCCACATCCCCAGACCCCCCGGTCCCCCTAGTTAAACTCGACACTTCCTCAGAAAGCACAGTTCTTCTGTAAAGCAATTTTAATCGTGAGATGCAATATAAAATTAGTAATGCTTTACTGCACCGTAAATCTGGGGCAGTTTTTGCAAATTATAACTTATAATACATTTATAATTGATTATTAAGATTAATTTTGTTATGTTTATACGGGACAGATTGCACAAGTTTATTTCTTACTTTAAAATTGTAATTGTGGGGCCGTTTAAATATCAGACTACTTTCCTCTTTCTTGAACGTTGGAGGTCCCGGGCATGACGTAAAACTGCGTCCTTTGTTCTTTGTGAAAAGAACAAACCTCGCCTTCCTGCAGTGCTTTGATTCGGGTTATAATGCTGTATTTCACGTTAAACCGTAGGTCCCGCAGGTTAACTCTGTCTTCAAGGAGCGGCTCTAATTGGTGGAGTCCACGACGCGACGCCCTGGAATACTGACAAAATTTGCTGGTTTTCCTCGATCTAGCCCTCCGAAGCACGGAGATTAGTCTAAGAAAGTTTTACCCTGCCCCGGATTTGAACCCCGAACCCTGCGTTTGCAGCCGATCTCGTTAGTTGCAAGGTAATTATGACCGTCTGAAGGCCCCAGCCCACCGATTACGAGTCGCATTGGATACTTATCGGCAAGGCAAGAAAGCTTTCTTTTGATAATTCTTCTGAATCTTTTTTTCTAAAGAAATGTTAAATGGATTTATGGAGACCGGGGGGTCTGGGGGGGTATTCAGTTTTGCTCTGATGAGCCCTATCAAAACAGTCATGATGACTACACCTGATAGTTACTCCACTTCAGATATTTTCTTCTTTTTGACTAAGAGTTCTTCTATTTGTCAAGTCTCAAGTTTTCTTAATACTGTTGATTCTTTAAACACATAGTGTGTTTACATCCAATAGGTAGCTTGCTAGGCTTTCCTTTTCGATTTACCAGTACCCTAGTATTTATGTTGATAATGACAACTCACTATCTCAGGAGGACCACCAGCTTAACGTGCCATCTCAATCACGGAGACTTGTTAAAGAAAGTTTTACTATTCCTCGGATTTAAATCCGATACCTTGCGTTTGCAGCAGATCGCGACTGAAGGCCTCAGCCCACCGATTATGAGTCGCATTGGATACTTATCAGCGAGGCAAGAAGCTTTTCTTTCGAATCTTCTCTTCTGATGAAATGTTTAATGTATTTATGGAGACCGGGGGGTCTGGGGGGTATGGAATACCCCCCAGCGTAAGGTAATGAGTAGGGCAATTTTTTTGTTGCATTTAAAACATGTAAACTTGCATTTATTGGGTCATAAAAAAATAAAATCAATCATTTTTTAAAGTTAAAAAAAAATAAAACCAATCATTGATTAGTATTATTTTTTTAAGTTATTATGATTTTTTTATGATTAATAAATGCAAATTTACACGTTTTAAATGCAACAAAAAAATTGTCCTAAATGAGGTATCATTTTTACAAAAATTTAATTTTATTCTCAATTTGCAAAACTCAGTTTTTCTGCAATGGCTCTAAATAACTTGAATTTAAATGAATATTTTCGGTTTGAAATCGTTTTAATATTCATCATCATCACTAGAGATGAGATTTTTAGGTTTTTACCTTTTTTTTATTTTAGCTCCTTTTTTTATTTTATTAGTACCAAAATTTGTTTCAGGAGAAACTACGCCATATAAGCCTTATTTATTTTTACCTTTTTTTCTTTTTTTTAATTTTTACGACCTATTTTAGCATTTTGGAAACTTTTTTTTGGGGAAAGGTAGCTCCAAGGGACCCGAAAATACAAATTTTACGATTGAAACCTCGATGTTTTCTGAAAGAGTATATTTTAAATAAGAGAATTAGCTAAGACGCAATGCCTTAAATGCACCTGTTTTTTCAAAAATCGAATTTAAAAAAGCTCGATTTTCACTGCAAATTTGAAGGTAAATCGGTCGTGATTGGTGAATCAATACATTCTGTTGTCGGTACGCGTGCAGTTATGCATAATAGTGTTGCACTTGACAAATTTTTAGGACCAAAATTACTTCAGAAAAGGGTTACTTAAATTTAACGAACGGTAGTTACTTTTTCGCGTGGATCCTACTCTTGCCATGGTGGTTTTCATCAAATTGGCCCGGAGCGCCCGAAGGGTGCGTGTGTGCCTTTTCGGGCGCTCCGGGCCATTTTGATGAAAACGACACTCATTTTAAAAATACCCCTAGGCCCGTGGATTAAGGAAAATGGTGGATCTTTGAGGGGTAAATCTCGTTAGCGTGGATTCTAAACGCAGGGTGGTTGTGCAAAGAAAAATCGACTTAAAGCACCCCTCGCTGCGCTCGGGCGCTTTAAGCCATTTTTCTTGCACATTTAGGGTTGAAAACCATAATTTTCACTCGGCGTGCACTGGTAAAGCATCCCAATGCAAGTGTCGCTCCGGTTATCCCCGCTCTGCGCAAAGCTAAGACCAGTTGAAACTAAACGGACTGTCAATAGAATGCATTGATTCACCAATCCCGAGCGACTTTGCTTAAAATTTACTGTGAAAATCAAAGTTTTTAAATTCGATTTTTTAAAAAACAGGTGCATTTAAGGCATTGCGTCATAGCTAATTCTCTTATTTAAAATATACTCTTTCAGAAAACATCGAGGTTTCAATCCTAAAATTTGTATTTTCGGGTCCTTTGGAGCTACCTGCAACCTTTTTTTTAATTTTCAGTTCAAATGGAAAAAAGTCTCGCTCTACTACGCTTCTAAATTAAAATTTTTTTATTGTTTTTTTTTAAATTAAATTCTTATTAATTTAAATAATATTAAAAAAATGCAGAGTTGCCACATATACACTTTTTTCAAAATCATGCACTTTTCTTCACTTTTTATAAAAATATTCACTATTTTCACTTTATGTTAAAATTCACTAAATTTGAGTAAAGGGTTAAAAAAAAGGTAATTTAAAAAAATTGTGGGAAAAAAGACCGAGAGATACAAAATGTTTCATGTTCAGTACCGTTTTAGGTACCTTTTTTTGAAATTATATTACCTAAAAATCTCACCTCTAATCATCACTCTTTCACTATAGAACTGCATCTAAAACATTAATATAATAAAAGGGTCGAAGTCCCGTTTTGATTACAAAAATAAATGATGATGATTACGTTATCCATAACGTAGTTATGACTTGCATTGTCAACGAAATCAAGAAACAGATCGTTCTCCGCGGAATACTCTCCACGATGATGGAGGGGGGGTTTTGCTTAAAACTTTCATCCGGTAATCATAACTGACCGTGGGCCGTTAATAAAATAAAAAACAATTATTTTGGGCAGTGACAATTTCATTTTTGGGCCGCCAGCCGCTAATTTTCCAGTAGATTTTTGATAGTCCATCCGCTCCTGTTTATAACATTGAACTATTATAACGAAAGATATGTGCAATTATGTCCCAGTATACTTTGCAAAGCTAATAGAACATATCGAAATCTCCAGCCTCAATTTTTTGCTAATAGCTCGAAAACTGTGCTAAATATTAAAACAGTTTAAAACAGAAAATATTTATCTGTTTACGCCGAACACTTCTTGCCTCTTAAACATTTTTATATCTTTCATCGCTTTCGATTTATTACATAAAAACTGAATTTGCAAATTGAGATACGACAATATAATTGAAATACGACAATATGTATTGTGATATTTCAATAAATACATAAAAGCTTGGGTAAATATTAGGCGATATAGAAGTAAAAAAATCTTTGCAATATTTAAAAAAATTGATTTTAAAGGGTACATCTCATTACCTTGCCATACCCCCCAGACCCCCCGATCTCTATAAATATCTACTCGACAGTTTCCCAGATGGGGAAGTTCGGACAGCTTGTTAAGAGAAGATTTTTTTCTCGCGTTTTATTTATACTTTTCTGCCTTGCGACCTACCAATGCGACTCGTAATCGGGGAGCTGAGGCATCGGTTTCTTGTTGTGCTTGCGTTTTTTTATAGCGATTTGTTTTACGCCTCATTTGTA
Source organism: Rhagonycha fulva (assembly GCA_905340355.1). Classification (NCBI taxonomy): domain Eukaryota; kingdom Metazoa; phylum Arthropoda; class Insecta; order Coleoptera; family Cantharidae; genus Rhagonycha; species Rhagonycha fulva. The sequence continues at coordinate 22,463,104 of HG996559.1, read as the reverse complement.
AGCCTTCTAGTTCTACTTGCATTTGTTCAGAAGTTCCCAGAGAAAATTCCAATCGGTAGGCTTGCATTGAATTACAGATTCGTCTATTACCAATCAAAAAACTACCAAATGCAATATAGCATTACAAAGGTTAGAGGTTGTTACGACATTCTTAGACGATTTATTGGGGGGAGAGGTAAAATTGTTTCTAGAATGAGATGAGATTACAAAAATGGAACGAAAGCCTGAAACTTCGAAAAAATTATTAATATTCGCGGGGGGGGGTAAAATAAAACAAAAAATACGTTCCCTTTGATCTGTGAGTCAAATCTTGGTGTAAGTGTGAAATACACTTGCGAATCGTAATAAATATTGGTAATTTTACCCCCCCTTTTTTGAAATTGTTTTGGGACTAAGCGGACTTCTACTTGGTGGTGAGATGCGTTTGTAACATTTGGAATACTATTTTGGTTTTTGGGTTATAGCCGATTTGAAAACTTCCAGATTATCTTCTTGTGGTTGTCTTTGGGAAAAGCGACTAGCCTTTAAATTCAGTGTTGAGAGCGTAATACAATGAACAGTGATCAGTGAACAAAATTTTGATTTAACTGAGCTCCGGATGATTTTAAATAAAACAAAAAAGGAGAACAATCCAAATCATGGACGGTCTTCTGGAAACGAATTAGTGCAAAAATAGAATGACAACAATTATAATCCAATTCATCTTATTGACATACAAATGAGGGTTCGAATCTGCATTTCAATCCTTCTGGGTTCCTTCTATCAATTTGTATGCTTATAACTAAATATTCCATTAAATATTACTCACTTGCGGAATTCAGGATCCAAAGGTAACCAGATCTAATTTTCAACATTGCCTATCCCTAGTCATCACACACAGGGGACCTACAGTTTAACATAGAAAAATTACTATGTGCAATACAACCCTGGTGGTTTCGAGCGAACAAAGCTCCGATTTACTGAAGTTTTAAGTCGATTTTATTGATCAACGCCCCTTGTTTATACCTTTTATCCATCCAACCCCAATTGTTCTTTATTAAATTAAACGTAAATAACTGGCGCTTTTAAATTTGAAAACCACTTTAGTAAAGTCTGTTTTTCGGCAATAACTTTCCGTTTTTTTTACCAACAAATCAATCCCGACAGCTAGATAATCTTCCACTTACTTTCTTGTCGCTTTTTCGAAATTTAAAACAAACTTCTGCAACTTCCAGTACGGAATAGATTAAACAGTTTCTTGCTCTACTCGTACGATTTATTTCTCTTCCGATAAATTCGAACGGGGTCGAGAGTGCATTAAAATTTTTTATTCTCTTTTACCGACCTTACGTTGTTTAAAAAGTTGAGCACTGTTTTGGCTATAGCCTGGCTGGCAATAAAAAGTGTTTTTTCGTTTACGAATGAAATGGTCGCTCGAGAATAATTGTTGTTTAATAGCCGCATTTGCATTCTTAGTCGAGGTGTTACTGATGAGGGATGCTAATTAGCCAGCGCGAATTAACTAACTCGCGTTTTACAGTGCGACCTCGTAAGTTGGAACGGATTTTGAAAAGGGAGGTCGTGATAACTATGAAAATGCCTTTGTGTATTAGCACGGCCTCCTGGTGGTGACCTGCTCGGAGAGGTTAACCGAGGTCATATCTTGCTTGGTAAACTACCTACTTGTAGGGAAATTCGATCTGTCTCATTAGGTTTTTAAGTACTATTACTTGATGGTGTCCATAATATGGAATGCTTTTATGACTCGATGCTCTAGGCATTTACAAATTGAACCTCATTACAAATTATCTTCAACTAGCAAACTTACAAGAATTTCAAATGCATTTATTCGACATAACAAATTGTCGTGTTTTTTTTTTGCATAAAAGAAAAACAATTTTTAAAGTAAACAAACGAATGATGGTGGTTCGTTCGGTCGCTCGTATTTTATAAGCTTTCATTCAGTAAATATGGTATAATAATTCATAAAATGTTTTGCCTGAAAATTGTATGATAACAATGAAAAAAGAAATTATAAATAAATTTTCCGCAATCGGAAACTACAAATTTGCTTTCCGTAGGTAAAACATAAATTTGCGTTAAAAAACTAAATTGTTTCTTGTGGTAAATAAATGTCACGAGAGGAAATGAACAGAATTTAAGTACGAAATATTTGTTTAAACTTAATTAATTTCCAACGACAAATTTTTTTTAAATTAAATTATAATTCTTTTTTCACTTAACGAAAACTTGGTTTCCATGCCCTAATGGATTTTTATTATTGCAATTTTTAAAAACGAAAGTGTCTTTTATTGAAATGGAAATTATTTTCAGCAGGCTAAACAGAATACTCAATTTTTCCCGGGATTGGTCCATCAAAAACCAAGGAAAGATTTTCGATTTTTTTATACTTAAGCTCTTAAAGTGCACGTTTTTCGGTTTGTCGCCTCAGAAGTCAAAAAGTGTACATTTTGGGGTAATACTCTGATTGAAAAATGTTATCTTACACTTAGGGGACTTACAGTTTGATGAATCTTCTTTGTAGTTCTGGAGTTTAAATTCCATCAATAAGTTAGTGACTTATCAATTATTGCAAAGAAATGCGTGTTAAACCGGGAGATTTGGGAGTACGAAGTTACTGTTCTTCCCCCAAATATCTATTGGCTGTCAGCTGGCTGCCATGCATTTTCCAGCTTTTACTTTTGCTGCTTTTTTGTTTATTATTTAATTTTCCACCTATCCTTTAGCTATTCTGCCTAACTATAAACCTAAATTAAATTTCTTATGCTGAAAAATAAATTATAGTAAAGAATTTTTTTAAATTGTTTGTTAAACCAATTTGGTAAAAAAAATACAGGAGTCATCTAATTTTGTGTATTGAACGGAAATAATTGTATATTATTTACATTTTAAATTGAATCGATTTTCAAAGTAACGTTTGAAATTTATGGAGGAAGTGAGATGCAAGAGGAAGTAGCATTAGAAACTATCGATGTATTTTATCGTTAAATAATTTGTCCACCTATACCAACCGAATTTTAATAATCCGCGATGTTTCTTACCTTAAATGACACTTAATCCGTACAGGTTGGTAAAAATTTAATTGGATGCTTTTACGGTTTTTCGCCTCCTTATCTTCTTTTTGCGGGTTACATTTTTGGACAAGAATTAAATTTAATTATCACGGGCACTTTAGCGGAATGCATGGGGCCTTCTTAATCGCAGCTTCAAATAATTGCTAATTTGTAATTTATTTTAAGGAAAGTGCAATTTCCGAAAGCGACCCCGAAATGTGATTCGTAAGTTAAACACGGTTGGTCCTTTTCGTTGGAAGAAAACCTCGTTTAAAGTGAAAAACTTTAAAATTGAGTTTGGGAATTTTAAAAGTTCTCTAGGTGCGCACCTACTGTTCCTTTAATAAGATTAGCAAGGACCAATGTTTGTTAGGATTTCACCGAGTTTAAAATACTGGGTGGTTCGGTGAAATTGGAGATTACAAATTAGAACACCGCAAGTTTTTTTTATTCCAGATTGACCGTTTTACGTTATTCTATTTACGTCTTCCGTGCCTGGATGCAGACGCTCACGTTCGATCGGTCGCTGAAAGCTGCATTGTCCGAACTTAAGAATAACAAAACATTTTTCCGAGCTTGAAACTTCCAATAATTAAAATTGCACTTCGAACTTCTTTTCATCGATTTTAATTTGTTTCAGCACTCCTGAAACAAACGAGAAGTTAGATCCCAGCTTACCTTTTTCATTCCCTGCAACACATCCGACCGTTTTAATTAATGCAGCTTTTAGGGATGATTTTTACCCAAGAAATTTCCCTTTTCCACTTTTAATAATGCAGCTGAATTTTTCGACTTTTCAGCACAACAAACGCATGCGTTACACTTGAACACCGTTCGGGTAATTGACAGTGCAATGCGCGCCTTCTTACCATTCATACGCGATTATCCACAGTTAAAATTCTAAGGACGATTTGCGATTTTCGGTTAGGATGAACGAAGTAAGTTTAACTTTTTTGCCATTTTTGCGGTTTCCCGATTATTTGCGTGGCGGTTTCATCTTACCTTGCTTTTCAAAGGTTTCACCTCCTAATTGGGTAATTTAATTATTAGTACCTACTACATTAATTTCCAATCGAGACAAAGCAAGTGCTTTTTCTTCGTGAAAAAATTTAATTAGGATGTGACGGAAGTAAAACTGAAAATTTTGTCACAAGCCAATCACATTTACTTGTTAACGACAGGAAGTGAGCAAAGTTATTTTGGTTTCTACTATTTTAGTTTGGCGAGAATGTGGCAGTGTAAGTTTTTACTTGAAAATTTAAAAAAATTGGATTTACTCTTTTTATTAGAGCGAACGAAAAAATTTGTTACGGTTGGGTAACAATTTTTCTAGGGTGCAATTTTGTTCTAATTTTTTTAAAAGGTATCAATCAAAACTTTTTCAACTTTTAAACACCAAAATTTTAATATTCAGAATCGGAGGGCCTCCGCATCAGTAAATTTTATATTATGATCGCCTTCGAAGTTTTCAAATTTTATTTTAACAAGTTCCAACGGCGAGATAATTTCTAATTGGCTTACTTATAATTTGTTCCCGTTATGGATCGAACTTGATTGTTTTATAGGATTCTTTATGTTTTCGTCTTGACCATACGGTAATATTTTAATTAGAAAACGTTCAAGAAGAACGACCATCACACATACGATAAACAATAGATTAATAATGCAACTCATTGTTATTGTAAGCGTACATTGGACCATTTCAATTAATGCAGTAGGTGTAGGTTATGTGTAGGCTAACATTGGCTTTACATTAAGCCTTTGAATAACGTGAAACTTGTATCATCTCTTTTTCGTCACGTCTTCATAACCGAGGGATTTCTTACTCTACTTCAGGAAGCTGTAGCCGCCTCTGACCTGTATAATTCGAAATACAATTGTAATCTTCTAACCTGGGTCTTGCGTCATAGCTACCGGCGCCGATAAGTGTAAATAAGCTTAAAAATTCGTCTATTATATTTAGAAGCGACCGGGATTTGAACCCATGACCTTTAGATCACTACAATATTTAAAGCGATTGGCGTGATCAATTAAAGTCAGTCAATCAAATGGTGGTATTTCCACCAATGTGTGTGAATAGCAGCAGCCCACCTCTATTTGAATGGTTGACAGTTTTAAATGCTAGCGCCCTGTGGTTCTTTTTTAAATTTTAATATTTATACACCATTAAATAGTAATAAATAGCGTCAACATAGATTAGTTGTTTTGAATTGCAAGGTAAAAGCCTGCAAGAACCAATCAAGTTTAAGTATAGAAGAAGATCGGAAATTTGATGAGCTTTTACCGGGATAAATTTTTAAAAAATGTTTAAAAAGCATCAGTGTTTCATTCAGTAGATTGTTTTACGGGAGTTTGTGATCAAAATCGGTAGATTTGCCAAAAAATTGGTAGTTTTGGCAACGCTGCTGCTCTTATCGTTGTGTACAAATTTTTTAGAAAATTTTGTATGTTTATTGGTTTCTGTTGGTACTAAAGTTAGGTTAAAATGAGGTGTGGCTCATAGTCCAAAAACCATGTGCACTGAAGCAAACAACACCATTATAATAAGCTGTAATTCTGAAAGTGTCAATTGTAATTCAGATTAGCTAGTATTTTTGGCCACACGACCGCCATTTTGGTTAACTCTGCGAAACTTCTCGGCGTTTGTGACTGCTATGGCTACCTTTACGACACTGCTCGATTTCAATCTTGTAAAGTTTGCCGGATGAGTGCCTGTAAGGTCAGGGCCGGATTTACCAGTAGCCACAACAGGCGATCGCCTGCGGCGTCAAAATATGAAAGGCGCAGGCATTTCCGCGTTTATGTTAAAAAATCATAAAATCATAGACGCCTGAAGTTATTAGCCTGGGGCGCTAGACTAGTTAAATCCGGCCCTGTGTAAGGTCAGACGTTCTGATTAATCTGGATCATAATTGACACCTTCTGAATTAAAGCTGAAAATAACGTAGTCTATTGTACCCAATAGAAACATTGTGAGCTGGAGATCCGCCAGACAGTGCGAATGTCCACTGGTGCCCAACCAACTTTTTTTGGGGGGGGGGAGCAATCCCAAATTTGCCAAACTAAATTAATTCAAAATTGCCAACTTTTGGTAAATTTAGACCTAAAAAATACCAAATGGACTAACTTTTGAGTGTTTTTTTCCAACTTTTTGCCAATTTCTAAAATATTGCCCCCCTACCTCCCCTGAGCACGTCCTTGACTGGAAGGCCGAGCTGTAAAAATTTTGTTCAGTTTTATTCTCGTTCTGCTCTTGGATGATGTGCCGCCTCGCCTCCTCCTTTGTCGTAAGGGCCCAAAGGTGTACGTGCTGTCAGTTTGGGCGACTTGAGAATGCGTCAGTGCCACTGCTTTCCAACCCATGAAAGACGTCAATTCTAAATCTAGGTAACTGGAGCCACCTAGAAATATTTAAAAAGTACAGGTTTTCAATTTGTTTTAATTGGGATATTGCTAGATGGCGCCAGGTTACGATAATGGTTTTGGGAGAGAGAAACAAATAATTTGTGATTTGGGGTTTGGATTGGAATTTGGGGTGAATTCAGTGTGCCGGATTGACATAATTAGACGCGGATACAAGGGGGGTGCAATTGCTCCCCTCACTGAATCACGACTTTTTTTAGCACTTATCTCTTAAATCTTAAATTCGGGGCTGGTTGCCACATTCTAACCCAGAATTTCCGCTCTGTAATTCAACCAGTGACCACATCACACCACCACTGCTAAGGGTAAAAAAGGTCATCGAAAAACATCACTGCCAGTATATAGGCAATCGAGATCTCAATTTTTTTGGTGATTTTAGGAGCTAAATGAATTATCACTTTTTTGGTCCATTGGGCCTTAGTTTTTGAGTTATGAATTTTTGAAGATTGCCGATATACTCACTGCGATGTCCCCTTGTCAGATAAAATTGTGCTTACTTTTCTTGTAAGATGTAACTTTTATTACATTTTGAATATCTATATCTGTAAATCGCAAGAAAAATAAGCTATCGACTGCTTTTTTATTGGGGGCGCGGGCGGGGGTTATAGCGATTTAAATATGGGTGTGAATCCGGGGGGTCTGGGGGGTACGGAGTACCTTCCAGAAGAAGAAAAAAACAACTTGCATATTTTGCAAAAATAGATTGCCAAGGCTGTGCGACCTGAAGGCCGCACTGGAACAATCTTTTAATTGTTTGATGATAAATAGAAGAAAAAATATGTAGGTTATTCGGTATCAGTTCCATATGGCGGACTCGAAGAAATTATATTTATTATCAAAAAAAGATCAACAGAATTATGATAGATAACATTAAAATTAAGCGTTTTAGATTAGCTAATAATCGATTTGAAACTTTCAAATTTCTATGCGAAATTCGACTTTGTCGGTGCATTCTGTTGACGGTACGTGTAGATTTATTGTAGCAAATGATGATATTTTACGGCGACCAAGCGTGGCAGCTGTAGTTTTACCTACATACTTCGTCGTACAGTTCAATATCTAGAAAATTCACTTATCAAACTTAGGTTAGTGTTAGGAAACGATATTTTTTTATTAGAGCTTACCTTAAGCGGTATTTTAAGCTAGACAGCTGAGTTGTAGATAATGTAGAATCTTAAGATTATTTTATTGTGTTTGTTGGACAATTATTCAAATTAGTTAATTAATTTACATTTCGAGGTTTTATTTCCTCTTCTTCAGAATTAATTACAATGAACAATATGTTATAAATATTTTTAAAAAACATTTTAGTTTTAGGTTATTTTAAAAATATTATACATAATTACAGTTAAAAAACAAAAAACAGAAAAGATTATTTTGAATTTGGTATTTCAGTAAATCGTTAATTTGAAGCCGAAGGCCGTTATAGATTTTTTAAATTGAAAAAAAAAAATTTACGCTTTATTTCATTATGGGCTTACAATTAGCGACATTTACAAGATACATGCAGAATTTTGAGTTTATTTTTGAAATTGATATCACAAGAAATTATCAATTTGATAACAATTTTTTATTTTAATTAAAGCCTTAACGAAAGAAAATTTTTGAGAATTATTTCATTATGGGCTAAGCGACAGCAACTAAATTAGTAGAATATACACAGAAAATCAATGTTTTTTGAGAAAATTTTGGTTAAAATCAAATTTTGATGGTTAGTTTTTTGTCACTTTATGACAATAAATCATTGAAAAATGATAAATAATTTAAATTGCCTGCAAGCTTTTCGTTATAATTTGTACGGTCTGTGATCGTCTTTTAAGACTAAATTAATAAATCTCTTGAATATAAAAATATGATGTCGGAGACTTTTTTGAAGGAAATTTAGAGCGAGGGGGGTAGTGAAACTTAAAAGTATGTGTATCGGTGCTGCAATTATCAAGAGTGCCGGACGAAAGTTGCTGATATCAATTTGTTTTTCGGACCGACAACAAAACAAGTTAACATGATAGAAAAACAAATGGTACCGTGTTGTAATATCATCGATCTCTATCAAATTTGACCACTAAAGGAGTACAATTTCCAACTAATCATGTAGATACGTCCATAAATATACGTTGGTTCAGATTGTTTACGCACAGATGAATCGAGTTGAGTGGACACAACATAAACTGGTGTCAATTGGTGGACGACCTCATGGAATGATTATTTTCAACTTTATTGCCAGCTGCTTTCGTTCCCATAGTTATTTAATATGCACCAGTCGTTTTGTTTTATGCATACACAATCTCAATTTATTAATAACGAGGTTTGATTAACACCAAATTAACAAAAAAATTCGTTCGCTCAATTAAGTCGCGCGTTAAAACACGCGTTATCGAGGATTAAAAAATGCAAAGGGAAGGGGGCCCGCTACTTACAAAATATAAGTTTTAATCATCGTCGAAATGAGGGGCAATAAAGAACAACAACAATAAAGTACCTTCCAGTTATTACCATCGTTTTTTACTGACGATGGGAAATGTCCGGTTAGCATGCAATGTAAACGAACTCAGCCAGGTCTAATTTCGGCAAAGAGTTTGTTGGCAATTTTAATATTATGGCATCGTGCTCAAAATTTATATGTGAATTCTGTGATTCCTATAAAATAATTTAAAATGCCTATTAGGTTGATCATAAAACACGAGATAAAAATCAAAATATTTTAAGCCTGTAGGAATTCGAGAACCGACTTGTTTCTTCTTTTCGTTCACTGAACTTCTTTCTTTACATGCGTTGATGATGGCGATAAATGGTTCGACTGCGTTAATTGGACGTCTTTTTTATGTTGGAGATTAATTTAAATTTGACCGATACAAATGCCCCTACAAGGTACCTTATAACAGCCAAACATCTCTTTTCGATCTTGTTACATTTTGATGAAAAAAGTTTGTGTAAACACAAAGGAAACTTTCTACTTAGCATAGAAAGTACGGCTATTTAAAATACAAGAAGCACCATTAGGTCTCATTAAGGATCAAACTTGGAATTTTATTTTTCTCGTTCGCATGAATAGTTAATCGGAGCTATCCATGTTAGAATGTTTAGGGTTTAGCTTCCCATTATATCGTTATTGTCAAATTTTAGCGTCGATCGCTTTTTCATCCATCGGAGCAAATTACTAAGGCCCTTAATTTAATTACGAATTACGATTCCCCACGGTTATTTTTCACCGCCACACAAGTTTACTTGACCGATTAATGGCGCAAAATTAAAACGTTGCGCCATTTTTGATTATTCTTAAGCCGATTATGCTTTTTCAGATTTATTTTTAAGCCGACCTTAACAAGCACCAAAAATTAATTGCGAGTTCCATTCAAAATTTTTGTTATTAGTGCAAAGCTAACTGTAATTTTCTATTATTTGAAAACAAAGATAGTCATCAATTTGTTTTTGTATTTGCTTCTAACATCTGCTTTCTCATAATTAATTAAGAAAAGTGTGATTTGAAATTACTTCGCGGGTGTTAAAATATCAACACGGCCTGAAAAACGAAAAGCGATGTAATTCCACCTCTTGAAAGCTTCAAGATCCACATGTCGGTCTCGCACGTTGTAAAAATACCATGTGTCAAGAAGGCTTTAGTTCTTATTTTGCTCCCGGTTTTGTTAGAGCTTCATGTCTTGAGTAAACACTTTTGAAAGGGAATACGTAAAGAAACAATACCTTTTCAGCGATATGAATTTTTTTGTTAACCAATCTTATAATAAATTGTGTTTATTTGGGAACAAAAGTAAGCTCAAATTGTATTCGGATCAATATTTATCTTCCAGTCGTAAATAACAAATTTGGCACTCGTCCTGACCTGAAAATATTTTTTTGAACCGTCTCCCGATTTGAGGAATGGAATCCACCTGAAGTTCACTTTAAAAAACAATATCTGATCTGAGAATATTACATAAAATTTTTATTAATAAATTCTTTTATATTGATAAAAAAAAAATTTTATATCACTGTTTCTAAAGAGCCCTGAAAAATTTAAAGTTATTGCTGTTGAAACAAATTCGGGAATAATTCGAAAACAGTGCTTGGCAGCAAATAATTTTTAGCACTTAAAACTGTGAACATTCCAAGTTTTTTGATTTTGTCAAGTGATAACTCGAAAACTGTGATTGCTAGATAAAAACCTGTAAAAACATGTTTTTGAATTAAGCCAATCATTCTTCTAACAAAAACTTGGTTAGTGTAATTTAATTTCACAAGTTTTACAGAAGTTATTGCTATTTAAATAAATTCAATTGCGCTCTTGAACAAAAACGCTTTCGTACAATTTTTGAAGTAATTCAATAGCAGAACTAAAAATTTTTGCTAAAGTTTAAATTTACAACCAAATTTTAACTTCTTGTAGTTTGAATCGATAAAAGGAAAATTGTGCGTTTTGGCTGAAATATTTTCATATTTTATATTTTTAAATATTCGGAAAAATAAATTTGGTTTATTCTTGGTTATTTTATCATCCCGAAATAAATTTTAATAAGTGTGGCGGTTTCAGAGTATTACCAGCAAACGAAGAGCGATCTGCACAATATAAAACAAATTGCCTCGGTAGCGTAGTTGGTTCACAACTGAAGCATTCACAACTATGGCATTGGTCAAGGTTTGAATGTTAGGCTTTTTTTGTTTCGATACTTTGTGATACTGGAGGGTATTCCATACCCCCCAGACCCCCCGGTGCCTCGAATAGAATTTGCCACCTGCTTCTAACTAGGATTTTATGACAGTGGGAAACTTAAAAGGTATTTTTGTTGTTCCGACCGTAAAATGACTACTTTACGGCCTGTTTTGCGGATTGTAAAGTGCTATTTTACGTCCAATTTAAGACCCCTCCCCATTTCCACTTCCTAGGAAGTGAAAAGTACTTTTTACTCCCTAGGGAGTGGAAATGGGGGGGGGGTAATAAAATAAACAACATTAGAATGAAAGTTCCGAATATTAAAAATTGTATACCGTTAATATAAATCTCGATACAAATAATAATGAGGTAGTCCCGTTACAACGAAAAGCAGTTTACGCCACTCGGCCGCAAACAGATTTCACGTTCGCTCGGTGCGGTTCGGGCACCTCGGCTCGCTACGCTCGCCTTGTCTTCAAATCCCGTCCTCTTGCGGCCGTAAAATCTCGTTTTACGGCCTTGTGACGAAAACTACTATTTCTGACCTGATGTGGCATGAAACCCTGACTAAAAAGGTGAAACGTAAAAAAAAGGAAGCTTGAAGGCGGGGGGGGGGGGAAGGAAGCATTTACAACTACGGCATTGGCCAGGGTTTGAATATTAGGCGTTTTTTGTTTCGATGCTTTGTGATACTGGAGGGTTTTCCATACCCCCCAGACCCCCCGGTGTCTTGAATAGAATTTTCCCTCGACGTCTAACGTTGGAGTTTTATGACACTAGGAAACTTAAATAGTTATAAAAGTCCTAAAAGTCATCTTTTTGGTATGAGCGTGGAAAATTATAGACTGAGGCGTAGCCGAAGTCTATGAGCACGCAAATGCCAAAAAGGCACTTTAAGGATAAGGTGCATTCACTATTTTATGTGTGATTGGAATAAAATGCACATTTTTTACAAAAATGTACGATAATAATTATGTTACACGGAATAATTTAACCAGGCCCGTAGCCAGGATTTAATTTCGGGTAGGGAGGGGGGCACTTAGTAAAATGTAAAATTTTTAATGGTTTTTCTTTCGAGAATCTTTATTATTATAAACAAATTTTCGTTTACTTAATAAAAAATTTTTTTTTAACATTTTGGGGGGTGGGGGGCACGTGCCCCCAGGTGCCTCCCCTGGCTAGGGGCCTGAATTTAACGAAATACGTATGTGTAATGATCACGTTGCTAAGCAACGCAATAATTAAAATTCACAAAATACGTCAATAATATATATCAAAATGTACATTTTAGTAGGATTGCACATAAAACATTTAAAGTTTTGACATTTCTGTACTAAAAAGTAAACTATGACGTTTCGGTACTGAAAATAGCTACTTTTTGCACATAAAGGTATTTTCTCACCTGATATGGCATGAAATTCTGAATCATAAACATAATGGTAAAACATAAAATAAAAAAAGGGAAAAGATTTTGGGCGGGGGGGGGGGAGAAGCATTTACAACCACGGCATTGGCCAGGGTTTGAAGTTTAGGCGTTTTTTGTTTCGATGCTTTGTGATACTGGAGGGTATTCCGTACCCCCCCAGACCCCCGGTGTCTTGAATAAAATTTGCCCCCGACGTCTAACGTAGGGGATTTTTTATGACAGTGGAAAACTTAAATGGTATTTTCTGACCCGATATGTCATGAAAGCCTGAAAAAAAAGATGAAATATAAAATAAAAAGAGAGGAAGTTTGAGGGCGGGGGGGGGGGGGAAAAAGGAAACATTCACAACTATGGCAATAGCCAGAGTAGAATATTAGCCGTTTTTTGTTTTGATACTTTGTGGTACTGGAGGGTATTTTATATACTCCCACCCCCCGCTCCCGGTGCCTTGAATAAAATTTGCCCCCTACTTCTGAAGTTGGGATTTTATAACAGTGCATATATTTTATCATAAAAAATCGTTTGTGGAGGTCCAAAAATCCAGATGCTGTGATTTTCGAGTTGACGGACGATGGGATTCTGGACGTCACAGCTGCGGAGGTAGAGCGGGGGTGATGTTTTTTATCAAGTTCCCTGCAGGGAGCGAGGAGGATTTGTCAGATAGTGGAGAACCATTTAGCGTCCAAAGTTCTGTATATGCACACATAGCTCCGAGGCAAGAACTTCACATTTCTTCACTTGAATTGCCGTCCGAAGCAGACATTCCGGTTTACCCTCTCTTTTAGCTCTGGGGCTGTGCACACATTTTGACTTTTTTGAGTCGGTTATCTTGTGGTTAAGCGCCATCTTACTGTGACGACCGATCAAGAGAGGGGCTTAATGTTATCTTTAATCTTCTTGCTTGGTCACAACTGGGCGGTAGCCAATTTTTTGGGCAATGAGTGGAGGAGCGAGAAAGTTCCAGTGGCGTTGTGCATATATTTTTATTTCTGCGCATTAGCTCTCCTGACTTAGGAAAGCCTTTATTTAACGTAGCACCTAGGTATTTCGTGGAATAGGTCTAGGGGATTTTGAAGTTGAACATTGCGATTCTTTCGGGGGACCTTAGCCGTTTGGAAGATATGACAGCCACACTTCGTTTGAGTTAATCCCCATGCGCTAAGTGCTGTCGTATCATGGTTCAAAATATCTAAGGCTTTTTGAACGTGTCTTGAGGCTAATTTTGGCCTTGCAGACTTCGCAAAAATCACCACGTCGTCGGCGTAGAAAGCTTAGGTGACTTGGATGTTTTCTGGATATCGCTGCAGTGGCGGCGCAAGAGTAACTAGGGCCCGTAAGCAAATATACAAAACGGGTCCCCTAAAAACCTATCTATGGACAGTAGGACCCCTTATGGTTGCGGGCCCCTAAGCATTGCTTACAGTCGCTTACTGATATCACCGCCACTGTATCGCTGACGTTCTTCTTCTTCAACTTAGTTCAGCTGTAAGGCCTGTTATATTTTATATCCATTAGGTAGCTTGCTGGGTTGGCCCGTAGAAGACCACCGACTTAACGTACTTTCCGAAACACGAAGATTAGTTATAAGAAAGTTCGACCCTTTCTCGTATTTGAATCCGGTACCTTGCATTCGCAACTGATCGCGTTAGCTGCAAGGCAATGGCCGTCTTTCGTTGACGTAAGTGTTCAAAAGGGTGGGAGAGAGCATGCCAAAATTAATCCACAACGTCAGATTTTGTGAAAATCTATCGATATATCAAGAAACGTCACTGCATTAGCTATTTTCTCATTGAAGGCTGTCGTGATCTCTTCGGGACTTAGTGGGTGGTGGAAGAATCGCATCGGAAACCAAATTAACCGTTTTTTGAATGAGGTTAAGTTCGGTGATGGCGTCTTTGAGTCAATTTAGGATGATGCGTTCGGCGATCTTGCAATGACAGGAAGAAGGCTGATCGGTCTGTAATTCTGTAGGAACGTTTCGTTTTTCCCGGACTTAGAACTGACGATGACGTCATCAGTTATATTTCATATATTTGGGAAGTGTTTCATCCTTAGAACAAATACTTCGTAAAAGAATTGATCTACTAAACTACAAAATAAATTTGGTCAACGTATTTTTATATTTCAGACGAAAGGGACACCGGGGGGTCTGGGGGGGTATGGAATACCCCCCAGCATTGCGAGGTGTGAACACTAATTTTTCTTCTTATCCCAAATTTTTGTGATGTTTACGGTTTGTAATTTTAAGGAAAATTTGCAGTGAAACTTAAAAAACCAAACTTCAAATGTTGATCTTTGATAAGCGATTCCTCGAAAACCATGTATTTTTCAAGAAAAATATTTGCTAACGTTTTTTTTAGCTAGAACAATTATTCTTTTGAAAAACCAAGAAAAAATGAAATGGATTTACTCTTGTAGAAGTTATCACTGTTTAAGTGTAGAAAAACATTATTTTAAATTTTGAATTTTTAAAAGCGGCTACTGGAAAACAATGCTTTAAAAATAAAAAAGAAAAAGATTTTCTTAATTAATATATATTTTAGCTTAGGTAATTTATCTTTCTAAAGACTGGAAAAAATTAAATCGGTTAATTTTTGTAGTGGGTGCAAGGGTCCAATTCGTCATATGGCCTCCCGAAAGAAGGAGCATCCCTTTTTAAAAATATTTTATACAATAAAGCGGAGCTTAAATTTAACTGCCTGCGAAATATTTTTAGTTAATTTAAGAAGTTGGCGAAAAACGTGGGTTATTATGCCACTCGAGCATGTTAAAACAAGTGATAAAGGAATGCGAAACGCTTTCCACTTTCATATTTTCTAAATTATCCCTCTAAAAAATTTAATAAACAAAATTAATTGTATAAAAAAACCTCTTTCTCTCGGAAGAGCAACAATAAAGCTGCCCTACATTGTTTTATAATGTTGAATTTTCTATTAAAATAATTAAACCATAATTTTCCACTTTTAAATAAGAAAAACGGAAGGAATCGATTTTAATGCGAGCTTTTCTGGGCTATCTATTCTTCAACGAAGAGGTGCAAAAAAAGTACATTTCTTCTAATATCATCGCAAACTGGAACACAATAAACCCCATTTTAAGCGAAAATCTTGCAGCGCACTGCTTAACCCTGCATTTAGTGCACAAAAGGAAAGCTCATGTTTTATTTAACGAACCCCTATTGTGGAACTTATTCTCAAGTTTGAAATTCATTAAAACTGCATCTATTTCAAGCTTTATTTAACCTCGCAAATGTATATCTATGTTTTCAACATCGTCGCCAAATAAAAAAAATCCAATTATGTATTATCAACAAGAAAGTTGTAAAGAGATAGGAAAACGAGTTGCTCAGAAAAATAGGAAATTTTAACAGTTACCACCGAACGGTTAATATAAAAATTGTTTGTTTGTTTTTATTACTGGATGGATGTCGGTTGTAGATGTTACAATGATGAATGGGGAATAAAACGATTCGATACATCATTTTTGAGTCGATGTTTTGCTAAAATTGTATCAACACTTTTAAGACTCACGCGAAGAAGTTTTAGATTGATTACGACTTTTGCTTCAACAACACTAAAGTGCTTTGATCTGCCAGGGCAGTGGCGGCTCCAGAAATTATTTTTTGTAACCTCCGCAGGCGATTTTGAATTTATTTTAAGAGCGCCGTAGGCGATTTTCGACTAAATCACCCTTCCGACTTGATGCTACGTTATTTTTACCTAAACAAAAACAAAATTCACCCCTTCTATTTTGATAATCATCCTCATCGTAACCCTGTCTGAAGTGTCTCGGACGTGCCCATTATATTTGTAACGAATTATCTAATTTAATCTTCAATACGAGATAAATAACACGTAAAGGTAAGAAAATATTTTTTGATTGTTGAACAAAGGAAGCGATCAGGTGTTTGAACAATGCGTAACGCTGAAACCACATACAATAGGCGCAGCATTTGATTTTTATCAGTCGCAATGGATTTTCTCACAACATATTTAACGTCTAACTCACTCCGCACAATGTGTTCGCTCATGGTTATGTATATGAGTAATTCTTTTACATAATCAAAATGCATGTCATTATCCAAAAACACTTAGTCATTTCGAAACGGTACATTTATGATTTATAAAGTTTGCAATTATTAAATTATAGAGGATAATGGGTAGGCCATTACTAGTTGTTTTTTATTGTTTCGGTAATGAACGCGGAATGCGAATAAAATTGTGTCGTACTGAAGAGTTCCAATTATACCGAAACACGTGGAAATTTAAATTAATATTAGTAAAATTGCGGTGTACGGTCGGCGTTAGTCCTCTCGTTTCAATTCTATCCTATTTGCCACGTCGATAAATTGCGGGACGAATTTGATTCCATTATCTTTGTTAATTCCAATTAAATTATCAATACTACTACTAGTAACGGTTTAAGTTGTAATTAGTTAAGTTATTGAAACAAAAATTTTTCAATAATTATTAATGGAATTTTGCGTGTGTATAGTAGGTACAAAATTGAAAAAGTTTTCGAGACGTGCTCGCTCGCAATATTTTAAGATATGTAAATGTATTCAAGCAAGCAGGTGATGTTTTGTTATTAATTTCAGGTAAATGTGGCACGAACCACATCATTCTCCAACAAAATGTGCAATGGAACATCTGCAGTCGGCTCGTCAAAGAGAAAGGCCCTCGAACGCGTCGTCGTTATCCAGAGCATTATTTATACGACGTTGCATGCCGCAGGAACGTCGACCGCATTTGTACTTTCCGCCGCCCCCTAAGCATCCACCCCCTCATCCAGCTGATCTCAGAATGTCAGAGGATCACTTGTTAAGCATTCCGGGGCCGTCAAGTGCACGACAACCTCACGAAGCCACTTGGGAAATCCCTAACGACTACTCGTACGCTTATTACGAACCAGGACCGCCAAAGAAACACACGAATGTGCCAAACCGATATCCTGGTGGAAAGAGAGACGGTTCTTACCGAGAGGGCTCTTATAAAACAAAACACACCTACTTAACCCGCTATGGAACCGAAGAAAATATTTACGAAGAAATCAGCGACTTAACTCGCGCTAGAATGCACGCAGCCCAGCAACACCAACAATCCATCATTTCCTTAAACCAAAGTCTGGTGGAAGAAGAAGTCAGGCGAGTGCAATCGGGGCATCGCCGCGTGCTCGGCGAGTTGAACCTATCCGTAGAGGCTATGCTCATGCCCAACTCTCGCGAAGGCAGCGAAGACAACGACAGAGAAACTGACGATCAATTAGCCGATTTGTTAAGTGTGGGACCAACGGACGAACTCTTATCTCCGATACCTCCAGTGGATTTGGATAGTGGTTTCAGTGGTAGTTCTAGTGGTGCGAGTTATCGAAGTGCGGCTGGTAGCCTCCGACGAGGACCAGACAAAAACAAGTGCGTTCATCCGGGGCAAAAAAACTCGCTACAAAATTTGACACCGTCCAAAAGTTTTTGGAGCCGAAAAGGATGGAAGAAACTCGCCGGATTTTCCAACAATCACGTGCCCGGAAACAAACCAAAAAGTGGTAAGTTTGATTTTGACATATTAATTGAAGCGTTTTGTATTCGGGGGTATCTCATTTTTGTTTCAAGTTGTTTGACTGGGTTGTTTATAATCAATTTCCGTTGAATTATTGCGTTTATAGTGATAATATAAATGATATAATTATTTATACAGTGTCTTTGTCATTTATCTCTGCTGAGAATAACATAGATAATACAAATTGCTAAAGCATAGTTTATCATCCGGTTAAGTTTGATAAATTTGTTTTCACAATTGCGGGAGGGTGAAGGGTACTTATTTAATTCAAAATTGATTATGTTACGGTTTACTGTAAAGAAAGACACCTTAACGAATTTTGTCATCGCTCTTATAAAAAGTGTATAGTGTGGAATCTGCTCGTTTGAGAAACAAATCGGGTAAAGAGCGACCCGTGTTCCTCCTATTCAACAATCTATCGACACGGCCGTTTAAACTCAATTAAATTGCGTTAACATGTGCATCAATTAACTACGATCACGACATCACCAAAGCAACCAAGTTTTTCTCACGAGCTATTAATCCAAGTGTATTTATGTACATGTGCTTAATTAGAACAGCAATTTTTAATTACGACGTAATATTGTGCTTTTCTAGCGCAAAAATGTCCAATTGAATGATATGGGTGACGTACATAAAAGGGGGGGAAGGGTGGAATTTCCTAACTTGATGAGATGTGACAGGGGGATCTAAACAAACGTGAGTTTTAGATTATCATGTAAATAATCAATAATTTAGGGGGGTTCAAGTTTTGTGACGTATTACTAGCTAGGGGATTGAAAGAAATGTGGAACTAGTTCGATAATCCGGACTCTAAGATATTATATTTATTAAAGAAAACTCTACGGAATTTGCTAGATAATATTAAAATGAATCATTTTAGATACGGAGGAATGTCATATATCAAACTTTTCAATTTCTGCACGAAGAGCGACCATAATGATCATTCTGTTACCCGCCCGTGTAGATTTACTTACGCTTCAGGTTGTACTGTTAACACTGCTTAATATTTGTCAAATTTGTCAAAATGAAAAGAGGAATCTACAGCAAAAAATGCCACTCTAAAATCTAGTCACCTTTTTCTTAGTGGCACACTTTGCCGAGTAGGACGGGCTATGGGGATATTTTTAGTTAAGAGGGGCATTTTTTTCAGGGCCTTTTTAATTTAATCAACAGATGGCGCCTACTTAAATATTTTTATAAAATAAGAGGAATTTGCTATATTTAAAATATAGCAAATTCGTTGAGATAATACTATTCTATAAACAATATTCTTGATCTTAAGCTATTTTGAGTTCGTATTGAGTATGTCACACTCACTTACAAAAAAAGATAATTAAACTTTAATTATGAATTGTGTTTTTATAAATTAATATTACGAACTCAAAATAACTTAAGATCAAAAATATTGTTTATAGAATAGTATTATCTCAACGAATTTGCTCTATTTTAAATATAGCAAATTCCTCTTATTTTATAAAAATATTTAAGTAGGCGCCATCTGTTGATTAAATTAAAAGGGCCCTGAGAAAAATGCCCTTCTTAATAAGGACCCGAATCGAAGTACGGAAAATCTCTGATCCACTCTAAAATCTAAATATGTTAAACTTATGGGGCATGGGCGGGGCTAACCTTCTAGCGACAGCCAATGAAATTTGTTAAATGCTACTCGTGTAAAATTTTGGTTTTTTTGAAAATATAAGCCTTATTTGCAATGATCCATATTTTTTTGGTTTTACTATTGCTTTTTTGGCCGTTTTTCATCAACCTGTGGAATGAAAATTTTTAAAATCGCTGTCGGGGTTATCGAACTATCCCTAGAAATGTAATGCAGTTTGACTATAGTGGGGGGCGAGGTCAAAAATGCTGGAATTTTGCTTGATATATTTTAGGGACGATCCCATATAACAGAGAATTCGATATTTTTTGCCCCCCCCTCCTACTTATTTTTGGATCATATTTTTAACATTAGTTATTCATTAACTTTCAGGTTTAATTCTATACGAATCCGAAGTTTTAGGATTTTATTTCGGATTTTTAATTCTCCCCCCCCCCCTCCTCGAAAACGACCCTTATTTTATTAGTAATTTTTATACAATGTTTTTTGTTCAAATGTTAGTTAAATTCTCTGCGAATTTTTTTAAACATTTTATTCAGTTGCCTTTTTTTTGTTCACCCTTTGAAACTACCCCAAATTATCAATGCATTTTTTTTTGTTTTGTTTATAATCAACAGCGTATTGTGAACCGGTTTGGTTATTTTCACAATTTTTTAATCTATTGTGCCATCAACGAGGTGTCAATAAAAAAGTAAACCTTAGAAAATCACTGGATTATATTTGAATATGCTTAGTGATTACCTCTCCTCCCCCCGGTACCTCCTTTCTTATTAATTTTTAGAGAACTGATTTTAATTTTAAACTCCCCTCCCCTATTTTGTTTACATGTTAAAAGCGTTGATAATCTGAACTAATTACTTCCTGGCCAGTTTATAAATTTGTTCGGATTACCGAGCGCTTAGCTCGATAGCTGGAATCTCGTTGATCCATTCATGCGCGTCAGTGGTGAAGTCTACATCGGATGAGATCTCTACTCGGCGCATAGTTTCCTTTTGAGCTTTTATTTTCTGTAAAACGAAAAATTACAAGCACACTTAAACAATCCATTAAAAAGAAATTTTATTGAAACTGTACAAATTTAAAAATGAAAAAATTAAACTTTAATATTATTCAGAAAGGAAAAAATGTAATCTGGATAAATTAATCGATCCAAAGCGGAATTTTAAAAATTATTTATGAAAATGTATTTTAAACAGTTTAATTTAATTTTTAAGGTTTGTAAGCGCTCCATTTTGTTTATGCGTGGAATCCCGATTAAGAAATTTTGTAAGCGGGGGGGGGGGGGGGGTCTAATAACACCAAACTTGCAAATTAGCAAAGTCGAGTTTCCTAATAGACAAAATTGTCCTTTTCTCCGACCGATAATGAAAAAATTGGCTGAGAAATGAACAGGCGCAGGCTTTGAAGTAATAAATCCCATTTTATTTAAAAGGACTTTCGGATTTACAAAGAAAATTTGTAAAACGTCTGGTGAAATTCGCGAGTTTAATTGTAATTTCAGTTGACAGCTCTTGGCACATGACAGCTTTTGTAATTATTTTCAGTTTGTGTGTGATGTTAATGAGCATTGAGAATATAAATCTTTTCAGAGCAAGCGAAAATTTATCCATTGTTGCCGTGAGATTATTAATTTTACATTTTTTTTAGACACTTTTGCCCTGTTTTGATTTATGATTTTTTAATTTACGAATAAGTTAACAAATTCAGACATGTAATTTAAAAATATTGCTTTTTAATTATTTTTTTGACCCGTAGGTGGACACTAATTAGGTTTTTGAATTTTTAAATCTCGAGGAACGAAAAGGTCCGGCTGTGTGTGTCGTAAGTGCAAACGCATTAATTAAATTTTTTTCTACGTCTCTTATTTTTATTGCAAGCCGTTAAGTCGATTAAGGCGTTTTATTTGTTTTTAAAATTTGAAAACCATTA
This sequence comes from Rhagonycha fulva, assembly GCA_905340355.1. Classification (NCBI taxonomy): domain Eukaryota; kingdom Metazoa; phylum Arthropoda; class Insecta; order Coleoptera; family Cantharidae; genus Rhagonycha; species Rhagonycha fulva. The sequence continues at coordinate 22,441,452 of HG996559.1, read as the reverse complement.
CAATTTTATTGCCACATTTTTATCGAAAAATTAAAAAACGTTTTGTAGTTTTAAAAAATGCCACCCAAGAGTTCAACGGTTTCAAAATTTATCTCCAAAAATTTATAAGTTATAAAATTGGATTTTCGAATTTATTTGTAGATTAACAAGTTTTAAATTGGATTAAAAAAAGTTGTTTATACCACACGCTGTGTTTTTGATCGGAAATGTGTCGATTGTGACGCGTGGTCGAATCATCGAGTAAAATTTTACTCCATAAATGTTAAAAGTGAAGTAATACGCAAACTTTTAGAGTGCGGACATGCCGAAGATGTTCAGCGTGGTGCTGATTGGTTCATTCAAATTAAGGAGTGGATTCAACTGATCCTTCAAAAATTGATGATTGCAAGGATAAGCCTTTTTGATTTACTTATCCACTCATCTACATCGACTGTAGGCACTGCAACAATTCGGTATGTCCGGACCCTTGTGAGTTATGCATAGAAGTATGGGGAACGATATGTAACAAATTATAGAAACTTTCGACCCTAAATTTATTCAGTATCTTTTTCTTTCTTGTCGTGTCAAATGTAAGTTTTCTCATGGGAGTAAATCCTATTTGTCGGTACATATGAGGAAACAAAAACTATATCTTTCGAGCCTGAACTTCTAATGAGAGGATTGACCAAAACAGAGATCAGAGTCTGCTGCAATCTGGAGAGAATTTCTTCAGTTTGTTTAGCCACGATGTAGTGCGGAGGCAAGGCCGTTGCTTCTGAAAAAATAGGTTGGTTGGGGGAAGCTCCAATAAAACGCAAAAGAATATTAAAATTTGAAAAATTGTCGCTGGTCAGTAGGCCACAACTGATTGACACTCGCGAACACAGAACACTGGTTAGCAGATGCAAAATGCTAAAGGACAAGTGAGAGATGATGTTGGTGACGCCAAACAAAACTGAACCATCCAGATAAAAGGAAATTTCTTCTCAAGTGAATCGAAAAGCATGAAATTTGTAGGTTAGCTTTTGGTGGTCTCAACACAACAACCACGAACGAAGAAGATGCTAAATGAGGAAAATCGTTAACGATCGTTCAACGTACAGAACTCCCCAGATGTCTCGGCGGGCAGAAATAAACAGAAGCCGGGCGATAGTTGGATCAAATGGTCACACACGAATTTGGCACAATAACCATGACGACAAAATCAAAAATATTCATTTACGATCAAAACATTCGCTGGAACCATGCAAAATCCAGCCTACCTGTTGAAACGCTTGGGGCCTACTCCATCCATACGCCGCATTCAACGCTAAGCATTATCAACATTTGCAGGCTAAAGCCGGTCTGAAATCTTAATTGGATCGAGGAATTATTGTGAAATGAATAAAAAGTAGAACTGCGAAACAAATGCAAAACTTACGTTGCCTGTGGGGCTCTATCTTGTTACCGTAAGATTTTGTGAAATGGCTTCTAGCGCAATTCACCCACATTGTGCTGGTAACGATAACATTGGCCCTTTTTTGACTTGCGATTTCATCCTAATATGATAAGAAATTAATTATCAGTCAAGTCCACGTCTCATTTCGTGAACCGCTGTAGTTAGGTGATGTTTTACTCTCAGATCTCAGGCGATGATGCTGATGACATCTTGGATTATTGTACTAAAAGTTTGCTTTTCAAGGGCGTATTGTTATGTATAAGAAGGCAACTTTTATTTAAGGTGCTCAGATGATCTATGTTTAATATGAATCTCGATGAGTTATGGGATGAAGAAACTTTTCAAATCGAATGAAAAAAGTGTATTAATATTAGTTGTGCTGAAAAGTGACACTTTATTGTTTCTTAAAATTTGATGGCAAGGCTTTAAATATAATACATTATGCAACTAGGGATCAAAGTGACACGTTTTAGGCGGAGGGAAAAAAGTTTTATTCGACACGACACAAAGAGCAAGAAATTTAAATCTGTCATTGTAGTATAATTAGTAATTAATTATCCGGTATGTGTCCTATGGAACCCCGGTAGCTACGCCCCTGAGGTATACCTACTCTCAAATTTGTGGGCTTCTAATTCTGCAATGGAGCATTTCTCCTGCTGCCCTCTGGTGGCTCAATAAATTGGGACTGTTGCATTACATCAAAATCATGGACCTCTTAAAATAAATGGACTGCTATTCAAGGTAAAAAAAGTGTGTTTACCTACATAGGAGGCCGCCATTTGTAGTGCAACTGTTATTATAGTCAATAGTAATTTATAATTTTGAAGTGCAATTTAAATTTAAACTGCTCATAACAAAGACTTTTTTGGCTGAAATGTGAAATACAGTAATTTTAGTACCAACATAAATCAGCAAATTTTTGAAATTTTCTAGAACTGCAGCATAAAATAGCGGGTTTCACTCCCAACTTCATTTCTATTACGACCACTTCAAACGCTTTGATTGATTTGTTTATCCCCAGGGACGTGCCCATGAGGGGGAGCTTTCCCCCCAATATTTTAGAAAGTTGGCAAAAACACTCAAAAGTTTGTCAGTTTAGCATTTTTTATGTTGAAATTTACAAAAAAGTCGCAAAACTTACAAAAAGTTGGCAATTTTGAATTAATTCAGTTGGCGCAAATTTTCAAATTTGGGATTACTCCCCCCTGAATAAAGTTGGTTAGGGACGTCTATCCTTGTCTATCCCCACTCTACCTACGCACACAGCAAATTCGAATACTAAACATATATTTTCAGCCTCGAGAGTGGGAGTGTTCATTCAGATTTTACATGTGCTTAGCAAAACCAAATCCTGTAACTGCGTCTACACCTCCAAACCCCCCAGACATAAGGACCAACCGTTCTAAATACATCGATGTCGTTGATACGGAACGTTTTGGCGCAGAGACAGTTATTAACTTTTAGATAAAATAAAGGCGCAAGATTAGGTTAGGTTGAGTTCACCATATGTCACCATAAGTCTGCCACTTCTCCATAGTCTGTTTCTTTTTGCTCTTTTTTTTATGATGCTTGGTTTTGCGATTAAAGGTTAGGTTAATTAAATTAACTGGCGCCGAAAAGAAAAGTTTTTTTCACGTGGAAAAAAATATTTACTAAGTGAACAAGAAGTAACACTCAAAGCGTTTTTACCACAAAATGGTCGCCTCGCCTTTTGTAGTATTTTTATTGATCGACTAATTTAGCTGGCCAATCAAAACAAAGCAAACGGCGTGGCAGCCATTTTGTTGGTGAACACGCGCATTGAAAAACAACATCGAGTTTCCTTTCTTGTCTTTAGTAAACTTTGTCAGTCATTTGGTAATAAAATTTATCTAAAGAGAATGAATATCTCAGATATTATCACTTAAGTGGTTGTTCGGCCTTCCGCCTCACTTACAAGAAATGCTACCGTACCTGAAGTTCTATTTGTGCTGGTGTAAATTTCGTTTGTTTGGTGATAAATGAACGGACCAATCAGGACAACGTCTACAATTGACACGGAGGAGGAGCTTTCTAGTAAATTATATATTAGATTTAAAATTTCCTGTTTGTATTGATTTTTTAGAAGTGGGTTTTAAACTGTGGAGGGAAAGAGTACTAACATTTTATTTGTAACTTTTGAATCATTCGAAGTTTATTTGCTAAAACTTTTCGGTAAATTCCCCAATCAATAAAAACCAAATTGACGAATTTCGTAAATGAAGTTGTTGAAATAGATTTTCTAAATTTTTCGGTGACGGTTGAGATGTTAAGCATTTTCTCTGTCAAACTTCTACCTGAAACTATGCGCTAGTACAATGGCGGCGGCGTCTAATTATTTATGCGTTCTAGATATTGAATGCGGTCATAAATTTGTTTTATTCTTGGAAAATCACTGCAATATGGTACCGTGAGAAAATCAATCGGATTTGTTGAAAACTATGTGAATATTTTCCGAGTCCCTAAATTCGTCTACTTCAATAAAATCAATCGAATTGTAACAAACAAGTCAAACTGCTCAATCGTCAATTAAAAGTTAACCGAGTGTTAAACGACAAATTAAAGCGCAATAATAGATAACACTTGGAGCGACTTAAAAGTTTGAATTCCCAAAAGTGTCGTTATTTTCAGGCATTGTATGACAACTTTATAAAACTCCAAACGTCCTTCACAGTTCTGTCGAGATATCGTTTTTGTAATAAATGGAAAATTTTGTTGGGCGCCAGCCAATTTCTTTTTATCTTTGATCCTTGCATCTTGTTATCCAAGTTCTACTAAGTTGTTGAGAGTGTCCTTTATTGGCGTGTACGTCGATAAGTGTATCGGAGAGGTTTTGGATTAAACCGTCGATAGGATACTAGGAAAATAAATTAAAATCGACTCTGAAAAGAATTTTCGAAGCGAAATTAAATTTGAACGATAAATTGCGTGTTTATCGGGATAATGTCACTGTTACCTGGATAAATTAATGTTTATTATTTTATATTAAATTATGAAAAACGATTAAAATGTTCGATCGTGCTAGAACGAGCAAGAGCAGATACGAACAAACACAAGTTTTACATTTTGATGTGAATAAAATGCTATTTATGTAACCAGTTATGAAATGCATTATTTTATGTAACGAATGCTATGTTCAATAACGCTCGTCCGCCGAAATATTTTAATTGAATCGTTTTCTTATCAAGTTGATCTAAAGAGCACCCACCGCAGCTCCGAGCAACTCGCAAAGTAAAAACTAATAAAAATTCCACTTTATATTTTATAGATGAACAAATTGGCTAATTAAAATTTCAAAACCGACTTTTACGATGCCTAACTTATTATTCAGTTTTATAGAGAAGATGTGGGAGTTTTATTTTAAAATTCAACATTCTAACATTATTTGATAAAAATATTGTTTGTTAATAATTTGAGTCGGCGAAGCGTACGTACGTCGTCGAAAGAATTTTTGTTTTATTTTCTTTTATGTAAATAATGCATTTTTCTATTGAAACGAACATAAAGAGGACGAAGAACGGACTCGTGCAATTTTTAATAAAAAGATTTATTATTTTTTTTTTACTTGTGTCATGTCGTAGTCGTAGGGTTTGCCGTTTCTTTTGTGTACCTACCTTAATATTATTTAATTTCAATGTATGGTTACCATAATAGGATTCCGTCTAAACACGAGATTGTGAAGATATAAGCCTAATAAATAATTCATACGTAATGCAATTTGACGAAAGTAAAATTCGTCTGTCGTGCTTGTGCAGGGTTGTTAGGTGAAGTAACAATCAAATTTCCTGGTTTACATTTCGTACATCCCTAAGCGATAAAACCCTGGGGTAAACTACAGTTGATATTTTATATTGTACCAAATTGTTTGTTTAGCGAAAAAATGCACCATTTAAAATTTGGTTTACATGGTATCGGAATATTAATTTCAGATTGTGCGCCTCGCGGCGCATAATATGTAGGTCGAACGGAACGGATAAATTATGGAACCATTACGATATTGGATAAAAGGAATTTATGATGCTCTTAAGTGTTTTTCGAGTGTTTTAATCAGCCAATCGATTTTTTTTTCTGTTTGTTGACGAATCGATTGATGGAACTACTTTTGTACTGGGGTAATAAAAGTTGGCACTTGGGGAATGTTATCTTTGTAGTTCTACCACGTATTTGATATTTATATGTGGTTTTAGTTGAACTGCTCTTTTCTCGTAGTTATCGTTTTCTCTTTATGGAGTTCGCCTTTTTTATTGGCAAACTTAAGAATGTCGATAAAGAAATCTGTCTAATGAAATGAATTGTATGTATCGATTCCAATAAAATTATGTCTGACTGTGGTTGCTCTTCTTTTTTGTTTCATAACTCGTAAAACTAATTGTATTTTCAAGTGAATGCATAAATATAATTAATTATTCTGACCTACTTAATAAATTGTTTTGTGCATGTTCAGGTGTGGATTTACATGGAATACGGAATAATTTACTTCGCTTTCATAAATTATTCATACATTACATAAAATTCTTTTATTTTGAATTGATCTTTAGCTCTCCAAGAGCGGGGGGGTCACCAAAAGCTAGCGGAAAATTTAAAATTGCACCGAACCATGCACATGCGACCTCCCTCATCTTCCGCATAATTTAGAAAAGGAAAAATAAATGAAAGCACCTACATATTATGCAACATTTTATATTTGAGAAAAGCGAACAAGCAATTCTTGACACACCGTTTATTTCACGGATAATTTATATAAATGAGAGTTTATGTGCAACACAAATTAAATACAAACGGAATATAAGCGTTATATTATAGATTGTAAATTCGTGCAAGACTTTAAAACAGAAGTTTAATTTATTATTTTAAACGCCACGATATGTGAAGGAATAACTTGCATGTTTAAAATGCAAAACATATTCGCGCTGCGATACTTGTTAGTCACGGCAGGTCCACAATTCCGATAAAAAATATGTAAAAGAACAAAAAAAAACAAGTTTTGCAAACGCAGTATGACCTATTTTTTCTGTTTCCGAGAAAACTGCCGCACCCTGTATGTATTTTTTGAACTGTGCTGAAAGTTGAGGTCGAGACGAGTTCAGCGATATGTAACAAGACAATATTCGGATTTTTAGTTTCCGAGATATCATCGTTTCAATTTTTAATTATTTTAAAAATTTAAAGCTTGATATCTCGAAAACGGTTGGTCCGATTGGTACTATATTATATATCATAAAAGTCGTCTCGATCGCCACTTTAAAACCGTCCAGAAAATTTTGTTCGAGAATAAAAATAATGCACAAGGTAAATTGTCGCACCTTGTATATACTATGTATTTAAATGGTATCATTATAAAATCAAGGTTGTCTTGTAACAAGGTAGCACTCGCACTTAAATTTTTGAGTTATAGCTGCTTCAATTTTTAATTTGAAACGACTATTATGACTAATTATGTAAATGTTGTATCGTAAATATTCTGAATAATTAATAAAGCCTGATAAGACTCCGGGTAGTCTCTTGGGGCAAATATTTAAATTAAATAAAATTTTACTAAAATTAAATGAGCTATATCTCAAAAACTGATGGTTTGATTGCTATTGTAATTATTAACTACCTATGTAATTCGTCTCGACTTCCACTTGATCAATGTTTTGGAAAATTTTACTAAAACTGCATAGAAACGGTGACTTATCTTGCGTAATTTTCTTACATATTAAAATGTTTGTATGATAAACCAATATCCGCTTACGCTATCTGATTAATATTGTGTGCTGCTTGAAAAATTCGGCAGTACTTTGAATAGTGTCACCGCGAACACTGCTTCTATATTTTTGAGTTCGGAAATGAATGGGTAAGCCAGTTAGATTTAATTAATATTTTTCGATGTGTAATTTATTGTTAATACAACTCGGTATTTGATCGAACGTGACTTCGGGCGTTTCTAACAGACAGACATACTTATTATAGTATGTTAAGATATATTGTAGGCACAGTAACGTAAAAAATTATAGTTCAGAAAAGCAAGGACGTAGTGTGAGAGGATTAGATCACTCTTAAATAATGTACTTGAGGCCGCAGGCCGAGCTATATATTTAATGAATAGGTCGCACAGTTATACCTAAAAGACCTTTGCAACGGCCTATACATACCTTCACTTGTTGAATAAAAACATAATAATTTGCAAGAGTTGCTATCAAGTAAAAATATAACAAATAAGTACAGCAATTGCAAATTAACTCATCCTTCCGCAATAATTTGAATGTTTATTTTAATTTTCAAGCAGATTTAGACTACCAACGGTATAGATGTCTCTTGAAAGCCGAGGTTTAAGAAATTTAATAAAATTGCTGCCCCTCAATCGATGCCTCTTCCCGGTTTACCGGTTGGGCTTGAAGGTGTAGATCTTTTTGCTCGAGCTAGGCTTCGCTCCAGTTCTCTTAGCTCCGCAAGGCGATACGACTCCGGTGACCGGGTTCGCCTGTACGCGATTTTTTCCAAGAATTCCTGAATTTTTTGCTTTGTAACTCAACTAGCAATCACATCACACCACCACTGCGGCTCTTGATTATATCTTGAATCAGTGATTAAAAAATCCAACTATTTTTGAAAATTATTTCAAAAATTGCATGACAAAATAAGTCGTCAGCTCAAAAAAACGCCTCAAAATAAGTCCAACTTTTTATATTATTTTGAAAATTTGATGATATCAGAGGAAAATATAAATAGAAAACCAAAATCCGATGTCAATTTTGATCAAATTTACGAACTTGAATATGAAAAATTTCACAATTTTGGAATATTATTTCAAAATTGCAGGACTAAATATGTTCAAACTTTTCAGATTGTTTTGAAAATTTGATGATTTCAGAGTAAACTGTAAATTTGGAACCAAAATCTGTATTGTATATTTTTTGAATTTACAAATTGGAATCTGTAAAAAATCGGACTATTTTTTGAAAATTATTTCAAAATTGCACGACCAATTAAGTTCAAAGTTTTCAGATTATTTTGAAAATCTGTTGATATCAGACAAAAATGAACATTGAAAACCAAAATCCGTTGTCTATTTGGATCAAATTTACGAACTTGAAACTGTCAAAATCTCACTATTTTTGAAAATTACTTCAAAATTACACGACTAAATAAGTTCAAACTTTTCAGATTATTTTGAAAATTTGATATCAGACGAAAATAAACATTGAAAACCAAAATTCGTTGTCTATTTTGATCAAATTTACGAACTTGAATCTGAAAAATTTAACAATTTTTGAAAATTATTTCAAATTTGCAGGACCAAATAGGTTAAAAATTTTCAGATTATTTTGAAAATATGATGGTTTTAGAATAAACTGTAAATGTGGAACCAAAAATCTGTTTTGTATATTTATCAAATTTACAAATTGGAATCTGTAAAAAATCGGACTATTTTTTGAAAATTATTTCAAAATTGCACGACCAAATAAGTTCAAACTTTTCAGATTATTTTGAAAATCTGTTGATATCAGGCGAAAATGAACATTGAAAACCAAAATCCGTTGTCTATTTTGATCAAATTTACTAACTTGAATCTGAAAAATTCCATTATTTTTAAAAATTATTTCAAAATTACAGGACCAAATAAGTTAAAACTTTTCAGATTGTTTTGAAAATTTAATGATTTCAGAGTAAACTGTAAATTTAGAACCAAAATCTGTATTGTATATTTTTCGAATTTACAAATTGGAATCTGTAAAAAATCGGACTATTTTTTGGAAATTATTTCAAAATTGCACGACCAAATAAGTTCAAACTTTTCAGATTATTTTGAAAATTTAATGATATCAGAACAAAACGTAAATTGGAAACCAAAATTTGTTGTGTATTTTGATCAAATTTACAAACTTGAATCTGTGAAAAATTTCACTATTTTTGAATATTCCCACTATTATTTCAAAATGCACCACTATAAATAAGTTCAAACTTTTCAGATTATTTTGAAAATTTGATGATATCAGAGAAAAATGTGAATTGGATACGAAAATTTGTTGCCTATTTTGATCAAATTTATCAATTTGAATCTGTGAAAAATCTCACTATTTTTGAAATTTTGTAGATATCAGAGGAAAATGTAAATTGGAAACCAAAATTCGTTGTATATTTTGATCAAATTTACGAACTTGAAACTGCAAAAATCCCACTATTTTTGAGAATTATTTCCAAATTGCACGACCAAATAAGTTAAAACTTTTCAGATTATTTTGAAAATTGAAGATATCGGAAGAAAATGTAAATTGGAAACCAATATTCGTCGTTTATTTTGATCAAATTTACGAACTTGAATCTGTGAAAAATCTCACTATTTTTGAAAATTATTTCAAAATTGCACTACCGAATAAGTTTAAACTTTTCAGATTATTTTGAAAATTTGATGATATCAGAGGAAAATGAAAATTGCAAACCAAAATTCGTTGGGTCTGTTGATCAAATTTTCGAACTTGAAACTGCGAAAAATCCCACTATTTTTGAGAATTATTTCAAAATTGCACGACCAAATAAGTTCAAACTTTTCAGATTATTTTGAAAATATGATGATATCGGAGGAAAATGTAAATTGGAAACCAAAATTCGTCGTTTATTTTGATCAAATTTACGAACTTGAATCTGTGAAAAATCTCGCTATTTTTGAAAATTATTTCAAAATTGCACTACCGAATAAGTTTAAACTTTTCAGATTATTTTGAAAATTTGATGATATCAGAGGAAAATGAAAATTGCAAACCAAAATTCGTTGGGTCTGTTGATCAAATTTTCGAACTTGAAACTGCGAAAAATCCCACTATTTTTGAGAATTATTTCAAAATTACACGACCAAATAAGTTCAAACTTTTCAAATTATTTTAAAAATTTAATGATATCAGAAGAAAATGTAAATTGGAAATTAAAATTCGTTGTCTATTTTGATCAAATTTACGAACTTGAAACTGCGAAAAATCCCACTATTTTTGAGAATTATTTCAAAATTGCACGACCAAATAAGTTCAAACTTTTCAGATTATTTTGAAAATATGATGATATCGGAGGAAAATGTAAATTGGAAACCAAAATTCGTCGTTTATTTTGATCAAATTTACGAACTTGAATCTGTGAAAAATCTCGCTATTTTTGAAAATTATTTCAAAATTGCACCACCGAATAAGTTTAAACTTTTCAGATTATTTTGAAAATTTGATGATATCAGAGGAAAATGAAAATTGCAAACCAAATCGTTGTGTCTGTTGATCAAATTTTCAAACTTGAAACTGCGAAAAATCCCACTATTATTGAGAATTATTTCAAAATTACACGACCAAATAAGTTCAAACTTTTCAAATTATTTTAAAAATTTGATGATATCAGAAGAAAATGTAAATTGGAAATTAAAATTCGTTGTCTATTTTGATCAAATTTACGAACTTGAAACTGCGAAAAATCCCACTATTTTTGAGAATTATTTCAAAATTGCACGACCAAATAAGTTCAAACTTTTCAGATTATTTTGAAAATATGATGATATCGGAGGAAAATGTAAATTGGAAACCAAAATTCGTCGTTTATTTTGATCAAATTTACGAACTTGAATCTGTGAAAAATCTCGCTATTTTTGAAAATTATTTCAAAATTGCACCACCGAATAAGTTTAAACTTTTCAGATTATTTTGAAAATTTGATATCAGAGGAAAATGAAAATTGCAAACCAAATCGTTGTGTCTGTTGATCAAATTTTCAAACTTGAAACTGCGAAAAATCCCACTATTATTGAGAATTATTTCAAAATTACACGACCAAATAAGTTCAAACTTTTCAAATTATTTTAAAAATTTGATGATATCAGAAGAAAATGTAAATTGGAAATTAAAATTCGTTGTCTATTTTGATCAAATTTACGAACTTGAAACTGCGAAAAATCCCACTATTTTTGAGAATTATTTCAAAATTGCACGACCAAATAAGTTCAAACTTTTCAGATTATTTTGAAAATATGATGATATCGGAGGAAAATGTAAATTGGAAACCAAAATTCGTCGTTTATTTTGATCAAATTTACGAACTTGAATCTGTGAAAAATCTCGCTATTTTTGAAAATTATTTCAAAATTGCACCACCGAATAAGTTTAAACTTTTCAGATTATTTTGAAAATTTGATATCAGAGGAAAATGAAAATTGCAAACCAAATCGTTGTGTCTGTTGATCAAATTTTCAAACTTGAAACTGCGAAAAATCCCACTATTATTGAGAATTATTTCAAAATTACACGACCAAATAAGTTCAAACTTTTCAAATTATTTTAAAAATTTGATGATATCAGAAGAAAATGTAAATTGGAAATTAAAATTCGTTGTCTATTTTGATCAAATTTACGAACTTGAAACTGCGAAAAATCCCACTATTTTTGAGAATTATTTCAAAATTGCACGACCAAATAAGTTCAAACTTTTCAGATTATTTTGAAAATATGATGATATCGGAGGAAAATGTAAATTGGAAACCAAAATTCGTCGTTTATTTTGATCAAATTTACGAACTTGAATCTGTGAAAAATCTCGCTATTTTTGAAAATTATTTCAAAATTGCACCACCGAATAAGTTTAAACTTTTCAGATTATTTTGAAAATTTGATATCAGAGGAAAATGAAAATTGCAAACCAAATCGTTGTGTCTGTTGATCAAATTTTCAAACTTGAAACTGCGAAAAATCCCACTATTATTGAGAATTATTTCAAAATTACACGACCAAATAAGTTCAAACTTTTCAAATTATTTTAAAAATTTGATGATATCAGAAGAAAATGTAAATTGGAAATTAAAATTCGTTGTCTATTTTGATCAAATTTACGAACTTGAAACTGCGAAAAATCCCACTATTTTTGAGAATTATTTCAAAATTGCACGACTAAATAAGTTCAAACTTTTCAGATTATTTTGAAAATATGATGATATCGGAGGAAAATGTAAATTGGAAACCAAAATTCGTCGTTTATTTTGATCAAATTTACGAACTTGAATCTGTGAAAAATCTCGCTATTTTTGAAAATTATTTCAAAATTGCACCACCGAATAAGTTTAAACTTTTCAGATTATTTTGAAAATTTGATGATATCAGAGGAAAATGAAAATTGCAAACCAAATCGTTGTGTCTGTTGATCAAATTTTCAAACTTGAAACTGCGAAAAATCCCACTATTATTGAGAATTATTTCAAAATTACACGACCAAATAAGTTCAAACTTTTCAAATTATTTTAAAAATTTGATGATATCAGAAGAAAATGTAAATTGGAAATTAAAATTCGTTGTCTATTTTGATCAAATTTACGAACTTGAAACTGCGAAAAATCCCACTATTTTTGAGAATTATTTCAAAATTGCACGACTAAATAAGTTCAAACTTTTCAGATTATTTTGAAAATATGATGATATCGGAGGAAAATGTAAATTGGAAACCAAAATTCGTCGTTTATTTTGATCAAATTTACGAACTTGAATCTGTGAAAAATCTCACTATTTTTGAAAATTATTTCAAAATTGCACTACCGAATAAGTTTGAACTTTTCAGATTATTTTGAAAATTTGATGATATCGGAGGAAAATGTAAATTGGAAACCAAAATTCGTTGTTTATTTTGATCAAATTTACGAACTTGAATCTGTGAAAAATCTCACTATTTTTGAAAATTATTTCAAAATTGCACTAAAAAGTTTAAACTTTTCAGATTATTTTGAAAATCTGAGGATATCAGAGGAAAATGAAAATTGGAAACCAAAATCCGTTGTCTACATTGATCAAATTTACGAACTTGAATCTGAAAAATTCCACAATTTTTGAAAATTATTTCAAAATTGCACGACCAAATAAGTTCAAACTTTTCAGATTATTTTGAAATTTTGATGATATCAGAGGAAAATGTAGATTGAAAACCAAATTCTGTTGTCTATTTTGATCAAATTTACAAACTTGAATTTGTGAAAAATCTTCTTTTTTGAAAATTATTTCAAAAATGCACGACCGAATAAGTTTAAAGTTTTCAGATTATTTTGAAATTTGATGATATCAGAGGAAAATGTCAATTTGAATCCGAAGGTCGTTATTGATTTTTTTCAAATTTGCAAAGTTACTTATTTGATCAATCACTATATTTTTGACAATCATTTTATTTTTGAGAAACTTTTTGAGAAAAATCGAAGAAAACCTAATTTTTTTTTCTATTTTGAACCTATGTTTAACTATTTAAAACCGCGCTGAAAATTTTACAAAAATTCTAATCTATAATGTGCACGAACGCGAAAAACCGGTTTAAAAAATTATAAAACGAATGAAAAACGAATTGCGTTCATTAAAATTATTTTTATTATTTCAAGTACCTGTTGCTTTTGATAAACCCGTGAAGCGAACTAAAATTTATACGAGTTTATTTATCGAACGTCGGGGGGTTGCATTAAAAAGGGTTAAAAAGGAAAATTTATGTTTATTCAAATGCGTTTAAATTTATCGTCACAAAAAAGTAATATCCGAGTTTTTCTTTAATTTATTTTTTATGCTACATAAATCCAACTATCGATACGGTGCAATCTCGTCAACACGAAGTAACGATTTCCAGCGGTTCTAAAACGGTTACCGAAAAGATTTGTAATGTCAAGACGTTTCGAAGAGTTGATAGTGACAAATTTATTCAATTTATATGAAAGGAAATTGAGATATGGAAAACACAATAATATTGTCGAGCTGACAGGATCACATTATTGAGATATAATAAATTTCAATTTCTTGTTTGTTTAGCTAACATGTCGTAGCGAATATCTTATTGTCATCGTAACCGAGTCGATCCATTTATCATAAACAAAACAGGATTTAAGCTCTAACAAATGTACGTTTTGATATATGGTTATAGGTACCAGTTCAATTGTTATGACACTTGTAAATTAGTCACCACTAAGGTTCGGGATAACTCCACGGTATTATACAAAGCCAGCCGAAATCTTCGGGGGGGTTCCACTAGTACATGCTGCTGCACCCAAACTTATCTTGATATACAGCTTATTATATTTTTTATTTCAAATCCAAACATTAATTTTCTAACTTGGCGCAGTCGCGCTTTTCGGATCCCGTCCGAGGTGACAAAATGCAATTTCGCTCAAATCCATTCCGCAAAATTTATTATTTTAATAAAAAAAAAAGAAATCTAAAAGTTTTTAATATTAATAAATTTTCTAAACGTGAAAACTTGCACAGATAAATTTCTGAAAGTGTGAAAAACAATGACAACAAATCAAGCAAGATTTTATTTCAGAAATGTATTCTTGTGACTCGTAAAATTTTAATAACTGCATTAATTGACCCGAATTCTACAATGAAAGAAATAGAACACGAAACAATTAAAGTAAGTTATTATGTAAGAGTTAAAAGATCGAGTTCATGGACCAAATTTGGTTAGACGTGGTTCTCAGGAATATTTCCAGAATTGCCCGGCATTTTTTAAAATAAATGACCCGTACGCTTCACGAGTCAGTAAGTTAAATAATTGAAACTTTTATTATTGACATGGTTTATGAGTTCTGTGACAAAAATAGTTGTTACAATTATCTAATCGTTGAACTCATTTTTGTTATTGTTTATTAATTGCACCGCATGCGGGCACTTTTTTTTCAAAATTCGATAGTCAAATTTTAATTATGGTTTTGAAAAACATGATTAATGTTTTTTTTATTCTTACAATTAATAAATTGTATGTATTTTTTGTTGGGATACGAAAGGGGAGGTTGTGACGAGTTCGGCAATATATAATAAGCCACCAATCGGATCATTAATTTCCGAGATATACCGGTTTTAAATTGGCGCTATATTAAACTTCAAATTGGGATATCTCAAAAACGGGCCAATCGATTCCTACGTTGTTACATATCATTTAACTTGAATCCACTTCCTCTACAAAAATTTACAGGTCGTAAACAAAACTTTTTAGTAAAGCAAGCATGACTTTTAATTTACGTTAAAACAAACATGCAATTTAAACTTCAAAACTTGTAATAACAAGTTACGAAATTTCGTAGCTTTTTGTGTATGTGACCGAAATATTTTTGTAACTTTGTTAATTTACTTTTTTCCGCATAAATTACACCATAGAGTGGTTACAGGTTCTAGCAGAAAATTTTATTATTTTTGTGTTAGAAAGTTGTTGAAAACTAGATTAGCGAGTTGTTTGTACTTTGTACACTACCAGGGTGGTTCGGTCGAACAGTTGGAAGTTCAACGTTCTGGAATTGCATTCATCGTTCAATTAATGTCATCACTTGACTTGAAGCATGCGTGCAGTACCAATTACGAGGTAGGTCCTACCCCCCCCCTCTCTAACATCGACCATAAACTAAACTTTATCGTTATATTCTTCGAAGTTAATAACGAAAAGCAAATAAACCCTCAAACTAATTTGTCTTAACAACTCTCGCCTCAAGTTAAAATTAATGGCTCTAATGGTCAATAAAGTAATTCATTGTGGGCGTCGTCAAATTTATAACTTCTTTTGAGATGTTGTGATTCCCCGCTAAGATAAATTACATAAATTTTGTACTCTCACAGATGTGCTTGATTTAATTTTGTTGCATATTTTATTAATATCGTTGTTGTACGCTGTATGATTATTTACGTTGTTTCGTGGGTGCTGACAATTCTTTGTGTGTCCCCCACACACGGTCGAGTTAATCCTGGGTTAACAATTTAAAGGCGCCACTTTTGTAATGTAACTTGCAGGTACGCAGCCCAATTTAAGATTTCCTCGATAAATTATATTTCAATTAGGTCGTCTCGGCCCCCATTAAGTGACATCATTTGCATTTTTATTCTGTCATTAGATGCGCCAAGCAATCTTCATTTGTTAATCAACTGATGTCAAGTTATTAATTTTTTTTGTTCAATTTGGAGAGTAAATTGCTCCTTGTACACGAAATACCTGTCACTTTCGTCGTAATGTGCAATTTGCTACCGTTGCTCCGCAGAGCGAAATCGCTTCCTTTTAAAAGTTGCTTAAGTGGCATGAAAATAATTTTAAGATTACGTCGATTGAAGTTTGGCACGCTCAAATAATAAAAATAGGGCGAATTTGAAGGAAGCCGAAGGATGTGACCACTTCGAAGGGTGCGGATGTACAGCTGTTCTGCGCTAAAAGTAAAATTTTATTTTAAATATTTCCGAAGTATTTTCGAAATCACCAGATGAGGGTTAATTAACCCTTTCATGCTGTACATGAATAAATCTTTCATTTCTCAATTGTTACAAAAAATTTTGATAAATGAAGACTTGCGCTTAGATAATTTGTCAATTTTTCCTAAAACTATTTTTCTCGCTCCAAGTGTTTTCAATTAGTATAAAATTATTATCACAGTGACAGACAATTATAACGACACGCAATCAATAATCATGTCGTTTGCTCCGCCACTTTTAGATCTTTTTTTTTTTAAGTTTTGTTTGGGAAGTTAAGCCGGGTGATTTTCCTAAAGTTGAAATCGTTATAATTGTCGCTTGTAAATTCAATTTTATTTTTAAATATTTTTGTACCATCGTCTGAGGAGATAAATTATGTCAAATGGCACAACTGTAGTCACCCCAAAATCATCATCAATCACTCAAATAGTTTTATTTTTAGCTTCTGAAATTTGTAGTGCTAAGCTGAGATTATAAGAAAAATTTACGGCTTAGATTTAGAAACAAAATTTAAATAATATATGAGAAACTTCGATTTAAGTCGGCTCCGAGCAAGTCACGTAAGGATGTTAATAAAATGTGAGGAATCGGGGGATCTTTATTTTTTTTCTTTCTTTACATTTTTAGAATTCTCCATTTTTTGATAGATGGAGATAAACTACCCCCCAGACCCCCGATTTCACTCCAATTTTTTTAGATTTTACTAGGACGGAGCGACACCCTACAATAAGTAGTTGTTAATAATAATAATAAAAATGTTAATAAGTAACCGGGGGGTCTGGGGGGTATGGAATACCCTCCTGCTGTAAGTAACAAAAAAAAATTTGGTGCAAATATGTCACCGCATATTTAATGACGTTGAGAAGTAGACGTCCTTCTTAAAGTTAATTAATTTTCACTTACAAAATTGCAAAAAGCAATTAAATAAAAGCAAAAAATGTAAATCAATTTTATTTACTCACTCAGACGCGATTCCATGCCAACAATCCTTTCATATTATGCACGCGAGAAGGAAAATTTCACTTAAGGTAATTGTACTTTAAAACATCGATTAGAAACGATACCAAGTTGTAGCTCATTATAAGCTAAACATGGTTAAACTTTATTTACATGTCAGTCAAAGCACAAAATTATTATTAATGAAAAATTTCAATTATGAATTTGAATAATAAATGCGTTCCTTCCTAGCGGGTACGGGTACACACCCATTAACCATTTTAAATTATATTTGTGTTTATCTTTAAATAATCAAAATTTTCAAAATTGTTTTGATTATTTTTAGGTTTGCATTCTCTCAAAATACCGCAGTTGTTGCTCTAAGCCAAACGCCAAATTACTAAAGTGAACAAAGAGCCTCAAGCGTTGAGCTTATCTGCTCATCATTCTACGTTCCGTGATTAATGTTTACAGTAGAACTTGTATGATGTGGAAATCTGTGGAAACTAAATTACTCTAATGTGCTGCCTCTCTAACATTTAGCACCACAAAAAGTTATAAACGTTTAAGGGTCGCTCTGCGCTGCGTTCACATCTTGCGCGTGTGGTTTCGGCTTTAGCATTAGAATTGTTTTCAAATTGCGTAATTTTTAGGTGCAGCGTTCTTGAGAAATGACGCGGAAGTTGATGCAAGCGATGTGTAATTGTGGTCCAAATTATACCTTGCCACCAAATTAGTACATAACAAAAAAGTTTATTTAAAATAAATAAATTCAGTCTCGGGATGACTCGCACGACAGTACCATTGTGGGACCGATGTACCACAATAACCTCTTCTTTTGTGCGTTTTCACCTTCTAACGCGCCACAACCTCATCCAGCTTAATTGTATTATAATTACACCCAATAATCCTAATCCTCATTTACATGAACAACAAATTTTTCTTCATACCAAGGTCTGGTTAAGCGAAGTCGTATGTACCAGTGCCGGACTCGCTATCTTTGGGGCTGAATTTAAAAGTGCCAGGGTGAAAATTTTGTGTGATTCCTGGGGACCGATTCATTGTTTCGCGTTTAAAAAACTTTACCCGTATGCCCAATGAGAACATTCACATGGGAACATTGAAATACATTTTGGAAGATAAAAATATTTACAATGCTTTTGTTTTATTTTGGCACCATTCTTGAACATTTTAAAATTATTTCAGATTTGCAATTCAAGATTTTGCTTGTTTTCAATTATTTTAACTTTAAATTATTCGGATTTAGGAAAAAATAGCGTATGTAACACGGGACTGTCAGTTTCTTTAAACTTGACACTCATGCTTAAGATCATATAAATAATGCACTTTTATTTTAGCCTTTCCCAGAAAATTCTTAAGAGGGGCATTTTTTTCAGGGCCTTTTTAATTTAATCAACAGACGGCGTCTACTTAAATATTTTTATAAAATAAGAGAAATTTGCTATATTTAAAATATAGCAAATTCGTTGAGATAATACTATTCTATAAACAATATTCTTGATCTTAAGCTATTTTGAGTTCGTATTGAGTATGTCAGAACACACTCACTTACAAAAAAAGATAATTAAACTTTAATTATGAATTGTGTTTTTATAAATAAATATTACGAACTCAAAATAGCTTAAGATCAAGAATATTGTTTATAGAATAGTATTATCTCAACGAATTTGCTCTATTTTAAATATAGCAAATTCCTCTTATTTTATAAAAATATTTAAGTAGGCGCCATCTGTTGATTAAATTAAAAGGGCCCTGAAAAAAATGCCCTTCTTAAAGTGGAAAAATAATGGAATAAAATTACATAATATTACATAGATTATTTTTATAATGAAATTTTTCTGCTGTCCTGGGGGGTATTCCATACCCCCAGACCCCCCGGTCTTGCGTACATCTTTGTAACTGTTCATTAAAATGGGGGGGGGGGCAACAAATTATTCCTGATGAAGTACTAAAATAAGCAAGCAGTGCAATTAGCATTTTATAAATTATAGTACCGATGCCCGTTGGCGTAGATAAGAAAGAGGCTAGGAAATGTTGAGGTCACAGTAGAACAGGACGAAATAATATTTAAAAAAAGTGACAAAATTTTTTCGGAACTGTGGAGGGGGTTCAATTGTTTTAATTTTAAAAATCCTCTTGTTACTTTCTTACAGTAGGGGAGTTTCATTGAAAAATTAAAGAAAACGGGGGGTCTGGAATACCGCTCAACTGTAAGAATGCAGCAAGTCGACTTTTCAAAATTTATAACTACGGAAGTTTGATTATTGGCTTATTTATGGCTGAGGGGAATTCTATACCTTCCAGACCTCCCGATTTTTAAGCATACCATCAGACCAGCAAAAGTTTTTTGGGAAAAATGTATTCTAATTTTAGCAAATGTTTTCTTTTAGTAGTGAGCTAAGTTCCGGAATACTTCTAGCGCTAACTTTGGACATCACTGCTTTTATTCCCTTTTACTGTACGTGTAGCGCATAGTTAGAACTTCAGTGACTTCGGTCCTCGCTTCGGTCATTTCAGTCATAATCTGTACAAACTAAACCAAATCGGTTATTGGGAGGTCTGGTGGCTAGAGAGGCTAGGAAATATTGAAACCACTCTAGAGCACAAAAAAACATTTATAAATAGTGTTAACAGGAGTGAAAATGGGGGGGGGGCGGTCAATTCCAGTTTTTCCTTCCATCTTCTTTGCTTCCTTATAGCGGGGAGGGGAGGTTAAACCTTGTGGAAAAATGAATGAAGAGCATTTCCTTGTTACGATAATCATCACCCCCATCCCGTGATAAAAGAAGAGAATTTGTATTAAGATGGTAAAGTTTTGGGTTAGCTCACACTGAAAAGAGAACTTCTCAATCACTAATAGTTAGTTTCAAATGCTATGGATGAGCTGCATGTCATTACTGTAGGATATTGCAATATGTGTAAAATGTGAAGAAATGTGTGCCAGACCGGGGGGTCTGGGGGGTATGGAATACCCCCCAGGTACACCTGTAAGCCTGTAAGTAAGCAACAATTCGACTTTTCAGGAATCAAATTTGATTAACACACTTATCGCTTTTTTAACTGGAGGGTATTCCATACCCTTTAGACCCCCCGGTTTCACAAACATTCCGTCACATTTTACATACATACGGCGCCCTACAAAGGCTGTAAGCTGTTACAGATTTAGACGTTTTAGCCCAAGGGTCACTGACAGTTCCTCAATTTATATTGCAATATGTGTAAAATGTGAAGAAAAGTATGCCAGACCGCGGGGTCTGGGGGGTATATGGATTACCCTCCAGGCGTGAGTAAATAACAAGGCGACTAATTAAAATAAAAATTGACCAAAGTTTGATTCTTAATAAGTCGCCTTGTTACATACTTACATCAGGGGGGTATTCCATACCCCCCAGACCCCCCGGTCTGGCATACATTTCTTTACATTTTACACATATTGCGATGCCTTACAGTAATGGTATGGAGCTCTTTTCTCTAGTACTTCAGACTGTGAGCTAACTCAAAACCTTCCTTCTTTTTCACGGGTGGGGGGAGGGAGATTGTTATTACAAGAAACAAACGTTATTGTACAAGACCTTGTGGTTATGGAAAAAAATTTACGAAAACAGAATTACGTGTGTAGGTAGGGTGGATCGTCCAGGACCCATTTGATTACCATTTTCGACTCCTTTCATGGTTTTTTTTACGTCCGTGACCTTCAGTTTTACATCATTACAATGATAATCGCTGTAGCACAGAAGAAATTAATAGACCTTTAAAACCGCTAGCTTGCGTAATAATACACGAGTCATCAGAAGATGTAAGGATTCGCTCGTATGCTTGAAAGTGTGTAACACTTCTTCGTAGATCGGATCCAATCTCAAACTGTAAGTCCCCTATATCATTGTAAGCACTTCACATCTACACATTAAAAAAAAAATAATTATGGGATATAATATTAAATTTCAAAAAAATTTCTAATTTGAATAATTTTATTTTGACATCTCGTAAACCGGCGCCTGGGGGGGGGTGTTTGGAACCAGAGTTGATCTACTATGTGGTCGAGTTAGAATTGATGTGAACAAGTTTGATCTTAATACATTAATTGTTTAGCCATCTTTGAATAATAATAATAATTAATTAGTGCCCTAAAAATAACGTATAACCAATGCTCTTGGTAGCCCAGTTGGTTTAGCTCGCATATTCACACAAAATCCGAATATTTCGAAGATGAATTGAGGAACATATTTTTCAGCACTTGGGTTTTGTATTTTGATATTTAGCATGATACGACCCCCCGGTGAACAATCAAACAATTATCTGATCTGATCTGAAGTATCAAAATGTATGCAGTTTATAAATTGATCGATCGGAAGCCACAAAATTAAGGTAGAAAGATAATTTAAAAAAAAAAGTCCTCGTGCATTTTATAATTTTCTTGTAGCTGTCGGTCATCGACTTAGGGGGCTGCTTAAAAATTGTCAGTTATTAAAACATTGGAGCTAGTCCGTCCCTGAACTTGCGTGCATCGCAACTTTAAATTGAAAACAAATTTAAGGGGCCGTCAAAAAACAACTTCATAATTATGCACCACACTATATAATTCACCACTTAAATATCATTCTAAACACAAAATTGTTTTCTTAAAATAATGGTCCATCATTATCTACCACTTCTATTCATATCCACTCACTTGGGAAGTTAAAAACCTCGATCTAGTTACTGGGGGTTCGACCTTAGCCGATTTAGCGTGGAATTTTAAGAAAAAACTCGGGATGCTTGTTAAAGTCGTTAAATCGGGGTCACCATTTTTTCGAAATCGAACATAAAAAATAGTGATTGATGCATAAATCGGTTTACGTTTACTTTTAATTACCAAGAAATACCATAATTAGCAAAATTCTTGCGTTACGGTTCAAACTAATGGCATACAAATGTAAACAAATTGAATTGTCGCAATTTAATCCGTTTCTTAATCGCTTTTCGCTTAATTAGAGATTAAATCTGAAAATGCCAAGTTTACAATTAAAAAAGCTTCAATTAACATGGTACAGAAAATAATCATTGCATTGCGACGGTTAAATCGTTCCGAAATCGGGATTAACCCTCTCTAACCCGCCGTGGGTGAAAAAGTCCCAAAATTAAATTCGAGTATCCCACTCACCACGAAGGCGTGTTGATGGTGGCCAAATTAAATTAATATAATTTGGAGATGATAAATGGACCCATAATTATCCGGTCATTGAAATTTATTGCTAAACTGTAAATTGACGTGATACTGACACCTGAGTTTAAAAATACCAAAGAAACATTTTTTTATCCGTCATCAAATTGCTTTCGTGGGTACCTATTATCTCGAAATAATTATAAACGGCCTTGCTTCTAAATAATTGACGCGAACACCTCGGAGGTTGGAACAATTCTTTGGAACGAACGGACGATAATGCACCTGGTGGAATTTCATTTTATGAAGGAGGCCTCATAAAGGAACGTATGTATTATTTGCGTTAGAAATAATTATTTGGTTGAAATGTTTGAGATTTTTGATAAGAAGTAATAAAGTTAGTTTTACAACCTCGATAGGTTAACTAAACAGGAAGTTAACTACGCTTACCACGTTTCACACTCTGAAGTAACCTTTGTGAAGATAAACGACCCACGCTGGCGTTTTTTCTTGCTGCGGATGACTTGCAGGAATTTTTCACAGAGCCACAATTAGCCGATGGTTGGTTATCTAAAGGGGGGGTGTAACAACTTTTTTTTGTTAATTTTCTGGTTAACTGTTCTCGGGTTTTTTAATGCAAAAGTAGCGCGTTAGAAAAATCGATGCTTCAGGATGTTGCAAAGACTACTTTAGTTATTGGTGCTGCATTTATCACGCCACGTGAGACTGCAGTTTCATTATCTAACGACTTTCATCGATATTATTTATGCACTCCTGGGTTAAATGGTGAAAACGATTTTGTTTGACTTTCTTGAATATTGTAGCTTCCTGTATTGTATTTTATACTACTAATAACTTTTTTTTTGTTTCAGGTAAGGTTTTCCTGCTTGATTTTCGATTACGTGAGTTTTTTAAAATTTTTAAGCAATCTCACTCTGTTTTGTAAATGAAGATTTCTTCACGTGTAGTGAAGTCTGACAAGATTAATGTGGCGAATATCGTGTAAATTGATAGAGAGTGACAACTTAAATAAATGAAATAAGTTTGAATGTTGAGTGTCAGGCGGGAATATTGATGATGATTCACAAACTATTGATAAATTGAACAATTTTCTTACATTTCAATTTTTTACCATAATAAAATTTTTAAAATAAGTTAGGTATAATCAGAAGTGGGATGTGCAAATTAAAATGCCCATAACTTCCATAAATGTTGACCGATTTTTACTTTCTTGAGCATTTTAGAAAGTTAAACGTGACGGTAACAAATAGTGCGTTCATGTATTTTTCTGTAGAATCAATAGTTTTTGAGTGATCGCTTATTAAGATCAAAATCCATATACAAATCTTAAAATTTTCTCACATTTTTCATTAAATTGTCAATAACTTCTACAAATGTTAACCGATTGTCATTTTTCTGAGAATTTTAGATTGGAAAACGTAACCGTAACAAAAAATTTGCTTAGATATTTTTTGATAGAATCGACAGTTTTTGAGTAAATGTCTTAATAAGATGAAAACTTTTATAAAAACCTAAAATTTTGTCACGTTTTTCATCAACATTTTGATAACTTCCACAAATGTCAACCGATTTTTAATTTTATGAGTATTTTAGAAAGGAGAAGGGAAGGGTAACATAAAGTCAAAATTTATTGATAAATTTTTAGATGGAATCTACAGTTTTTGAGTAATTGCCTTAGTAAGATCAAAACATACAAAATTCAAAATTTTCTCACATTTTGCATTGAACTGTCGATAACTTCCACAAATGTCAACCGATTTTTATTTTTATGAGCTTTTTAGAAAGGAGAAGGGAAGGGTAACAAAAAAATAAAAATTTATTGGTACATTTTAAGATGGAATCAACAGTTTTTGAGTAATTGCCTTAGTAAGATCAAAACATACGAAATTCAAAATTTTCTCACATTTTGGATTGAACTGTCGATAACTTTCACAAATGTCAACCGATTTTTACTTTTATAGGCATTTTAGAAGGAGAATGGAAGAGTAACTAAAAATTTAGTGATACATTTTTAGATAAAATTTACAGTTTTTGAGCAATTGCTTTACTAACATAAGACTAAAACAAAAAATTCAAAATTTGTGCACATTTTCCATTGAACTGTCGATAACTTCCACAAATGTCAACCGCTTTTTATTTATATCAACATTTTAGGAGGAGAAGGGAAGGGTAACAAAAAATTTATTGATACATTTTTAGATAAAATCTACAGGTTTTGAGCAATTGCCTTACTAACATAAGATTAAAACAGAAAATTCAAAATTTTTGCACATTTTTCATTAAACTGTCGATAACTTCCACAAATGTCAACCGATTTTTATTTTTTTAAGCATTTTAGGAAGAGAAGGGTAGGGTAACAAATAATTTATTGATAAATTTTGAGTTAAAATCTACAGTTTTTGAGCAATTGCCTTACTAACATAAGATTAAAACAAAAAATTCAAAATTTTTGCACATTTTTCATTGAACTGTCATTAACTTCCACAAATTCAACCGATTTTTATTTTTATGAGCATTTTAGAAGGAGAAGGGAAGGGTAACAAAAAATTTATTGATTCATTTTTAGATCAAATCTACAGGTTTTGAGCAATTGCCTTACTAACATAAGATTAAAACAGAAAATTCAAAATTTTTGCACATTTTTCATTGAACTGTCATTAACTTCCACAAATTCAACCGATTTTTATTTTTATGAGCATTTTAGAAGGAGAAGGGAAGGGTAACAAAAAATTTATTGATACATTTTTAGATAAAATCTACAGGTTTTGAGCAATTGCCTTACTAACATAAGATTAAAACAGAAAATTCAAAATTTTTGCACATTTTTCATTGAACTGTCGATAACTTCCACAAATGTCAACCGATTTTTATTTTTTTGGGCATTTTAGGAAGAGAAGGGTAGGGTAACAAAAAATTTATTGATACATTTTGAGTTAAAATCTACAGTTTTTGAGCAATTGCCTTACTAACATAAGATTAAAACAGAAAATTCAAAATTTTTGCACATTTTTCATTAAACTGTCGATAACTTCCACAAATATCAACCGATTTTTATTTTTTTGAGCATTTTAGGAAGAGAAGGGTAGGGTAACAAAAAATTTATTGATATATTTTGAGTTAAAATCTACAGTTTTTGAGCAATTGCCTTACTAATATAAGACTAAAACAGAAAATTCAAAATTTTTGCACATTTTTCATTGAACTGTCGATAACTTCCACAAATGTCAACCGATTTTCATTTTTATGAGCATTTTAGATAGAAGAAGGGAAAGGTAAAAAAAAATTTAATGATACATTTTTAGATAAAATCTATAGTTTTTGAGAAATTTCCTTACTAACCTAAGGTTAAAACACTAAATTCAAAATTTTCGAACATTTTTCATTGAAATGTCGATAACTTCCACAAATGTCAACCGATTTTTACTTTATGAGCATTTTAGAATGGAGAGCGTAACCGTAACAAAAAATTTATTTATTCATTTTTGGATAAATTCGACAGTTTTTGAGTAATTTCCTTACTAAGATTAAAACATGCAAAATTTAAATTTTACTGATGTTTTTGATTAAACTGTCGATAACTTCTACAAATGACAACCGATTTTCATTTTTGCGAGCATTTTAGAAAGGAAAACATAACGGTAACAAAAATATGTTCATACATTTTTGGATAGGATCTTACAGTTTTTGAGTAATTTCTTTACTAAAATCAAAACATGCAAAATTCAAATTCGTCTCACGTTTTTCATTAAAATGTAATGGTATAAAAAAATTTTTAAAAATATTTTCGAATTTTGAATTTTTCAAAAGCAATTACTTTTCAAAATTGTGCTTTCTTTTGAAAAAATTATATAAACTAAACTTTTAACTTAACATTTTCGCTCTGTTGAGGTCAGAAAAATTCAAATTGACTAAGGTTATGAAAAATTCCGTCCGTTTTGGTGCGCAGTTTGAATAGGAACATAAGAGTAGAAGGGCTATGAACTTTCTAAATCAGTTTTGGGCAAATCGTAGCCCGAATTTGATTCAAATTATCATCTCGCGATTGGATCCGCCGGGTAATTACCATAATTATGTCACATACAATTAATTACTCTGTCACCTATGTTTTTAATCGAAAAATATCACAACATCAGGTAAGGATAAAACATAATTTCCTGTTTATTCTTACAAAAATTTTATAGATATCCTTCTTATTTACAATTTCCCCCATTTTCTTTTATTTTAATTTTGTCACGCCTATTTTTTAATTATGAAATTAAACGTTAATTTCCCTTGTGTATTAATTTCAAATCAAGCCTTCAGGGAAAATTAATTTAATAAAGAGAAAAATGATAATAATTAATTTTCAGATGATAAAATTTTGTAATGAAAAGGCAGCAGTTCTCAAACTGCTAGCACAAACTTGACATTTCGAATAAATTTTTTCTTTTCTTGTACCTATCCCTTTGAAAACAAAAATTAAAAAGAAAGCAATTTTACAATTTTTTCTTGTTAATTAATGGCAAAAATTCACAAAGGAGAAATTTTATGTTTATTTTGTTAGAAGACTAAAAACAATAAACAGAAATTAAAATATCGAGGTGCATATTTAGTTTTTCTTTGTTGCTGCGTGCTTTTAGAGGAATTTAATTTTGAAATTAGCCCGAAGCGTTGCACTTGCTGGGGTTCAGAGCTTTTACCTAACGATGTTACATTATTCATTAAAATGCATTTTAAAGCAATTTTTTTAGTAGGACCTTTCAAACTTCTATTTTGCTTGTTATTATTACATACAGAGTGAACCGCTTAAACCCTAAGATTCATTTCAAGTTTACATTATTTTGTATTATTTTTACGTTAACCCTAAAGAAGAGGTCGAGACAAGTTCAACGATATGTAACAAAGTACCATTTGAAAAATTTGTTTTGCGACATCACATCAGGCAAGGGTCACCCATCCGAATACGTTAAGTACCAAGCTTTCGACCGGTAATATCTCACAAACTACCGGTTGGATTATTACCTTGTTACATATCATTTTACTCGTCTCGACGTCACCGAGAAGGTAATTTAAAAAAAAACTGGAATAGTATTTAGCGGGGAGCACAAAATGGAAAACTCGTTACGGTAGGATATTTAACACATTTGTTCGACCCCACAACACGTTTATTCACATCGTGATCGATTTTATAATCTTAAAATCATTGAATATCTAATCATCCAATTTAATTTAATTTTACTGAGGTCGAAAAGCCGACTTACGAGCTATAACAACTACCATTATACCATAAGCACATAGAAATGGTGTTCGTGGACGACCCGAGGCGTTCCATTCGTTTTATCTTGTTTCTTCCCATTATCATTATCGTTTTGCCTCATTAAAATTCGTTGGTAGAAAATCGATACCTAAACGCAAATGATCGAAAATTTAACAATAACGGTTTTGGGGTGTTACACGAACGCCTTTCTCGATTTTCTTAAGATAAAGTAAACCAAATCACGAAATGTAAATACAAATAAATTAAGCAAACGCACACAATTTTACGATTCATAATTTGTTTTTGTCTTATCGAAATAATCGAAAAGGAAGTTGAAAAATTAGGCTTGTGATGGTGATAAAAATAACCCAAAAAGTAAAAATAAAAATGTTTTGTGTTTATTGTGTAAACAGAGTGCGTTTATTGATAAACAATCATTTTTATGAGAATCATCTGGGATTTTGATGCTGTTTATCAACAAAACGGTTTACCAGATTGGTTCATTTAAATTTTTAATGGGTCAAATTAGTCAAAAACCGGTCAACATTTTTTTCCTTTCATAATTTTTCGAGGTGATTTTGCTCATCCGTGTCCGAACGCTTTAAATTACATATTTCTCCAGAAAAGTAATTATTACTTTTATTGCTAAAAGTTTGCAGGTATGAATCACAATTTTTCCTATTTTTAGATTTTTATGGGGTATTAAAAAATCATTTTGCACGAACGGCTCGTATTTTTTTATTAGTCGTGTTGGGTCTTAAAGTTTTTCTGAATGTTATTTCCACCTAATCTACTTTATGGTGAATTTATGCAAGTAAGGGTAAATCACGCACTTCGGAGTGATAACTTGGCATTATAGAATTGAACGCTCGCGAATTTATTGTGGGGTTAGATCCTATCCAGATGAGGCGTTTTACGCGCGTTGTGAGTAGCGGCTTTACAAAAATCAACTTACCTTTCCCCCGTAATTTTTGAATCTTCAGACAGAAAATATAAAATTTCCCCCTGGTATTTCGTGTAGGTATGCAACACTTCGTACTTCGTGCACGGTTGGTCGCCTACCCAGGCATTAAAATTGCAGTAATAATTTAAAAATTTCCTATAAATAAAAACAAAATTTACAAAATCACGCATCCGTTATTAGGTTATTCACTTCAGTGTAAAAATATGTCACATATTTGCACGCGTTGTGTAACCTATTGTTAGTTCGTTTATTTGTAATCCGATTCTCCGCTTTCATGAGTGAAAAACGAGAAGTTTTATCGAATTTGTTTAAAAAATCCGAATGTAATTTCAAACTTCGTGTACAATTTTACTGGTATCGAATTCTCTTCCAAAACACTAATTTTAAACTTTTTTACATGTACAGGATGATGCAAATATGTCATCAAGTGAATCTAAATCTGTTGGTTTTTATGTCCGCCCTGTAATTTTTGTGCTACTCGAATTTTACCCAAAAAAAAATCGTCTTGTCCAATTTAATTATGGCGTACGTGCATTAGCATTTACGTCTCCGCCTTTGTCGTGTATGATAACCGTAAAGTTTTTTCTAAATAAATGAACATTGAAATCCCCTTCAATTTTTTTTCTGGTAGTTTTGGAAAACTTGATTAGAATTAGTGGGTAGAGAGGGGATTATAAAAAAAGTTTTAAATAAACACCGCAATTTCCTCTCCGTGTCCCTGAATTAGATACCAAATTTTTTTGGATTTGCTTGAAGTTGGAAGTAACGTGAAACTTACAATAAGCGTTTATTGGAGGGTTAAGGGGTCACTTGAGCTCTTTTGTTTCTGGTTAACCTCGAGTCTTGCTAACATTTATTATTTCGTATTAAGTTTTGTTTTAGATTCTTTTTTAAGATTATTGGAATTAATAGCAGTTCTTAATTTTTGGTAGAAAAATGAAGAGAAAACGTTTTCGAATTTATAATTCACAGGGAGGAATTTTTTAAATTTTTAACCGGATTTACAGTGCAATTGCATTTCTTCATTCAGTAAGTGCGACTTTCCAAGCTTTGCAAAAACTCAGGTTAGGCGTTTACTCGATGATTAACAGATCACTCTGTCTTGAAAGTTCGTACCTTGCTAACTCCCCATCAGCAAATTCATACTTTTTTTTAGATTTTTATTTTTAGATCATCTTTAACGTTAATGGTACGACAGGGCCAAAAAACATAATTTTACATTTGGAAATTAAAACAAATTCGTCGTCTCTCATCAGTGTGATATTCTAATCTTCTACAAAAAAAAGTTCATGACAGCATATATTTACATATTTATTTATATTGTAAAATTGAGGCAGAATTTGACTTTTTAATTGTTAAATTTAATATCCGCGATTTGGAACGTCTTCCGCACATAAACTATTGAAGATCAATGGACGAATTTTTTTGTAGGAAATTTGATTCTCAAAGTTTGTCTGTTAGCAATTTATTTCAATCTCGCTATTTGTTACTAGATTCTCTAGGTTGTGCGGCCTGAAGGCCGCACTGCAACTATTTTTACTTCAGAAGAAAGGCAATCACACAATTGTGCTGTAGTTTTGTAATTTATAGCGCTGTGTCTAAAAAGTAAAGAAGTGCGAGGGGAACCGGGGAGTCTGGGGGGTATGGAATACCCCCCAGGTAATTTCAAGTAAGGAACAATACGACTTTTCAGGAATAACAACACGACAAAGTGATTTATTGTAATAAAAACTGACAAAAATTTTATTTTTAATAAGTCGCCTTGTTACATAGTTACACCCAGACCCCCCGGTTTTGCATACATATCATTACAATTTTTTTAGTACAAGTAGATTTCGGAACAATAAATACGCATTTTTTATCAAAAGTGGATATAGAACAGTATAATTCCTGGCTGACGCCAGGATTATAACTGACGCTATCAATTTTGGTATTTTTCTTAACAATTTATGAAATCGTCCCCCCCTTGTAAAAATTTCTGGAACCGCCCCTGCGATTGTGGCAAATCGGGTCATAAACTTTTTTTTTTTGATTAGTAATAAACGAACCAATCAATCAGAGGTGCCCTAACTTACAAATGAAATGGAGGAGGAGATTTCTAGCAAATTATTAAATTGGTAGATTTTTGTAGTGTTTTGTGGTATGGTTTACAAAATAACTGTAATTCAATAACATTGGTCACCAAATTTTAGAAGTCAAAATGAATGGGGGGTTGTTTGGAGTCGGCTTGCGTTTTTATTTTTGATTTTTGTTGTCATGGTTACCGTCCAGGACAGCCATGTCCAATATATCTTAAATGAGTTGTTCCTTTGAGTTAACGTCGAGAAGCGCTTTTTGAAGTACAATTATCAGGCTCATAAGAGAATTAGGAGGGGGATAATTGTGCTCCCCCCTCCCGCGAAATTTTAATGTCGGACCTAATCCTAATATCAGTTAGTAGTAGTCAAATTTTTGTGAAACGACAATGTACAACTAACGCAGCATATTCTTACGTTAAGAATTGTAAATAGCGGAAGTAAGCCGCTCACTTATCAAGCCAAAAAGCAATGAAACTCAACTATGAGCAGTGACGTACATAGCTAAAAGGATTTTTAATAAAATTAAAATACTATTTCTCAAAACTACTTTCTTATAGCTGGGGGGTATCCCATACCCCCCAAACCCCCCGGATTCACTCCCATATCTTTACTTTTGAACAATACTTTACTGTTGCTTCACAATACAGTGTACATTTTATACAATGCAGGTTCCATTTTTATTTCTGGTAAAAATGTTGCTTTTATTACATTCTTCGATTTAGTAGCGCCATCTGTTGATAATGTTTTGACTTAAACTACACTATTTTTACAAAGAATATATAACAATTATACAATAACAATCGGACACTCTACAATGATATGCAGTGGGAATTTTTACCAACAAAATGGCCGCCGTTTACAGTGTTTTCATTAGTCCAAAAACCAAGCAGGCGGCGGTCATTTTGGTGGTAAACATGCGCACTGAAAATTATTGTAGTGTCGCTTCTTATTATAAATATTTTTTGATTTTTAGCTGTAATTCAGAAAGTGTCAATTATAAATCAGATTAGTTAGTAAATAGAGACGGTCGGAGAGTAATAGTCAAGCGAGTTGACTACGAACGCTCAACGAATCCGGGTGAAGTTACAACTTTATTCTGGCCGTCTCGCTGGTTCTTCAAGTTGGGGGCTTTTACGTCGGGTTGGCTCCTCGTCGTAGGTAAAAAATGTAAAATGCTTATAAACCAAGCGCCGCTAGGCGCTTGAGAACCGGGAAGCTGCGTATTGCAGTATAATACGCAAAGGCGGATGGGCTATCAAAAATCTACCGGAAAATTAGCAGCCGGCGGCCTAAAAATGTAATTTTCACGGCCCAAAACAGCGCCGCAGGCGAAATTTTATTTTATTAACGGCCCACGGTCCCATTTACCGACGGTTCACCGGGAAATTTCCCGGTAGACCGGTGGGTCCATCCACTCCTGATAAACCGGATATACATACATTAGTTAGTAAAGTCGGTCTCACAGCCGTCATTTTGGTTAGCTGTGCGAAGCTTTTCTGGTTTATCTGAAGTACAATTGAAGGTTTCTGAATTAAAGCTAAAAATCAACTAACCTAAATTAACTCAAATTTGATGTTATTTACATAAATAAAGAAAGTGGTTAGGGGAATTTGTCTAAAACGACACCTGGGTATATCGACATAGTGGCCATTTTAAGTCTTCTACTACTGTACGCTTCCGACTGCTTTGATAGAAGCCTGGTCCTTGATTTGTTGATCTATTCTCGAGAGGTTTATTTTTTTTTCTCTAGCAAAAGTAGACTTTGTGAAAATAAATACGCATTTGTTTTATTGTTTATCAAAAGGGTATATAGAACAGAATAATTCCTGGCTGACGCACTACAGCTTTGACGAGATATACTAGGTACAGCACCAGATCGTGACGTAGAGCCTGGGGGATCTTATAGGCTCTAAAACGTCTCGACTGACCTCACGGAGTTACTTAATTTTGAACGTCAGGGGAGAGGGTTGTAGTTCTGCAATTTCTAGCGCTGTGTGTAAAATGTCAAGAAGTACGTGGGAAACCGGGGGGTCTGGGGGGTATGGAATACCCCCCAGGTACATTCAAGTACGCAGCAATACGACTTTTCAGGAGTAGAAAAACTTTTGGACTTTCCATAAACTTTCCTATCGCACCTCGTACGTTAACCAAGTCAGAGAGACAAACACGATAAATCGAAGTTCAGTTTTTCAAGTTGACATGTCTACAGATAGATGGAGAGTAATTTGTAAAGCCAGCCTGATCGATAAAAACTAATATGTACGAGGTGTTCTACAAAACGTTCCCGTATTTCTTATTTTTTTGGATGAAAAGCTGTGTATAAGCGGAAGTGGAATGTTTCAAGGTCGCGTGCTGGCTCATAAATTTATTTCAAGAGGGTGGCCCACTTGGAACATATGCCGGTCTTAACGCCCCCAATATTGGCTCACCTTGCATTTTTTTATGTAGTCACATTTGTTATCTCTGTTTATGGTAGAAAAATTTAAAATTAAAGAAGGAGCTCTGTATGCGTGACGTGACGTGTTTAATTTTACAATATTTTACATCCTGAGTTTGTGCCCCTGTTTAAATGTGCTCTACACACCTCTTCCTGTTGGGCATTGTGTTCAGCATGTCGAGCTTTGAATTGGTCGTATAAAATTTAAATTTTATTGCTTGCTTTTCTATTCAGGCGAGTTTATGATGGAATAGAAAACGAATTAATTAAAATAATGGATGCTGTAGTAGTAAAGGTAAAAAGTAGAGTACGCGGCGCCAACCACTGCTCCTCGTACATAATCCACTTGTTATTGTTCCTTATTTCTTTCCGTTCCCTGGGAAAAGTCGCATCTTCTCGTGATGAAATTTGAAAACGTCTTTGATGCGTTTGAAGTGGCAATAAAAACTCCAAAACCTTACGTGTGACACGGCCACTTGTCTAAAGTGTCGTCCCGAGGAAAAGCAAATAAACTTCCAACCGTTTTTTAAAAATCACATAGTCTTATTTACTCTTTCATGTTTTTCGTCTTCCGAATGAGTTTATTATTACTGCATCATTTTAGTAGGTACATTTTTTTTTTAATTACGAGATTAAATGAATAATGGCCGTCATTACTTATTTGTAACGCAAGGGGGATAAATAATTCAAAAGCAGGTTAACGGATTGTGAACATTTTTAAAAAATGTTTACAAGTCATTGTAAAATATCTTATGTAATTTAGTTAC
Source organism: Rhagonycha fulva (assembly GCA_905340355.1). Taxonomy (NCBI): domain Eukaryota; kingdom Metazoa; phylum Arthropoda; class Insecta; order Coleoptera; family Cantharidae; genus Rhagonycha; species Rhagonycha fulva. Next base: position 22,407,223 of record HG996559.1, on the reverse strand, counting down.
ATAAATCCCAATCAAGTTGATCGAATGTAGGTGAAGTGTGATTTATTACAAGGCTGAAAAATCACCCCGTGACGTATACGGGCGTGTTGAAAATGCGGGGTGTCGGATTAGGATGACGAGTGCACGGCGCGCTTTATTATTTACTAAATTTGACCGGATCGGTTTTTAATTACGCAACCAGATTAAAAGCGATCGATTAATTAATTTATTACCCAAGATATAAAAAATGTAAATTAATTTTTAAATTGATAACCGAAGTAGCTTATAAATTATCTAAATATGGAAGATGTTGGTTGCGCCAATACGTAATTAATCACGTTTTTTCAAATCATAAACAAATTTAAATTAATTTAAGTGATTACTACTCGAAAATGTAATTTATATCTAATTAATAATTATTAATTTAAACAAACTTGTTATAAATTAATTTTCGTGGGAAATTTATAAATTTTATAAAAAAAATTATACTAAACTCGACGTCTACCGCATCCTCAATTTAAAATCTTTTTGTCACACAATAACTCCATTTTTGATTATTTTATTTATTTATTTTCTAAGATGACTAAGCACCAGGGACTCCTTATAATGGGAAAACGGGCCTGAAACCGGGAGGTCTGGGGGGTATGGAATACCCTCCAGCATAAGGAAGTAACACGGTGACTTTTCAAAATTGATAAAGACGCAAATTTAATTGTTGAGAAAACATCGCTTTTTTCATTATGGCGGGGGGTGATTCCATACCCCCCAGACCCCCCCGGTTTTCGGATTGTTTACTTAAAAAAAAATACTCTCTAGATCAGGGAAAGATTTTTTCATGAACATAAAGTAAAATACAAAATATTTAATTTTATCTCATTTTTAGATATTTTTTCTTATTTTCTAAAATGACTAAGCACGCGGGACCCCTTATAATGGGAAAACGGGCCTGAAACCGGTGGGTCTGGGGGGTATGGAATACCCTCCAGCATAAGGAAGTAACACGGTGACTTTTCAAAATTGATAAAGACGCAAATTTAATTCTTGAGAAAACATCGCTTTCTTCATTATGGCTGGGGGTGATTCCATACCCCCCAGACCCCCCGGTTATCGGATTGTTTACTTAAAAAAAAATACTCTCTATATCAGGGAAAGATTTTTTCATGAACATAAAGTAAAATACAAAATATTTAATTTTATCTCATTTTTAGATATTTTTTCTTATTTTCTAAAATGACTAAGCACGCGGGACCCCTTATAATGGGAAAACGGGCCTGAAACCGGGGGGTCTGGGGGGTATGGAATACCCTCCAGCATAAGGAAGTAACACGGTGACTTTTCAAAATTGATAAAGACGCAAATTTAATTCTTGAGAAAACATCGCTTTCTTCATTATTACTGGGGGGTATTCCATACCCCCCAGACCCCCCCCCCCCGGCTTTTGGATTGTTTACTTAAAAAAAAATACTCTCTACATCAGGGGAAGATTTTTTCATGAACATAAAATAAAATACAAAATATTTAATTTTATCTCATTTTTAGATGGATTTTCTTATTTTCTAAGATCACTAAGCACGCGGGACCCCTTATAATGGGAAAACGGGCCTAAAACCGGGGGGGTCTGGGGGGTATGGAATACCCTCCAGCATAAGGAAGTAACACGGTGACTTTTCAAAATTGATAAAGACGCAAATTTAATTCTTGAGAAACATCGCTTTCTTCATTATGGCTGGGAGGTATTCCATACCTCCCAGACTCCCCGGTTATCGGATTGTTTACTTTTAATAATACCCTCCAGGTTTGTTTTAGTTAGTGGATAGTTTTTTCCAACCGTTAACTGCGCCAATGATGCGAGTACCGCATTTTTTTGTATTTTAAAGTGTGAATTGGCATTGATCAAATGGAAAGATATTTATCATCATTCAGCCAATGTACCCCTATTCTGTAACTTTTCGTTATCGTTCGTTATCGTTATGAATTCGTTAAGAGCCGTAAAGTTTGGTTTACACTCAGAATTACATCAAATAGTAATGTAATGGTATGTAGAAACCGAACTTTACGGTTCTTAACGATTTCATAACGATAACGAAATGTAACAGAATAGGGGGGGGGTAGTAATCTTGAAAAGCAAACGAAGTTAATTAAAGAATAGGGAGCGAGAAAGCTGACGTTAGTGTTTTCTAGGGTTAAAGAATTTCATGAAAGAAGTTCACTCTTTTAACGCTAAATGCGCTAACGTCGAGGTTTCTCGCTCCTTTATTGGAAAATTAGTCAGTCTGCCGTCCGAACTGCAACTGTAAATTGCATCCTTGTTCTTCGTAAAAAATCCTGCTTATTTGATTATTATGAAATAACTTCATAGTTAAATTTAACTTACATATTTTCAAAGCGTTAGCTTTTCTTTCCCTAGTCATTTTGCAACCCCAGTTTTTCCGAAACAGAAACCGACCAACAGTAGAATTACAAATTGGGAGAAAATTTGGATCTTATCACCACTGACGCGCATGAATGGATTAACGAGATTCTTGCTACCGATCGCTCACTCACTGATCACCAATTTATTTTTAAAAGAAGAGTAGAGTTTAACAGATAACTTAATCTTAATGTAATAAAAATAATTTTGTGGTTAGTGAACAAGCTGTCCGTAGTAGGAATCTCGTTAGTCAATTCATACGCGTCAATGGTATGGACACAGGAAGACAATTTTTTGCACTTGTTAACTCAAAATCTATGCTTCTTAACGATAAAGTGTTATTTCGAATTATTTCTCTTGAACAATTGGCTTTCTCGACAGCTAAAATAAATTGAAGTAGTTAACGTTTACAGAAGTTATGTGCATTTGTCTGATTACATGTGCAACAAGTTGCTAATTAAGTGGGCGAGCAACTATTCATTTGCGGTTAGGTTAGGTGAGGTTACTTTTTCTTAAAATTGGATTGGATACACTCCGGTCTAGCATACCACAACTTCCAAGTTTGAACTGAAGTTATTTTTCATGGTTTATTTACGTGACTCTTTCCCCTTCTATTAAAATTTATTTGAATTGTGAAGTTTATTAGAAACTAGGAATTTCACTTTTTTTACTTTTGATATAGTAGAATACTTGGAACGTGGTTATTACGTCATTGTAACCTAATTAATCACGGAGGCTGCTTTGATTAGGTTAGCAAACCGTTAAAACTAACGGATGAATCGTAAGGTCTATTAATACTAACGGAACATTTTTTGTTGGTGAGTGAAATTTAACGCTAGTCGAGTCGAAAATACAATTGGGGGGGGGGGGGTTAGCTCATCTAACAGCAAAAGAAAGTTAAAATAAAGGAGCTCAATAAACAAATTTTTGTTATTTCAAGTTTGTTAACTCAGAGATTGGCTTTGCATCGGGAAAATGAAATTCCCGCGGTTCTAAAATTGTGCAATTTGACTTCTTTATTGTATAGGCCCGTCCATGGACGAGCATTGGTGTGCAACTCGATTCCAGGGAAGTTTAATTTATGTTAATACGACCAACGACCAATCAGAGTGCGTTGCGTGTCATAAAAAAAAACACGCAGGACTTTATTATTGTGATCGTTCTGGGGGGGGGGGGGGTTATGTAATTTTGATGTAAGTATACACTTTTAGGACAATCCAGAAAATTTCTAAGATAATTAGAAGTTAGTCAGTAATGAAACAAATAATTTTGATTGCGTGCCGCTCTCCCCCCCCGTTCAAAAATATTTAATATGAAAATTTTGGAGTCACAAATTCAAGGTCACCGCCATGATAGATTGGTCTAGTAGCTGTTGTTAATCTCATGAGCTAAAAGATGATGGGCGGTTTTAAATGCCTTTTTAACTACCTGGTTGTAATTTTGTGAGTACCTCCGAGCAATACACACGCCCACGTTTGTACAATTTAAATGACGTTTCTCTACCAGTAGAGAAGACTTCTCAGTATCTTCTTTTATAACCTGTCAGTATTTTTTAAGTAATAATAACCATTTAAAAGCCCGGTTTCATAAAGCTTTTAAATTTAAATAACCAATAGAAAACGTCAGTTAATTTTAACGGCTCATTAAAAGTTTTATGAAATTAGGCGTTAGTCTGATTGTTAAGATCCAGACTTCGTGAGCTGTCAAAGAGAAAATTGATAACAGTACGCATTTACATTATCTAACAAAATCGGTTAGATGTGAAGTAAATTCGGACGTGATTAGGAATTCCACATTAATTTAACGGCCATTAATCACACAGACGAACATTTTGGAAATGTTACATACCCTGGACTGATACTGATGGGGTTACATCTGCAAATGAAGGTTAATTATTGATTATTCTAGGTTCTAGTATGCCCTTAAATTGCAATGGACGACTTTTCTGACGATCTGTAGTTGACATTTCAAAAGTAGGCTGCGATAGAGCCGCGATCTTTGATCTCAGTTCGAGCCTCAACAGGAGCCACGTGTAATTAGTCGAATCCGGTCGATTTTTCACAAAATTTTTAGTAAGTCATGTTTTTGCTGCATTCCGGGAAAGTTACGATTAATTTATAATTCTAATCAGACGTAAAGTGCGGTTTGCATTCAACAAATTGCTGACGATGACACATCACATCCATTTCTATTTCGAAAAACTTGATGAATGAACTCTTTATTATTCATTTCGTCGTTATCATTTACGTAACGTTTGAGACGTAAAATGTTGAAAATGGAACCGAAAGTGGTTCAACCCCCGCCTCGGTGAGTGGATGAGATTCTGATGTGATCTTTGTGGTTTTAAGATGTTAGGAGGACCCTAATTTAACCTTGACCGTTTAAGAACGAAATTTAAAAGCCCCTTAATTTACCGCTCTTATTATTTTTAATGGTGGTTTTTACTCGACGATTTCGGTTTCAGTTCTTGAAGCTTGCACAGCGAGCAGGTTCGCTTTTGAGTTCGTAAAAGGCTTCGTCGTGGTGTATAAATCCGTCGAGTTCAGTCTAAATTTTACGTGCAAGCCGGTCGGCCATGTTTTTACGTTTGTTAACCCCCCGCGTCTTTTATTATTCTTTGTTGTTTTGAACCTTTGAACTACGATGTGAGTGGAACAATTTTTCCAAAAATTATGGAAGATATGCGCAACGGAGTCGTACTTATAAAGTGTAAGTGTCGCATTTATTTTTAAACTTAGGCCCACACCGTGTACGAGATTTTTTTGCAAAATAAAAAGTGCACATTTTTGAAACCTCCTCCTGCGATTATATTTAACAATTAAAAATAACTCTGGGTTATTTCAAAGGCGTTTTGCGAACAGGCGCGCGATTGTGTTATATTTTGATAATTTTTTATTTTTAGCTTTTTTTATAATTATTTCTATCCAATTTATTGCACATTAAAATTGTCATTTATGTCGTTATGCAAGGTTGTTATTGTAATTGTAGAAAGTCAAGTTGGTATAATATTTCTTTAAACATTCGAGTTAATTGAGCAAGTCAGAAATTATTATTAATTAAATGGAAACATTGTAGCTTAGAAAGGTCGTCGTGCAAATTTTAATTTTTATCATTTTTTTAAATTAGAAAGTAAATTACGTAACACAAATACTTGGGGACAAGTTCATTCAATTAGAGCTTAATTCGAGCACGAGGGAGGGGGTGTTAATCAAAATGAATCGACTTCCTTGATCATTGCGATTTAAATCCTCCCGAACAGGAAGGATTAATGAACACGTGCTCCAGAACCCAAACAGCTGACAAAATCCCTTCTAATGGTTAAATTCCGTGTTCTCAATATTTTTCGACCCTCTACCCAACAGATGTTTGTCAACAACAACAGAAGCCTTAGTTTACTATTTCAGAAAAATAGTTACGAGGATTAAAATCGAAGTTTTATTATGGTAGGTCAGTACGTTTTGGTTTCATTGCCAAGGAAGTGGGAAGGGTAGTTTATTAAATTATGTGGTTCGTTCAAAGGGGTGCAAACTTGGAAAGAGCAGCTACGCTTGGGTGTTTGGGAGGCAAAATTTTATAATGAACAATCAGATCCTCCCATTTTCCTTCAGTGTGTTGCGATTTTTTATTTTTTCTTAGTAATTTTAACTTGAAGACGAAATGTGACATTCCAAATGTCAGTTTTCAGCTCAAAACCGATTTAATTTACGAGCTTCTAATGTGGAATGTTCAGTAAATTTGTATTCCTTTTGTTCGCCATACATAAACATTTTATATGTTGATAAAATCTTTATTTCTCATCGTGCTCGACTCTGATGTTTTCTGGTTTTTACGATTTATTTACTTTTTAATTAAAATAATGCTCAGAACTTCAACGAATGTTAACCGATTTTACTGGCTTTTTTAGCATAACGATAACAAAAAATATAACAAATATTTCCCTTATATATTTTTGGGTAGAATTTATAATTTTTAAGTAATTGCTTACTCAAATTAGAAAGCAAACAAAAAAGATTTTTTTATATTTTTTATTAAAATATCCATAACTTCCACAATTGTTAACCGATCTTCATTTTTCTGAGCATTTTGGAAAGGAAAACTTACCCGCAATAAAAACTTTGATTATAAATTTTTGTGTAGGTTTTATAGTTTTTGAGCAATTGACAAATTATTGAATAAAATCAAAAAACATATAAATTTTTCAATTTTTTTCTGAAAATGTCCGTAACTTCCACAAATGTTCACCGATTTTCACTTTTTTGATCATTTTAGAAAGGTTAACGCAACGGTAACAAATAATGCGTTTATACATTTTTGCGTAGAATGTATAATTTTTGAGTAGCGTCCTAAAATCAAAGAACATCCAAAATTTGTAACTTTCACATTTTTCATGTTAAAGTAACTTTAACAATAATGTTAAGAAAATTTTCAATTTTTTGAGTTTTTCTGAAAGGTAAACGTAACGGTAACATTTTGTTAACCATAGAATTTTTAAATTTAAGGGTGGGGGTGGGAGCGAGTTCTTATAACTTGAATAGATTTAAAAGTACAAGTAAATGATGAACTAATAGATGAATGAACTAATGATGAACTAATTAATTTTTACATGATAAGTTAAACAATTGATTTTTCGGAAAACAGGCTCAAAACGACCTGTGCTAGCTAATATTTACGTAATATAATAGAAATTAAAAAAAATTAATTTGATGATAGGTTTTGTTTAAAAAAAATAAATAAGTTCTGAAAAATTGCTGCAAAGTTGGAACATTGCGAAATAAGGCAGAACGAAACTCGAGATGGTCCATCACCTCTCTGCTACAATCCAATCAGAATTCTCACTGAAATTCTTTCCAGTCTGTCCCGAATATTAAGGGGTAGGTTTTCCCAAATTAAGCTCGAAGATAGCTAAAAAACTGTTTGAATTCCACTAGCCTTGATGAAATAAATTAATGAGGCAATCAGCCACGAGAGCTGCGATTCAACACAAATGTTTAGATGAGCTCTAATAGGTCTTGAATGCTGATGGACAAAACCAGTGCCGGATTAACACAGTTATTATTTTAACACAGGATTAACAAAGTTATCCATGTTCCCGCTTCTGGAAAATAGCGTTTTTAGTTAGATAAAGGGTTAAAAAAAGGTCGTTCAAAAGAAAAGGGGTGAAGAAATAAAAAATTTGCTACAGGCTCCCCAGGCTTAATCCGACACTGGACGCAACGTAGGGGAATACAAAAAAAATTATGATTCTACCAACAGAGTAGCTGTTGTAAATGCAATAATAAAAAAAGACAGACAATTATGTCAGCACGAATTTAGGTAGCCATGTCGATACGCTACTTTTCTTGCACGAACCCAACACGAGCAGCCATTTTGGAAAAATGGCGTTTTTATTTCTGCTTATATCTCGCTAAATCAGCTCCAGATTTAGGGGGGAGGAAATCGGGGTGTTTGCCTCAGTCCGCAGCTCAAAGGACGCCAAATTCATATATTTGAACTCTTAAACTTATTTAATCTTGAAACTCAAATGTTGCAGGAAAGGGACCCCAATGTAAAGTTCTTGCCCCGGTTCGGAATAATCGTAGATCCGGGGGTGCTCGCCACCCTGGATTCGGGTAGTTAGTGTAATTCGGGATCGGATTGCACTAGGACTGTGATACCAAACAAAGCTAATATTATATCAATTTTAGGTATCTGTTCGTAACGCATCTCTGATTGATCGAGCTTAAAAGTATTAGTAAAGTTAAATATTTGACATGTCAATGGAATTCTACAATTTGTTTTCTTGTTGAAGAAGAATAAATCTGAACTGTTGTTTTTACCATGGTTCCACTCGCCCAATATTTAGATAATTTTTATTAAGAATTAATTAAAAAGTTTACTGATGAGTATATTTAAAAATTGTTTAAGTTCTTCGTGGTACTGGAGGGTATTCTATACCCTCCAGACCCCCCGGTCTTGACACCATAGCAATTGAATTTAGTCTACGACAATTCTGTGTTGATCTTCGTGACCGGGGGGTTTGGGGGTATGGAATACCCCCCAAGCATACAAATAAAATCTGAATTAACACTCCCACTCGCGAGGTGGGAAATATCAATTTTGTATTTGAATAACTTTTTGTATCGCTTCAAATTTGATAATATTGATAATATTTGCTAGAAAGCTCTTTCTTATTCTTTGTGTTATTTGTATCTGGGGTTTTATTTTGCTCATTATTTAGATAATTTTTTATAACAAATCGAGATAATCGTAAGAACTAATTAATAAATTTACTGATGAGTATATTTAAAAATTGTATAACTTTCTCTTGGCACTGGAGGGTATTCCATACCCCCCAGACCCCCCGGTCTTAACACTACAGCAATTGAATTTAGTCTACGACAATTCCATACCCTCCAGACCCCCCCGGTCTTAACACCACAGCAATTGAATATAATCTATGACAATTCTGTGTTGATCTTCGTGACCGGGGGGTTTGGGGGGTATGGAATACCCTCCAATCATACAAGTAAAATCCGAATTAACACTCCCACTCGTGAGGTGGAAAATATTGGTTTTGTACTTGAATAGCTTTTTTTATAACCTCTAACTTGATAATATTAACCAACACTTTTCTTCTTTTTTTTCTAAAAAACTTTTCCTCCTTTGTGTTAATTACAGGTGGGGTTCTATTTCGCCCATTATTTAGATAAGGGGCTGTCCATTAATCACGTGTGGCTTAAAAGGGGGAGGAGGGGTTCAAAAAAAATCACGAAATATCACACGGGGGGGGGGGGGGGGGGGTCTAGTAATATATCACGTGTATTTATTTTTTTGGCAAACGCGCGATACTGAACCGAAAAGCGGCGTTACGTGTATTTATTTTTTCAAAAAATACACGTGATATGGGGAGGGGGGTTAGTTTTAAATCTCATCAAGGGGAAGGGGGGGTTAAAAATGCAAAAAAAACATCACGTGATTAATGAACAGCCCCTAATTTAATAGAGAAATTTTTTGAGGATACGTATTTAAAAAGTGTATAACTTTCTTCTGGCATTGGAGGGTATTCCATACCCCCCAGACCCCCCGGTCTTAACACCACAACTTCTTTCTTCTCGTTTTGCTTCTTCACAGAAGTATCCTGAAACTTAATTTAATATTAAATTCTTATTTCTTATTAAATTCTTAATATTAAATAGTTCTCTTGGCAGGTTACTCTCGTGGTCATAATGATAATATATGATAATATAAAATAATAAGAGGGTCATAATGAAATTGGATAAATTTTGTAGCCGAGTTGGAGATCAAACCTAGGGCCTGTGGAGTCTGGTCTTTGGCTCGTTCCTCTAGCTAACCTCTCAACACCACAACAATTGAATATAATAATATATGACAATTCTGTGTTGATCATTGTGACCGGGGGGTTTGGGGGGTATGGAATACCCTCTAATCATACAAGTAAAATCCGAATTAACACTCCCACTTGCGAGGTGGGAAATATCGATTTTGTATTCGAATAACTTTTTATATCACTCCAAATGTGATAATGTTGACTACAAAATTGAAATATAGGATATAATAATTTGCTAGAAAGCTCCTCCTTCGTGTCATTTATAGGCGCAGTTATTGTAATTGGTTGTTCGTTTATTACCATCCATACAAATTTGAGAAGTGCTGCCTGAAAAATGATTAATGAGATAATGACAAAAAAACTATACCAAGACATGAAAGCATAGATGGAGCTGGGGGGGGGGGGGGGGGTAAATGGGTCCAACCTTGAAAACTTTTAATTAATTTTGTTTTAAGTCATTCCACAAAATATCAGGATATTGTATTTTAACCGTCGTGGTCGTAACAAACTATCATTCATTCTTTCAATTGCTTGCTCCGGGATAAAAATTAACAAAAAAAATGAAATTGAGAGAGTAAGGAAAGAGTAAGCGTTTATGATGCTTCCTCGGAGGGAAGTAAAAACTTCGAATTTTTGCATTAGATTTTCTCATAAAACTTGAGAAAAATATATATGGGAGGGGGGTGAACATATAAATTCACCTTTTATCTTTCATCATAAACGTCATTAGAATTAGATCAATGGTGGTTTTGATCCAATTACCCCCCACACACACCCGGAAAGATTAATATCATTTCAATCTACTTGCGTTTTCGCAATGTTTTGGTGCCTACGCTGGCGGAAATTAAAGGTAGTGCTGGTGCTAGTTAGGCTAGCAAATTAAAACCTGAAACAAAAGTTGTATGACCTAAAACTTCTATCGAGTTCTTTTAAATTAATTTCTTATCGCGGTTTCTTGAAGCGTGGAAGAGCAAAACTTCGTATCTTTCTAAAATTAAAGAACCCTACAGGTAGGGGATAATTGGATGTAGGTAAAAACCAGTCTAGCGCTAATAGAATTTAATAAAGCCCAATTCAAACAATGGTCACCATTATCCTACACACAGGTACCAAAGCAAGAAACGACGTCGTAACCGGGTCAAACAGAACAGCATTTTCCAACATTTTACACTTTTAATTGAATTAAGAAAAATCGATCAAGTAGGTGGACATGTTTTGCTACAAATGCAAATTAAGATAAATCAAATCGATGTGGTTAATTAATTTCGAGTATAGTGGGCAGATTAAATTAATTACGACAGGGGTTCTCAAAAGTTTTCAATGACCATAGCGTAAGTGGATCTGAAATTTGAAAATGTTGCGCAAAGATGCACCTAACTTGGGAACATAAAACCCATCCAATATCTAATCTAATTAGCAAGAAATCTAAGAAACGAGCTGTTTACGTATCAGCACAACCGGAGATCTCACAAAATATAAAATTACTGGAGCGCTGTTTTTTTTTTCAAAAATAAAAGCAAATTACGAAACGAAACCAACTCATTTCAATTATAATTAAATTTTCAAGCTTCACTTGTAACTATGGAAATGATAATTATAGTAATGGTGAGGGCACGTGGTGGGTATTCGCTGTATAGGTTTTTGACACGAGAATGCATGTTACCTCAGGTCAAAAATTAAAATTTTTCAGTGTGTCTTAGCGTTGCGATTATGAGTCACCGGCATTACATTATTTCGAAACGCCGCATTCAACAGGTGGAAGTTTACGTTAAAAAGCGTCCCACTGGGTTTAATCAGCGATGACAATTTGTGGGAAATCGTCGAAGCGTTGCTAATTATTTTCTGACAATCAAAAGCCACAGAATAATAAGAAAATTGTTTGTTGGGTGATGCATTGGACGTTGCGTGTTGGAATTAACCTAAAATTGTTTTTGTTCGTAAGCACAGTTAATGAAATAGCCAAGGTGGACTTTCCCGATAGTTGCGTATATTGTCGTGATATTTTCACACCGTGGAGAGGGGTCGTGCAGTATGAAAGTTTTAATTTAAAAAAAAAAAAACTAGAACAATTAGGTCTAAGTATCGGAAAATCCTATTCTACTTTCGCTAAATTCATCAATAAAAAAAATCGTAATTCATCAATTTAATGTTAAAATTCCTAACAAATTAAATAAACTGTAAGTATAAACGAAGGATAGCCACGAAGTGTTTTCTCTAAATTTACTCGCTAATTTTTACTTTGGAACATTACCGAGGGGAAATTCCGGTTAATTCGTCTTATTGTGAAGTTATTCCTGTCGCATTTATTTTTAGGGTCCTACGAGGTGATTTGCCAATTCTTCCGCAATTTGAACACAAGCAAATCGTCGCAAAACAAAATGTAAAAAATCGTACACGGTTATTTCGGAGCACCCTGTAAAAATTCTGAGGAAATCATCGGATCGGATGAATAGAATTCTATTTTTAAAATGACATTTTTACTGGAAAACTGAAGCGATAACGAAGGTAAACGAACGCTTGCAGATGATAAAACTTGGCAAATAATTTCGCATTGTTGACTTGTTTATAAACCGATTGACTTGCGCGGTCTAATTTCGGTTTCGTATTTTATTGCCATTAATTTAAAATTATAGATTCCTAATTTGAATGCCTAATGAGAAAACAAACGGTAACCAACCCAAACAAACGTTACGTAAAACGTTGGAACAAAATAAACATTTGCTTTCTAAATAAACATTGACATACACTACTTGAAAAAGTTTGATGTTTGTAGTGCAATTTAGTCCTAGTAATTTAAAACTTGCCTAATTTTCCCGCACATATGGTGCTGTAAAATAACGCATACAAATCGGCCATGTTTGTTTTTTAAATTCGACAGCCGCAGCTGTTTTTAATGCGTAAAACCGCTCACTTTTGTTTTTTGTTTCGAAAATGTAACAAAGGAGGTGTCGAGTGACACAACCACCATCTGTTGGTCAAAATTTCAACTTTTTCTGCTCGAAATTAAATTTTCGTTCGTGTTACGCATTTAAATTTTATTTCTTTAACCTTGTGCTGCTGTAATGTACAATTTCGTTGTGAATTGTAAATCGATATTTTCGGCATTAATTTTGTCTCCGTCTGTCTGTGTTTATCACCGACGACGAATATCACTGCGGGTTTTAATGCAATATGAAATGGTGGTGCTTGTGTATGTTGACAGGTGGATAGGAAATAAATAATAAGATTTACCGTCAACAGTAAATTTCTCGTTGCAATCGAAATGGAAACCGAATGTGTTCTGAATATTTGTACAGGGTAGAGCAGTCGTTTCTGACAGTTTTTAACTTTCTAGTTTTGTTTTTGACAGTATAAACAAATTCCAATTAGCCTGGTCACGGGCATGCGCAATAGATAAAAAGCGTTTTTTTACAGTGTACATTGTTGATTATTATAAAATAACTTCGTGATTAAATTCATTATTTTTTAACAATCGCTAAGCTTTACGAACCCTTTATTTTGAAAATCTTTCTGACAGTCGAAGAATAGACGACGCACCACCCTGTAAGGGTTGTTATGGAGGAGAGGACACCCTTGTTGTATTTTCTGGTCGATAAGCTCTCAAATTATTAATAATTACAGTATTCGCGTCAATTTTAGTGTAAAATCAGAGCGTAGTGCAAAATTATGTTTCGGTTGTAATTTCATTAGTTGCCGTATTACTTCGTTAAACCTCCGGATGTGTTCAATTAGGCGACTGGTACTCAAATAAAATTCATTGTACGCTTTAAAGACGACATTGTAATAACATGTGACGATATGCATTTGTTTGTTTATACAAGATACGTCCAAAAGTGTAATTTAGATTTGATCGCGGATGAACAAATTGTTAGCTCTCAATTGATCCATTAAAACCGAACGGATGCGATTAATTAGAAGAACGTTTGAACTTTGTAATTATAATTAAGGATTCGAATTTGAGTATTTGAAACTTACAGGATTCCGTTAGATCCAAACTAAACATTTTGGCTGGATGATTCACTTGTTAACGAATAGTCGAAACAATTATTAGATCAAATAAGTAAAAGAATGAAAGAAAAGAGGACAAATGCAACGTCGACGTGGAAGTCAAAGGTCAAGACGAACTTGTACAACGAATGACTGGTACAATTGCTGCATACTTGTGCTCCTTGATATTTTTTCATTTTGTATATGTGGTTTCCCCGTGCCTTGCGCTAACTACCATCATCGTATTGGTAGTACATTTTTTCATTACGCTGAGCGATGAAACTTGAAAAAAAAACAGGAACCGTTCGTGTCCGCGCGACGATAAATAACGTTTCGCTCCAAAGCGCAGTGGTTGGCGCACGCTTATCTCGCGTAAACAAAAGAGACCAAAAACGAGAGATATCTCGTGGTTGTAACATCCGCAAAGCTCAAGACAAAAGACCCACAACATTGTTAGAACCCATGTTATGCAAAACAGATAACCTTAATTAAACTTCATGTCCATTCAAATATTAAACAATACCACGCGCGATACTCCCGATTAAATTTCCGAGAAGACAGAAATTTTATCGATTAACTCTGGAACAGTCGAATCGATACAAATTTAATATCACACACGTGGATGTGTTTCAATAAGAAGAAACTCCTCTAAAATTTAATCAAACGACCCAACAAACTTAATTATTAAACATTAAAGGCCTCGAACCGCATCTAAAATTTGAAATTAAAAATTTATTGATTGGGTATCGCTACTTTTTTACTTTTTTTTAAGTAGGTACAAGTTGTAATAATAAATTTCTATTATGTGATGGCGTCAGTCGCGTCCCGACGCTCACATATTTCCTGTTGTCTTTTAACTGCCACCACAGTTTGACCTTTCCACGCTTACTTACAAAAAATGCCTGGAACTCGAAAAAATTTGAAAATGAGAAAATAAAAGATTCGATGATGAAAAATCGATGAAACCCACTTGAGGTTATCTCCAATTATTCGTTATTGTGGATTTAGTGTTGACGTCAGCTTAAACTAAATTTGATCACGCACTTAATTAAAAAAAAAAATTGTTTAGGGAGGACAGGAGCGACTAATTACGTTAAAAGTTTTAGTTTTGAAAGATCGGAGTTGTTCTTGAAGATAAACGTGCTTTGAGTTAATCCGTCACGTACCATACTATTTTATCCATTTTTTTTCGGTGTAAATCCTCCAAGCATTACATTTAGGTCAGCTAGCATTATATTACGGCATTGAGATGATGACACCAAGGCTATTTCGTAGCGCTCAATTATAAAAGAATTTAATGCATTGTCTCCAATTTGTTACATAAATACAGGGCGATCTCCGTTTGAGTAGCATTCCGCAATCTTAAAAACAGTGTTGAATTATTAATTACAAACACAAAAATTGCTAGTGTTGCTTCCGTTTGGGCAATAAATTATTGTATTCTGATGGCCCCGGAGGGGGGGGGACTACCTTGTGTTGACCATTTTTGTTATCACATGTTACTAAGAAATATTATAATTCAAGTGGTGATCATCAAATTGACCGTCTGTTAGAATAGGAGGTAAAAAATTCCCCCCAAAGTAGTAAAATAAGCAAGCAATGCAATTAGTACATTATTAGAACTTGATAGTACTAACTCCTAGGGGCATAGTTAAAACGGGGGGGATAGGAAATGTTGAGCCCATTGTAAAAGATAAAAACAAACATTAAAAAATAAAGGAGTAGGGGGGGTCAACTGTTTCAATTTTTAAAAGTTGTCTTTGCTTTCATACAGCTGGGGTGTTACAGTGGAAATTGGATGTAGCACCGGAGGGTCAGTTGCAAGAAAACCATTAGACGACTTTGTAAAATAAATAACGACAAAAATTTGAGTTTTTTTAAAAGTCAACTTATTTACTTTTATCTGGGGGGGGGGGTCTTGACTGATTCTACTGATGTACTTAGTTTTGAATGTTAGGAAGACGGTTATAGTTTCTCAATTTATAGCGCCGCGTGTAAAATGTGAAGAAGTGATGGCGAAACCGGGGGGTCTGGGGGGTATGGAATACCCCCCAGGTACACCCGTAAGCCTGTAAGTAAGCAACAATCCGACTTTTCTGGAATCAAAACAACAAAAATTTCATTTTTAGTAAGTCGCCTTGTTGCATACATACAAAAGCAGTCCGTGACAGCATATATTTACATATTTATTTATATTGTAAAATTAAGGCAGATTTCGACTTGTTAGTTCTTAAATTTTATACCCGCGACTTAGAATGTCTTCCACACATAAACTATTGAAGATCAGTGAACGATTTTTTTGTAGGAAATTTGATTCTCAAAGTTTGTCTGTTTTTGTGCGGCCTGAAGGCCGCACTGGAACTATTTTTACTTCGGAAGGAAGGCAATCATACGATTGTGACAAATCAGGTCGTAAACTTTTTTTGGTTAGTAATAAAGAACCAATCAATCAGAGGCGCACTTACAAATGAAATGGAGGAAGAGATTTCTAGCACATTATTAAATTGGAAGATTTTTGTAGTGTTTCGAGTGAAAGCTCGTAGTATGGTTTACAAAATAACTGCAATTGGTAATTCAATAACATTGGTCACCAAATTTCAGAAGTCAAAATGAATGTAGGGTTTGTTTGGATTCCACTTGCGTTTTTATTTTTTATTTTCGTTGTCATAGTTACCGTCCAGGACAGCGCTGTCCAAGATGTCTAAAATGAGTTGTTCTTTTGAGTTAACGTTTAGAAGCGATTTTTGAAGTACAATTATCAGTCTT
Organism: Rhagonycha fulva; assembly: GCA_905340355.1. Taxonomy (NCBI): domain Eukaryota; kingdom Metazoa; phylum Arthropoda; class Insecta; order Coleoptera; family Cantharidae; genus Rhagonycha; species Rhagonycha fulva. Next base: position 22,390,754 of record HG996559.1, on the reverse strand, counting down.
GTAAGAGCATCAGGGGGGCAGGGGATTATTGTACTCCCCCCCCCTGCGAAATCTGTCAGTAGTAATCAAATTTTTGTGAAACGACAATGTACAACTGACACAACATATTCTTATGTTAAGAATTGTAAATAGCGGATGTAAGCCGCTCACTATAAAGCCATAAAGCAATTGAACTTGGCTATGACCCAGTGACGTACATAGCTAGGAGCCTTTTTAATAAAATTCGAACACTATTTCTCAAAAAAATTTTCTTTAGTGTGAGGGAACGCTCAGGTACCGTTACTTTCTTACAGCTGGGGGGTATTCCATACCCCCCAGACCCCCCGGATTCGGTCTAGGACGTTTCGGCGCAGCCGATTCGGCGCGACCGTTTTGGCGCAGCCGGTTCGGCGCGAAGACGGTTCGGCGCGAGCCGGTTCGGCGCGAGAACGGTTCGGCGCGAGGCGGTTCGGCGCGAAGACGGTTCGGCGCGAGAATGGTTCGGCGCAAAGACGGTTTGGCGCGAGCCGGTTCGGCGCGAGCCGGTTCGGCGCGAGAACGGTTCGGCGCAAGGCGGTTCGGCGCGAGGCCGATTCGGCGCAAGCCAATTCGGTGCAAGCAGATTCGGCGCGAGAATTTAATATCATAGGCATAAAATACTTTTTATAAACATAAATCATTATTTATGCGGATGTAGAAAATTATTTATTTTTTGACTTTTATCTGATCGGTCGGTTTAATTAATGGTTTATTCAATTAATCATATATGCATTTTAACTTACAGAAAACTATGGATGTCATATTGACACAGGACCGTAGCTAGACATAAGTCATGTGGGGGGTTACCTAAAACAATTTTTTTTTTATGCTACGAGAAGGGTTTTACCAAAAAAAAAGCTTTTAAAACTCTTTTTACTTCATAGCTATGTCATGCAAGGGGTTTAAACCCCCAAACTCCTCCCCCCTTATATAATGCTCTGTATTGACATTCTTATACAAAAACTCCAATTCTAGATTAAAAACTGCCGGCTTTCTAGTATTTCCTCACCCCCCCCCCTTTGAGCACGTCTCTGTTGCAATTTGTTTTTGTACTAAAAATAAACTTCAATCAATTTATTATATATTTTCCATTTTGTCTGATGACCTTTTGCCATCTTTCTGGTAACGATTCCACGCTCATAGAATTTCTAGTCTTTATCAGAAAAAAACTTAACCAAGTGCGATTAAAGTCAAACTCAAATGATTATTTTGTAACTATTAGATGATTAGTTGTATCTTTTTGTATCTAATGTCTGCCTGATTAAAATTCAAAGAAAAAAATTCAAAAACTAAAATTCAAGGAAAATTAAATGTTTGTAATTATTTGCGCCAAAAAGTCTTCGCGTCGAACTAGTTTGCGCCAAAATGGGCTTGCGCCGAAAAACCTTTGCGCCCAACCGGCTCTCGCCGAAAAGTCTTCGCGCCGAACTGGCTCGCGCCGAAATGGGCTTGCACCAAAACGGTTTCGCGCCGAAACGGTCTCGCGCCGAACCGGCTTGCGCCGAAATGGGATTGCGCCAAACCGGCTCGCGCCGAACCGGCCGCGCCGAAACGGTCGCGCCGAACCGGCTGCGCCGAAACGTCCCATCCCGCCCCGGATTTACTCCCATATCTTCACATTTTTTTAGTATACGTAGATTTCGGAACAATAATTGCGCATTTGTCTCGTTGTTTATCAAAAGGGGACATAGGACAGTATAATTCCTGGCTGACGCACTACAGCTTTGTCGAGCTGTACTGGGTACAGCACCAGATCGTGAAGATAGAGCCTGTGGGATCTTCTAGGCTCTAAAAACGTTCCGACTGACCTCGTGGATGTACCTAGTTTTGAATGTCATGGGAGAGGGTTGTAGTTCTGTAATTTCCAATGATGTGTGTAAAATGTAAAGAAGCGTGTGGGAAACCGGGGGGTCTTGGGGGGTATGGAATACCCCCCAGGTACACTGTAAGTAAGCAACAATCCGACTTTCCAGGAATCAAATTTGAATAGCACACTTACTGCTTTTTTTTATAACTGGAGGGTATTCCATACCCCCCAGACCCCCCGGTTTCCCACACATTTTGTCACATTTTACATACATACGGCGCCCTACAAGGGCTGGAAGCTGTAGCCTCTCTAGCAGTCAAAGCCAGCTTGCCCTTAGCAGATACCTTTTTACCATCCTTTGGCCCCCGCGCTGCTCTACAAATTCTTACAATTTTAAAACACTAATTACTCCTTTATCCGCCCAGAAAATTACCATTTTCATTTTTGTGTCTATCTATAAGTCATAAAATTTTCACGACTCCTAAAATCGGGGTTGGAAACTGTCGCTGGGACTTGGGCTAATTCTTATTATCATTACCAGCTGACACAGGCGGCTTTTGGCTGCCTTCAGTTAGTTATACAGTGCGGCCGTCGGCCTCAAGTCAGGGGAATGCCACCATACGTCATTTTTTATATTTAGTATTAATGTGATATGTCATAATGGGGTGGTTCGGCCTTCGGCCTCATTCATGAAGAATTACATAAAAGCCACACTTTGACTTGCGACCTTGCTCGGTGGGATTGCAATGATTCAAATGCGTGCGTCTGTTTTATAGGTCATAAATTTGCTGTAAGTTGGAATAACTGAACGAACCAATTGGGGGCGCTTCTATAAATGATAACGGAGAGGATGCCTAGCGAAAAAAAAGTTATTGAAATACACAAATCTGATAGAAATATGAAGACGTAGAAATAGAAGTTTTCTGGGGTACCTGAGAGTCTTACCCTAACGCCAATGAGAGGATTTGTTTTGGGTGACTTCCAGTCGTTTAATCCACTTTGGTTGCAATCAGTGATACTTGGCCTACAAGGATTTTTGAGTTCTTTCTTTATGTCTTTTTGGCTATGTGGAATATCAAGTGTCTTAGCTGGCCTAGCGTTTTATACCCTCCCCCCCTCGCAGTTGCGTCAGTTTACTATTCAACATTCAGGTTTTTCATGTTGTTCCACCTTCCTAGTTTGGTTTGCAAACTTTTCCTCCGCGGTTCTCTGCTTCAAATTTAGAGCTTTTGTTTGTTCCAATCTTCCAAGGCTAATTCTTTTACCTGCGAGCTGTTGAAATGTTTTTTGCTGCAATTGTGATTCATACTTTTGGATTTGTAGCCACCACTCTTCCTTCTACAATTTCAGCCTGATCCCAAATAAAATTTCTCACTGAGCTCATAAGAAACGAATCTCTTACGCTACCTCCTGAGGATTACCATTTATACTACCCAAATTAAATCAGAAGTTCCTCAAAACTGACCTTTTTGATATAATTTTCTCTTGCTATCTATCGTTCTTTGCTTCACCGTGTAATTTTTTTTTAAATCTGCGTGGTTGTATTTATGCCAGGTTTCATAAAACTTGCAACAAAGCGTTAATTTTAATTAACCAATATCAAACTTCCGTTAGCACTAATCGGCCAATAGAAATCATCCGTTAATTTTAACGGTTCGTTACTTTTACTTATTTTGTCATTCAGCTGATCTTCACTTTCCTTGTAACGAAAAATTCCAATTGTTTACAATTCAAACTCCTCAGTTACGCCACTGTCGAACTGCAGTTCTTCCGGTTATTAGAATCGAAGTGAACAAATTTATGATTCGGAAACTTTTAATTTCGTTCGCAAACAGTGGCGTTAAAACAAATTGACAAAAATGTAAACATATTCTCGTTCCATTAATTTTAAATTAAATCTTTTGGTTATGCTATCCGGGCTAAGCTTCTTATCGGGCCCCCTTTTAAACAGTAATTAGATCAACACAATAATTTACGAAGCCTAAGGGTAGGATATGTAGTCTTTTGATCCTACACTTGAAAGCCATCATCTCTCGAGAGCACCCAGAACTTTGTTTTTAGATTTTTTTCCTTTTTTGTTGGTGTTAAACGTCACTCAGCACGTAGGAAAGTCACCTTGTATATGTGTAGGTAAGCTTGGCGCCTTGTATGTTAATAGACGCGCGGGTGTTCCGGCGTTAAGAACATTTTGTGAGCCGCAGCAGCAGACGGCGACTCGTAGTCATTCAGTTGACTATCACAGCTTTGGGAGTTGTGATGCGTAACTGGTACGGTGAGCAGCTTTTACGGACGCGGATTATTTAAACAATAAAAATTTATTTACTTTTGTTAATGTGATTTGTTAATTAGCATAATAATTGTGCGTGACGTTCAAGTGGACACTTTTTTACTTTTTTCATATGAAATCTTGCGTTGTCCAAAATCCTGGAGTGACGAGTAAGTTTTCGATCATTTTTCTTCATCATCATGTGATAAGTGCATGTGTGTCAGTGGGCCAATTAATTGTTTTCATTTTCAACTTTCATTCTCAGATGCAGGTTGAATGCTTCAGTTTTAATTTGAGTATCATCAGGCGGATTATTTAGTATGATCTAGTAGTAGCAGCAGCAAACGAGTTTTCGATTTTTAAAGCTGTTTTCAAAAATTGGGGACAAAATATTTATGAATGGAGCGGAGCGGAAATGCAAAATTTTCGGTCTGGACGTACCCAATGGTACCCCAATATTACGAAACTTCACCTTCATCCTTCAAGGTTTTTCGTACCTTTTCTCCAGCATCGAACGCGTGTAAGTTTGTTGGACTTCCGCGGAACGGAACTGAATTTCTTCATTAAGATATCGAACGCAGAATATTTTTAGATTTGTTTACGTGTGTCATTTTATCTGAATTGATTTACGTCGAAATCCTCCTATCACCAGCCCGATAAAATTGATGTTTGTTAAGGTCGAATTATCAGGATATAAAATTGTATTAGTGATGGTTTATCGCAGGTTATCAGGGTTGGATTCAAATTATTTTACAAGGTCCTTCGTTTCATATTTGGTTGATTGAAAATTGTGCAATAGCTAGCGGAATTAGTCACTTTTAATTTTAAACTTGAACTGTTATGGTGCGGTAACATCACCATTCATCATCGTGTGAGTATCGAACCAATTAAATTTTTTTAACTTCTGGAAGTTGTGGTTGACATTCTATGACCCATAACAATCAGTCCATTCTGGTTTTCATATTCAACCATAATTATTATTGTCCCGATCAAGTCTCGATCTATAAACAAGTTTTGAACACGAACTACCATAAATAGACTCTCTTAAAAATGGAAAAAACGACGACAGTCATAACTTTTTTACGATGCAAGTTATCTCCAGTCCTGACCTTTGTTTCTTAAATAAAAATGCTTGATTGAGCTTTGCTCTCAAATGTAACAAGAGATGAACGAATTTCACGATTGAAGAAGAAAATTGATTTTCATTGGCAAATGAAAGGGGATGCTCATATTGTGATCTTATCCAATTTTTGCGCTTTGTTGTTCGTACATTTTTCATCAAAATAAATACAGAATTGAAGAAATCGCAGTTTTAGAATGTATAGGTAAATCAGCTACAGATCAGTTCTTAAAACTCATTTCCTTTTCTCACCCCCCCCCCCCGTTTAGATGGGTGTTTATATTTGAAATTGGAATAGTGACGGAAGAAGAACTTATGAAAAAGGCAAATGCTATCATAGAAGCGAACTCGAGATAGATGGATCTGGACATAGAAAACACTGGAAGAAGAAAGATAACACCAGGCTTATTTTACGTGAACGGGAAAAGAAGAAGAGATGAAGAAGAAGATAAAATTTGGCTTTTAGAGTTTTCAGAACTTGCATTTCGTCAAAGTCATCAAGCTCAAACTGGGCAGAGTGCTCACGAAAGGTGACATTGTCTTCATTATGGTCGAGGATGTGACATTTTGAGGTTACGTGGAGGATGGCGGCTTAGGTTAAGAAGCAGGAAGAAAAAGCAATAGGAAGATACTCCGCTTCTTAGTTTAGATGGAGCGACAATAAAGAAGTGACAAGGGCAGAAAATATTTAAATGACATTTTTGACATAATCTAGGGATGGGGTTGTAGTGAGTATAACCCCACACTACCACCCAATTCGAGACGGGTGGTGTATTTCTAATTGTAAGATTTACTCCTTCATATGCAAAAATTAAATATTGCAGCGATATTGCAGCAACTTCAGGGTTATTTCAATTGAAAGGGTGGAGAAGAGGCCGAAGGCCGCACTAATTGGTTAAAGGCAGCCAGAAGCCGATTATGTCAGCTAGTAATGATGATAAGAAACGTCTAGATTTGCTCGTAACGGTGACGCAATTGGGATTAATTCGTTTAATAATTACGAACCTAGAAATAAATAAAAGTGCTGTCTTTTTGCCTTTGTTTTAGGGCGCCGTATGTATGTAAAATGTGACAAAATGTGTGCAAAACCGGGGGGTCTGGGGGGTATGGAATACCCTTTAGTTAAAAAAGCTATAGGTGTGCTAATCAAATTTGATTCCTGAAAAGTCGGATTGTTAGTTACTTACAGGCTTACAGGTGTTCCTGGGGGGTATTCCAGACCCCCCGGTTTTGCAACTACTTCTGCACATTTTATACACGGCGCTATAAATTGAGGAACTGTTGCTGACTCTTGGGCTAAAACGTCTAAATCTGCTCGTGACGGACGGTAACGCAATCGGGATTGGTTCGTTAATTAATTACCAACCGAGAAATAGTTAAAAGTTAAAAGTGCTGTAGTTTTTGTAATGGTAGAAACGTTAGCTAGCTTTGAGTGATAGAGAGGCTACAGCTTCCAGCCCTTGAAGGACGCTGTATGTATGTAAAATGTGACGAAATGCGTGCGAAACCGGGGGGTCTGGGGGGTATGGAATACCCCCCAGTTATACAAAAGCAATATGTGTGCTATTCAAATTTGATTCCTGAAAAGTCGGATTGTTGCTTACTTAATGGTGTACCTGGGGGGTATTCCATACCCCCCAGACCCCCCGGTTTTATAACCATTTCTTCTTACACGCGACGCTATATAAATTTTAAAACTATAAAACGTTTAGGTTAATTTGCGAGACAACGCAGCACTTGACGTTAATTTGAAGTTAATGTTTGTGCGTGGGTTCTATATCTGATTTTGGAGTCGAAACTTGGTAACCCCATCTTCAATTCTGAACCTGTAAACCGTGAACGCGCTATCTACGCTCTGTGACTGAAAAGGGTCAAACTATAGCTAGCCACCCTCGAAGATCAGGCGGAACATCGAGGCAGTGATGAACAATTTGTTGTACAACATTTATTACTACAGAATTTAGACGATTTCCAATTATTATACTTTTGATTTCAAGTGGTTCTCATTGTTACTTTACCATAGATAATCATTTTTTAGGTGTCATGACGTCATGAGTTGAAAAAGAGTAAAAATCAAAAATGTTTCTGCGTCACTCAATTTTGTGCATACGAATATCTACTACAAAATTTTATATTTAGTACTCTCATATTGAGATTCAGAGCTGACCAGATTTTGGTTCAAATCAGTTCACAGAAACTTGAGAATGGGAGTGACGCACATGAATGGATTACCGAGATTCGATTGTTGTTTTTTTTGAAAAATTGGTTACTTTTGTAATTCAGGGGTTATGGGTAGAAAGTGCAATAAAATTGTGCTTTTTTACATTTATTTAAAACTTAACCCGTTGCCATGGCAACCAACTGTGGAAAAAACGGCTGGAGAAAAAAATATTGTAAGAATTGTAAGCTCGTAAGATCGAAACATGTTGTACTATGTCGTTGTAGGAAATCCAGATTAATTTCATTTAAAATTCGATCAATCAAACAATTAAATTGTAACATTCTAACTATATACTCGATCACTATTTATGAATTGAAGAAGAATAAAGAAGATGAGGCTGAGAGCAAAGTTTGAGTTTAAAATTTTCTGAAACGTTTATGAGATTAGTAATTCACAATAAATTCTTCTCATGTTTATTCAGCCTGCTTCGATTTTATTTTTATTTCATTAGATTGCCCTGGCTGTGCGGCCTGAAGGCCGCACTAGAATTATTTATTGGTTATCAATGAACCAATTCTGATTGCAAAACAATCAGATTTACGTGTTTGTTTTTTATTATGATTTCTTTCTCATTCTTTGTATCACAAGGTGGCGACTAAATATTTACTTTTCTTTGTTGTTTTTCTACCCTCGAGATAAATTACCAAGTGCCATCCAAGATTTACTTCTTCTGTCTTCATAACCAAATCTTGGATGTATTTAAAAAACCAAATTAGCATTTCATGCAATTGCGTTCAAGTTTTATTTTCGTTTAGTACTCTTTGCATTACTAACAGACAGACAGATAATTAAAAAAGCAAAGATCGACCGGATTCAAGAATTATAAAGAAAACAGGATACAAAAATGAGAAAAACTTTGAAGAACAATATTGTAATTTTTATTATAATATTTTCTATTGTGGATAAATCAATAGACATCTCGTGCTTCTTTTTTCTTCTCATCGTTGCCATGGCAACCATTTGAGTTCTTCTTCGAGAGTAATAGAAAATTTTTTAACGTGCAAATTTTCTTGTTTTGTTTTATTTTAAATTCTTGTGTTCTCATTCAAACAGTTTCGATTTTTACAGTCGCTCCCAGACGCAATTCTTTACTTCCCGTTTTTATTTTGAATAAGTCGGTTGCCATGACAACCAATTATTTATTCCGTCTTAGTTACGGCTAGACAAGATTTGGAATGTTTGTCGCTTAATGGCATTAAACCGCAGTTTCGAGAGAAATTGAAAAGAAAATCGATTTTCATGTGATGTCAACATTTTTCCTCAATTTTTCATTCCAGCAGTGTTTGTTGTAATATGTAAATTGTCACACAGGACACGACTTTATCTCAGTAATTGAAATGTTGACTCAATTTATGATGCAGATGAATTTTTGCGATTAATGCAATTTGTGTTTATTTCCTCTTCCTGTGGTACTGTTTTTATCAAAGCCAGGCGACAGACAACAAATTTGCAGCAATTTAATGAAAATTTGGAGTTTGTTTTAAAATGCGTACTTATATTTTCAACAATAATAAAAAAAATTGTATAGTTCAGACCGATCGATATTTAATTAATTAGTTTCAACATACAAAACAAAAACAATAAATTTCAGCCCGATTATTTTCATTTTGTTGTTAAAACAATGCATAAACCCCGATAAAGCAAGGTTTGAATAAACAAATGAAAATTTTCTGTGGAGTTCGATTCAATAAATTATTATTATATAAACGTCGATACTCTCACGTGGCTCTTTCGCACAATAATTACCGTGTTCAGGTTTCTAAGCGAAAATGTTTTATTCGAGCGAGAAGAAGCGCAAAATTTCCACACAAAAGAAAATTTCATTTTATGACAACACAACGAAATGAGATTACGTTTTTCTTCCGTGCTTTGTTGCCGCGAAAAAAATTTCAAAATAAATCGACTTATGTAGGTATAAAAGATTAATTGGCATTTTATACAAAAAGCGGAAATCGTTATCGAATTTTCTACTGGAGAAAATTGCTCCCTAAGATTATCGAAGCAATAACTTCAATTTAAGTTTATCTCGTGGTTATTGCTCGATAAATTAAACTTTTCAGCTGCTAATTAACGCCTGTAATACTTAAATTGGGTTCAATTTAGTTCTCGCAAGTTGTGCGTGTGACTTTTCACTTTTTTAACCCTTGAGCGGTGGCGTCGCCGCACGTTTTTGGATAATATTCAACTTATTGTTTTTTTTTGTTTTAGATGAATCACGTGGACGTTCTGGAACTTGGGAAGAAGCGGTATGTGAGCGTCGCATAGCGCCTCCCCTCGTGCATTCGCGAACCCTACAGCATTCTGTATCTCAGCGTAGTTCCGAGGATAGTTGGTGTTCGGGATCTGACGCAGAACTGTCTTCAGAAGAAGAAAGCGACCGAAGTGCGGCCTCGAGCACTAGGTGAGTAGAACGAAACATTTTCTCTGCAGAATCAAGTTTTAATTAGGAAATTTATTTTTAACCCCTTCAGGGAAGTCTCCACGGTTATTATTTTAAATGGATTATAATAATTGATACTGCTCTCGTTATTTTTCGTTTGTCGGTGGCGATTTTAAAATTCATACTTATCGCAAGGCGCATCTCACATTTGCGCCAGTAGACATACACGCCACGTTCAGCTCCCCCCCCCCTTCGTATAACATTTCAATTACGCATTAACGACCATGACCATCAGTTCCCTGCCACAGCAGTGGTGCGATGTGATCGCTAGTTGAGACACGGAGCGGAAATTCCTAATTCAAATTGCGAACTTCACAGATTTTCTTAGCTTGGCTCTCTGATAGTGAAATCGGAGGTAGTAAAACGGTCCTAATTTAGAGTCCTAAGTTCGTGCAAGTTTATCTTTTTCTCAAGTCTTTAAAAAGAACTTTTCTAAAAGGTAAAAAGCTCCAAGCATATCATGTCGTTCCAGGAGGAGGCGAAACTAGCTAGGACTGGATTGACTCGGTTTCACCTCGTATGCGAAATAAATATTAGAATTAGACCACAATTTTTAAATTTCATATTATTATTAATTTCACAAGTCAAAAGAATTTATTTAATATAATAAGACACCCCGAATATCAGAAGTGCGCATTATTGACATGAAAAGATAGGTAATCTTCCCTTCATCCCTTCATCAAAGTTGCGGTAATTCCTGTTGTGGCGAACGGAATACGTGATACTCGTGCAGTAGTTTCTTGCTGGATTCGTTGAAGCCTCTCTTGGCTTTGACATGCTCTCGATCTTTGTAAGCCCTCTCGATTTAAACGCAGACTTTTTTTATTATTTATTTGTTTATTTTTCGTTCTATTTTCAATTCCATTAGTTAGTGTCAATATTAAAAGATGGCGTACTGAAATTCTGAATTAATTAATGCTGTTTCGCCGCTGTTCTGTCAACTGTTAATTTGGTATCCAAGTCTTCCATCGAAAGTGGTCGATTGTTTTGTTTTAAACCTACCCTAATTTCATTCGAGAGACTAATCCAAATGTCGTAGGTTGTTGTAATCTACCCAACCACAAACTTTTTTCTTTCAAAAGTATTATCATATTTATACGACTGTAAATTTTCTTCTTTTGTTTCAATCGCTCCTGTAAGCCTACTTGGTCAACTTCGAGATCCTCTTTACGCACGGCTTATCATTTAAACCTCAAAGCTTTTCAACATGAGTAGCTTGGTAAATAGGATGAACGTGTGCTTTAATTATGGCGGAATTATTTTAAATTGGTTTTAATTATGGCGTTTTAATAGTTTTTTTTCCAAGAGAATACAAATTGGCGACTTTCTCGGCAATTAGGAAGTAAACGAGCAATAAAAATCTAATTTTTATAGATCTCTCTCCCTCTCGTTTCGGTCATAATTCATTCACCTCCAAAATTGTTTAAAATTTCAATATTAGCATTTTTCGATTCGATTAGGGCAGAATATGCGCAATTTCTTTCTCTATTTCACTTTTTGTTGCTTTTGTTACCAGACCGTGAACTTCTCGTGTTGTTATGGCAATTACCGCACATTTTTGAAACGTCAGATGATGAATTACTCCGTTTGAAGTTTTTACGTTCTCATATTCCTTCTTTGGATTCGTTCCAAAAAGGAAAAACAGCAAAATTTTAAATTTCAAATAATAAAAATGATTATAAGTATAACCAGTTTTCCTATTAATTACTTAATTGGAGTTGGACTTTCGCACCATGCACGACCTTCGTCATGTGCATTGTATAACAACAATGGAACAAAACTCGTTTGTTTATTTACATTTATTTTTAATCCAAAAAACTTTTTTCTGTTCAGGACTTTGAACTTGCGTTTTTACTTAAGTTTTTTTTTTATTCTTTTTCAAAGGGCCAACGGTCAACTTCGTAGCACTCTAAACAAGGCCCGAACTTTATGTGATAAATGGAGAAGTAGCGGAGGTGTTGGAGGTGTAAATAGGTTATCACTGGATGGTCCATTCCCCGGAGATACGTCGCCGCAAAATTCGGCCAATCAGGGTAGATTATCCAGGTGGTTTTCCATAAGGCGAGGTTCGGCCCATCAATATGACATCGAAAGCACCGAAATGCAAAAAACGTCGTCATCGTCTCCAAATTCAAATAAAATGCCGTTACTACCCGAGGTAAGTCTTTGCCATTTTGGAAAAGTGCGGAATGCCAACTTTTTATTTTCAGGTGGAAGAAGAAGCCTTCGGTGGTAGTTCCTTCCTCCAAAGACGGCAAGTACCTCCGACTTTACCTCAACCACCTCCAAATTTAACGCAGCAACAACTAAAACGCAGGATGATAGTAGCGGCAATTGTACATAGTGAAAATTCTTATGTGGCTACCCTTCAAAGACTCGTAAACGTAAGTACCTCCTCAACACGGTAACTTTGGAACTAACCCATTCTTTTAGGATTACAAAAAACCGTTGGAAGAAAGCAGCCCCCCGATCCTGAACAGTGCAAAAATCAACACCCTCTTTCACCGGCTCTCTGAAATCCTCCAATGCCACACCTTATTCCGTATCGCACTAGCAGAAAGCGTTCGGAACTGGGACCGCGAAGAACGAATCGGCGACGTTTTCGTGGCTTCGTTTTCCAAAGCCATAGTTCTCGACATTTACTCCGGTTTTATCAACAATTTCTCCATCGCCATGGATCTAGCCAAAATGGAAGCGAAACGAAAATCCGCCTTGGCTGATTTTCTCAAGGTTCGTTTCCACTTAACCACTCCCGACAATTTCTAACCTGACGAATTTCAGGTTAAACAAATCAGTTCGCACGATCGATTATCCTTCTTTGGTTTAATGGTAAAACCGGTTCAAAGGTTCCCGCAGTTTATCTTGTTTTTACAAGACTTGCTGAAACACACACCTCAAGGCCATCATGATCGAATGTCGCTCCAGTTAGCTCTAACCCAATTAGAATCTCTGGCCGAAATGCTCAACGAAAGGAAGCGCGAAGCCGAACAATTCCAGGCGTTCAAAGAAATGTTGAGACATATTAGCGGCAAATTTTCCGCCCGCCCCTTATCGGACGCCAATCGGTACTTGTTGAGGGAAGACAACGTCACTCAACTGGTACGATTTTTCACGTTTGTTTTCAAAATTCGTTGTTGTAACTTTACGTTTCAGGAATTCAACCAGTGCGGAATGATCACAAAAACCAAGAGCAGACGTTTGCTGTTGCTAAACGATCTCGTGGTTTGCGTGTCCGTCGCTCCAAAATCGTCCGACGATTTTGGTTCCAACGAAAGACTGAGCTTAAAATGGACTTATCCCGTCTCAGAAATCGAAATCCAAGATACCAGCACTTCGCCCACCCTCAGTAGGATTTTAACCGCCGGTTTGAACCGCGGAGGTAGTTTAAAATCCAACAATTCGTTTGATGGATCTTCTCAAACCCAAGGTGCCGATAATTTATGTTCCGAAATGAGTAACCTGATGCACGATTACGAAGTTGTGAGTCGGATATCGGACTTGGTCTGCACACTGAAGTCGTCCTACAAAGATATGTCGTTGGAAAATACCCGTCGGATTTTACACCAGATCCAGTACTCCATACAAAAGAAGGACGAAGAAATGGCTTGGGTCGACTCCTGCTGCTTACAGCTTGTGGCCAAATCTAAAGGAAAAGAGGAAATATTCACCTTCCAAACCGACAATCCTTTGGTGAAAAAGGAATGGATTACGGAGTTACGGTTAGCACAGTTGGCGCTTGATCCTAATAATTCCCCGGCGTGGGAAGTACCCGAACAGGAACAGAGACCGTCGACTAAAATGCCGTTGTTCGTGAAGTCACAACGTGTTTTCAAATCACAACACCAAACAGAAGTGAGTATTCGTCCCTGCTTGGGCGTCAATTTGCTAAGTTTGTTTGTTTAATTTTAGGTTCGTTGTGGTTGTTATTACACTGTGACTAGTCCGAAACCGACACGAAGACGGGGCCGCACGCAGAGTTATCTGTGGGTCTGTACGTCTGACGGTGCGAGCAGCCACATTACGATTTTAGCGCAGAACCAACAGCATACCGGTTCGCTCAAGGACATAGCTTCGTTTTCGTTGGTCGAAACGCAAGTTACGGCAATGGAGTACGTCAAAGGGACTTCCCCTTCGTATTCACCGGCGTCGTCCGACGTCGTTTGGATGGGAACCGACAGCAGGCGAATACTTCTATACGCGGCGGACGAACCTGAAAAACAAGAAGAAGTTGCGAGTGCGGTAGTTCCGGATATCATAACTCAAATTAAGTATTACTGTGATAGTGTGTTTGTTGCCTTGGGTAACGGAAGTTTGTTAATTTTTAAACGGAGCGTGAACGACGGCGAGTGGTTACTGAAGGACCCGCACGTGTTGAGTTTAGGTAGTGATCCCGTTTCTAGTTTGTTACCCATAAATTTGAGCCTTTACGCGGCGTGTGGTAAAAAAGTGTGGGTGCTTAACGGACTTACGGGTGAGCCTCAGAAAAGTTTTAGTATTCAACACGAGCACGTGGGTAACGTAAATTTGATGGCTCACAGTGGAATCGGTTTGTGGATTTCGTTAAAAAATTCCAGTACGATTTGCTTGTACCATACTGAAACGTTCAAGCATCTACAGGATATTAACATTGCGTCGAATGTTGTTCGTGTTACGTCCGGATCCGCAAGCAATTGTTGTTTGAACAACAGTCGGTCGCAAGTTAACGTGACGGCTCTGTTGGCTTGTAAGGGTTTGTTGTGGGTCGGAACTAACGTGGGTATTAGTTTAACGATTCCGCTTCCACGCCTTGAAGGGGTCCCGATAATAAGCGGACGCGTTAACATTTCCTACCACGCACACTTCGGACCGATCTCGTTCCTTCTAGCTTTGCAACCAAAGAATTACAACACGAATATTTCTAAATTATCGTCGGCGAAAGACGTAATCGAAGAGAAGGAAAAGGAAGGCGAGCAGGTGATGGAGATCAACGAAGTGCGCGTCGAGTCACCGTTAAAAATCGAAAAGCAGCTGTCGGAAACTTGCGTTTCGGCGGTAGGGATGAAACTGAAACAACAGTTGACCGCAAGTCCGGGAAGTCCCGTTGTTTTACGGCGTAAGCGATCCAAAGATAACGAAATTTCTCGCTTGTCGAAAACGTTACCGCGAGGTTTGGGTAATGGAGGGTCCATTTTTTCGACGAGTTCGTCGAGTTCGCACAGTTCCGGCGATACTTGCGACGTGTACGGTCTGTACGGCGAGTTGATGTACATCAAAGATTACGAAGGAGAGGAGAACATTTTAACGGGTCCGATTTACGAATCGTTACGGCGGAGTGATCCCGAATTGGCCGCTATTCCTGGAAAAGTTAGCACGTTAGATAGGAGATTAAAAATGAAAGTCAGTCGTCCGCGTTCGTTGGATCTTTCTAATTGGTCGGTGGACTCCCGTTCTTCCAGTTTGTATACGTCGTCAGGAAGCGAGGAGAGTATGGCAGTGCGGAATATCGTAGGACGGAGTGTTTCTCGTAATAACTCCAACGCGAGCAGACAGTTAAATAACGTTTGCGAAAACAGTGTGAGTGATGTTATTATTGACGATGAGGTACAAAATACGAACAAAAATAAACAAGCGAGTGTAAAGACATTACTGAAAAACAATAACGAAAATAATGTTGCTCGTAGGACAGTTATTACCATCATGGGCGGTCGGGGATACGTAAATTGGCGGCAACCGTGCTGTCCTGACAAGACGAGAAATTCATTTTCAATACGCGAACCTAATAGTAACGACGCCCATTTGGTGCTTTGGGAATTAAAATTGTGATTGCATTGAAGTGTGGAAAAGTTGGGGCCTAAATATGTGGATTTGGTAGGGTTTAACGTTAATATTGGTGCTTGAAATGAAAGGGTAGAATGGCCTTGAAGATGTATTAGGGTAGGCACAGAAGAAAGCCGCACTTTGATGCAAAAATATCCAGTATCTACTACAACAGGGTGCAGCTATTTTGAAAAATTGACGATCTTTTTTGAAATATTTGTTGCGAATTTGCCTACATTTAAATCAAACCATTTTGATGTTATCTTTATGATGAATTACAAATTTTAGTATAATTACTTAAAAAAAATATATATAAATGTTTATAATAATTTTTATTTATAAAATAATGTTTAGTATAAAAAAAAATAATAAAAATTGTTTGGGCTGTTTTTAGCCCAGTTTATTCAAATGTTATACGTAAACATATATTTATTATAAATTTATTTTTACCAAATGAAACGTCAGGATAATTTTGTATTTAATTTTTTTGTTTATTTTTTTCTTTAGATTCACACGAGTAAAAAATTTTCCGTTTATTGTAAAATTCACATTTCTGTATCGAAAGTGTATTTATGAAACAAAATATTGTATTTCTTAATTGGAACTTTTATTTATGTACCCTGCAATTCTCATCAACCTTTATGTGAAAAACATTCTGTTATGTGGACCATGTCTGAGTAGTAATAATAATAATAATAAAATGATCATCACTAATTTTACTATTTTTTGGTCATAATTCACACTCCAATTATTGTATTATGCATTTCTGCCCATAATTCCTTCAAAGGGGTTAATCTTCCGTTTCAGCAAAATCCATCTAAAATTATTAAGTGGATTTTTTCTTTTTAGACAAGGTATTTTAGTATGTAGAATTCAAATATAGCATTTTCAAGCGGCGCAGAGCAAGGGAAATGGTTCAAAATCGCTGATATGTGTAAATCCAAAAATCGATTTTTACAACTTGAATAAGACGGTAAAAGTTTAATTTTTATCTTTAGCCAAAAATGAACTGCGTCAGACGAATTTTCTGATCAAAATACATAAGAATATGTCGAAAAAGATTGGGTTTCGCAATATTTAATTTTTGGGAGAAAAAAAATTCAAAGAGGTTAATTTTCCGTTTTACTAAAATCCACCTAAAATTTTTAAGTGGTTTTTTTCATTTTAGACAAGTTATTTTAGTATGCAGAATTGAAATATTGCATTTTCAGGCGGCGCAGAGCAAGGGAAATTGTTCAAATACGCTGATATAAGTGTAAAACAAAAAATCGATTTTTACAACTTGAACGAGACCGTAAAAGTTTAATTTTTATTCTCAGCCAAAAATGAACTGCGTCAGACGAATTTTCTGATCAAAATACATAAGAATATTGGGTTTTGCAATATTTAATTTTTGGGACAAAAAAAATTCAGAGGGGTTAAAAAAACCTACCGTTTTTTCAAAATCCGACTTATATTTTAAAGTGGTGTTTTTCATTGTCGACGACGTATTTTGATACGTAAAATTCAAATTTTGAATTTTCAGGTGGCGGAAAGCAAGGTAAATAGTTCAAAATCGCTGATATAAGTGAAAATTCAAAAATCGATTTTTACCATTTGAATCGGGCCGTAAAAGTGTAATTTTCATTCTTAACCAAAAATAAACTGCGTTAGCCGAATTTTCTCGTCAAAATACATAAGAATACGTCGAAAATAAGTTAGTTTTCCAATATTTAATTTTTGGCTTGAAAAAATTCAAAGGGTTAATCTATCGTTTTTTAAAAATTTGTCTAAAATTTTAAAGTGATGTTTTTCATTTTAGAGGACGCATTTTGATGCGTAGAATTCAAATTTTGCATTTTCAGCTTTCGGAAAGCAAGAGAAATGGTTCAAAATCGCCGATATAAATGAAAATTTAAAAATCGATTTTTACAACTTGAATCAGATCGTAAAAGTTTAATTTTCATTCTTAGCCAAAAATAAACTGCGTTAGACGAATTTTCTCTTCAAAATACATAACAATACGTCGAAAAAGGGTGGGTTTTCCAATAATTAATTGTTGCGGAAAAAAAATCAAAGGGAAATCTACCGTTTTTTTAAAATCCGAAAATTTGAAAATGGTGTTTTTTATTTCAGGCGACACATTTTGATGCGTTTAATTCAAATTTTGCATTTTCAGGTGGCGGAAAACAAGGGAAAAGGTTAGAAAATACAAAAATCTATTTTTGCAACTTGAATCAGACCGTAAAAGTGTAATTTTCATTCTTAGCAAAAAAATAAACTGTGTCAGACGAATTTTCTCGTCAAAATACATAAGAATACGTCGAAAAAGGGTGGGTTTTCCAATAATTAATTTTTGAGCAAGAAAAAATCAAAGGGGTTAATCTACCGTATTTTTAAAATTCAACTAAAATCTGAAAATGATGTTTTTCATTGTCGACGACGTATTTTGACAGTTGGAATTTAAAATTTGCAATTGCGGGTGGCGGAAAGCAAGAGAAACAGTTCAAAATCGCTGATATAAGTGAAAATCCAAAAATCAATTTTTACAGCTTCAATCGGACCGTAAAAGTGTAATTTTCATTCTTAGCCAAAAATACACTAGGTCAGACGAATTTTCTCATCAAAATACATAAGATTACGTCGAGAAAAAGTGGGTTTTCCAATATTTAATTTTTGGGACAAAAAAAATTGAAAGGTGTTCTACCGTATTTTTAAAATCCGACTAAAATTTTAAAGTGGTGTTTTTCATTTTAGACGACGCGTTTTGATACCTAGAATTCAGATTTTACATTTTCAGTTGGCGGAAAGCAATGGATATGGTTCAAAATCGCTGATATAAGTGAAAATCCAAAAATCGATTTTACAGCTTGAATAAGACCGTAAAAGTGTAATTTTCATTCTTAGCCAAAAATAAACTGCGTTAGACGAATTTTCTCTTCAAAATACATAACAATACGTCGAAAAAGGGTGGGTTTTCCAATAATTAATTTTTGAGCAAGAAAAAATCAAAGGGGTTAATCTACCGTATTTTTAAAATTCAACTAAAATTTGAAAATGGTGTTTTTCATTGTCGACGACGTATTTTGATGGCTGAAATTTAAAATTTGCAATTGCGGGTGGCGGAAAGCAAGAGAAACAGTTCAAAATAGCTGATATAAGTGCAAATCCAAAAATCAATTTTTACAGCTTCAATCGGACCGTAAAAGTGTAATTTTCATTCTTGGCCAAAAATTAAAAAAAAAAAAAATTTTCTCATCAAAATACATAAGATTACGTCGAGAAAAAGTGGGTTTTCCAATATTTAATTTTTGGGCCAAAAAAAAATTGAAAGGTGTTAATCTACCGTATTTTTAAAATCCGACTAAAATTTTAAAGTGGTGTTTTTCATTTTAGACGACGCGTTTTGATACCTAGAAAACAGATTTTGCATTTTGAGTTGGCGGAAAGCAATGGATATGGTTCAAAATCGCTAATATAAGTGAAAATCCAAAAATCGATTTTACAGCTTGAATCAGATCGTAAAAGTGTAATTTTCATTCTTAGCCAAAAATAAACTGCGTTAGACGAATTTTCTCGTCAAAATACATAAGAATACGTCGAAAATAAGTTGGTTTTCCAATACTTAATTTTTGGCTTGAAAAAATTCAAAGGGTTAATCTATCGTTTTTTAAAAATTTGTCTAAAATTTTAAAGTGATGTTTTTCATTGTCGACGACGTATTTTGACAGTTGGAATTCAAATTTTGCATTTTCAGTTAGCGGAAAGCAAGAGAAATGGTTCAAAATCGCCGATATAAGTGAAAATTTAAAAATCGATTTTTACAACTTGAATCAGACCGTAAAAGTTTAATTTTCATTCTTAGCCAAAAATAAACTGCATCAGACGAATTTTCTCTTCAAAATACATAACAATACGTCGAAAAAAGGTGGGTTTTACAATAATTAATTTTTGCGGAAAAAAAATCAAAGGGAAATCCTCCGGTTTTTTTAAAATCCGAAAATTTGAAAATGGTGTTTTTTATTTTAGGCAACGCATTTTGATGCGTTTAATTCAAATTTTGCATTTTCAGGTGGCGGAAAACAAGGGAAAAGGTTAGAAAATCTAAAAATCTATTTTTACAACTTGAATCAGACCGTAAAAGTGTAATTTTCATTCTTAGCCAAACATAAACTGCGTTAGACGAATTTTCTCATTAAAATACATAAGAATAAGTCGAAAAAAGTGGGTTTTGCAATATTTCATTTTTGGCGTAAAAAAAATTAAAGGGGATCTACCGGTTTTTTTTTTTTTTAATCCAACTAAAATTTTAAAGTGGTGTTTTTCATTGTCGACGACGTATTTTTTTTTTTTTTTTTTTTTTTTTATTGACTTCTATTAGTATTTACAATCTGTTTCAAAACAATAAGTAAATTTGATACAAGAAAATGTCGTGTAGAAGTGAATCCACTGATGCACTCCTTTATTCTTAACTTACAGTTTAGTTAATAATCCGATTTACATAAGTATGATAGTTAACATAGTTGTGGTATGACAGATAATATACAGTCAAAATCTCGACGGCAAATCCAAAGGTCTAAACTTTTTTAGTCTGTGCACTTTATTGTCACTGGTTAGTTTAACTGCTAGTTTGTTAGGGTGAACACTAAGTCTACTAAAATAGTTTTTACTGAAATTTGTGATTTCATCTTGTACCGAATTTATGTTGAGATCACGTTGTATCAAGCTGTTGGGCACATACCATGGTGCATCTACAATCATTCGTAGCACTTTGGATTGAAACCTTTCAAACATTTGTATATTAGATAGAGAAGCCGAACCCCAAAGTTGTATTCCATACGTCCATATGGGTTTAAGTATGGATTTGTAAATTAGCAACTTGTTTTCAAGTGAGAGCCGAGATTTTCGTCCCATCAGCCAGTACATTTTGGTTAGTTTGCAGCCAAGCTGTTTTCTTTTGGATAATATATGTTTACTCCATGTGAGCCGTCTGTCTAAATGTATACCAAGGTATTTAGCTTCTTCGCTTTGTGTCAGTTGTTTTTTATTTAAGAATACAGGTGGGCATGTTTTTTTTCTCATGGTAAATGTTACTTGTACCGATTTTGTCTCGTTTGGTTTGATGCGCCACAGCTTTAGCCACCTCTGTATTTCATCCAAATGACGTTGTAACATTTCTGAGGCTATCGTTGGATTATGATGTATTGCTAATAGTGCTGTGTCATCTGCAAAAGTGGCAGTAATAGTATCTGCTATGGTTGGTAAGTCAGCCGTATATAAAATGTATAATATTGGTCCAAGGACGCTTCCTTGAGGAACCCCTGCTTTGATTGAGTATAGTGAGCTGTATTCTCCACAATGCTTCACCATGTAATGTCTCTCAAGTAGGTATGATCTTAGCAGTCTATAATAGTTGTGGGGTAAAAACGTTTTCAGTTTGAACAACAGTCCAACATGCCAAACCTTATCAAATGCCTGAGATATGTCCAAAAGTGCAGCAGCACAGTAGGTTTTGGTTTCCAATGCTTTATAGATTATATCCACAACACGGTGAACTTGTTCTATTGTGGAGTGTTGCTGTCTAAAACCAAATTGATGATTCGGTATGAGTTTTCTTTCTTCTATAACTGGTTGAAGTCTTTTTAATATCATTTTCTCAAGCAGTTTAGAGAGTATTGGGAGAAGACTGATAGGTCTGTAGGAAGCTACATCATTTGCTGATTTACCAGGTTTCGGGATGAGAATTATTTCTGCTACTTTCCATTGCATGGGAAAATACTCCAATCGCATGATAGCGTTAAACAGTTGAGTTATATATTTGATGCCTCGATTCGATAATTCTTTGATTATTCTGCCAGTTATAAGGTCATATCCAGGTGATTTCTTAGGATTTAAGTTCTTATTTATCATGGACCGTATTTCCTTTTTCTTGAATGATTTAATAGGCATTTCTAGTTGGTCAGCTGAGTTTAGAAAATCGTTTATATTGTCATCTTCGCTGGGACATTCAGTTTTATGTCGCTTAAAGACTTCAGAGAGGTGTTCTGCGAATAATTGTGCCTTTTCTGCGTTACTTCTTGCCCATTTACCTTTTTCTTTTCTAATTGGTGGATTACTTTGTTGAGCTTTGTTTAGGTTTTTTGTTGCTTTCCAAAGTGAATAGTCTGTAGATTGTGTGGCAGACAGATTTTGCAGGTAATTTTGTATGTCAGCATTATTTTTGTTTACCAGCATATGTTTAAGTTCTTTTATTGCTTGGTTAAGCTTAGTTTTGTCTTGCGGTGCTCTGGTTTCCTGCCACACCTTTCTGAGTTTACGTTTCTTCATAATTGTTTGTTGAATTTGTGTTGGGCAATTATAAGTTGGATTGGTTGCCTTGATGGTCTCTGGAGTTGAGTTCCAGGCCGCTTGTTGTATGCTAAGTGAAAATTTAAAAATCGATTTTTACAACTTGAATCAGACCGTAAAAGTTTAATTTTCATTCTTAGCCAAAAATAAACTGCATCAGACGAATTTTCTCTTCAAAATACATAACAATACGTCGAAAAAAGGTGGGTTTTACAATAATTAATTTTTGCGGAAAAAAAATCAAAGGGAAATCCTCCGGTTTTTTTAAAATCCGAAAATTTGAAAATGGTGTTTTTTATTTTAGGCAACGCATTTTGATGCGTTTAATTCAAATTTTGCATTTTCAGGTGGCGGAAAACAAGGGAAAAGGTTAGAAAATCTAAAAATCTATTTTTACAACTTGAATCAGACCGTAAAAGTGTAATTTTCATTCTTAGCCAAACATAAACTGCGTTAGACGAATTTTCTCATTAAAATACATAAGAATAAGTCGAAAAAAGTGGGTTTTGCAATATTTCATTTTTGGCGTAAAAAAAATTAAAGGGGATCTACCGGTTTTTTTTTTTTTTTAATCCAACTAAAATTTTAAAGTGGTGTTTTTCATTGTCGACGACGTATTTTGATGCGTTTAATTCAAATTTTGCATTTTCAGGTGGCGGAAAACAAGGGAAAAGGTTAGAAAATCCAAAAATCTATTTTTGCAACTTGAATCAGACCGTAAAAGTTTAATTTTTATTCTTAGCCAAAAATAAACTGCATCAGACGAATTTTCTCGTCAAAATACATAAGAATACGTCGAAAAGGGTGGGCTTTCCAATTATTAATTTTTGAGCAAGAAAAAATCAAAGGGTAACCCCTTCTACAATCTATCGTATTTTTAAAATTCAACTAAAATTTGAAAATGGTGTTTTTCAATGTCGACGACGTATTTTGATGGGTGGAATTTAAAATTTGCAATTGCGGGTGGCGGAAAGCAAGGGAAATGGTACAAAATCGCTGATATAAGTGAAAATCCAAAAATCGATTTTTACAACTTGAATCAGACCGTAAAAGTGTAATTTTCATTCTTAGCCAAACATAAACTGCGTTATACGAATTTTCTCATTAAAATACATAAGAATAAGTAGAAAAAAGTGGGTTTTGCAATATTTCATTTTTGGCGTAAAAAAAATTAAAGGGGATCTACCGGTTTTTTTTAAATCCTACTAAAATTTTAAAGTGGTGTTTTTCATTGTCGACGACGTATTTTGATACGTTTAATTCAAATTTTGCATTTTCAGGTGGCGGAAAACAAGGGAAAAGGTTAGAAAATCCAAAAATCGATTTTTACAGCTTGAATCGGACCGTAAAAATGTAATTTTCATTTTTAGCCAAAAATACACTGCGTCAGAATACAAAGTACATAAGATTACATAAGATTACGTCGAGAAAAAGTGGGTTTTCCAATATTTAATTTTTGGGACAAAAAAAATTGAAAGGTGTTAATCTACGGTATTTTTAAAATCCGACTAAAATTTTAAAGTGGTGTTTTTCATTTTAGACGACGCGTTTTGATACCTAGAATTCAGATTTTGCATTTTCAGTTGGCGGAAAGCAATGGATATGGTTCAAAATCGCTGATATAAGTGAAAATCCAAAAATCGATTTTTACAGCTTGAATCAGACCGTAAAAGTGTAATTTTCATTCTTAGCCAAAAATAAACTGCGTTAGACGAATTTTCTCCTCAAAATACATAAGAATACGTCGAAAATAAGTTGGTTTTCCAATATTTAATTTTTGGCTTGAAAAAAATTCAAAGGGGTTAATCTACTGTTTTTTTTTTTAATAAGACTAAAATTTTAAAGCGGTGTTTTTCATTTTAGACAACGCATTTTGATGAGAAGAATCCAAATTTTTCATTTGCAGGTGGCGGAAAGCAAGAGATACGGTTGAAAATCGCTAATATAAGTGAAAATCCAAAAATCGATTTTTACAATAATTCTATTATCTATTATTAGCGGGGTAAAGTAAGCTTAGCTTGAGTCACAAATAAATAAGTAGTATCTACTTTTTAATCTGTCGCTTGAATGCAGGCTCATTGTTTTTTTACATACAGTCACTAGATAGATCTATCTAGTGACTGTATTTTTACATATTGTGAAACGCCACGTAGTGTCTTTAATGGTAACTAAATTAAGTAGTAGTCGTCGTGTATTTAACAGATTAGAGGTTATATAATCAACTAATACAAATACAAAACAAACTGATGAGTTAAAAACGCCATATACAATGTAAACAACGTAAAATGCATTTTTAAACTTAGAAGATGTAGAATGTCGCCCATGTTGGTGAATTACAGTGCCATCTATAGCTAATGTAAAACGCCCTGTAAAAATTACATGGGGTTGAGTTTTTAAAGGGTTTAAAAAATACATTATTTTTTTTATATCTTTTACGGTTTTCAGGGAAATAATAAGAAATTCCGTACTGAGACTTGGCAATTTTTCATCTAGTTGTCATAGATTATAATATATTCTCATTTATAGATTTCATAATTTGATATAAAATAAATGTTATATTTTACTAACTTATAATATTATGAAAATTATTTGTTATTTTATACTTATTTAACATGAATGATAACAAATCCTTAATTATGCTTTTTTATTTAACTTTTAAGCTGTGGTTAGTAATTCAAACAAATTGTCTTTGTAATTATATCCATTGTTAATACCACAAGAGGATGTGTTTTTGTGATGTTTTTAGTTTTATTTGTCAAGTGTCAACCATCCTAAAAAGCCCCCAATAAAAAATTGAAGGTTTGTAACAAAATTCAACAGACACCAAGGAAAATGGTGCAAAATCGCTGATATAAGTGAAAATCCAAAAATCGATTTTTACAACTTAAATCAGACCGTAAAAGTGTAATTTTCATTCTTAGCCAAACATAAACTTCGATAAACGAATTTTCTCATTAAAATACATAAGACGTCGAAAAAAACTGGGTTTTTTAATATTTAATTTTTGGGCAATAAAAATTCAATCTATAACGTTTTTTTCTAAATCTGACTAATATTTTAAAATGGTGTTTTTCATTGTCGACGACGTATGTTCAAGAGAATTCAAATTTTGCATTATCAAGTGGCGGAAAGCAATGGATATGGTTCAAAATCGCTGATATAAGTGAAAATCCAAAAATCGATTTTACAGCTTGAATCAGACCGTAAAAATGTAATTTTTATTCTTAGCTTAAAATAAACTGCGTTAGACGAATTTTCTCATTAAAATACATAAGAATAAGTTGAAAAAGAGTGGGTTTTCCAATAATTAATTTTTGGCTCAAAAAAAATTTCAAAGGGGCTAATCTACCGTTTCTTTAAAATTCGACTAAAATTTTAAAGTGTTGTTTTTCATTGTCGATCACGTATTTTGATGTACTTAAATCAATTTATTTTCATAGCACCCTACATACCTATGTGTAAATAATAATTAATAAATTATTATTATTGCTTGTTTAAATCTTACATTTTCTCGAATATTTTCTTTATGTAACCTTATGAAAATTTTATAGAGAAAAAATTGCAGATTGCGAAAATGTGAAAAAAAACATGTTGCCATTTGAAAAAAAAATTTAATGTTGACTTCATGTTTAGAGTTGAATAAAAAACTATTTAAACTTTTTCTTGTATCTAGTAAGATTTAAGAATTATTCACTGTTACCACTATCGGTGAACACACTGTATTTTAATAATTTATATTATGAAAATTATTTGTTATATTATATTTGTTTATATTATAAAAATCACACATTCGACCAGTGCGCACTTGACCATATTTTACAAATTAGCTTTGTACTTATTTCCATTGTTAATACCACAAGAGGATGTGTTTTTGTGATATTTTTAGTTTTATTTGTCAACCATCCTAAAAAGCTTCCAATAAAAAGTTGAAGGTTCGTAATAAAACTCAACAGAAACATAAACATTTTGAAAGTTACTGGTAGAGCTCGTGATTTCAAGAATTTTTATATCCAGTTAAAATGAAAAATACAACTTGGTTGCTACTACTCCAATTATTTATTTTGAATATCTTCTGCAATGAAGAACTTTTATCTAAGGTATGTTTTATATATTGTCGTGAAACGCCTTTAAAAATCATTTTTCCATCTTCGATTTAGATAAAATTAAGTCGAATTAGTAATAAATTTGTTCTAGTCAACTTTTATTTTATTACAATTTATCAAAGAGACAACAAATGAAAAAATTGTAACTTTAAACACAAAACAGATTTTTTTAAATTTTTGAAAAATTTAATTAATTTTGAATTTTAAAAATTACGCGCGTAGTGATTGTGATGTCGGGATTCGGTAAGTTATCAAAAATTGCACGATAAGGGGAAACGGAAAATTCGAGAAGAGAAAAAGTCAGTCGACGGAGAGTCGTGGAGTAATCAACGTTAAGTCGAGGAAAAGTAAACTTGGAGACGCCGAAGAAGTTGAGCTAGAAGGTCATCTTGGTCATAGTAGACCAAAGTGTGTGCATTTGGATTGTGTTGACAACTCAAATTTGTGAGTTAAGCTTGTATGACACGATGCATAATTTTGCATAAAATTTACATGTAAATGGTAACTAACCAATAGAAAGAGCGTAATAGAAGCCATCGGACGTTTTTCATTGGTTAGTGACCATTTACATGTATCGAAATTTTATGAAAAATTATGCATCGTGTCATACAGGCTTTAGTACAGCCTTTTTGATAATTTTTTTATTAATTTTGAATAAATAACAAATTAAAATTTTATAAATTTTATTATTAATTTCGACAAAGTTATTTTTGCCCATGCCACATTTGAAATATTATTAAACCCATGGACCTTCAAGAAGATTTGCGAGTGTTCCCGTTGCAATCTTTAGGTGTATTTCACCGATATCATTACAATATACAGTTATATTTATTAAAAAAAAAAAAAAAAGTTAAGAAATATTACTGTAGGTAGTACACTTTATTTCAGTTTCATCAACACCGCTATAAACTTAGAGACGTTAGGTTGGAATTAATAAGCTACAGTGAAAAGTATATCAATATGTGGGAAATTAAAACTTTTAAATACAACCGTAGCACTCCCGCCATAAATGGTACTGTGAACTTCAAAATTGCCGTAAAAGACAAACTCGAGGTAATGTTGTTTTTTTCTCCTAAAATAGAAGCATAGATAGAAGCACCTTATTGACTTTTTATTATTTTGTATTATTGTTTTTGAATAATACGCCATTTTCAGATCAAGCGATCAACAAGATATTTTAACCTAAAATTTAAAGTATTGACAAAACATACTTAAATTGTTTTGAACAACAAACAATGTGATATTTTGATTCACAATAAATTTTTCTGTATCTTCATGGCTTGTAGTAAAGGGGGCATTGATAATATACTGAAATAATATAATGTCGATTAAATATGAAGTTAGCGTAAAGTCAAATGTTACTAGAATGCTTTATGAAACCATGGATGTTTATATATTACTTATTATACTCTGTTTTATTTAAGAAAAATGTAAAATGTTTGCACTAAACGGATGACCTTTAAATGTTAACCAATGAAATTGCTTTGAATAAAGACTCACTCACAATAAGGAAATTATACGAGATTTAGTGTTTATTCAAAGCAATTTCATTGGCTAACATTTAAAGGTCATCCGTTTAGTGCAAACGTTTTACATTTTTCTTAAATAAAACAGAGTGTATATGGGTCATTCCACCAAATAAAATTTTTTTTGAAGTGCGAACCCCGCGGATTTTTTTCAAATTTTGTGGAGTTATTTTCTGTCTAAAGATTATAACTCACTGAAAAATTTAGCTCTTAATATTAAGTACTTTCGTAGTAATGATTTTTTGAATTTTGACAATTTTGAAATTTTTAACTTTTTCGTTAATTTTTTTGAAGTAGAAAGATTATTTATAAAAATACGAGAAGTACAGTTTTTTTTGTAAAAAATCCTCAGCTTTTCAATGAAGATATTAATTTTTTATTATAAGTAGCAAAAAACCCTCAAAATTTTAATTAAAGTAAAAAAATTGATTTTTTTGACAGTGCGGCAAGTTTTTTTTCAAATTTGATGTTTTTTTCTGAAAGCTGAGATTTTTTTACACAAAATATTTAATTTTTACGATGTACATATTTTTTGTTTAAGTACAAATAAATAAAATGTACGATCTTTACGATTAAAAAACTTTTATTTTTGAACATTACTCATATTGAAATTTTTTTTAAGATTTATTATGTTAATTATTTACTTTTTGTTCATAAAAAATTGTTTAATCACACTTTTTCGTATTTAATTTTAGATAATTTTTTTTTTAAATTATGCAGTAAAAAAGCTTGACAAAAGTTGTATCGCTCTTAACGATAAATTTCTATCACGATTTGGAATATTACTTAAATCTACTTACTGGAAAATCACTCAAGATCATACAATCCACCCTAAATATATTCAAGTAATATTCCAAATTGTGATAGTTTATTGTTAAGAGCGCCATAAATTTCGTTAAGTTTTATATACTGCATAATTTTTTTCAAAATATTATCTGAAATTAAATACGAAAGAGTGTGATTAAACAATTTTTTATGAACAAAAAGTAAATAATTAACATAATAAATCTTAAAAAAATTTCAATATGAGTAATATTCAAAAATAAAAGTTTTTTATTCGTAAAAATCGTACATTTTATTTATTTGTATTTAAACAAAAAATATGTACATCGTAAAAATTAGATATTCTGTGTAAAAAAATCTCAGCTTTCAGAAAAAAATATCAAATTTGAAAAAAAACTTGCCGCACTGTCAAAAAAATCAATTTTTTAACTTTAATTAAAATTTTGGGGGTCTTTTGCTACTTATAATAAAAAATTAATATCATCATTGAAAAGCTGAGGATTTTTTACAAAAGAAACTTTACTTCTTGTATTTTTAAACCGACTTCAAAAAAAGGAGGAGTTTCTCAATTCGTCTGTTTGTATGTTTTTTTTTTTAATGTATGTTCGGGCATAACTTTTTACAGAGTGATCCGATTTTGATGAATTTTTTTTTATTCGATAGAGTATACCTCCATGGTGGTCCCATTTAAATTTCACAAAAAAATTCCATTCGTAAGGGTAAAAAATAAGGGAAAATTGCACCCTTAAGGGTAGAAAATAGGGAATGATTGTTTTTCATTTATTGATTTTTCACTTGTCAACGTATTCTGTTGAAACTTGGCGTGGAGAAAAACTTTATATCGAGCAAATTAATAAATTAAGGTAGTAATTAGTAGATTTTAATCACTAAAAATTAAAAAATAAAAAACTTTTTAACAAAAAATTAAACCGACCTCAAAAAGGAAACTAATAGAAGTCGGTTTAAAAAAGCATAAAATAAATATATTACATTTTGAGTCTTAATAAGTAATGTAAGTAACTAATTTTGAGTCGGTGAAAAAAATCAACGATTACTAAATTACTTTAAAAAAATTATCAAAACAAAAGTCACTCACTCTGCACCGACTCAAACTTAATTACTTACATTGCTTATTAAGACTCAAAATGTAATATATTTGTTTTATGCTTTTTAGTTTCCTTTTTGAGGTCGGTTTAATTTTTTGTTAAAAAGTTTTTTATTATAAATAATCTTTCTACTTCAAAAAAATTAACGAAAAAGTTAAAAATTTCAAAATTGTCAAAATTCAAAAAATCATTACTACGAAAGTACTTAATATTAAGAGCTAAATTTTTCAGTGAGTCATTATTTTTATACAGAGAATAACTTCACAAAATTCGAAAAAAATCCGCAGAGGTCGCACTTCAAAAAACATTTTTCGTTATTCCGGGTTATAAATGACCTCTTTACGTACTTGTTTTGAGAACTATAAAAGAGGTTTTTTCTCAAAAGGTCACCTCAAGGGGGACCAACTCGAACATAAACCTAACTTTTATTATGTCCTAGGACTATAAAAACCTAACTTTATTAGGTCCTAGGACTTATAAAAACAGTCTTTGTTCGGGTACCTGCCCGAACGGGTTCATCCGTTCGGGTGAACTCATGTTTATCGCTTAGGTTTATTATTAATAACTTGACAAATGACTTGCAACCTTCACGCCATCTATCGATAGTTATCTCAGAGCAAAAAAATCGTGAACTTTGTGGGATATTATCCCCAAAATAACGAAATTACGACACCTTTAGTTAAAAAATTGGCAATTAAATTAAGTGTTACTTTATATTTATTTACAAAATCATAGATTTAGATAATATCCGACAAAATTCGAGATTTTTTTTGCAATAATTGCATAACGTGACCATCCGTCCGTCATTTCAACATGCTGTCCGTCAGACCAAATTGTCCGTCATTCGGAAATTTCAAAAGAAAATCATCCTTTTTAGCAACAAAGAGACAAACATTGATAAATGACTTGCAAGCTTCACGCCATCTATCGATTGTTATTTTAGAGCTATTATATAAAATCGCGAATTTTGTAGGATATTTTTCCCGAAATAACGAAAAATTGTTCATATAACTCGGGCGATAAGGGTTTTCACCCTTCGGTCGATTATTCACTCGCCGCTGCGCGGCTCGTCTCATAACCTGTCGACCTCAGGAATGAAAAGAGTCCCTTTATCGCCCTAGTGATATAAACTACTATTATTTGGTGGAATGACCCATATATTACTTTATATAAATATGAAACTGGCTATTAGCACTGCGATGATTCGAGTTCCACCTTGTTTTAAAGTAAGATTATACATTTTTAGTTACTTATACAAGGTTACAAACTTTCAAGCAATCAGTATCGACGCTTTCCGATTCGTTTCCAAGTAAATCTTAGAAAGACTGCTGAATCCAACGCATTGGGAATAAAATCAGTAATAAACTGTGGTAACATTCCATCAAATTTTACTTTTGAAAAGGTCTTGTAAATTAGTTCTGGTGGTAAAAAGTATCTAAAGCTTTTAATTTTTAGGGGGTTACATATCACACCTGCAACTTTGTTTTAGATGAAAATCGTTTTCCACCACTTATTCCCACAGGTAGTTACAGAATGAATACAAAAGTCCTCTATGTGAATGAAGAAGTAGCGCTAATGCATTGTTATTATGAAATATACACACCAATTGCATACCCAAAGAATTAAAAGCTGTAAAGTTCAAAAATGATTACCACCCTTTTACTGATTTATAAAGTCGATGTTAAAATTTTAATTGCTGGTAATTTTGACGACCAAAGTATGACGTAATAATTTTCTTATTTTATTAGATTAGCTACCTTAGAAAATAAAAAACAACACCTTAAAAATAAAAATGACATAAGCGGTGGGTCTGGGGGTATGCAATACCAATCAGCCGCAAGTAAGCAAAAAGTTGTTTTCTCAAGAATTAAATTTCTGTCATTACCAATTTGATAAAGATAAGAATTTGATTAAAGCTTACAGCTTTAAAAAGCTCGCTTTTCAATATAGCTGTGCGCTCAGTAACTGATCATTTTCGAGGCTCGGTCAGTAATATACTATTCTAAAACCCCGTTCACACTACATGATTTTTGATATTATAGAAGTTATGGCTTTTATGATTAGCTGTTGTGATGGTATGATTTTACCCATGACTTTTCTTATGACTAAGTCATATGAGAAATGATGTAGTGTGAACTAGCTTTAAGGCAATAACGAAGCAAATTTGATTCTTGAAAAGCCATCTTGTTACTTCTTTTTACTGGAGGGTATTCCATACCCCCCAGACCCCCCGGTTTCTTCACGTTTTAAGGATCTAGCAAAACTTTACCTTAAAAAATAAACGGAACACTTAAAAATGAGATAGAATTAACTATTGTGTAGTTTATGTTCCTAAAAAATCTTCCCCTCAACTGAGGGGAATTATACACTTTTGAAATTAAACGATCTGAAAAACGGGGGGGGGGAGGTTGAAAAGTTATATATTGTTGTGTAAGGATAAAAATTATTTTTTACAAAGGTTATAAAATCGTCATTACTTAGTTTCAGGAAACTAAAAATAAAATTTAATTTTCAAAATCCCCGCATAGATGAGGTTAAAAAAACAAAATGTCAAAGGTCACTTCTCATAATAGAATATTTCTGCTTCATTGTTTTTTCGCTGTTTAATAAATATTGTGAAATTTATTTTGTCTTGACGATGTTTTTAATTTATTGTATAAATAAATATTCAACATTTTAAAATATTTTTGGTTTGAATGGTGAGCGGGAGGGGGGGGTTGTAGCGTAATCTGAACCGCTCGTCATGGACGCTTTTTACCCTCCCTCGTTACGGTTGTGTAGTTGCGTCAACCTAAACAGAACAACCATAATAAGAGCACGGTGACCAGAGGCGTGACCAACAAACTTTTTTCAGGGGGTAGTAAACCCAAATTTGCCAACTGAATTAATTCAAAATTAAAAACTTTTTGTAAATTTAGACAAAAAATTGCCAAATTGACAAACTTTAAAGTGTTTTTACCTTAGACCATTTAAACTTATAGACACGCCTTGATTGTCGTCACTGGTGGGGTAAATGCTAAGATATACCTGTAAATACCAACTATAAATGAAAAAAATAGTTTATTTTAGTATACCGTTAATATAAATCTCGATAGAACCCCACCAGTGACGACACACATGTTTGCTTCAGTTTCTATTCAAGGAGAGATAGGAAAGGGCGTGTCTATAAGTTTATATGTTCTAAGGTTTTTACCAACTTTCTACAATATTGGAGGGAGGGAAGCTCTCCCTCCCATGGGCACGTCCCTGACGGTGACCACTTGATCTAGCAATATTTTATAATATCTGTACTTTTATTATTTTGTGACCTATATACAATAACTTTTTATTTTGTAAAAATACTTGTGTAGTTTATTATCAATAAAAATTTACATCTTATCAAAATTTAATTTTCTAAAAAAGTATTGGTTATCAGGGCCGTCGCGCCCATATTTGTGCAAAACACATGGGCGGCCAAAAACAATTTAAGAGGCACCGGCAAGTCAAGTGCCTAAAAAGTGAACCAAGTTTAAAAGAAATCGAAAAGTACCCCTAGAGACGGTCAAATAAATTGGGGATAGGCTTGTTCGTCTAAAATTACAGATTCCTCCTTTATTATATTATAACAATCAATAGCTTGAGATTCTTGCTAAATGTGATGAAAGAATGAATAATATGTTATTTTATTTTTAAGTTTTAATGATCAGAACTATCTAATCTGATCTAATAAGAGAAAAAGTTCACTTTCAAATTTTTATATTGAACCATCGGATCACAGATCCAATTGAATAAACTAGGATAACCGTACTAAAGTACATTTTTACTAATATGTATAAAATTTCTGACCCTGTAAGAAGTGATTCTGCAGCTTCAGTTAAAACTGAACGAATCTAAAGTTTAGTTTTCAATCCATTTTGTTGGTAAAATGAAGTTTTTATTGTGAAGCAGCCAAGTTGGATTCTGTATTTATTGTGGAGAGCAAGATTTACACGCATTAAGGCCTCTAAATCGGTCCCATTGTATAATACTACCTCAGATTTTCAGCTTCACCCCAATCTAGTCATTCCCCAAGTCACTCCAGCTGTAGAATGAACTTGAGAATTTTGGTAGGAAAATTCTGATCATCTTGGGCCTAAAGTCAAGACAGATCCTCTTGAATTTTCATCTCAGCTTTGTTCCCCTTACTCTTCAAGTACTCTTAGCCTTAGAGTTCCTCTTCATCCTAGACTTTCCCACCAAGTCTTTTCCATTCTTTTCTCACCGAGTTCCATTTCATCAACTTGAGCTTCCTCTTCAAATTCCTCTCCACAGTTTCAGCCAAACTTCATGCACTGTAGTGCACCCTATAATATGCTTTAACTCTGAAGGTCTTTTGCGTCCAATCTCATCCACTTCTCGAATTCTTTAGCTGGCTCCGGCTTCGCGATTTCGCCATTATGTCTGGGCCCATAACCTATTAGATAATTGGAACGCCAAATTTATTTTACATATAAAACTAAATTACAATACATTTACATACTATTGACAAATTTGTAAGTTGATACACAACTCATTTTCTTGTAAGTGCAATAGTTTTTGCTGCTTAAACCACTTAAACGTTGCCGTTTGGCACTAAAAACACCGCAATTAACATAGATTAAAAAAATAATGAATCAAATTTGAACTACTCAAAAAGATTTGCCTTCACTGTCCTAGAAAGTTGAAAAAAAGGAATAAAATGGAAGGTTTAAAAAAATGCATTGTACAACATAGAATTTAATTAGGTACTTCTTAAATGGATATAATTTGTAACACTTAGATAATTGAGTGTGTACATAACATTGAATGTGAGCTGAACGAGCATGTGTAACTTAACATTCTTTGTAGACAATAAAATAACGTTTGCTCTTTGATCCTAAACATCAGGTTATTCGATTACTAATTGTACTTTTGTTGTAGAAATGTATAAAAATTGTTACAGGAATTATTAAGACGAGTAAAATTGAGTAGAAAAGTTAACAACTTAAAGTTGAACAAAATAATAATTAATTTAAAAATGAAAGTTTCAATCATTTCGAGTAGGTAAATGAACACTTGGGCCACAACCGAATCCTAAAGTTACAAAAATTACACGTGCTATCGTGAGCACACCACATATCATACGCACATATATAAAATTGTAAGAGTCAAACTATGTGTTAAAAATTTACTTCAAGATACAACATTCATATAAATAGTTCGATAAATATGTTAAATATATATTTATTCATAATAGGAAAATACGTAAAAAATTATTATTGACTCGAGATTGTTCCTCTTACTTTTTTAATAAATCTTTGGTATGAATTATTAATTTAATTTGTATGGTAGAAATTTGGCATTTTCAATTGTATGTGCAATTTCTAAAAACCTTTGTAGATCTAACTTTAAATATCATGCATAATTATTCGAGTATTCAAGCGGATGCAACATTTATTCAGCTGCCTAACAATAAAAAATAATAAATAGATATCCATCAAGGCTAACAAACTAAAGTAGTGACTAAGTTGCATATCAAAAGCTAATAATAACAACAGATCAGTCCGTGTAATGTGAAAATAATCAAATATTCGAGTGAGTCAAAAGCCAAAATCGTATTATCCTCTAGGAAAAATAATGTAAACAAACTAAAAACTAATTGAGCTTAAAACGATTTCGGCTGCTAAAATAACACAGTGCACATTTTTCATAACAATAATGTTAATATACAAAGGACAGAATAATAAATTGCCACTTTCTAAGGCATCCTATGCTCTGTCCCTTTAAACCGTTTCGTACTCTTTACGAATTGAACGAGCCAGGCAGCAAGCAAAAACGACCCCAATTAACTGTAACAGAAGAATTTATTTATTAACTAAAATAGCAGACAAAATTAACGACATACCTGAACTAAAGCTATACCGACGCCCACGCCACCGATGAGGGATCCGTACTGCATAAACGCACTTTTTAGTTCATTGAGACAAGATTTTTTGAACTTATTGCTTGTCCCTATTACACAGTTACCGCCTTCCGGTATGTCAGGACAGCAAGTATGAGGCAGGGTCTTGTTGTGGAAAACGTCCTGCCAATCTTCAGCGCCTTTCATTCCGCAGCAGCTTAACTAAAAAAAAAATTATATAGTCACAAATTAAATACCTCCCGCGCTGCTGCCTTGTAGTAAAACGTCGACTTGCTCAAGGGTCGTGAGTCTGGAATACTTCCCCCCCCCAGCCAGGCAGGGTGAAAAAGTTAAAAGCTATTGATGATAATAAATAAATGAACCAAATTAGAGAGGCGTCTATGAATGACACAGAAGCGGAGGAGCATTCTAGCAAATTATTATATTAGATTTGAATTTTGAAGTTAAAATTTTGGGGAAGGTAAGATTATTTTGAATATAAAATCTATATTTCCCACATCGAATTTACGTGTTCTTAACAAGGCCAAACCCCGTAATTCGGGGGTAATTTGTGATTGGAGGGTATTCCACACCCCCCAAACCCCCCGGTTACGAAGTTCAAATTTATTTATCAGAAGTGTCGTGGTGTTATGACCGGGTGAAATAGGTAGGTTAGTTTCAAGTGTTATGGACGAGCTGCATGTCATTACTGTAGGGAATTGCAATATGTATCAAATATGAAGAAATGTATCCGAGACCGGGGGGTCTGGGGGGTATGGAATACCCCCCAGGCGGTAGTAAATAACAAGATGACAAGGCGACTTACTAAAATAAAAAACGACAAAACTTCGATTCTTACTAAGTCGCTTTGTTACATACTTGTATCTGGGGGGTATTCTATACCCCCCGGTCTTGCATACATTTCTTCACCTTTTTTACACATATTGCGATGCCCTACAGTAATGGCATGCAGCGTCTCCCTAGCACTTGAAACTGTGAGCTAACCCAAAACTTTACTATCTCAATACAACTTTTCCTCTCTTTTACGGGGGGGGGGGGAGTGATTGTTATTACAAGAAAGAAACGTTTTTGTACAAAATCTGGTAGTTATAAAAAAAAAATTTACGAAATCAAACATTCCTGTTTAGGTAGGGAGGATCGTCCGGGACGCATTTGGTTACCGTTTTCGATTTTGTTCATCGTTTTCTTTACGTCCGTGACCTTCAG
Organism: Rhagonycha fulva; assembly: GCA_905340355.1. NCBI lineage: Eukaryota > Metazoa > Arthropoda > Insecta > Coleoptera > Cantharidae > Rhagonycha > Rhagonycha fulva. Next base: position 22,354,136 of record HG996559.1, on the reverse strand, counting down.
TTCTACATCATTACAAAGATAATCGCTGTAGCACAGAAGAAATTAATAGACCTTTAAAACCGCTAACTTGCGTAATAATACACGTGTCATCAGGTGATGTAGGGATTCCCTCGTGTGCTTAAAAGTGTGTGACACTTCTTCGTAGATCGGATCTAATCTCAAACTGTAAGTCTCCTATCAATGTAAGCACTTAACACCTACACATTTAAATGAAGATGATTATATAGGACGTAATCCTAAATGACGAAAAAATTTCTAATTTCAATAATTTTATTTTGACATCTTGTAAGCTGGCGCCGGGGAGGAGGGGAATTTGGAACCAGAGTTGAGATATGTGGTCGAGTTAGAATAAATTGATGTGAACAAGTTAGATCTTAATAAGTTAGTTGTTTAGCCATCTTAGAATAATAATAATAATTAGTACCCTTATAACAACGTAAAACCAATGCTCTTGGTAGCTTAGTTGGTTAAGCGCGCATATTCACGCAAAATCTAAATATTTTGAAGATGAATTGAGGAACACATTTTTCAGCGCTTGCGTTTTTTATTTTGATATTTAGCATGATGATATTTCCCCCCCCCCCCCCCCGGTGAACAATCAAGCAATTATCTGATCTGAAGTATCAAAATGAATGCAGTTTAAATTGATCGATCAGAAGCCACAAAATTAAAGTAGAAAGATAATTTAAAAAAAAAGTCCTTGTGCATTTTATAATTTTCGTGTAGCTGTCCGTCATCGACTTAAAGAGCTCCTTAAATATTGTCGGTTATTAAAACATTAGAGTGCTATGGACGAGCTGCAGGTCATTACTGTAGGGCATCACAATATGTGTCAAATGTGAAGAAATGTATGCGAGACCGGGGGGTCCCCAGGCGGGAGTAAATAACAAGATGACAAGGCGACTTATTAAAATAAAAAACGACCAGTTTGATTCTTAATAAGTCCGCCTTGTTACATAGTTGCTCCTGGGGGGTATCGAATACCCCCCACACCCCCCGGTCTTGCATACATTTCTTCATCTTTTACACATATTGCGATGCCCTACAGTAATGGCATGCAGCTTCCCCCTAGCACTTAAGACTGTGAGCTAACCCAAAACTTTACCATCTCAATACAACTTTTTTTCTCTTTTTACGGGGGGTGGAGGAGATTGATTGTTATTATAAAGAAACAAAAGTTTTTGTACAAAATCTTGTAGTTATGGAAAAAAATTACGAAATCAAAATTTCGTGTGTAGGTAAGGTGGATCGTCCGGGACGCATTTGGTTACTATTTCCGATTTTGTTCATAGTTTTCTTTACATCCGTGCATGGCGTCCATTAGGGGGGGCAAAATGGTCAGCTGCCCCCCCCCCCGCTCTTGGCTGCTTAATTTTTTTTAGACATTTCACCAGCCTAAGTTTTTAAAATTTTCTAGAACTTGCGGTTTTAAGTGATTAAAATTCTTTTATAATCTTTATAAAATTTTTTTATTTTGCCCTCCCCCCCTGAAAATAATCCTATGGGCTCCCATGTGTCCGTGACCTTCAGTTCTACATCATTACAAGGATAATCGCTGTAGCACAAAATAAATTAATTTATGGTATAATGACCGGGTGGTCTGGGGGGTATGGAATACCCCCCAGGATGAGGGTGAGAGTTGCAAATACAACTGAACGTTCAAATAATATTCCAGTTAACTCGACAATATTTTAAAAAAATGTACCTATTTATTAGTTTTTAAATTTAGTGTATCGTCCATAAAGAAATTCCATGCGTAGGAGGGAGGGGTCACAGATGTGACTACCACAAGGTACCTAGCTCAACTCCAAACATCCTCATAAGGGTGGTACATGGTTAAACGTTACAATATTTGCAGTTTTGCTTTGTTATTTCCTCTTCTTCCATTGTACAGTATTAAAAACAACAGATCATCTATCGCTAGGGTTTCCAAACTTTATGTTACTTCGCCCCCCTCAGTGCCGGATTAGCATTATAGAAAAATTAGCAAATATTGCTACATGCTCTGTGGCCAGCAGAAAAAAGGTAATTTTGAGCAAAACAAAGGGTAAAAATGTCATTCCTATTCCCGAGAAGACTTTGATAAAATTTGTACTGGTTTAATTCGGCACTGGCTCCCCGTGAAAAAAATCTAATCTTGGCGCACCCCCCTTTTATTTCTCAAAATAATATCCTTATAAATATTATAATATTTTTTTTAAATATTCAACAAAATTTCGCGTTTACCTTTGCAGCATTCCGAGCCACCCAGTGAGGTGCGTCACCCAGTTTGGAAATCGCTGATTTATTGATAATAAAAATAACCCAAAAAGTATTTAAATAATCGAAAATATTTAAATAATAACAAATAATGCGAAAAGCAATACGTATTGGTCGTGACGTTGCACGCTTTTTTACATACATGTGCGTGACCTAAACCAATAGCGACGTCAATAATGCGTATACATGCCACGTTACCTGTTGGTCTCGGACACGCACATTCATACAATATAACGCGCACATTAACTAATGATTTTAAAAAAATTTCGACAAGTGCTGGGATCTTATCTTTAGATTTGCGGTTTCGACTTGGGCGGTGGCGCCATCTTTAGGACTTTTCATTCACCGAATGTCTATCTGCTGACCTACGTAACATTATAAATCTTCACTTCTTGGTTTCTGGATCAAAGTGCCACTTTTCATTCAGCAACAATAAAAGATGGGGATAAATAAATTAAAATAAATAGGTGTTATTAGGGGTTGTCCGTGCTGAGAGAGATCCAAGTGAGAGTGTTAGGTAAATTTTCGAGTTTTGTAAGAAATGTGTACTTGAATATAGTATTTAATTTCTTAGCACTTCCTGTATCGAGAAGACCAACTGTGACAAAGGGGGGGGGATAAAGTGGTCAAATAATCGGAAAAAAAGTTGTGGACGTCCTTTATAGACCAATCAAGTCCATAAAATTCTGCACTTTTTTTTGAAAACCTGTAACTTTTACAGGGTATACAACAAACATAGGTGAGAATTCAGTCATTTTTACAATAAAGTTCAAGAATTAATAATAAAAAAATTGTATTGTAAATATTTTTAATTTTGACAAGCAACAATTAAGTACCTATGATTTTTTAAGAAATAATAGTTAAAACTTTTATTCCAACTTGAGGATTAACTTTTAAAGAAGCCCAAGAAAATTAAAATCGGTCAACTTCTGTAAAACTAGAAATCCTGAACTTAGAAGATCCACGAGACCTTTTAAGTCCATGATAGAATAATCCTAACAGGATTAAAAAATTTCAGTTTATCAATTTATTAAAATTATCAAAATGATTTCTTTGACCATGAAAAAATATCCCATAATACAATAATTATTGTGGTTCATTCCTCTCATAAATCACTGTAATTTCGCGAGCCAACAATTTTTAGTATACAACGAAAAAAACACAGTGTAAATTTAGAAGTTTGATAACCTTCACCTGTGAATCAACATTTGTTTTCAGAGAAAAATCACGCAAAAAAGTAATGTAAACAAATTTGTTTTTAATTTCAGTTTGATTGGGGACGAATTAAATTACTATAAAAATAAATATTCAAGATTAATTATTATTATCGCATCGGGAAAACATAACCCTATCATAACAATACTCGCCGTTTCAGAACATTCCAAAAATTTCATTTCAGTGAGGTCACTTTATACATAGAGTTGTGGGGTGGGGGAGGGGGGCAAAGATTGTGACAAAATGAGAGGATCAAAAAATTACGGACGACCACATATCAAATTTGAAAAATTATAAAACAATAACTTTTACAGCTCATTATTGAGTAGCGACGTAGGCGATTTTTTGAAACCATTAAATTAAATCAATTCGTTTTGATCTACCTACTATATGCCCAAGTAGCATTTTGAACTAAAATGCTGTTGCAAATTTTTATGCCTACTTATTAGTTAGTTTGCCGATTAATAACTGACTGATGGCTTGCATTAGGGTCTAGCTGACAGCCAGCAAAATTGCTGTTAAATTGCAGGAATATTGCTAAAATGTAGCGCACTATTTCTATATTGATTGTCAAGTTTCGATTTTTCACGTTTGATTCGCCCCGGTTTTTGCATTTTGTTGACGGTACGTGTGCTAGATGTAAATACTTCCAAGAAGGTTTAGTATGAGGAGCGGGAGAGAAAGAGTCAAGTGAACGGGCTATAGACCGGACTCAAACCGACCACAATTTATCAGACTCCATGGTTCAAAACCCACGTAAAACTGTAGGTCCTACAAGAGGTGATAGCCCTGTACTGCAAAAACCCGATCATATGTTCAAGAAATTGTGCTGAAATATTGTAAAACCAGCAGTCACTCCATCTGTTGACAACTCGATGCACGTAGGCGACAGATTAATGTACAATAGCCATCCAGAAGAAGATCCCCCTAACGTGGCTAATGCTGACCATTTGGATTTTGGCCCATTTCGTCTAAATTTACGAATTTTTCGCAAAATTTTATGTTCACATTTGAAATTTACACCCTGAACTACCATAATTTAAATAATTTTTTTTTTTTAAATTGTGGACCAAATTCCAAGTGGGGGTCCTCACCCCCATTGCCCTCTGTAGACGTTCTCTTAGTAGTAATTAAATTAATGCCAGTCCGCCCCTAAATGAATACTTTTGTCCATAAAATTACAAATACCCCAAATGCTGTCCTGCCTCTGCAGGATTATTATTCAGCATTCTCGGTGAGCCCAGTCCACCCCTGTGGGGTGGTAACCAAGGTTACAGCCAGAACTTTTTAAAAAAAATGAACGTCTATTTTATCAAGCAACCTAATCAGGTGAATCACCTTTAGCATGTGGGTGAGAGTTATGTCTACCGACTCATTTGTCTAGTAAGCAATTAAGTTATAAAAGAACAAATTAGCTGAAGTTTTACTTATGATGCAAGTTTACAAGCGCAACATTCTTGAAACAATGACACATTTATTTACTTTATGATAAGAAAGTTATTTTATCACCGATGATAATGAAATTTTGTTTACCTCATGTTGCATGATATCCCAGGAACGTTTGATGTCTGGCTTGGTGGTGTATTCGTACATGGTGGCATTGAGACGATTCTCCAACATTCCTTCAACTTCACTACGACGAACGTATCCAACAATACCTGCGGCTAACTCCAAGCTGAAGATGATCATCAAGAAAACTGAAAACTGACAAAAAGGTGTAAAATTGATGAAATATTCAAAACTAAAATTTATTACTTACCGAAATTATCATACAGTGATTTTCTCTGACAGCACCACAACATCCGAAAAATGCGACGATGAAAACAATAACTCCGACAATAATCAAAACAATTGGAGAAGAACCAAATCCAGGATCCACAAATTCCGAATAATGGTAATACAGGGCATGGATAATCGCCCCAACTGTTAAAATCGCAATCCCAGATATCTAAACACACAAAAACACAATTTTGAATTATTAATTCAAAAATCGAAGGGTTGAAGTGTCTCATAAAAAATGTAAATAGGTACACTTTCGGTAATTTACTTACCGCAAACAACAGGTTAAAACAAAAGAGTAAATATTTAACACACGTCATTCCCGCCGACACCATTTTTGCAATTTAATTTAATAAAACGAACACTTGGATAATAATTATTCTGCTTTTTATAAACTTTTAATAGATACGACGCAACACGCGATGCAATCGCAAACTCCTTCTTTCGCTTTGACCCCAATTTTCTTCGATTATGTGGAAAAAGATACAATGCGTCCCCACCATAAATTTTATCGCAGGCGGCGCCATCCGGTGAGAAAACTTAGCAAAAACAAATTCGATCTCGTTTGTTGTTTTCAGCAACCTTGATTTTTTAAATTTTATTATCCGAAAATTAAAACTTTATTTTTGTATCACGATTTACGAGTCGGCAGGGCCGGATCGAGAAAATTTTGAGAAATATTTAAAATTTTTTTTATTTGAATCGGTGATTGATCATTCTCCTAACGACAGATTCATATTTTAATGTTCACCTTGTGTAGTTAGGGGGTGGGATTTGTAATATTGCGTAATATTGAAGCTGTTTAAATCTCTATTTCGAATTATCGATTAAAATGTTAAATATTTGCAATATTTTGCAAAACGTAAATTATGACACCCCCTAATAATTTATCCATCAGTCAGTTAACCTGTAACTGAAAGTAACTTGAAAATTTTTACGGGAAATTTAATTTATTAGTCCGTATATATGTAGTTGTTAGGCCGCCCTAATTCAGCTCGAACTAGTTAATTCTCTTACGTATACACTCAAGTAAGCGAAGGGTAATCCGACCTAACGGTATAGTTCGCCCCGAGTTAGACCGAACTAAAAACGTGGACTGGAAAGTTAGATCGATCTTATAATGGAATGTAGACGCCTTAGCTCAAACTAAGCGCAGGTTGACCTTGGTTTTCAGTTCGAACTAATTTAAAACCGAGCTTGCTTAGATAGCTCTAACGTTAAGCTCGAGCTAACGATTGCGTGTAAACCTGGTAGGATTCACATGGCAATTTCATTACTAACTTCACACTATCACTAACTTTAGTGTCAATATAAATCAATAGAATCAAAATTTCCTAGAATTGCGCACAGTATGGAGTGACACATTTTGGATTCAGAACAATAATAATCTTTTTAAAGTCTATTTCATTTAACAGGTCCGTGGATCCATGAGGAGGGATGGGGTAAACTTTCTCTTCTATATTTGTCGGCAGTTAGTAAAATCACTTAAAAATTGGCAACTTTTGAGAGATTCCACCAACAAAAAATGGCAAATTGAGGCTGCACCCCCCCTCCAAGATAATTAAATCAGTCCCTGAGACCTATACAATAGATTATCGCAACAGATTTATTACAATCTAACAGGAGAAAAGGTGGTAAGTATAGCCGAAGACTAAACGATCACATCAATGGTTAAAATTTTGTAGGTTTAACCTCTTGGTGCTAGGGGGTATTCCATACCCCCCAGACCCCCCGGTTCTAACACCATGCCAGATTGACAAATCTATTTGAAACGGTTGTGATTTAATAATAATAAGAATCAATGATAACTATGTTGGTCTCTTTACCGGGGGGTTTGGGGGGTATGGAATACCCTCCAAGAATTTTTGACGGAGTTCCGGGGTTGTGCTGATGCCAAATCAAATGGTAGTTGGCAGAATTCTCAAAAGTTAGACATTTATGGTAAAAATCACTCAAAAATTGGCAACTTTTGAACGATTTTACTAAATGATAAAGAAAATTTGCTTTTAAGATTTTTAATTAAAAAAAAAACAAAAAGATCTAGCAAATTTTAATTATTAAGACAGTTGGCAAATAGAGGATATTATACCCCCCCCCCGCCCAAAGTTGGTTGAATCCGTCCCTAAAGCTATAAAATAAACACCCGCAACTAAATTATTACAACTCCCCCCCCCCCAAACGAATCTGCAGACCCAGGGCCGGATTGGCCTGGTCGGCTAACTGGCAATCACCGGTCAAATTGGAACCAAGCGAAAATAAGTAAAAAAAACTTGAGGTGTACTCAGTTATTGAGCATTTAGGGCCAACAGAATTTTATAGCTGGTGGGGTCAATCACTAGCCATTCTGGCCCTGTGCAGGCCGAACAGCTATGATAATATCCGGGTGATCCTTTCTATTTAGATACTTTTTACTAAAATTTAATTGATTATTTGCTGCATATATTTAAAAATTAGATTAAATTTTAACCTCCTGACCTTAGGATGTACTCCATATCCCCAAAATCCTGGTACTACCAATATGTTGATGTATCACTTTGAAACGGTTGCCATTTAATAAAATAATGAAAAAGATTGGGAGTATGGAATACCCCCCAATCATAGACGAAGTTGAGAGATTTGAATTTGCTAAGTGGGAAATATAAGTTTGTGGTACTCCCAATTTTATTACATTTTATAAACAACAATACAAACAAGGTAATAATGGCACCTCATTTTAAAAAGTTCAATTTTGTATCAGTTACAATTTTTTCTGCTTCCAGAATTTCTTAAAATTGATTCAGTTTGATGCCATAGTGGCTATAGATTGCTTCGCGGCTAAGGCCTTGAAGACAACGGTGTGCGAGAGGGGAGGGGGGAGTTTTCTACACCATTTCCAGCTTTCATTCAGAAAGCATCAATTTTATGAATCAGATTTATCAGTACTTCCGGCTCCCGCTGCCCGCCATCTAAATGGGTGGCCGTAAGTGTTGGCTAATCTGAATTACAATTGACGATTTTTGAGCTTCTGTTAGTGACGCTTGACCTTTAGCTTCAAGAGAGCTCGAGTATGACTCGATGGTTTTTCTTTAATAACTCGAAAACGGTGAAGAATATCAAAATGTTAAGAAGACCAAAAGTGTTCAGCGTTAAAAAACCAACAGTTCTTGCTTTAAATTTTTTTAATATCTTCCTCCATTTTTGAGAAAAACTGATAGAAGTACGATGTAATAAGAGTAAAATAAGAAGAATGATTAGAGATTATTTTAGAGCGACACGAGATCCGGAAATTTTCCCCAAACTTCTTTGCATCCGGTAGCTTACTAGGCTGTCTTAAGCCCTGGTTTTTTCTTTTAATAGACCAATTTATCAACTCAAGGGGACCGACGGCTTTATTTATTTAAATTGTTCCTTCAAATTTAATTTTCTTGTCTCTTTCAATCATTGTAGGGGCTGATTATTTGACCTATTACTTGATTAAATTGACATTTTACTATAAAAGAAATTAAAAAAATCTCCGATAATTCAATCAATTTAAATAATTATGATTTAAAAAAACTAATGGTAATAGTTAGTATAAGCGGAAAGTCTAGTTTGATGAAATTGGAGCTTCTCAATTTATTAAATCCATAACGTTCATTTATTTAAAAGTTTGACCTAAATAAACGGTTTGCATGTGAGTAACCTCATAAAGCAAAAGATTTATACTTATTGAAAATTTATATAAATAAAACCTTTCTTATGAATAGATAAAAATAGTTCGATTTTTAAAATTAGCTCTTTGTAGTTGTTTCATGCAATGTACTGTTGCTAGAACTCACCTAGTGACCTCTATATTTGCCTCTATCCAAATTGACTTTTTTATAAGATAAAAAAATGACTGTAACCTTCTGTTGCTAAGCAACGGTAAACGCTCTGGTTACTAAGGGTAACGTAATTTGGTCGTCCTGGAAGCAAATGTAAGCTTCCGCTCACTGACGCTAAGCACTTAGCATAAAAGTTATAGATTCGCCTTTCACCAAATAATTTGAATATTAAATTATTTATTTTAGAAAATCGAAATTAAAGTTTGTATTTAACAATTGCGTTCGCTATTTTCCTTCAAAGCATAGCATTCAATAGCCCTGTTTTCCAGACCATGTGAGGGCGTGTCAAGTAAAATTTAATGTTGAATTATTTAATAATTCTAAATTTTATTAAATTGAGTAAAGAATTTAACAAATAAAAAGATTATTCACCTTTAATATAATTTTGAGTTGCCTTGTTGCTACAAAAAAAAGGGAAATTTAAAAGTTAAATGCAATATTACAATCAGCCTATAAATGTTGTATAAGATGCTGTTTTATAAACCTGTTAAATCCATTTTCGCAAAATACTGTTGATTCTGAAAAACAAAATTATCAAAAACTTGAAAAAATTCCACTTTGGACGAGTGAAGAGGGGGGGTTATAAAAAATACTGTGAGGTTTCTATAAATTACTTTATTGTTTTTTAAAAGTACCTTTAACCAAGTATTATTTATTGTATACACAAAAATCACATTGTATTTACAAATTGTTCTGCAAAACTTAACATTTAAGTATTGCAAAGCAAAAATAAACAAAAATCACACAACTTTTCATCAAGATGTGACAAATCTTGATCAAATTTTAATGCAATTTTAAATAAACAAAAACTTACTTTATTGCTTTCCTCCTTTTGACCAAAACTTGAATTCACAACCAAAGTATAGTTTAAAAATTGTACTCCACAATAAAAAGTTTTATACACAAATAAAATTTCAGGTTAATTGGATAAGGCAAAAGAATTATAGAACTTGTAGTGTGACAACCTGAGGTACAATCTACACAAATATTTACAGTCTAAAACAATGTTAACAATAAATAATTATAAAAACAGCTTAAAATCTTTTTTTATATTAAAAAAAAATAAAATAGAATGGACCGCACGTCTTTTCATTGATTGCTTCCTTCCATATTTTTTAAATAAGTACAAATTTTGTTGTTTTGTATATCCTGTGGGTAGTATTAGTGACGTAAGCAAAAGTTAAAAAATTTGTAACCACTCTTTTTAATTGTTCAAGTTTTCTGTGAGCGACACTTTCAAAAAAATTACTATTCTTCCAACGAATGTCAAAGCTCTTTGAGTAACGTTGATTTAGCATTTTTGAGCTTATCTAAACGCTTTAATAGGTGAGAGTTTGATGTTTCCAATTCTTCCGCCTTGTTTTGAGCTTCGCGGGCCTATAAGTAAAAATTTGGTGAGTACTAAGAGAAGATGGAAGGTTTAAAAGAGTTAGGAAACTGTAAAATGTTGTTAGTAAGTCAGGGGTAAAAAACAGCAAGAAAAAATAAAAATTGCAAACGTGAGATAATCAAACTTTAAAACAAAAAAAATAATTTGGTATAAAAGAGTGAAGCATTCCAACTGAAACACTTGGGAAGGTGAACAACTTTAAAAGTAATTCCAAAACTTAACTACACACTGAAGTTTGTTTTTTATGCTTCATTTGCATGCCGAAACACTTGGAAGTTCATATAAATTTCAAAGAGATAAAATGGTTGTTGGAAGAACGAAAGAGCTGTCATTTTTTAAATTAAGACACAATTTTTCTAAGAAATGTCGATCTTCCTTTACTCTCGTGCTTCATTTGCATGCCGAAACACTTGGAAGAGAAAGCAACCTTTCCATAAATTCCCAACAATTAAAATGGTTGTTGGAAGACTAAAATATTTTTTCTCAGAAATATCAATACTACTACATAATTCTCTTGTTTCATTTTCATGCCAAAACACCAGGAAACAAAAGCAATCTGTCCATAAATTCCATAAAAAAAAAACAAAATTATTGTTAGGGGAAGAAAAAGTTTTCAATTTTAATGCAGAATTTATCTCAGATACATCAATTCTACAAGATTCTCTTGTTTCATTTTCATGCTGAAACACTTGAAAAAAGTAGCAATCTCCACAGATAAATTCCAAAAACAAACAAAATGATTGTTGGGAGATGAAGAGTTTCATTTTTTAAACCAGAATTTTATCAAAAATATCAATCAATCTTCAATAATTTTCGTGCTTCATTGTATGCCAAAACGCTCAAAAGGGGAAGTAATAACTCCATAAATTCCCAAAAACAAACAAAAAATTGTTGGTTGATAAAAAGTTTTCATTTTTTTAATCCATCTTCCAAGATTCTTGTGCTTCATTTGCATGCCAAAACACTTGAAAGGCAAAGTAATTTCTCCATAAATTCAAAGAATTAAAAATTGTTGTTGGAGAAGGATCACAAAAAAGTTTTCAATTTATAATCCATACATAATTTTTCTCAAAAATGTCAATCTTCCAAGATTTTCGTCTTTCATTTGCATGCCAAAAACACAATTTAAATAATTACAAATAGTTGTTGGAGCATGAAAAACTTTTAAATTTGTAATCCATGCATAATTTTTTTCAGAAATATCAATCTTCCAAGATTCATGTGCTTCATTTTTTGTAGTGTTTGTAATGATTACTTTACAAATGTAATTTCAAAATTTTTACTATTTTTTTACCCTCCTAAAAACGCCTTCCTTTTTAATTAGATTTTTTTCATTAGTTTTGCAGTGTTCAAAAATTAAACATTACTATATTTACTATATTCCAAATATTTTAAACAAAATTCAATCCCCCCCCCCGAAATCACGCCTTTGCGATTAAGATTTTTTTACAAAATTGTTATTGTTTTACACCCCCCCAACCACCAGAATCACCACTATTCGTTCATAAATTGAACAGTAATGTATTTAGTATTTACTAAATTTTAAATATTTTAATTATTTACTTTAGCCCCCCCCTCACCACAATCACCTCTTTACAATTAAGATTTTTTTCACTATTTTTGAGGTATTCACAGATTTAACATTAATAGATTTTCAGTTTCAAAAATTTTAGATAAAATGTTACAATTTATTAACCCCTACAAAACTACCCCTTCCCCTTAAAATTTTTTCATTATTTTTGTAGTATGTACAAGTTTAACAATAATATATTTACCAAGTTTCAAAAGTTTCCAAGATAATTGTAATTGTTTCACCCCCTTGTGTCACCCCTTTCCGATTACAATTTCTTTTTTACCATTTATGCAGTTTTCATAATATTTTGACCCCCCTCAAAAATTACTTCTTGCGATTAGAATTTTTACACAATTTTTACAGTGCTTACAAATTAATCAAATTTTTTGCTGTTTAACCGCCCTTAAATATCACCACCGAACGCAAAAGTTTTCAAATTTTTTGTTACTTGAAGAAATCTAATCTCTGAGCCTCCCCCCTTTATTTCATAAAATAATACAAGCATTTTTAAACGATAAAAAATGTTTAAAAATACTGCATAGCAAATAATTATTTTTACAAGTTTTGTGGTGTTTACAATGATAAATTTACAAATGTAATTTCAATATTGTTACTACTTTTTTACCCTCCCAAAAAGTATTTCCTTTTTGATTAGAATTTTTTTATTAGTTTTCAGTGTTCAAAAATTAAACATTACTATATTTACTAAGTTTCAAATATTTTAAACAAAATTTTCAATAATAATGAATGAAAATCCACCCCCCCCTGAAATCAAACCTTTATGATTACGATTTTTTTAACAAAATTGTTATTGTTATAACCCCGTCCCTCAAAAATCACCACTATTCGTTTAGAATTTTTTCATTAATTTTGCAGTGTTCATAAATTGAACACTAATGTATTTATTTACTAAGTTTTAAATATTTACTTTACCCCCCCCCCCCCAAATCGCCTCTTTAGAATTAAGATTTTTTTCGCTATATTCACAGATTTAACATTAATTGACTTACATAGTTTCAAAACTTTTAGATAAAATGTTACAATTTATTAATCCCCACAAAACTACCCCTTCCCCTTAGAATTTTTTCATTATTTTTGTAGTTTAATAATAATCTATTTACCAAGTTTCAAAGATAATTGTAATTGTTTCACCCCCTCCCTCAAAAGTCACCCCTTTCTGATTACAAGTTTTTTTTTAAATATTTTTGCAGCTTTCACAATTTCTCTCCCCCCTTCAAAAATTACATCTTGCGATTTGAATTTTTACACAATTTTTTCAGTGCTTACAAATTAATCAAATTTTTGGCTGTTTTACCTCCCTTAAATATCACCACTTAGCGCAAGAGTTTTCAAATTTTTTGTTACTTGAATCGAATCTCAGAGCCTCCCCCCTTTATTTCATAAAATAATACACTCATTTTTAAACGATAAAAAATGTTTAGAAATACTGCATAAGCAAATAATTTTTTTTACAATTTTTGTAGTATTTGTAATGATTTTTAAAATTTATACTATTTTTTTACCCTCCCAAAACAAAATTTTCATTAATAATGAATGAATCTCCCCCTCCCCCCCGAAATCACGCCTTTGCAATTAAGAGTTTTTTTTAACAAATTTGTTATTGTTTTAACCCCCACCCTCAAAAATCTGCACTATTCGTTTAGAATTTTTTCTTTATTTTTGCACTGGTCATAAATTGAACAGTAATCTATTTATTTATTAAGTTTTAAATATTTTACTTATTTACTTACCCCCCCCCCCAATCACCTCTTTACAATTAAGATTTTCATCACTATTTTTGAGGTATTCACAGATTTACCATTAAGTAATTTATATACAGTTTCAAAATTTTTAGATAAAATGTTATAATTTATTATAACCCCCCCCACAAAAACTACCCCTTCCCCCCAGAATTTTTTCATTATTTTTGTAGTATTTACAAGTTTAATAATAATTTATTTACCAAGTTTCAAAAGTTTTAAATATAATTGTAATTGTTCACCCCTCCCTCAAAAGTCACCCCTTTCTGATTAAAAGTCTTTCTTATTATATTTGCACTTTTCACAATATTGATGACCCTTCTCCCCCGAATTACCTTTTGCGATTAGAACTTTTACACAATTTTTGTAGTCCTCACAAATTTATCAAATTTTTTGCTATTTTACCCCCCTTAAATATCACCACTTAGCGCAGTAGTTTTCAAATTTTTTGTTATTTGAAAAAATCTAATCACGGTGTCTTATCTATTTATTTCATATCATAAAATAATACACAAATTTTTAAAAGGTAAAAAATGCGTTAATATATTAAAAACTGCTTTTTCAACAACAAAATTTTGCACCCCTCTTTGCACCAGTTTGGATTCTGTGTTTACTGTGGAGGGTAAGATAAACTCACACGCACTTCGGCCTCCCCAGTTTGGAAATCGCTAGTCTAAATTGTTCTTTCATTTGCAACTTTTCTGATATTTATTTTAGAAAAAATTCAAAACACTTAGAATTAAACATTTCTTTCATGTAAATTGCTAGTTCACATTATTTGTAAGTTTACATATTTTTCAAAACTTTTTGGAAGTGTTAATAAATTAAGCAACGGGTCAAGCCTTCAGTATCATGCAATGCACTTAAAATAAAGCCAAAAGAAAGCCCAAATAAACTAAAACCATGCAACTACCATCAAAAAAAGATTCCTATTCATCACTGTAGTCCTCAGACGTATCACTAAAAGACGTCTGAAATCAAATACAGTGCCAACTAAAGCAAAACAACTCTGTTTAAAAATAAATTGCAAACATTACTACTAATAATTTTAATAATCCGCAACCTCGAGAGTTAACAAAAACTAAATTTCAACAAAAATTCACCTCTCTCTGTAACTTCCTCTTTTCTTGTTTCAGCGCTTCTTCCGACTTCTCGTAAATTTCGGCGGCAGATTTGTACCTAATGACTTGACTCTCCAACCTAGCGACGGTCGCCTGCAACGTTGCCACATCCTGCTCGGCCTTCTGAGCTCTAAATTTATAATCGGCCAACTGCCTGACGACATCTTCTTCAAAAAAGAAAAAATAAGTCAAAGTTTGCAAAAAAAAACCCAGAGAAAAAAATTACTTTGCAAATCATCGGCATCTAATTCCGAGTCGGATGTGGGACCATTCAAAGCAACACCCCCACTGCTTTTCCTCTTCTTACTCCTCTCTTCTTCTAATTCTAAACGTAAATGACTTATCTGATCCTCTAGGTCTTTTCTTTCCGTCGCAAACCTGCCTAACCGGACGTCTGAAAAACAAAATCAGGTAAAGCAGGTGAACACCAACTTTGGATAAAACTAACCAAGGCTTCCTTCGCCCGAATTTTCTAATAGTTGGGCATTTTTGGCACTCACTAAGGCCTTTCTAGGAGTATTTCCGGCACTACTACAATTACTTATATCACGACTATTTTGTTCTTCAATTGGAATAAGATCTTCTATTACTATAACTAAGCCTTTTTCGGTTATTAACCGATCGCGCTCTTCTAACTCAGCCTTAACCACAGCCACGTCGTCTTTGAGCTGAGAAGCTAAACGTTTCAATTGATCATAATCCCTACACTTGTCCCTATGCTCGCGCTTCAACTGGGAATGTTCTTCCTCCAATTCTTCCAACCTATCCTTCAGCAATTCCAACTGATAAGTTTGCGATGCTTTGTCATTATCCAGCTGAGCGTTTGCTATCATTGCCTTACGGAACTTCTCTTCCATTTCTTTAAGATCGTGCTGCAAATGAAAGGTTATAAAAATAGAATCGTTTTGGTAGGATTAGCTTACTCTTATTTCTCTGATACTTCCACCATCTTCAAGCGAATCCTCTGAGCTTCGCCTACTCGAAAGGTACCTACTACCAACTGTTCGCGTCGCTCTACTAGTCGCCTCCAGCATGTCGTATTGCCTATCGGCATTTTCTTCTTGTTCTCTTTGTTGCCGCTCTAATTCCCGCATCCGTATGTCTCTCGCCTCTGCTCTGGCCTGCCTTCTTGCCAAAAGCCGCGCCTCCGCCTAAAACAAAAATAGTGATAGCATTATTATTCGTGTAACCCTTAAAGAAAAACGAGGGGAGGGGAGAAAGGTAGAAGGCTATATTTTCTTTTACCAAGTGATCATCAATAATAAATCAACGTTCTCAAAAAAACGATGATACTTTTTATACTAAAAGAATTTCTTTGGAAGTTATTGCAATTTCTTCTTCTTTTTCGTTTTTAAAATATTATTTTCGAGTTTCTTTTTTTGCTTTTATGCAACTTTGGTTTTAACGTAAAATTTCATTTCAATAAAGAACGTTTGCAATGCTGTGATTATTTCTGCACAGAAATCGAAGAAAAGGTCACCGTCGTCAAGGGAACGGTGATACCATAGGCGCAACTACGGGGCTATGCCCCCCCCGCAAAAAATCAAAATTAGACAACAAAAAAATTCCTAAAATGATTCGACTTAATGGTTAATATTAAAAAAATTTAATAGTTATTTTTTTAGAACTCTTTTTTTAACCCCTTCAAACTTTCGACCCTACTTGCACCGACTCGGTGTTGCGCCGTTGGGCGATACCAACAAAAAAGTTGCCTCAACTTTCTCTCGTAAAAAAATGACTTTATAAGTTATTTCACTTTATTAAAAATCGAGGACGTGCATGAATAGATTAACGAGATTGAGGACAGGTGCTGTCCCCCTAAAAAGGTTAATTTACATTAAATAAATGAATTTTTATGAAAGAATTCTGAATCTATCAATATAAAACAAATGTACAATTACATTCTAGAATTATGATTTAAAATTAATCTTGCCAATTTAATTTTTTTTGCTTTTACGGTAGTAGGTACTGTAATTATTTCTGCATGGACATCGAAAAAAAGGTTACGTTGTCAAGGAAACGACAAAGCGAATTAAAAACATATCTTGACAGAGATGTAGCAAGTTACAACCGGGCCCTTGTACAAATACCACAGCAGGTCCCTTCATTATTTCACAAATTGGTGAAAAAGTCTATGTAATTTTTGAGTATTTTATTTTTTTCTGGAAAATGACTGTTTTGTCTTATTTTATAATTGTATAGATCTCAGTGCCTCCTTCAAGTTCTACACTTACACTTCTAAAATTAAAGACGCGTCATGAATGGATTAACGAAATTCCTGTTCTCTGAATAATAATCCCATTTTTGGGACTTATAAAAAATATTATGGTTTAAATATTTATTATATTTTGAAAAAAAATTGCATGTTCTAGTAACGTAATCCGAACTCGAAGATATTAAATATATGTATTACAGAAAACTTAACGGAATTTGATAGATAACATTAAAATGAAGTGTTTTAGATATAGGTGAATGTTATATATCGATTAATTTAGCTAATAATCGATTTTAACGTTTACAATTTTTAGGCGATAATCGACATTATGGTGCATTCTGTTAACGATACATGTGGATTTACTTAGTCTAGAGAAAGGGAGGAGCTACCGATCTACGTCATCGTGCAGTTAACATCTAGCATAAATATTACAGATTAACCTATGGATCCAGGGACGTGCAGAAAAAGAGGATGAAGAAGCCCCCCCCCCCTAATATTTTAGAAATTTGGCAAAAACACTCAAAAGTTGGTCAAGCTGACATTTTTTTATGTCTAAATTTACAAAACGTTGCAAAACCTACAAAAAATTGGAAATTTTTAATTAATTCAGTTGACAAATTTGTGATTACTCCCCACTGAAAAAAGTTGGTTGAGCACGTCCCTGCACGGGTCCACAGCAAATCTCGGATCCACCCTAAAATCTAGTCACGCCATCCCTAGTAGCACACTATGGCAAATCTCGGATTCATCCTAAAATCTAAATCATATATCTCTAATATTTCAAAACATTATGCGCGGATGTGATTAGAAAGGCCCGTAACCAAGGGGGGCACGTGCCCCCTCCCAAAAATGTTTAAAAATTTTTTTTTTTGGAAAATAAAAGAAAATTTACGTATAATAATAAAGATGCTCGAAAGAGGAACCACCAAAAATTTTACTTTTTACAAGTGCCCCCCGAAATTAAATCCTAGCTACGGTACTGTGATTAGATGAGGCTAACCTTCTAGCGGCGGCCATTGAAATGTTGTTGAATGCTACTTCATGAAAAATTTTAGCTTTTTTGAAAATATAAGCCCTATTTGCAATGATCTATACATTTTTTTTTGTTTTATTGACCTCGTTCGAATAGTACATTACTCTGATTACTCGGAATGATTTCGCCTGCCATCTAACGGGTTTTTGTTGAAACTAGATCGATACATAACTTTAAATTTGCTTGTATTGACAGTTTAAAAATGAAAACACAATTTAATTTAATTTGTTACTGTCAATATAAACAATTATAAATTCTTAAATTGATGTTAATCTTTTTTAAACAAAAAACAACATCCGTTAGATGGCAGGCTAAATCACTCCGAGTAATCGGAGTAATGCAATATTCGAAAGCGCTCATTATTGCTTTTTGGACCGTTTTCTATAATTCTGTCCAGTGAAAATTTTTAAAATCGCGGTCCGGGTTATCGAACTATCCCCAAATTGAATATTTAATTAAAATTTAGAAAAAATTTTATGATAAAAAGATCTATGATTTGTGACCATCGGATGTTCTTTGACGGGGGGGGGAGGGGTTCTACTTTACCAAAGTAACGGTAAACATTTTGTTAATAAATGTAATGACTTAATGCGCTAATTTTCTGAGACCTCCATCATTACAAAACATAGCTCGGCCTCCGGCCTCGCACTTTTACCCCTCGCTTACCAAAAAGTTCTTACTGACTGATATATTCATAAAAAAATAGGATTGATTTAATAGCAAGTAAATTAAGAATTAAAATTACAATCAGGGTAAAAACGTGCGAAGGCCGCAGGCCGAGCTATGTGTGTAACATAAGAAGTGCGAAGGCCGTAGGCCGAGCTATGTTATCCGAGGAAAAGACCAACTTTGACAAAGAGGGGAGAAAGTGAAGTGGAAAAAAATTTGGTCCTGTACAAACGACAACCCCTTAAATTCCAGAGTTTGTTTGAAACTTAATTTTGCCTTTTTTTTTGTTTTTGCGACACTGTGATTTATTTTACGCAAAAGTTCAAAATGTAACCAATTAATTAGGATTTCAAATGAATTTCTTCTGCAGGACCTACTGATTTTGGGAGACCAGTGGATCCCTGCTCCTGATGCGTGCCTGCACACAGAAAAAAATTGCTGGTGGCAAATTCACCCAATGTTGGGCTGTTGCAATTGTGCACTTTTGAAGCCTAAATTTGTATTTTGCTAAGTACAGCGACTGTTAGAATTATGCAAAATTTTATACCTGGAAAATTGTATTGTATATTCTCCCAATAGTTGTGTTCTTAATCGGTTCTTAAGATTATGCGAATTGTAAACGCAAAGTTATTCTTGAATAAGTGCTAAACGGTACAATTAAAAAATTTTTCTTTTACATTTTGCTTATTAAGGGTAGTTCACACTACATGATTTATCATATGACTTGTCACATGACTTCTCATATGAGGGATTTTTTTACGTTCACACTATATGATTTTTGATATTATAGAAGTTATGGCTTTTATGATTGACTGTTGTGATGGTATGATTTTAACCATGACTTTTCTTATGACTAAGTCATGATAAATCATGTAGTGTGAACTACCCTTTAGAGACATTTTGTCTTATTAGATTACACCACTATTAATTTACCCCGTAAATAATACTGTTATTAATAGTTTTAACACGTGGATTATAATTTTATTTTAAAAATTTAAACTGGATAATTATTAATACTGTTTACTGAAAGTTAAAATTTTATAAAATTAAATCAATTTCAATGTAATTTTAATTAGATTTAAATGTTCATAAAACAATCAGAATAGAAAATGGAATTTTTTAAGATCTCAAAACTTCTGATAGTTGTACAAAATAATTATAATAAATCGGACGCCGGTAAATTGCGCCAACGGTCAATATTTTCTTGGCTTTTTTTGATCGGTAGCTTAAGGACAACTAGCAAATTGCGCCAGCGGTTGGTTAGGGAGCTTAAGTTGTAATACCCAAAAAGTGGTGTATTTAGTAGTAATTATAATATTATGTAATTCCCACAGTGGCGTAGTTTTTAGAAGGTTTAATTTTTAAAGAAATATATAAAAAAGTAACTGTAACCTACGCACAGCTGTACCTCTCCGCGCAGATTCAATTTCTTTGGCGTCATTTCTAAAACAATATAGAAAACAAAATATAAACAATATAAACAAAAATATATAATTATTAATGAAGATTATAATTAATTATTTTTAATAAATATGTGCAAAATGATGACATTTACGTTTTAGAAAATCAAATCTGCTTAGTTCCTTCGATTGATACAATGCTATGTTGAATTGCAATGTTTTTTGCTTGATTATAGTTTTAGTACGGATTTGCTTCTGTTGATTAATACTATCGATTCGATATCGATATCGATCGTCGATTTTAACGTAAATAGAAATTTGCATATCTAATACGGCGTCCAAAAATGTGTAAAAGTCTGGATAAGCTGTATGAAAATTTTTAGCACAATAATTGTGGAAAGACTCGCATGCGTTAGTTGTTCGGAACATATTTGATCTATTCCATGCCCAAATGTTTGGGGGGGAACAAAGATTTTTTTTGTATGTATGTGTTATGTAAATATGAAGAATATTTAGAAAGCCAGGCATCTACGGGTATAATTTGCATTAAGCCTTCATCAAAACTTTCAGATACTTCTGGGGGGTTTAAATACTGCAGCTCAAATGTCCATTTCAACCAATTTCCAATAAGCGAATTTTTATCTTGATATTCAGTTGAAAGTCCAAATTCTTTAAGTTTTCGGTACCATGCTTGACTGACATGAAAAGGACACCCTATAATTTCTGCTAAAATTCAGAAATAGAAAATGTCTAAATTAAGAGCAATATCTAGTGCTTAAATACAATTTTTGTGTTTTATGTAATTCATTTTCAAGACGTTACAAAAATTTAAATAATTGCTAGCATGCCGAAATCTTTTTCTAAAGGCGCTAAAAGCAATTGATTTATTTATTGGAATACCACGTTATCTGAAAACTAAAATGTGGGATTCTCCCCCCCCACCAATTCTAGTTTTTAAATAACGTGGTATTCCAATAAATAAATCAATTGCCTTTAGCGCCTTTACATGAAGAAGTGTTAAAAGATTTCGGCATGTTAGCAATTATTTAAATTTTTGTAACGTCCTGGAAATTAATTACATAAAATACAAAAATTGTACTTAAGCACTGGATATTGCTCTTAACGTAAAAATCAGTGAAACTCCTACAGTGTGAAAATATGGGTTAAATAAATACACCTCTGTTAAATTAAAACCCAATTGTTTTTCAGTAGTACTAATCCTTTTGTCAACAAGCAATGGATTAAAATATAACAACCTTTTTTTGACCCAATTTACGGTCAACCGCAAAAATTTTTGGCGCAATTTACGGGTAGGATTAAAAAAACCCTTGACCGCTGGCGCAATTTGTGGTCCCCGAATAAATCAGCTTCATGGGCTAGCGAATACCACGTTTACCTCATAAGCCAGAGGTACCAAGTTCGAATCCCACGTCGGCCTATGAAAAAGAGTAAGTATTTATTTAAGTTCCTATTTCAGTCAAAATTTGTCGCAATTTAAAAAGGAAAAATTAATATAAATTAAAATGTGTGAATAATATTTTTAAATTTATTTATAATTATTTTTATTTATAAATTAAAAATTTTTTTTCCACATAATATTGGGTGAAAAATAGGAAAAAAGGGTGTACTGCAAAAAGGTATCATTTGGGTTGTATGCAGGTATAAATATGTGGACTCAACAGTTTTCATTTTTTAAACACAATATTCTACCTGTAACCTATCTAGGGAGAACTTGTACCTGAAATATGCATAATTTTACAAATTTTTAGCCCAAATTTTTTTCTGTGCATAATTCACGTTGCCATGCATCACTGACAAATCACATGAAATAAATTGGTGTAATCTCACAAGTTTTAATCGTAGTTCTACTTGTAATCTCAGGTTAGAAGATTACAACAATTATTATTTCTTAAATTGCACAAGTCATATATTAAAAGTTGCATTATAACCCGGTCTTTAAAATCGAAAATGTTGCTTTTAAGCCCTAGGGTAGAAAAATTTGTTTTTAGTAACAGGTGGAAGAAAAGTAAAACCGTTCTTAGTAACACGTTGAATTGTAGACTTGCATTTACATTTGTAGACTTGGTTGCAATCGCAAAACAATCGGGCTACGAGATATGATTTTCCCGTCACGGGCCGAGCATTACGAACAAATGTAAACGCTCCATGTTATAATTTTTTCGTTCAATCATTTTTACATCACGTTCATTATACCCTAGGACGGAAAAGTAAAAATGTGCTTAGCCAAGGGCGGAAACTACAATTGCGTTAACTCTTTAATCCTGCCCCCCCCCCCCCGATAAGATCTAAATAAATATCAAAGCAGAGATTATTTTTCAAATTAATCAAAATTCTTAAAATCAACAATTCAATTTGAATAAGATATAACCTCAAATATCATTTGAAAGATTTACATGTGGAGGTCTAAGTTAACCCCGTTGTGGGATAGAAGGGTTAAATTAAACCACCATATTTTCTTAACGTTATCTCTCAAAAAAATTAGAAGAAATAAACTGTTTCCTGCCTCCAATTACTTAAAAGATTATCTTTGAAGCTATCAAGTAAAAGAAGGCTGAAAATAGAATACTAAATTTTGACGTGAACTCACATTCGTGAAATTAAAGTAATAATTAAAAAAAATTGACCTACATCATCGTTGCAGTCATCAAGAAACTGTTTAATGATGTTATTAGTTTGATTAAATTCGTCCTTTACATTATCGAGCATAACCAAATTATCATGTTCTTGCAAAATATCTTTTGGAATTTTTTGGTAATTTTCTTCCTCCTCGATTTTATAAATTCGCGGTTTCCTCAGGGTAACATCCAACTCGTTCAAATTTTCCTCATCACCCACCAAGTCCAAATCGTCACTTTCAGAATTTAAATCGTTCAAAATATCTTCCAGCGAGTCGACACTACCGGAAGTATTAGAATTCTTCAAGTTCATATCGCCCATTTTCGCAGCACAAATTTACATTAATTACATCTAAATTATGGGTTCAATTTGCACTACGAGAGCATTTAGGTGTGAATTGCTGCTTTACTTACAATCGATAATCTTATCAGTTTTTTTCCGATAAGTCGCACTAAAAATACCGTTTGCACATGTCGGACTCGGTAAATTACTCGATTGTTTGATAGAAAGTTTACTCCGATAAATTCTCACAAGCATAACCGAAAAGTAGAGCGAACTGCGAGTATCTTGCGCAAAATTTTAATTTTGACAACACAAATGCGATAATTAAAATAATCAGGTAAACTATTTACTCGCGCTATCTGTTAGGAAAACTGATACGTCGTGAAATAGAATACCTACCTACATCCTTGAAAAATATCAGGATTTCACGACAAAATATTTTAATAATAGTAAACAATTTTGCGATAAAAAAATTAAAAATATTTATGGAAGCGCATAGCCCAAAAATAAGCAACCCTTGCTACATCTAAAAATAAACTTTTGAAATTTTCCCCCAGAGACAACATTTTTTAAATTACGTTTTGAAGGAAACGAAACAGGAAACACAACATATCGGTGAGATTAGAGACTTCCGCGCGACAGCCGTCCGGAATTAGCTTCCGTTCCTCATCAATATCGAATCAAAGTCATCTCGAATCAGGTAAGCTAAAACTAAAATAGAACACCGCTTACATGTTCAAACGACAATTATCATTTTATTAATGATAACAAAAATAAACATACAACAAAATTTTGTTTTAAATCGGTCGGAAGTTCAAAAATAACCTAAATTGCTCAGCTAAACTGAAAATATACAACATTTGACGTCACCGTTGAATTCAATATTTTGCAGTTTCCAGGTTGGGTGGTCATTGGCTACGCTTCTGCAAATTTATTCGAGAAGCTGATGATGAGATAATTATTGAGAATTCAGATTCGTCGATTTCTTACTCGTACTTTTTTTGAAATCAAAATTCTTATGTTTATTATGCATATAAATAGACAATAACAATAGAATCCCAAACAAGCACTTGAATACAGTCCTAGGGGGAGAAGAAGCGTCGGTAGACCGAGGAAACGATGGTGAAGCCGGAACAGGCAAAAGTGCCTAAACCTGGAAAGGCAGAAGAAGAAGAAGATTATGCATTTGAGAGAGAGAGAGAGAGAGTAAGTGTAAGGCCGGAAGCTGAGTTCTATTTTATGCTTCGCTCCTCCCGGTCGCTACGCAGCGCTCTAAGCCGTTTTGACTAACGCTGTACCAACTAATAATATTCCCGAGGCCCATTCAACTCGGAAAAAGTGAAATTTAATCCATGTTAACTGTACAATGATGTAGGTATTAGGTGCTCCGTCGGTCCCCATAGCGACTCTTTGTTTACAGAGTATTGTGGAACGCAGCCTCCATCACTTCCTTCAACGTCTTAAAACATCGCATGGATGATCCAGAGTATAATGTAGATACTTTTTAGTGAGCATTGAGCCTCAGTATAAAACCAAGTTGAGTGTTGACCCGCGAAATTCGGTAATCAACCTTTGAATGAATTTAATCGAGACGTTAATTTAACGTTTCCAAAGTTTGCGAAATAGTCCACGCTGCCCCCTGATAACGTGGCGTCATGCAGGGACATGCCCATGGGGGGATAGGGAGAACCCCCCCCCAATATTTTAGAAAGTTGGAAAACACTCACAAGTTTGTCAATTTACCATTTTTTATACTTAAATTTACAAAAAAGTCGGCAATTTTGAATTAATTCAGTTGGAAAATTTAGGATTACTCCCCTCCGAATAAAGTTGGTTGGGCACGTCCTTGGCATCAGGACGCCCAGAAGAGTCCAACGTAAGAAAAAAACACCGCCGGCTGGCACGAAGAATGTTAGGCAGGCATGTACAAAAAAAAAATTATTTCCGACATAAGACGCCCATGGCGAATTCTTTAGGAGAACTGACATAGGTCGGTGCCAAAGCATTGTAAAAACCTCAACTATGACCACTCTTCGTGCGTAAGGGTAAGTCTCGGTACAAGTACCGACGACAAAATGAGTCAATAGAGTCGCTTTTCGAACAAAAATTGGAAACTTTGAAATAAATTATTATCGAAACCAGGGGTGTCAAACTGGTGGCCCGCGTACGGCCCTCCGCATATACTTTTGGGGTCCGAATAAACTTCTCGAGCGATCGACGCACGTCGCTCGGAGAAAATGTAGGTTAGGGATTTAACAAATTATTATCTGTCCTTTATCTATCAAACTCAAGTTTAGTTTTCTTCGAATCATGGTTATCGTCTTAAGCCTGTATGTTGTATGACACGATTCATAATTTTACATAAAATTTACATGAAAATGATGACTAACCAATAGAAAGAGCGTATTAGTAGCCATCGGACGTTTTTCATTGGTTAGCTACCATTTACATGTAAATTTTATGCAAAATTATGCACCTTGTCATAAGGGCTTTAGACTCCAAAATTATTTTTATAACTTTACAATGCAGTAGATACTCTCTTAACCGATACAAACAAAGCCCATTTCCTGTCGGATAAGACAGGTTGTATTGTATTAAAAAAATTATTTCAAACGGTACAATTTCTTGTGCTATTTCAGTTGCAAGATCGAGATAAAAAAGTGCGAAGCCATAGGCCGAGCTATGTTACACTAGAAAAAGAAATGCGAGACCGGAACTAACGCGCTATAGAAATCGCAAAGTCGCATTTTTTCAGTGTGTATGTTCACGAACAAAGTGATCGCCGTTTACGTTGTTTTCATTCGAATACACCTAAAAATGAAAGCTCTGTTAATGGCGGTCATTATTACCCGACTACCAAAAAAATTACAGTATTGAGTTTAACGTTAAATGTATTGCTTCTTTGTTTGTGACTACATAATTTTCAGCTGTAATTCAAAAAGTGTCAATTGTAATTCAGATTGGCCAGTAAAGTTGGCTCGCGCTATGAAGAACCGGCACGCGATAATGTGCAGATACAAAAAATTGTCCAGTCCATTTACCGGACGGCACCAGAACGTTCTCCCTCTTCCTAGTCCAGGCCAACTTTACTTTCGATCTTACAGGCGCCCATCGAGTTAACTCTATGAGACTAAATACTAGATTTTCTTTATGGCCATAAAGATTAAGTCCGACCGCCAAAAATACAAATTAAAAATATAATTTAATAAATAGAGACGGTCATTGCCTTGCAGCTAACGCGATCTGTTGAAAATACAAGGTACCACCGGGTTCTAATCCAGAGAATGGTAAAACTTTCTTATGACGAGTCTCCGTGCTTCGGAAGATACGTTAAGCCGGTAGTCCTCCTGGGTTAATGAATTGCCATCGTTAACATAAAAAGCAGGGTACAGGCACATCTGAAAGCCAGCCCAGCAAGCTACCTAATGGATGTAAAATATTTATATGCTCATAGAACTAACATTACCAAGGAAACGACGCGACGCAGATGTTGGAAATAACAGGCGTTAAGGCTTAACTAAAATGAAGAAGATTTAATAAATGAAAAATTTTACTATGAAAAAATACCAATTGTTTACAAGAATCATTACTAAACATTGAAAATGTGGTGGTAGGGCGCTGTATTATAATTTCGAAATCATACAAAGTGTCAGGCGCCCTATTACATTTTTAATGTTTAGCAGGGACGTACCCGAGCAGGAATGGGGGGAGTTTCCCCTCCCAAAATTTTATAAATTTGGCAAAAAGTTGTCAAAAAAACACAGAGTTGAAAACACTAGGGGTATTCACACTGGTTCGTGTATTGGTGTTGTATTTATACACCGTTGTAATATCGTAGCAACGTCTAGTAATACACAACTTTATTTGGCGTTACTAGGATAAATACAACGGTGTAAAAATACAAGGGTATATACACGTCAGAGTGAATACCCCTAATGTTTTCAGTTTTTTGAAAATCATACAATTTTCTTTACTTTGCTTAAGGGGGGGGGTTTATTGCATACCCCTCAATTATTAGCAACCGTGACAAATTCTTTAACCCAACGGGTCTGATGGCTTTACGTGCCCTTCAAAGCACGGATACGATCATACAAAATTTTGACTTTTTGTTGTGTTTTTGAAATGTCTAAATGAATCATTGAAAATGTGAGTTAACACCGTGGTGGAATGAACTTGCAGTCGCGGTCCTCAAGCAGCATTCACATGTGAGATTGCATGTGGATGGCACATTACGGCAATGATTCTACTATCCACATACAATACCCTATGCAAACGCAGCTTGAACCACTCCCCTGCAGCTTATAGAATACACCAATGTGGTCGAAATTTGCGTAGAAAATAAAAACTTTCTTTCAATTTTTGGCTAAACTAATCGATATATGACATTCATCCATATCTAAAACGCTTCATTTTAATGTTTTCTTTCAAAATCCGTTGGGTTTTCATTAAAAAAATTAATATCTTCTATAGAGAGCTTTTTTTCGTACTTTTACCGAAAATCCGTCAAAGATATCAAATAAATGATTATTTATGCATTAAAACGAGCGGCTTATTTTCTTACAAAAATCGTGAAAATAATTATTTAGAAAAGTTACAGAACATTTATATTTATTCTAATGTTTTTTCAATTAATTCAGAAGTCCACCGGCTTTTCTTTCAGCACTGTTGGTTTACAATTTCAGCAACAAAAAATTTCAAAACAACTCATTATTTTACCATACCAAAAAAAATTCGGTAAAATGTAACAAACTCTAATTAGTAAGTCTGGCAAATGCAGCAAAATGACAAGATTGGAGGCTAGACAAAAATAATCGTCTACTGCACGTTGATTAAACAGCTGTAAGCCACCAGTCATAGTGAGACAGTACAAATAATTGAAGTAATTGAGAATAAATAGAACAGACCGAAATATCGATTTCAGAATTTGGGTTTTCAAAAAAAAAAACCAATTGGAGTTGAACCGACTTGAAAAAAAGCAAACAAAGAATCGAATTTTAGGATTTCCTCGTTAAAATTTGAAATCCAAGAGCAGATGGTGCGAATTGTGTGGTAATAAAAAAAAGAAAAAGAAAACTTACAAGTTTTTTCCATTTACGACACGAAGTTACGACCACGATGTGGGTCGAAAAAGTCTCTGCATCCGTCAAACAATCGGCTAGTGAGGGCACCTTTTTGAACTGGATCAACAAATCCGACTTGAGGATTAAATTAGAATCGATGACCATTTTCAACTTTTTCTTTTCTTCGTGCGTTAATATCACTACGTACCGTTTCACATTTTCATCACAAAAATGGTTTTTAGAAACTCGTCACACCACATCAATTTATGTTACTCCAGGCAATTAAGCGTTTAATTGTAACTATGTTAAAAAAATTTACGCTTTCGATCTTTTCGTTATTCAAATTCAAAAGCCACGTGTGCGCGTGCTGTGCACGAAGCGTTTAGCAAGTAGGAAAGTTGAGATGAAGACTGAAGTATTCATATACATACATAACACCTAAATACATTAAGAAAACCCCCATAAGCATACGAGTTCGTTCGCCTGAAATCCCACTGACATCTAAAATTGGAAGAGGGATCTCATCACCTATGCGTTTTAATTAGTGCAATACGAGATATTAAAATTTCAATGCTTTTTCTACGATAACTTACAAAAATGGAATCTTTTTGATCCAGGTGGTCCAGTCTTGTTCGAAAAAACCAAGATTTCGGAAAAGTTATGGTGGAGGACCCCCTCCCATAAAAGTGATAAAATTTCGTCTTCTTTTGATGGACAGAAATAAACACGGAATAAAGAAAAGTGAAAATTCGAGATCGCAGTCTACAAAGTTTTCAACTCTCTGGTGGTTCGTGTGCATAACCCGGTGACTTATCACACGGAAGTTGTAACACCAGATTACAACAGCAACCCCAATGGGTCCAAAAATAACATAAAGCCCAACAAATGCTTCCCAAATAAAGCAGGGGTTCGACAATGACAAACAAGCAGTTTTAAACTTCCGTGAATAAAATGTTCAAAATAAGAAGTTAATTGAAGAAACCAAATTCTTTGTGGGTGAAAAAATAACACTTTAAGAGTAACAATGCATCAACGAAATTGTCAGATTTCTAAAACTAAACCAAAGCAGCACTCCCAGAAATACAAATTTAGACGCCGATGTTGTTTTATTTCATTCTTCACAGCTTCTGCAAGCGCATCTTTGGCAAATTATTTTTAATTATCTTTCCGACCGATTTGAATTATTGGAAAAAATGTTGTAAAAGTTCTTGGAGGTCGACGAGTTAAGAGGTCGGGTTCGCTTCCAGACTGAACCGACGTCGGAAGTTCAAAACTCCGTACAGCTACGAGACCGCAGTTTAGTTTCAAAATAACTTCAAATATAATCACAAGAACATGGCTTGGAGTGTTACCTTTCAAGCTAAAGCGCAAAAAGGTCCGGTTCGCTTCCCGACCGAGTCGATTATTTGATTTAAAGAGGAAAAACAAGTTCGGGCAAAATTCTTCCACTTTTTAATAAAATTTTCAATCCGGAACGGAACGGTGTATTAACAGCATTCAAAAATTTACCCTGGGGGGGAGAAGACTAAAACTTAATGCAAACCGCATAGAAAGACTGCAAAATTATTTCGAATTTTTAAACCAATTTCATTAAAATCTCGAAACTGGAACCGGCTAATGGTGCATTAAAAGCATTCAATTTATTTCGAACAAAATAACAAATAAAACTAAAAATAAACCAAACAATGAAAATAGAAGCGTTACGTTCCGTTAATTTTTTTAGGTACCTAATTACGTTTAAAATTTAAATGATATTTTCTCTTTATAAAATGCAAATCTGGTTTTCGGTTTTGTCTACAAGCAGAAATAAAAATTTGAAGTTCAAGGGCCATAATTTCCAACTTTTTTGGGTGATTTCCCCACAAGAATAAATTACAATTTTGGTTTTGATCAGTGGTGTCCGACAGGTGGAGCACAGTTTAAAATTATAAAGCGGAATCACATAATAACCAGGTAATAAAGTGGATTAAATCACTCGCATTGTAAACAAACATAAAATAATACAAATTAGAAAACAAAAGAAAGTCGACCAGATCATTAACTCCATATACACACATAGCATGTATAAAAGTAGCACTTAAATTTTAGTATCACAATAATTATCATTTAATTGGAATTTTTCTTATATCGTCGATTTAGTATTTAGTAATTTTCAAAAATTATTTTATCGATCAACAAAAACAATCAAATTATTGAAAAATTAAAATATTTCACTTAAGGTACGGTTTCCTAGCCACAGCCACGAAGTGCTACCGCAGCCGGCCGCATCGACAAACAACGAATGTAATTCCACGATTTTGCATCACGTGACAAATTCATCGAATTTCATTCGCCGTTCGTTGCGAACGGCAACTGCTGCTATAAAACCATACCTTTACATAGAAAGCAATAGGACGAAACATTTAAATGACGTCATACAACATAATAAATATCGTTTCGGTTATTTTCAACCGATTTTTATTATCTATATTCACAAAAACAAAACAAAATTTGGTACATGTTAGTGCTCACCTCTTTGGCAATCAAATCGAGAGCTTGGTCTTCTGCAGACGATTTGGCTACCACTCTCCTCCGGCCGCCACCACCGTCCATGGCAAGGAAAGGGACAAACCAACACACACCTGGGGTAAAAATAAAACAATAACAACACAAAATACAATACACCACATAAAGCAATTCTACGTAAAATATTAGCAAGCTTTTAGAAAAAGGAGAAATATCTAAAACCTCCAGTGGTTCAGCAACAATTTAACTTCCTCAGTCGCGATGAGGCATTTTGTTATCGACTCGTTACTTGCTAAAGATCAATAATTGTAGACTTTCTCATTACAAAGTAAGCACTGACTCAACCCACCCTACCTTAATTATTTTGTCAAATAAATGTCTGGGGTGGTAGGTAAGTAACTCACGACGTGCGAAATGGGTGGATCGATCAAATTTTCTTGGAGAAACTACGTAACAACTTTCTATATTATAAGTGCGGTTAAGCCGCAGACGAATTTTGAAAAAGTGGAAAGTGAAGTAAATAAAATGTTATTATCAGGCGGAAGTTTAGTTACCGCAGATAGAAATTCTACCATCAAACCACAAAATTTATATTATACCTAATCTAAATAAAGATATAAATTAATTTACTTCAAAATACTGTCAACAGATGGCGCCATTGCATTTAAATCGCTTTCGTACCAATAAAAACCAAGCATTACAATAGAGCCATCTGTTGACAGCCTTTTGAAGTAAATCAGACGTTTCAAAAGCCAACAATGGAATTGCCATTCTGATACTATAATTAGGGCCGTAGATAATAGGGGGTTCACCCCTCCCCCATGGCATAGCAAGGAATTAAAGAAAGGTCTAAAAATATTTTTTTCAGAAAAACCTCCTCATGGCCAATGTGCAGCTACGGCGCTGACCATAATAATCTAAGATGATGAAAAATGTCTACCATAACATAATGATGGCAGTATTTTCGGCGGGAAAGGGAGGGGGTACTTTGGTAATTGTTATCCCTTTTATCTACTTTCTACTAGTTAAGTTTCATAATTCTGAAGCAGTATAAACGGCAACACAGCAGTGTATCCCAGCGTAAGCAGGATTAAAATCCCGGTTTCTAATTTTCTCTTTTTTGATAAACGCGCCGCGGGCGATTCCCGTTGTTATTTTTCAATGAAACGAATCTGAAAACCGTCAGGAATCAAGATAACGATGTGGGTATATTTTAAGAGTCTCTCAACGACGGTAACCCTTACTTTTAATTCAGAAAAATGTGTAGGGGGTCCCAAATTTGTGCTACAAGCAGGACCACAGTTTCCTAGTTACGCTACTGCTTACGAGACAGTTTGAAAAAATAATATTCTCGTAAACTTTAAGTTAAAATTAGTATTATCTTGGAAATCTGTACTAACCGTGTACTAACCAACTGTGCTATCGAGACAATTGGTTTTTAAAATAATAAAAAACAAAACAAATAATTCAACAAAAATTCCAATAACACGGTTAAAAATAATTAAAATCCTGCTCAAATGGGAAGGGAATTGGCAGAGCTAGCCTTGGATGCTAGGGGGGAGGAGGTATGGAAATTATTTTTTGAGCAAAATAACCAACACACATACTTGATTTTCTCATTGTTTTAGGTCTAAGCCTACTCATCGTAAGTAAAGAAACTATCCAATGCCGTAGGCGATTTTTAAATTTTATGTTGTCAAAGATTTCATTTTATTTGTACGATTATAACAATAATGTTTTCTTAATTTTGGGAAATACTAAAATTTCGGAAATGCATATTATTAAAGTCCTTTGGTAGGTATTAATTTGTTCACACGCCACCCGCAGATTTTTTGAAAATTTGAAGTTCAAATATTGCAATTTCTTCCATCGAATGGTAAAACCGATCTATCTCTACAATGGTGGCCCAACACAAATTAAACAATTTGAAGAAATAGATCATTTATAAAACTAAAATTAAATTTTAAAAATGCCGTAGGCGATTTTTGATTTTTATCTTGTAAAAGATTTTGGATTTTGATGTAGGATTTTAAGTAGAATATTTTTATTAATTTTGGATAATACTACTAAAATTGCTTGGAAATGAAAAGGAAATGCCTGGAATTATCGCCAACCGCAGGCAATTTTTCGAAAATTTGAAAATCAACAGACTGTAATTTTTAACGAAATGACTTTGTTTAAGAATGTTAACATTGAAAAAAAATTTAGACGTTGTTAGCGCATATTTAAAAGAATTATTAATTGCAGATGAACAACGTATCGTCTACTACCAAATAATAATTAGTTCTTTCTCTGACTCAAGATCAATCTGATCATTGTCATGAGTCGCCTGCAGCAGATACAATGCAGTATTCAGTCAGTAATTGAACTTAGCCCAAATGTATCAATTCACAGCAAGGATAAAAATAGCTTCAGTGCGGCCTCCAGGCCGCACAACCTAGGTAATCTAGTAAACATAAAATTACGTACAAAAACAATTGTGTGGGTTCAAATCACTCAAAAACGTATGTAAATTAAATTTGAATAAAACAAATGCATAAAGAGTGCAATAATTATTGGGGAAAAAAAAATGCTTTCCCTTTTAATTATTCTTAACTAGATTGCCTAGACTATAGACCAGGGGTCGGCAACCTGCGGCCCGCGAGGCGTCTTGGTGCGGCCCGCAAGACTCCCCAGAAATGACGTTTTTTTTAAAAAAAAAAAAGCTTTTTTTGGTGAATTTGCATAAAAAAGCTCATTTTTAGTGGATTTTCCAAGAAGTGCGGCCCGCACTAATCCTCACGTAAAATATTTGGCCCTCTTACACCAAAAGGTTGCCGACCCCTGCTATAGACTATGCAGCCTTCAGCCCTTCAACGTTTTTAATTAAATTCGAGGACTTGATACCCCCTATGCCGTGCACGTGAACTGCATGCCATCTCCGCCCATGCCGATGATGGTAATTTGACAGCTTCCTATTTAATTTTAAAACAATATTTTCACATTTCTTTTTATCAATATGATAAACCCTATCGCACGACCTTAGCAGTGCTTCCTTTGATATTCGATAAAACTACGAAAACCGCACATCAAAAAACAAAAGAATATTAAAATTCTGACAGACGTCAAATGGGTGGGTCGTTCTCTTATCAACGCGAGTATAGCACCCTAAAATTGAAAACAAGTGAACTAAAGCAAAGTTTAGGAAATTTGACCCCGTGACGAGTCGAATCCAAATTAAACCAACAGTAATAAAAAATAACAACTGGAACGAAAATAAACAATTAAAAATTCGACCTTGGGAAAAGTAAAATTGTTTTCAGGAATCTTAATAAGGATGGCAAAAAAGTACCAAGTAATTGTGACAATTTGTGGCATGCATTTTAAAAATAGAACCCGATCCAATTTAGATCAAGAGATCTGGAACAATTACCTAACGCAAAAATTTGCACCAGGACCTGGTGGAGATTAAAAATTCGAGGTGAAGTGCAGCAAATTTTGGCCGGGGGTAAATGGTCGGGCAGGGTGGTTAACAAAATAAGAAGTAGTGCTAAAAACTGTAGGTTTATTAAATCACGAAGCAAATTGATTTTGTTAAGCAGGTGTTTGTGGGTGTGCTCTTTATGCGGTTTTGTTGGCGCAGCGCCAAGATGCAGTAACACTTACTTAAATTCGTAATAAATCATCCAATATCTTCTTGTATCACGATCACTTTTTTGACCATTATTTCCAAAATTGAAAGCTAGACGCCCCTCGTCGATCAATTTTACATGCGAGTGTCCTGCCTTGGAGGACGTGTGTATGTGGGGGGTGTAACTAAAAATCACATAAACGACACTTTCCACCACGTATGCGCGCAATAAAAATTTTTTCTTATCTCTATTTTGACGAAATAAATAAATAATAATTATCTTATCGCGAGAATGTTACCGTAAAGGTGGCATTTGCTTGCAAAAATTTACACATGTGTAATCGTGACGACATTACTTCATATCGGTTCGCGAACCAACTGCTACCAATCACCCCATTTCGTAAAATCCCTAAAAAAATATGACAGTTCAATTTTGACTTTCATTGTCCATATTTCTTTCGCCGCTTATTTAGTTTCATTAGATCCTTTATCGTATCAATTGTTTTAGTTACGTTATTTTAGTGACATTTCTAATATTATTCGACGGTCTTACCCCAAGTGTCAGGAATAATGCAAGATCGAAAGGTTTGTGTTTATTTTATAAAAAGTAAACAAGAAGTTTTATTTAGTTGGTACCGGAGGCACTTCCAATCTTGTCTTGCTTCAGTTTTTCAAATTTTTTATACAATTTTACCATTGCTTTTATTATTAATTTAAGCGTATTTTGTTAGTTTATGTGATTTTGTTACCTCGGTTACTTACTAAAAAACTTAATTTTAGAAGTTATGTATAGGGTACTTCGTCAATTGTTGCCACCTAATTTTAAAGGAAAAAAATAATCATGCTCCTTAAAAGTAGTTTTACAGTTTGTTATCGACTTTTAGCGCGACCCACTTGCGTAGTCGTGCAGTTTTCTACACGATCCGCTCAGGTAATTAGTTCTACTTTAATTCAGAAATTTTGAGTGCGTCACTGCTAAAAACTCGTATGAATATTCAATTTTTTTCTAGGTGGTTGTATTGTAGTAACTTAAATTACGTTTGTTGGTCTGGCAGAATTAAAGCTTGGCGATTGTTCCCTCCTTGGAAAAATTATGCATTATAAATATAACGTAAAAACTAAAATTATTGGAAAAAAGGCTATCAATTTTGGTATTTTTCTTTACAATCTATGAAATCGCCCCCCCCTTAAAAAGTTGCTGGATCCGCCCCTGCTTCATGGCTGCTTAAATTTTTTTAGACATTAATATTTCACCAGCCCAAGTTTTTAAAATTACCCCCCACTCCTGAAAAAGATCTTATGGACGCCTATGGCTAGGAGACGGAGTTAACTCGTCCTAAGGGGTAATCCCCCTCTATTTAATACCAATTTCTTCACATTTTAGATACAGTGAGGCTACATTACCTTTCATAGGTTTTGCACAATTGCCTTAGCTAGAAGGAGAAAGCTTAGCTGGTCCTTGGGAGTACGCCCCCCCCCCCGGTTTAATATTAATTTTTTCATGCTTTAGCCACAGCCCGCTGTCGCGAGATTCTACATGACCCTCTAGCACTCAATGAGTTTCCCCCCTCATTGTAATTTCACGTTTTCTTTATATTTTTCAACAAGTTCAGATATTTTAATTTACCTAGAAACTTCAAAATTTGCGTTTTCTTATAATAAAGTTAAATACTGATGTGTTTTTATGTTAATCTATCCGTGTGTCTGTTTGTAACGTAAAAGGTCACGTACGACCGAATTTTATTGCGATCTGTATGCAATAAAAACCAGCCATTTAGTTTTCCACCCTTTTCATCTTTCATCTTTCAATTTTTTGTTCTTTATTTTATCTCGCCCCCACTTTACATTTTAATTCCTTCTCCTCCGAATTTTTTTCTACATTTTATTAAATCTTTCTTGTGAGACTGAAGGCCGAACAAATTAGGGCGTGTTTGTTGTAATTTGAATTTTGTTTTGGTAGTCTGGGAGCTGTTAAGTTTATTATTTTACGATGGATGCATTTGGATATTTGAATAAAATATTTTTAGTCGATTTTTTTAAAACTAAATTAGATTAATTTTTTGAGAATAAATTATAAACATAAATTACGATTTTAAATGACCTCTACTAACTTACAAGAGGGGGGGGTTAAACCTGATTGATTTGAAACTGTGGTACTTTTTTTTATTTAATTTTAAAGTTTCATAAAAATCTGTTCAGTATTTCAGTAGTAAACTTCGCTAGTCCATTCATGCGCGTCAGAGTAGCGTAGTGTTATATAGCTCAACGGTTCTCAAACTTTCTTATTTCGGGTCCTTAATCAAAATTGGTTTAATCAATAATGGTGGATTAAAAGAGATTTGTATCAACAAAATCGGTTCAGTATTTTAGGATTGAGGGCAGTGGTCGGAAATAAAATTCTTTTTTTAATATATTTGCCAAGAAGTGCGGCTCAGACTAATTAGGCCAGTCATTGTAGACTTAAAAATTGAAAAATTAGACAAAAATTCCGGAAGTTTTTAAATTTTGAAACAACATTGTAGACGATAAAAAAATAATAAATCTGTTTTTTGCACTCTTTTTTGTTGCCCCCCCCCCCCCGGAAGATTGTTACATAATTAAAAAATAAACGTAAATTTGCAATAACACCATAGAAAAAAATTCGGATATTTATCCAAATTTTGGAGAACATTTTAATAACTATTACACATTTTTTATAAAATTTGCACCCTGCTGCGATGACCGGAACACTGCAAATAGTTCTGATTATTAATTTGCCTGCCTATTGGGTTACATGCACTTGCACTTTTTTCGACAAGATATACCAAAATAAAATTAATAAACTACTATTTGCCATGTTCCGGTAATCGTAGCAAGGTGCAATTTTTATTGAAGATGTGTAATAATTATTAAAATGTTCTCCAAGGTTTGCATAACTTTCGGAATTTTTTTCAAAAAGTTACTGCACATTTATGTTTTTTGTTAATTTAGCAATGTTCCAGGGGGCGGATTTATTATTTTTTTACCTTCTCCATTATCGTTTTAAAATTTGAAAAATTTTGCTAGTTTTCATACCTTTTTTGCTATAATGACTGACCTAAATCCCCGATTATAGGCGCAACTAGGGTCAAAAGTTCGGGGGGGCTAAAAAATTTTTTTTTAGAAAAACTTATTTTTTAATATTAGCCATTAAAAACTAATAATTTAAGGGCGTTTTAGGGGGGGGGGCTAATTTTAATTTTGGGGTCGGGTGGGGGGTTGCACCTATATCCCCTCGTAAAATATTTGGCCCTTTTCAACAAAAGATTACCGAGGTTGGTGCAAAAGGAGGTGCAAATTTTTTTTATTAGTTTATGAAATAAAGTTTAGATTTTTTATCAATGGGGGTCGTAGATAAAATCGCGTTTGGAAACCACTATGTCAAGTGGTGATTCTTCAAGGGGGTAAAAGAGCAAAAAAAAATTGTTTAGAAATTTTGAAACTTGGTAAAGTTATATTAGTGTTAAATTTGTGAACACTGGTAAAATAGTGAAAAAATTCTAAGCGGAAATGGGGTAGTTTTTGAGGGGGTTAAATTATAAATTTTTGTTTAAAATTTTTGAAACTTGGTAAATTAATCTATATTAAATCTGTGAATAACGTAAAAATATTTACTTATTTTTTTATTTTTAGACGGCGGGGGGGTGGGGTAAAACAATAATAATTTTATTTAAAATTTTTATAACTTTGTAAATCTATCTATTAAACTTGTGCACACTGAAAAAATAGTAAAAAAAATTTCTGAACGAAAAGGGGATGGTTTTTGAGGGGATTAAATTGTAATAATTTGTCTAAAAGTTTTGTAAATCTAAATTTATTAAGATTAAATCTGTGAATACCGCAAAAATAGCGAAAAATTTTCATTGCCTAAGGCAGTAATTCCGAACTGGGAGACGCGAACTGGTACAAAGATAAAATAGGGTCGCGAAATTTAAATGTGTGTATTATTTTATAAAATAAAGAAAGGCTGGGGCACCAAAATTAAAATTTTTTTAAACCACTGCTCTAGAGAGACCCAAACAAAAAAACATTTATTTTTTTGTGATATTCGGTTAAAAATAATTCAACTTTCAGGAATTAAGTGACACCGTCAAAAAGTACCAGAACTTAGCAAAATGTTCCAGTTTAACTTCGGCTCAATTGGTCAAAGACGATACCGCAATTTACTCCGTTTGGAGTCAGCGCAATTTGGAACGCGGAAAAATGTCCAGATACGTAGCTTACCACGTCATCAACGAAAAGATTGAAAAGACATACCAATTACCATCAGTTGATATCACAGGACAGTAAGACTTCAATTTATAACGTTACAAATCCGTCACTGTGACACTTTCAGGCAACAAAT
This sequence comes from Rhagonycha fulva, assembly GCA_905340355.1. NCBI lineage: Eukaryota > Metazoa > Arthropoda > Insecta > Coleoptera > Cantharidae > Rhagonycha > Rhagonycha fulva. The sequence continues at coordinate 22,315,423 of HG996559.1, read as the reverse complement.
GGTGGTTTCTCCTTCGGGGAAGTACCGTGCAATCATCCGGGAATGCCCCGGAAAAAATGGCGAACCATCTCTTTACTTGGAAATTTGGACGGATACAAATTTCGTTCAAAGCATCGATCTTGCCGCTAGAGACCTTCACGGCGAGATTTATTGTGATGGTAGGTAATTTTGAGTTGCCCTCGTATCGGCGATTTTAATCTTTATTTTAAGAGGAGCACGGTTCTTTGAAGTGGTCGCCGGACGAAACCAAGGTGATTTACGTAGCCGAAGAAAAGCCGCCCAAAATCGCACCTTTCTACAAGAAACTCCATGAAGTGGATGACGAAAAAACCTTGGTGGTAAAAATTTTTGTTAAAATATTTACACGATCAAATAATTCAAGTTTCATTTTAGGGGCAACAATATCGTTACCAGCAAAGTTGGGGTGAGCAAATGAATTCGAAAAAGAAGTCGGTGCTCGTGGTTTATAACCTTAAGGACGATGAGTTCACCCTTTTGAAAGGAATTCCCGAACACGTGTTTCCTGTGTGTCCCAATTGGGCCCCCGACGGTTCCCACATTGTGGGGGTTGGATATTATTTAAAACCACGTAAATTGGGTCTCATTTATTGTACCAACCGACCTAGCGTGATTTTTAAGGTGGATTTTGAAGGAAATTACTCCGAATTATCGCACGGGTCCCGAATTGCTCTTTCTACTTCGACTGGAGACTCAAATGAAGGTAAGCATTTTTGAAACTAATCGATGTTTTCTTAAAAGAAAAAAAAATTCCGAGGAGTTCCAGGGGCGGAAAGGGTGCAAAATCGGATTTATTATTTTTTTACCTCTTTCAGTGTTCTTTCAAAAGTTAAAAACTTTTCCAATTTTTCATACTTTTTTTAAATTGATATTCACTATTTAACCGTTTTATTTTAGCTGAAAAGTTACAACAAAGCAAATCGGTTAGCTCACCCATATTTTCTCCGGACGGAAAAACTTTGTTATGGTTGCAACGAAATTCTGGGGGTCCACACAACGCCGGGATGGAACTCGTGAAAGTGGCGTATCCGCTACCAAGCGAGGTAACTTAACCATTTTATTTCTTCGTTCTCCAATATTTTCTTCCATTTTAAGCCAACAGATCCAACTGTGGTAGTGGGACTGGTGGAATCTTCAAGAAAAATCCACGACGATCGTACATTTCGTGGTCTTTACAACTGCTCCTTCCCCAAGCGGTGTTGGGCCTCAAACGACCGCCTCTTGTTCACCACCGTTCAGAAAAACATCCTAAAGACTTACGTCCTTCATTTGGGTACCTACCTGAAAGTAAGAAAACAAAGTTGAATTTCTAAAGGTTTTTCTTTCAGACAATGGGACCTTGACGGAATTGCAACACCCTTACGGAAATCTGGTCGTTCTAGACGTCCACAACGATTTCATTTTGGTCAACAGACGAAACTTTCTTATTCCTGACATTTTAGCTATGGCAAAGTTACCAGCAAAGGGTCACGAAAATTCGGTAGTTTTTGTTAATTTATCAAAAACGGAAGAAATCGAACTGTTTCAAAATGTAACCTACGAATACATGAACTTAAGTCACGAGAGTGCTGAAGATGACGTCGGTTAGTTAGCAGCGTTTTTTTCAATCTGAAACAAAAATTTAGTTTGAATGTTGTAGATAATTTTAACGCGGTTTACGTAGGCCCCAAAAGTGGAGAAGACAAAGAATTTCCGCTGATTGTTTATCCGCATGGTGGTCCTCATTCCGCATTTACCAGTCATTTGTTTTTGGAATTGGGGATGTTCCTGTCGCACGGTTATGGAGTTGTTTTGGTCAACTTCCGCGGGTCGATTGGAGCAGGAGAGAATAGTCTGAAATACTTGCTGGGGAGAATTGGTGAAGCTGATATTGATGATTGTTACCTGGCCACTCAGAAGGTGTTGAAAATGTATCCACACTTGGATGATGGAAGGGTTGGTTGTGTGGGTGGATCACACGGTGGTTTCATCATTCACCACTTGTGCATAAAGCATCCAGAGTTGTACAAAGTCGCCGTGTCCCGTAATCCAGTCGTCGATCTTGCAGTGCAGAGCATCATATCGGACATTCCCGATTGGTAAGTCTTACCACGAAGATGGGGATCTTCACCTAATCCAAAATCAACTTGTAATTTTACAGGGCGTTTGTGGAAAGCGGCTGCGAATATAACTCGAATGGAGAAATGAAATTGGAGCTATTGCACAAACTCAAGCAGATGTCGCCCCTGCCAAGTGCGCAGTATGACCGTTCTGCAGTTCTGTTCCAACTTGGTTCAAAAGATTTAAGAGTTCCAGCACAACCAGCGATCGAATATTACCACATATTGAAGAAGTTAAACAGAACAGTGGAGTAAGTAACTTTAATGTAAATTAAGCTAAGTTCGCAAAATTTGAACCTTTTTCAGGATGAACGTGTATGATGACGTACATTCGCTTGCAGGAATCCACAACGAAATTGATAGTATTATTAATGGCGTTGTATTTCTTGAGAAACATTTGAAAAATATTCAACCAGTATAAGTTTTATTAAAGGAGTTGTATCTTAGTTTGCCAATAAAATTTTTCTAACCCAACATTTGCGTGTATAAAACTCCCCCTCACCTTGCATTTTTTCAGTTTTCTGTACATTGGAATGAACACTATTGAGAGCCCCCCTATTATTTTTTTAAAGATATGGACTTTACAATCCAGGCCCCATTTTGAAAGAGACGATAAGTGATAGACTATCAAAAAGGGGGGGGGACTTGACTACTTTTTTAATATTTTCTACTTTCCTGCCCATATTCTTTAATTTTTCCGGTTGGGGGGAGGGTCTCAAAAGCATTGATTGCTTGAGACTGCAGAGGTGGTTACTAATATACCTCTATACTCTCTTCGGGGGGGGGGGGGTAGAACTAAAATGGTGGAAGGCCAAAAATGTTGTTGTTTCTGCAAGTTATAAAATTTATAAGAAAATTATAAGTTGTACAAATTACCCAAATAGATTTCAGAAATTGGCGGGGGGGGGGGGGGGTGAAAACATCCTTTTTTGAAATTTTGGATTTAAAATATTCTAGATCGTTTATGCAAGTTTTATTTTCTTTTGTAACCAAAATAGTTCTTAAGATTTTCAAGAAAAACATCAACGACACTGACGCGCATAATTGTATTAACGAGATTCTCGTTAACACATGATGATCCAGTTTTCTGAAATTCAAAATTTTCAAAAAAATGCCGCCCCCCCCCCTTCCAGCTAATTTTTGAAATTTATCAAAAATTATTTTTGGTAGCAAATGGAGAGTAAAAAAACCCTCTGGTACATTATATCAGGACAAAGATAGGGAAATACATTCAATTCATAGAATACTGCAGATGCTAAAATGCTTCTTTTTTTTGTCAAGAACAAAATAACTCATTACGGGGCCGCTTACTGGAGACTGTGTATATCATCTCAAAAAAAATGGGGCTGAAAGACAGCCCCCCGCCCACACGGGTTGGGGGGTTGCTACCCACTGAGTGGAGTGGCCTTCGGCTTGTCGGGGTCCACGGCTTGCAAAAAATCAGGGCAAGAATTTTTTTAATTTTTGTGGGAGGAGGAACTTTTCGTTTGAGTAACTGGGCCCAAAATTACATGTGATAATGTAATCACATTATCTGCTTTTGTAAGGCAATGACGGATGCAGGCTATGCGAATTGGAGGTTCAATCCGCCGAACACAATCTCTGTAGCTGCAACGCTTTAGCTCGACCTAGGCTAAAATACTTAGAACAGACCCAATGACACCAAAGGAGGTGAAAAGAAAAATTCTGTTCGAGAGCATTTTATGCTTTAGTACTATAATAAAATTGAATTCCTGAAAACATAATTAAGGGTTATAAATAAAAAATCTACACTGGTCGCAGCTGAAAGTATTTCGCAGACCATCAATCCCTAAGTACAATACAATACCACGTGTTACTGAGAATCTCGTTAAATCCAATTTTGCGCTTCAGTGTTGCTGATGTTTTTCTTAAAAATCTCTATAGTCCAGTGCAATTGGCCATTATAAATGCAAAATGACGGAACCCAGTGAATGGATTTGAATTTGAATGATTTTTTTTGATTTCTAATAAACTAAAAAGTTTACCTATTAAAAATTACCGTTATTTTGAAAATCAGTAAATTTAAAAATAAAATCAAAATTTAATGTAAATAATTATAAATTTTTTAAAAACGATGATCATGTAAATATTCCAAATTTTGATTAGATTGTTTGAGGGTACTCTAGGATGTCTATCCTAAGTTTTTGACCTCAAAGAATAATTTTATTATTCTATGTCAAAGACCCTGTGTTAACTTAGAAGAGGGGGCAAAAACTTCAAAATTTTTGGACTAGACTAGTCTAATTTATTACAAAGTTGTAGAGCACTGAATTTACTAAAATTTGGTTGCTAAAACAAATTTTTAAATCTAATATTAATCTAGATACAACCGATCAAAGTTTGACAAAGTTTTTCAAAATGTAAAAAAATGGCCGAAAAACGAATGTTTTGCCTTTATAAATATTTATTATAAGGGCGTGGGAATAATAAACCTGAAAAATAAGCCCGGAAAACCGGGAGTAAAGTAGCCACTTTACTCCCAAAATCACGAAAAATAATTTTTGTACAAACGATTTAGACTACTTTGGATTCAAAATGCAAAATAGAGGGGACGGGAAAACATGCACCTGTAGTTTAGTGTTATTGTAGTGATGGAACTATCGAAAGGAGTGCCTAGTTCGATAGACGGAACTCCAATTTTAAAAATTTCTGAAGGATTCAATGATAGAAAACGGTCCAAAAAGCAATAATACAATCAAAAATTCATGAACTATTGCAACGAGGGCTTACATTCTCAAAAAAACAAAATTTTATATGAAATAGCATTTAACGACAGTTGATAGGGTGCCGCTAAAAGGGTAGCCCCGCCATCGCAAAAAATTTTGCAAAAATCATTCAATACATAATTTTCAATTGAAATTTCGACTCTACGCGCGCTTCGCTCCGTCACCTCTACCCCGCACGCTACGATCCAAGGGGGTGAATCACCCTCGATGTGAAACTTCAAAACAGTGAAATTGTTCGATGTTTACGCTACCATGGACAAGCTCTACTGTTGCTCTTGTATTCGTTCGCCATAGCATCACATTGTGAACAGAGTTTATTTGGGTCTTTCAACGGTTTCAACATCTGAGAACTCGCGTGGATAACTATTGTGAGTAAAATTCTTAGACCATTTAAACTTTAAATGGTCTAAGGTATAATTATAGGCGTTTCAAGAGAAGCGATACGCTATCTGGTAGCAAGTTTTGTACTAGAGGGAATGAGCTGAAATGGTTGTTTACAATCAATTTTATTCAGCATAAGTGCGCAACTGTGTACTGATTATGTTTTTAATATAATAATATCTTATATGTTGCTCGTAATATCGTGGTTAATTAATTCTTTATTTATTAATTGCCTCTTCGCATCTAGTACCAACATGGCCACTAGCGGCGCTGCAATCTTAAATTGAAACGCCTATACTAATGCAAGCATTGAGCCTCATCTCGCAATAAAGTCGAGTGTTGACCCGCGTAGAGCGATAATCAATCTTTGAATAATTTTAATCAAGAAAGTTTTGAAATGATCGACGCTACGGCAACTCCCGATAACACGGCGTCGGGACGCCCGAAAGAAAAGAAAAAACCACATCAGCAAAAAAGAAAAAAACACCTTAGCTATGACCACGTGTTCATTTGCCACGCCTAGCCTGTAGCATAAGTAAATCTACATGTACCGTTAACAGAATGCGAATATCGCATAGAAATTGGAAACTTTAAAATCGATCGATAATTTCTCCATATCTAAAACGTGTCATTTTAATGTTATCTATCAAATTCCGTTAAGTTTTCTATAATCAATATAATATCTTCGAGTACCGGTTATCGTCCTAGACTCGTTTACAAGTTTTTATTTTGTGAATTGTATTTTTTACCATTTAAAAATGTATGAATTATTTTTTTAAGCGGAGGCACCAAGATTATATTTATTTAAAGGGGGCCGTAGCAAGATAAAGTTTGGAAAACACTGAACCAAGGCAGTTTTTGGACTTTTTCTTGTAATTAATATTTATATAAAAGTAATATTAAATATTTTTGAAAAGTATATCAATTCTTTTTCGATGAACTTACATTTGAAAAAATTGAACACGAAAATGTTTTTCTACTTCACAAATTTTGTAAAAAAATCGCCAACATAAAATTCCAAATGGGGGCATATTTGACTTAATTATACCTATCTTTTGTTATAAGAGGCAAATATTTTATGAGGATTAGCTAATCATAAAGAAATTAATCTTCATTTATAATGCTCTACACCAAAATTTTGCACATTACTTAATCAGTAAATAAAATTTTCTAAGTATAAATTGCAATTTAAGTTTGAGCCTCCATTATCTTGAAAAATAATCAAAATAAGTAAAATCAAATTTTTTTAAATTATTTAGGCACAAAACCCCTCAAATTGCTTGTATTAATTAAATGCCCATTTTAAATTACCAAATTCACCACATGCAAAATTTTCCCAGAAGTAACTACAAAAATAAAAACTAATGGTTCAAAACCACCGAAAGGATAATATTAAAAACCAAATAAATAAAACTTGATATTTAATTGTCAAAAAAATGGTTTACAAGCTTGCCGCATTGTGGTTATCTTCTTGATGTTTCTTCCACGCTGCTAAAGGTCCATGTTCAGGACGATATTGAACATTAGCTCCATCGTACGACAAACGCCCTGCAGAACGTAAATCTTCAAACTCTTGACGCTCGTATTTAGTGAAACCCCATTTCTTGGAGACGTGAATCTTTTGACGTCCAGGGAACTTGAACTTGGCACGACGAAGAGCCTCGATAACTTGAGCCTTGAAACGATCACTGGAACGTACACTCATGATGGGTTGGCCAATACGAACTCGTGCAACTGTGCCTTGTGGTTTACCAAACGCACCACGCATTCCGGTTTGGAGCCTACAAAAACCTATTAGAATATTTTTGAACGGTTATGAGAAAACTTACCTATCAGCTCCAGCACACGACAACATCTTGTTGATTCGGATAACATGGAAAGGATGGAGTCTCATACGGATGTGGAACTGATCCTTGCCACAATTTTTAACCAAATATTTGTTGCAGCAAATACGTCCGGCTTCCAACGCTTCGGAGCTAAGCTGTTCATACTCGTCGGACACCAAGTGCACGCACAAGGGGAAGTCGTCCACGCAGGCCTTCTTTTTACCCAAATCGAAAATACGAATTTTGGGATCGGGTACACCACGACAGAACCGTGATTTTGGATAAGGTTTGTTTTTGCAATAGCGATAACTATAAAACGAATAAAATTATAACCCAACCACAAAATTTAAAAATTTGTAAAACTTACCATCTCGCTGGTCGTCGACCCATCGTGTGTTCTGAAAAATAAAACTACAATTGAAATCTTGCACGTACAAAGTTTTAAAATTAAAAAAGCTATTTAATAAAACTTACAAGATTGTCGGAAAATTTTAAGAAATATGGTGCAACTTACCGTCTCTAGCAAACACACAGTGAAAGAACGTGTTCGTAATAATTCCAAGTATTGCCGCCAGTTGTGCCAACCGATAATGTGCGATGTTACTAATCAAAGCCGCGGTTAATTTGATTTAAAATTTGTTTAAAATAATTCATTTCTTTTATTGATTTTTGTGACTTTTACTAACGTTTTTATTAACATCTAAAAAGGTGCCCCCTTACAGTTGATGAGAGTCTTTCATTAAATAGTTGTTATTAATTTAGTTTTGTTTAAAATTTTATATGGTTAAAAATTAATAAATAAAAGGATGATGAGATGACAATTTTTAATTTAAAACTTTTTATAGTTTAAATAGGAAACAGTAAAAAAACGTTTGTTCTAAATTTTCCTAATTTTGAAATTTCTTTTTGTTAGAAATTAGGATGATGTCAGTGCCGGATTAAGCCAACGCGGGGCCCGTAGAAAATATTGTCGCGGGGCCCTCTTATTTTTTTAATTACTTCTTGTTATCTTTTTACGAAAAATTGCACTGAAATCAAATTACTTAAATATTTTAAAGTAATTTAGGACTTTCCTAACTGAAAACGCTTACTTTTCCAATGCGGGAAATAGAAATCATTTTTTTAAACACTTTTTTGACGGGCGTAGAGCCCCCAAAGGCCCGGGCCCGTAGAATTTACTGTTTCTGCTACTGTGTTAAACCAGTAGGTACTGAACAAATTGTTAACAATTTTCTAAAACTTTTTTCGCTTTTTGGAGGTGTAAACAGACGCGGATACAAAATTTTGATTGGGATGAGAGGGGCAAATCTTATATTTAAAGAGGTTTTTAATTTTGTGTGATTTTACCTATCATCCAGAAAATTCGAGAATAATTGACCTAAAATCATAATTTGATCAAAATAAAGTGCTTCAGGAGTCAGTCTGGGGAATGACAATTGCACCAATTTCCCCCCTTAATTTATTTGATTTATAATTTTGAAGACCAGCAGTTTTAATCCTGATTGCGTTGGATATGTGCTGCGATTTAAAAAGTCTAAAGTCGATCTTTGGACTATGGAGGAAGGCAAAGGAAAACCACCCCATTAAAATTTTCCTAGTAAAATTTTCTTGGCTTAGCCTGAAAGATAGCCAACATCCGGGTTCGGTTGGCACTTGAAGAAGAAGATATTTTGAATTTAGAAAGATAATATTATTAAAGATAATAATAATTATTGATTTATTTAAAAAATTTAAAATACCAAAGTGTCCAAATTTGATTAAATTTACTTCTAATCGACGTAAAACATAATGCATTTGTTTTCGTCTGCTACCTCTAAGGTTTTGACCCCCGAGAACTGTGCATTTTGAGCACTTTAGTTGTACGAAGTCCCGACTGGATGCGTCTTAAAGACCAAAACTTTGGAAAACAAAGGTCTCAATTTTATTTCTAATTTGTTTTCGTTATTGTCGTCAAAAGGTCACAATAAAAGTAAAAGGTAAAAGTTACAGAAATACAAAAAAAAGTGGGTATTGTCAGTATTATTACAGACCGGGAAGTCTGGGGGTATGGGATACCATTTCTTTTGATACTATGTCCATTGTTGTGCGCTGGAGGGTATTCCATACCCCCCAGACCCCCCCCCGGTTACTATCGCCATTGCGTGCAGATCTTTTGGGGAAAAGAAAAAGTATCCTTGGTACAAATATGTACTTAGCACATCTGAATAAAAAAATAATTTATTTACTTTGGAGCATCTAAATTCTACGTTTGGTTTGACAGTATTATCGAAAACTGGGGGGTTTGGGAGTATGGAATACCCCCCAGCCAAGTTCAAAAAATGCTTTGCAATTCTATGTTATCGTAAATTCATTTTTTGTACGCTATGCACTACAGTGCGCTAGAGGGTATTCCATACCCCCCAGACCCCCCCGGTTCCTATCACCATTGCGTGCAGATCTTTTGAGAAAAAGAAAAAGTATTCTATGTGCTTAGCGTATCTGAATAAAAAAATAATTTATTTACTTTGGAGCATTTAAATTCTACGTTTGGTTTGTCAGTATTATCGAAAACCGGGGGGTTTGGGGGTATGGAATACCCCCCAGCCAAGTTCAGAAAAACTTTGCAATTTTATGTTATCGTAAAATCATTTTTTATACGCTATCTACTACAGTGCGCTGGAGGGTATTCCATACCCCCCAGACCCCCCCGGTAACTATCGCCATTGCGTTCAGATTTTTTAGGGAAAAGAAAATGTATCCTTGGGCACAAATATATACTTAGCATATCTGATTAAAAAAATTATTTATTTAGTTTGGAGCATCTAAATTCTTAGTTTGGGTTGACAGTATTATCGAAAACCGGGGGGGAGGGGGGGTTTTGTGCAATGGAAGTGGAGAAATCTTCAAGAAAACACCACCCAGATGGTTTGGGTGGTAGTGTCAGATTTCTACCGACTAGAACCCCACCCCGTGGAGGTCCCAGGAACCGCTTGCGCATTTCTTCCGCACGTCTCCTGCTTGTCGTGCTTTGGCTCTTTCGAGACTTTGTTTTTCTGGCCTTCTTAACTCATTGTGGGTTTTGGCCTTGGTGAACATTATTTCCAGAAACATCCTTTCTATGATCCTCCACTGTTCGCAGCCACCCAGCATCAGATTCACGATATTGTCTGGACTTAGTTCTGTCCCCAACTGCGTTTGAGCAGCGAGCCTGAATTCCGACCATTTGGTGCAGTGAAAGATGGTGTGTTCTGCGTCATCCAACTTGGGGGTATTCCATACCCCCCAGTCACTATCGCTAGCATTAGGTGCAGATCTTTTAGGGAAAAGAAAAAGTAGCCTTGGACACAAATATGTACTAGCATATTTGAATAAAAAAATAATTTATTTAGTTTAAAGCACCTAAATTCTAACTTTAGGTTGACAATATTATTGGAAACCGGAGGGACCGGGGGGTCTGGAATACCCCCCAGCCAAGTGCGGGAAAACTTTGCATTTCCAAGTTGTCGTAAAATCTTTTGTCTTTATTTTCCACGCTTTTGTTTAACTTATCGAATTATTTTTATTTTGCTCTGCTCTGACATTATTTAAGGGGTTATATACAGTCAGGAGATCAAAATTATAGTGTGAATAGTTATGAAATATTTTTCGCCATCCCGACCGTAAATTGAATGTTTTTGTACACGATTTGAGGTAATTAAAAAAATAAAAATATATTTCCAAAATTTTTTCATCATCATCAAACGTGCTAGTTACTAAAATAAAAGTACCTCAAGATAACTTTTTGTTTTCCAGCCCGAACACAAATTTTGCACGTTTTATATCTATTATTCTTTTATTTATTTTCTATTATGTTTTGCACCCTTCTAAAATAATGCAGCTTAGGTAGCGAAAGTATGGCCAAGTCGAACGCGGTCCATTACAAAATTGAATATTTGAAGGGAAGCACCTGACATTTTTACAAAAGTTGAGTGTACATGTTATATCTTTGTTTTGAGTATAGTTTTGAGGTAGCCCGATCGATTGGTGCAAAAATAAAAGTTGTGTTCAAGTTTTATCAAATTTTTGAATATATCAAATAACCGTTTAGTGCAAAAAGGAAAGATCTACTGTAGTACCTATGTACTTATACCTCTCTGCACCCAAAACAGCAAATGCAATGCGTGCAGGTTATTAATAATAAATTTGTAATTTCTGTGTGATTCGGTTAAGATGTCTACTTCCGAAACAGAAAGTGTCACCTCACAGATTCATAATGATTCTTCAACTTCTCATTCTCTACCAAGAAAAAGGAAGAGGGGTGTACGAAACGAACACAAATACAAAAAAAATATAATTAAGGAATGTAAAATTAAAGGTAAAAGTTATGTGAACTGGAACGGACGGGTTGTGGATAAAAGAACGACCGGGGAACCTTGCAAGTAAATAGTACCTACCTACTTACTAATATGAACTTTTATTATTTACTACTCTTTCAGTTGTAGGAAGAAATGTTTTGAACATATCAGTGAAGAAAACAGAAAGTCAATTTTACGTAATTTCTATGAAATGAAGTCTAAAAATGAACAGGACGTATTCCTTCAAGGGTTGATAGTTTCGAACGGTGTAAAGCGAGTTAAGAAAATAGGAAATAAACAACCAAAGTCTTTTAATTATAACTATTTCGTAGTAGTAGATGGAAGTAGACGTGAAATATGCCTTAAAGCATTTCAGAGTTTGTTAGCAGTTTCACAAAAGCGAGTTTATAGAATTTGCAAGTTACTTTCCACGAACTCGATTCCACGAGACAACCGAGGGAAAGAAAGAAGTGCAAACGCAATTTCTGGATATGTTTGCGATCTTATATCTCAGCATATACAGTCATTTCCATCACAAGATATTTTTATGTATTTTGATAGCCGATTATCCATTAAAACAATGTACCGGTTATTTAAGGAGAAACATCCTGAGGTAGAAGTAACTTATTGGTTTTATTGGAAATATTTTAAAGAAAATTTTAATTTGAATTTTGGACGGTTCCAAGTTGATCCCTGTTCATTGCATGAAGAAAAGGGGGCTCTCTTAGAAAGTTCTCTAAACGAAAATGATGTAGAAGTTAAAGAAGAACTGAGTTAATCGTTCATAAACGAAAGTCCAAGAAGTTTTTCAACAATATAGAAGAGGTCTAAAAGCTCTGCAATAAACGGGAAGATGTTGCATTAGAATCACCTTAAAATATCTTGAAAATAGCTAAGTTACTTAGAACAAATCTCTTGGGAAGGGTTGAAGATATGGAAGTGAGTTTGGCCACTTCAAGTTTATAAACGCGTAGGGAAGGCGCATAGTGCTAATTTTAGTGATTCTCAAAATGTTAATAAAGATACTATGTATTCTCATCACATTTTTAGAATCACTGGAATCTACTTCAAATCAAAAATAAATTGTCACCCAAAAAGTTATAAAAGGAACCAAGAACAGCTTGGTTTTGAATTTTCTTGGTTCGAGAAATGTTTCAGTTATTTTGAATTTTTTCTAAGTTTATATTTTATTGTAACTTTAAAAACTTCTATTTAATCAGATTAACGTATAATCGAAAATAATTGTAATTTTGATAATACACGAATAAACTTATTTAACACATATGAAAAAACTTCAAGATAGAAGTTCACTTTTACAACGCTAGAGGCGCTACCGTCGTAGATTAGTCTATGCAGTGTTGCCACCGTCAGTACATATAATGTACTTTTTAGCCTCAAATAAAAGTTTGTGCTACCTCGAAAAATTCAGTACTTTTTTACTTCGGTGACGCTATTTAGTACATTTATAGTACTTTTTTTTTATAAAAACACTGACAGATAATTTGAATTAATTGCATAAATTTCAATTTTCTAACTACTACTAATGTCAGCCATCGTCACTTCCAACAAATTGGGCCGTCGGCCGCTAATTTCCCGGTAGATTTTTGATAGCCCATCCGCCCCTGTCTGCAGTAAAATTTTAACTTCAGTACCTTTTTAATTACCAAGAAGTACCTTTGATTATTTAACCTTGGCAACGCTGAGTCTATCTCCAACAAGGGAGCGAGAAAGCTACAATCACTAGATAGATAGATATCTAGTGACTGTAGAGAAAGCTACACATTAGCGCTTCTACCGTTCAAAAAGTGAACTTTTATTATAAAATTTTTTAATTCTAGTGTAACGTCAGCTTTCTTGCTCCCTAAATTGAAGTGCCATAAACAGGTACAGGTTTGTACCTGTTTGTGCAAACATTATTTTCGTTTGTACCCGTGTACCGTTTTGAGATTTTCAAGAAAAACATCATGAATACTGACGCGCATGAATGGATTAACGAGATTTTCTTAGCACGGAGAAACACATAGAATTTTTTAAAATTTCGAATTTTGGATTCAAAATAGTCTAGAACGTTTGTAATTCGCTTGTGATTGTTTGTGCAAGATTTATTTTCGTTTGTACCCAAATAGTTTTTGAGATTTTCGAGATTCTAGGTAACACGTGGTAAAACAAAATTTTTAATTCCTGATACAAAAATAGTCTAGAACGTCTGTCTTTGGTTTGTACTTGTTTGTGCAAGTTTCATTTTCGTTTGTACCCAAATAGTTTTTGAGATTTTCAAGAAATATATTAAGGAAACTGACGCGCATGATTGAATTAACGAGATTCTGGATTCAACGAGATTCGACACGTTCAAAATACTCTCTATCGTTTGTACTTTGTTTGTGCAAGTTTCATTTTCGTTTGTACCCAAATAGTTTTCAAGAAATTTCAAAATTTTGCTGGGGGGAGGGGCTTGGAGACATGCTTTTTTAAATTTTAGATTTAAAATAGTTTAGAACGTTTGTATTTCGTTTGTGCTAGTTTTGTTTTCGTTTGTACCCAAATAGTTTTTGAGATTTTCAAGAAAAACATCTAGGACACTGACGCGCATGATTGGGTTAACGAGATTCCGAGGAACACCTACAGGATCAAGTTCAAAATACTTTCTATTGTTTGTGCCTGTTTGTACACGTTTCATTTTTGTTTGTACCTTAATATTTTTTTGAGATTATCAAGAAAAATATTTAGGACACTGACGGGCACGATTAGGTTAACGAGATTTTCTTAGCACGGGGAAACACATAGAATTTTTTAAAATTTTGAATTCAAAATAGTCTAGAACGTTTGTACTTCGTCTGTGCTTGTTTGTGCAAGTTTTATTTTCGTTTGTACCCAAAAAGTTTTTAATATTTTCAAGAAAAACATCATGAATACTGACGCGTATGAGTAAATTAACGAGATTCTCTTAGCACGGGGAAACACATAGAATTTTTTTAAATTTTGAATTCAAAGTAGTCTAGAACGTTTGTAATTCTGCTGCTAATTCTCTAATTGTACTTGTTTTCAAGTTTTACGTATTATAAGCTTGATAGTAGTTCTATTTGTCATGTTACTCCGAACTACTCTGAGCAAGTTAGTATAAAAAATTGTGAAAATTGATTGGTGTAAAAAGGAGATTGATGATTTTACACCAATCAATTAGAGCAAAGTGTGTTCTGGTTACACTAGGACTGTGGTACCAAACTATGGTGGAGTGATTCAAGAAAACTTTGGGGGGGGGGGGGGGGGGCATGTAGATATGCTTCTAACACAATTCCAGCAATTGAAATTTTGGGATAAAATTGATGTCAAACGTTGAAACACCGTCTGAGCCTCAATGAGCTTCTATTTCTATCATTTTAATTTAATTTTTGGCCAAGTTATGAGTATTTAAATTTTAGAGTACTACTCCGAGCAAGTTCCGTACAATAACGCTCAAGTTTAATTCTATTTTATAAAATTAAATTTTTTTATTAATTTGATTAAAAAAAACCTAATATAGTAAATACAAATTTAACTTAAATCTCAAAAACTATTTGGTTGCAAAACAAAGTAAAGACGATTGTAACTATTTTGAACTTCATCCTGTAAGTGTTGTCCAGAATCTCGTTAACCCAATCATGCGCGTCAGTGTCCTAGATGTATTTCTTGAAAATCTTAAAAACTATTTGGGTACAAACGAAAATGAAACTTGCACAAACAAAGTACAAACGTTCTAGAGTATTTTAAATCCAAAATTTAAAAAAGCATGTCTTCAGCCCCCCCCCAACGAAATTTCTTGAAAACTATTTGGGTGCAAACGAAAATAAAACTTGCACAAACGAATTACAAACGTTCTAGACTATGTTGAATCCAAAATTTAAAAAAATTCTGTTTCCCCCGTGCTAAGAGAATCTCGTTAATCCACTCATGCGCGTCAGTATCTATGATGTTTTTCTTGAAAATCTCAAAAACTATTTGGGTACAAACAAAAATAATGTTTGCACAAACGATTTAGACTATTTTGGAGTCAAAATTTGACATGGGGGGGCTAGCATATCTCCAGCCCCCCCCCCAGCGAAATTTCTCAAAAACTATTTGGGTACAAACGAAAATAATGTTTTCACAAACAATGCACAAACGATTTAGACTATTTTGGAGGTAAAATCCGAATTGGGGGGGTGGGGACATGTACCTCTGATTTTCTGAATCCTTAAAAACTTATAATATTCAAAAAGTTATCATTTTAATAATAATAACAAATAAAAATTCATTTTATGCAAATTTTAGCGGTTAAGCAGCAATTTACGCAAGGACTAGAAGAGGAAAATTCGTTAGTCAAAATAATAAAAAGACAAAATTTATATTTTTGTTGCAATTTTCACACTTATACTAAATTTTAAAAATTTGCAGTGTCTTTTTGTTTAAAATAAGCAATTAAAGTATTACAGCTCCAACACCGTTATAATACAAACTTATCATAGTTAAAAACGAGATTCTTTTCTTAAATTATTTAAAATAATGCACAACTCCATCTTGTAAAAAAAAAACTATAAATTATTAAATGTTAATGGCTCTATCTAACGGCAAATTTGTCGTATCCACAACTAACAGCCTACGAGTGCTGGAACCGCTGGTGTAACTGTCACCGCTGCTTCGTGCACTTGCGTGCGATAACGGCGTACCAGGCAATTTTTGTGGAGTACTGTCTACCGATTCAGTCGAATTTGTGTTTTCGTATAGCGCTACTGGATGACTAGGCGCTGGCTCTTCGGGAGTGTAATAATCAGATTCGTCCCCTCTCTCCCTATCTTCTCCGTTTCGCACTGAAAACCAATAAAACATTTTCCAGTGGCACCACGGTCAAAAGATTACATAAAATTAGTATTATATTGTTAAAGTTCAATTAGGACTTACTCGTTTTATTCTTTTTCATCGTCGTGTCACAACTTTGTTCCTCGTGATCTGTGTCCGCGTCGTCGATCGGGTCCACCACGTCTTCCATGTTGAGGGCCAGGTGATTGCCGCGATTTGCACTTTCGGAACTTTGTAACAGTGGGGACAACTTTTCAGCCTCACTGTCTTCGTCCTGAACCTGAAAATTAGTTGAAATAAATGAAATCGGAATATTTTTTACACAAAATTTTACCTCCTCCTTTTCCACTTTTTCATTGGAATGCCTCACCGAGTCCCACGATTTTGAGTGCTTGTTACTTCTAGGACTGGAATTTTCTGTCTGATTGGACAACAAAGGACATTTTGGTGTTTCTTTGTGATCATCGTCGCGTGATAGCAACACGGACATTCCGAACTAAAAATAAAACGGTTAAAAAAGCTTAACAAACTTTTCTTTTTACTTCGGTGGTTGGAGAATCCGTTTCTTTGCCCGATTTATTAGAAGCATAATCCAACGATTGCTTATTTAAAACTTGAGCAGCTAGGATAGCGGGTTCGTTGTCGGGAGTTTCGACCAAATCTGGAACGGCCGCCGGAGGTTGTCTTGGTAAAACGGGACCATTTAGAGCTTCGATCAGCGAGACGGCTTTGTAGCCAGGTGGAATGTTCTCACAACCTCCCTAAACAGTAAAGAGTAACCACAAAACCTTCTGTTTTATGAAATCAACTCACGTCAGGTAAACTAACGGGCTGAATCGCGCTGGTTGCTTTCTGAAGGGCCCGAATTTGTAAGAGCGCCCTGAAAGGGGCCCTACAAATTGGACAGTTGTTTGCTTGATATCGTAACGAGTCGGCACAAGAATTGCACAGACACAAATGGCGACACGGTAAAATTAACGTATCTCGTACGTCGCACATGCAGATGACGCATTCTGATCCGTTATCTTCCGTATCGTCATCGTTGGTCGCCTAAACACAACAGTTAAAATTTACAACAAAAAAAGAAAACGTAAAACTTCACCTTATCGTTATTCTTATTTTCTATTCCGTAAATTTCTTGTAATAGGTAACACAAACCATCAACAAATAATTTTTGTTTCAGAGCCTTCAGAACGTAACTTCCGTCGGTACTTTTTTCAACGGTAGCTATTGTGGTGTGGGACTGACGTACGTCTTAAGAAGAAAAGAAAAAATAGGTGACATTTTATGATGGTAAAAGTTATTGTTTAAAGAATGGAGAGTAACTCACCATCGGGGCCTTCTTCGGCTACACAGTGAATGGCAATTGGAATGACGTCTCGGTCGATATCATACAACAACTCATCTTCTGAATACATGGACGGATCAAAGACGTGCGTCATTTGACAAAATTGTTGGTTGGCGCCCCTTTTGTAACGAAATGTTTCCGAATTTAGCGTTGCATCGCGCGCAACGTAACTAAAAAATTACCATAATATTATAAATAACTATTAATGCAGAATAAAAAATAATAAGTACTAATTTTTGTGAAAAATTGACTTACGTGATGCTAGTGGAAGCGACATCTTCGGTAGCAAAATAGTAAATGGTAATAGCACATCGTACGTCACAATCAAAAGTAAACTCAATATTAAAGGGCGACGACTTACAGACATCACAATTATTAATGTTCCTCTGATCGCCTTTACCAAAATCCACAGGCGGAGCCCGAACAAACCTCAAGGACTCCTTACGTATATTAACTAAACTTTTAAGCGTTTTTGTAGGTTCGTTAGGCTGCGGAGGTGGATAGGGAAACTAAAAAGGGGTAGAAATGGCTGTAATTACAACACTCACGAATTTTGTTACCTCCAACTTACAGGTGTTGGTCGACTACCCAAAAAGTTAAGATCCGAATTTTCGCCAAATAAATACGATTCCGGTTGTGGGGTATCGAAACGTTCGCCCCCCATTATGAAGTGACTTCCGAAGTAATTGCCTAAAAGGCGAGCCAAAACAATAGAAAAAAATTTCAATGTCAACGAATATGCGACTCACCTGATCGGGGGGGATATTTGTACGCGTGATTAGAAGAAATGTCGACTTCCTCGATGCCGGCATTTTGCCTGCTGGTTATCGCACCCATTTTTATTTTAAATATTTTGAAAGAATCACAAAAATATTGTTGAAAATATGAAAGTATACATTTGACACATGTCAAAATTAACAGCTGTCAGATTAACGGCCGAGAGAGGTCGCGGTATACTGGTGTGTGCGTGGTTGCATAACAGCAAATGTACAGGAAGATTCTGAGGTAATATTCGTAATTTATTTATACAGAAATAATAGGTCTGTTTGGTACCACAGTCCTAGTGCTACACTAACTACACTACTACAAATTGATTGGTGGTACAATTACCAACCCACTTTTTACACCAATCAATTTGTAGTAGTGTAGTTAGTGTAGCACTACGACTGTGGTACCAAACAGACCTATTATTTGTTTATACATACAGCAATTTACTAAATTGCTCTCTCTTATTTAAAAAATACTTTAGGTACTTGAGAACCAATTGACCGATTTTAGTTTTTTCTGCTCAGGGACGTGCCCAACCACCCGTGGGCACGTCTGCAGCAAAAGTTGTATAGCGCGTCCGCATGTACAGGGGTATAACGTAGAGTTCTAGAGTAGCTGTAATTTCATATTATAGTGCCCTATGTGTCAATTGTAAAATAAAATGGGTAAGAGTCCTGGGTGGGGTCTGGTATATTGGTATATAGTACTTACACTCCAACTACCGCTGGTAAAAAGCAAATATACTACTTTTAAGGATTCAACTATGAATAGCTACTTTATTGCTTCTTTATAACTGACGGATATTCCATAACCCCCAAGCCCCCCCCCCCCGGTTTTCACCAACCCCACAGTTACTGATGTAAAAAATCAACAAGAAGCGACTTAAAAAATTCATTGATTTTATTAAGTGACAACCGTTCTAAACAGATATATTAACATATTATCAAAGTATAGACCGGGGGGTCTGGGGGGTATGGAATACCCCCCAGCATAAAGAGGTTAAAAGTTAATACAAATTATCTGTTTTATAAAACACAGATACGCCTATTTTGTAGGTCCTAACTTTTTTGATTACTAATAAATGAACCAGCAGTCTGGGGTAAATTCAACACGGATAGACTAGAGAGCGGGAAACCCTGGTTCTAATCCTGGTTGCGTCAGATTTGTGCTGTGATCTAAAAAGTCTAAACTTTATCTGCGGACTACTCGCCAACCCGTCTGCCCAGCGTGGTGAGTTATGAGCAAACCCCCTCTCCTCCCACTCGGGGGGAGTCTAAAAGGGGAGGTCTAACGTTCAGGAGTGGACGTATAACGGCTGATGAAGATGAAGAATAAATGAACGGAGAAAATTTGTATTAACTTTTAACCTCTTCATGCTGGGGGGTATTCCATATCCCCCAGTTCTATTATTTTGATAATAATATGTTAGTATATCTATTTAGAACGGTTGTCCCTTAATAAAATCAATAACAGTACATACTATAAAAGAATGCGGGTTGGGAAAAATCCCTTCCCGTCCCGTGGCGTGCCAATTTAGTCCCGCACGGGACGAGTGCCAGTCACGGACTTCTTAAAATATAAGAATTATTTTTAAATAATTATTAAAAAATTATTCTTAAAATAAGAATTATTTTAGGAAGTCCGTGGTGCCAGTCTTGCCAATTTAGTCCAGGACGGGTAGTAATTCAATCTCGCACATGCGCAGTTTCAAATGTAAGTCATTTGAAAAAAGCAAAAAAAGATCATTCGAAAGAAAATTGTGGGTAAAAAGAAAAAAGGACCGATAATTACAAAAAGTTTTATATTTTGGGTTGAAATTTTAGTGTACTTATTGTAATATTGATTTATTCTGTCACTCGTCCGTGCACAGGGATTTACTCGAGAGTGGGAATCACCGGCATAGTCACAGCAGAGGCGTTTACTCAATGTCTCGGCACCGACCTAAACCATGGGCGTCCATAGAATCATTTTCAGGAGGGGGGCAAGCAAAATAAAAAAAAATTATTATAAAAGAATTTTAATGATTTAAAACCGAAAGTTTAGAAAATTTTAAAAACTAGTGAAATATTAAATGTTTAAAAAATTAAGCAGCCGAGAACCAGGGGGGGGGGGCAGATGACCCTTTTGTCCCCCCCCCCCCCAATAGACGCCCATTCTTAGACCAGTTAGAAAACTTTTTTCTTTCGTACAATCCTGACCTTCTTTTTTGCAACTGCGTCGCCTTTTTTTCTTCCTACGGACCCTTCTGGGCTTCACGACGATACGTTATTGGGGGTTACCGTTGCTTCGACCATCTGAAACCGCGGAAAACTAACACTCTAAATTATTCATGAAAGGTTGATGAGTATCGCCTTACGCGAATCAACGCTCGACCTTGTCGCAATACGAAGCTCTACGCTCGCAAGTATTATACATACACCCAAATCATCTCTGCGATGTTCCTAGAAGTTGAAAGAGGTGATGGAGGCTTTGACTCCACAAAACTCAGTTCACGAAGTGATGCTATGCTAGGAATAGCTGGAGCTTCTTTAGTTGTAACTACACCATCGTACAGTTGACATCGAGCAAAAATTTCACTTTTTAAGGATCTCTTTGATTTAAATTTGACAAAAAAAGGAAGATCCTACCCCCTTTTTAGTAGCATCTTTGTGGAGTTGGAAAGCCCCCAGAGATGTTATTAATTATAACATTGTTGTTGATTGTTGGTCAAAACGGCTCGGAGTGCTGCAAAGTCACCGGCGCACGGTGGGTTTAAAGAGCTAAAACCTGCTATTAATTCAAAAATGATAATGCTATTTAGATTCTTCTCTATGGTGGGTCAATTTACCACTAACCAGCGCACATTAACCCTCCTATTCTGTAACTTTTTCGTTACGTTCGTTATCGTTATCAAATCGTTAAAAACCGTAAAGTTTGGTATACACTCAGAATTGCATTGAATAGTAATGTAATAGTATTATAGAAACCAAACTTTACGGTTCTTAACGATTCGATAACGAAAAGAACATAACGAAAAAGTTACAGAATGTGGGGGTAAATACTATTAAGTGGTTCTAATAAAATTACAAAGGTAAAACATAAAACTATTTTGGTACAGGCTTAAAATTTTAAAATTTTGATTAATTTCAAAGCAATAATGTGATGAGCAGTACAAGCGCTGTGATTGGTCATATTTGAAGACATTATTGCTTCAAAATTAATTTTAATTTCAAAATTTTAAGCCTGTACCGAAATAGTTTTATGTTTTACCTAATTAATATTTTTTGAATTGTGTAAAAATACTTTTTATTAACAGCACAGTTTTGACTTGAATTTTTAGGATTTTAAGCCAGAGGAGGTATGTTGCGACATTTTAAGGCCGTATGACACATGTATAAATTTGTTAGCAAATTTAGAAATAACCCATTGATTGGTCAAACAAACCAATGTTGGTTGGTTCAACCAATCAATGGGTTGTTATCAAATTTGCTAATAAATTTATACACGCCGTGTAACACGGCCTATAGTAATTCTAATTTCTAAACTTGTATTAAAACGCATGTAATTTATAAAAGTGCGCTACGGAAACGCGCATGTTAAAATCTGAAGTAAATTATTTTTTGGGCTTTTAGTTACCTATGTTTCGGAGCAGTTCGAGCTTCGCTTTTTTTTTATCTAATGGGAACGTCTAATGGGACGTGCCCAACCAATTTTTTTCAGGGGGGAGAAATTTCAAATTTGCCAACTGAATTAATTTAAAATTGCCAACTTTTTGTAAGTCTTGCAGCTTTTAGTAAATTTAGACATAAAAAAATGCCAAATTAACCAACTTTTAGATGTTTTTGTCAACTTTCTACAACATTGGGGGGGGGGAGCTCCCCCCATAAGCACGTCCTTGAGTATAAGAACACAGTGGTGTTTGAAAATTTTGCATATTTTTACTTTATGCTAAGGCTGGGAATTTTTAACATTTTTGTATTCGAATATTCGCTCAACAAATTACTAGAATATTCAAATTATTCGATTATTCAAATTATTCGAATATTTAGATTATTCGAATATTTAGATTATTCCAATACTCTGATTATTTGAATATTCAAATTATTCGAATACTCAGATTATTCGAATACTCAGATTATTCGAATATTTGATTATTCAAATATTCGAAAAAAATATTCGAATAATTAATTTAAATGGAATAAATTACTATTCATTTCACTTATCATCTGTCAAATGAGAACCAATAAAAATGTTGGATGTCAGATTTTGTGACCAACCAAAATGAAAGTACAATGCTTATATAATAGTAAATATTTTGTAAATTGGTAATACTAGGGCAAGTTTTTGACACCAAATGCAACTTTTTTTACGAGTCGTAAACGGTCTGAAAACAATGAAAAATTGTATTTTAATCGCATCTAATGAATAATAAGAGAGTTTTAAGCCCAACAAAAGCGCAACTTTTCACGTTAACGCAACTTTTTGCAACTTTCCACATATTTGCAGCTTCCCTGCAACTTTTACAAATTACAAGTTAAATAAATTCTTTTTCGTTATTCCGGCCAAAAAATTAGTTAAATTAGGTGTTTACGTCCTGATTTGAGGTACGAAAAGTGTCTTTTTACGTCCTAGGACGTTAAAAGGGGGGGGGGGTCATAATTTTTTACGTCCTAGGACGTAAAACGGGTGGTTATAAAATAAAAAATGATATATTTACGCAAAAAATCATTAATTCGAATGAAAATGTTTAATATTTATATCGCAATTCGAAAATAACGAAAATTAATATTTATAACGCAATTCGAAAATAACGCACCTCTTGATTCTTCTTTGTTCTCCTCGCTGTTGTTTGAAGAATGCGCCCGAAGATGCCCGTTCTTTGATTGATTTTAACATTGTAACACTTCACAACACATACGTCCAAAATTTTTAAATTCGAAATTTTTAAATTGAGAATATGAGTCCTTATCTCACCAAAGAGACAAACTTGACAAATGACTTGCAACCTTCACGCCATCTATCGATAGTTATCTCAGAGCTATTATATAAAATCGCGAATTTTGTAGGATATTTTCCCTAAAATAACGAAAAGTTGTTTATATGACTCTGACGTCAGGGTCGCGAATTAAATGAATGATTACCAAACCAATTAGAAGAGCCAGATTTCTATTTTCAATACATAGCCTCTCACCACGTTGTTGCAAATAAAAATTAGGTAGTCCCGTTATAACGAAAAGCAGTTTATGCCACTCGGACGTAAACTGATTTTACGTCCTTGTGATGAAAACTACTATTTTCAATTTTTCCCTGAATTTATAATTTCCATAAATCTTAAGCCCGTTATGAGCAGCAAATGGTAACTAACCAATAAAAAGCACGTGTTAGTATCCATCGGACGCTTTCGGTTAGCTACCATTTACTAAGTACGACCATGTACGAATTATTTTTGAATCTTGAATTGATTAGTTTTATTTTTGTAAGTTTTTATGATTTTTATAAGATAAATGCAACTTTTTGTGTTTAAAATGCAACAAAAAAATTACCCTAATTATAATTATTCTATAACAAAATTAAATTAATAAGGCAATGTATTCAAGAAATAAAACAAATATAATAAATGCAACTTTTTTTGCTTTAATTGCTACTTTTATGATAAATGAATGCAACTTTTCGTGTTTTAAATTTTACATAAAATTTACATGTAAATGGTAACTAACCAATGAAAAACGTCGAAAAAAATTAATCGAATATCCAGATTAATCGAATATTCAGATTAATCGAATATTCAAATTATTCGAATATTCAGATTATTCGAATATTCACATTAATCGAATATTCAAATTATTCGAATATTCAGATTATTCGAATATTCAGATTATTCGAATATTCAGATTAATCGAATATTCAAATTATTCGAATATTCAGATTATTCGAATATTCAGATTAATCGAATATTCAAATTATTCGAATAATCAAATAACTCGAATAATTTGAATAGTGCCGTTGAGAAAATATTCGTATTCGAATACTCGATTATATTCGATTTTGATTCCCAGCCTTACTTTATACAACTTTGTTTATTTTCGGAATCACTTCATATAGGGCGATACAAATACAGGGTCGCCAAAGGATGGGAATTTTAAAAACACGGAAGAAAAACCGAGAAAAAAACCAAGGATTTTGAATTTTTGTTTCTCTGTAACTTGGTTGAGAAATATGAAAAATTATATCTATCAATTTTTTTAACTTCTAACAATCGCAAAAATATAGATCCAACTTAAAAATCCATTCGAATAGTATTGGATTTAATAGCAGGTTTTAGGTCTTCTGCCCCACTGTGCGGCGGAAAGGTAGCGCACGTAGAGTCGATTTTGACAACGCAATTGTGTTTGATTAGGATCCATCATCGATAAATCAATTTAAAACTATTAAATCAAATTCACATGTTAGTGACACCATGCAAAGCTCCTGCAGTAGTGTTTTATAAAACTACTTGTTCCGGTTCCTACTCTTCGAGGTGGGCGGGTCTTACTTACTAGCGGCGGCCAATGAAATGCTTATGTATGCTACAAGCCGCTCGCTCGTGTAGAATTTTTTAAAATATAAAGAAATAAGCCCAATGGTTCACAAATTTTTTGTTCTTTGGGCCATTTTCTATTATTTGCTTTTTTAGAAATTTTTAAAATGGAAGTCAAGGTTGCCAACCAACTTCCTAAGAAAACTTTGAAATAATAACAGGATTTTCTGATTTTAGTTTGCCACAAATCCAAAATATGTTGATCATCTAAAAGAAATTTGTATTTCCCAAAATATTGCTAATTTTTTCTGCTGGATGTCGTCCAACCAGAAAAAAAAGCTGGCGCCGCCACTGTGATGAAAGCAGGGCCAAAAAGAAATTTGTTTCGTATGAGGCAGTGTTGCTAGGTCTTTAAATTTATTTCCCCTGAAATTCATTTTAAAAGTTGCCATATTTTAGCAGAATTCCCCAGATTCCAAGGGCCTATCAGCATACATTTTTTTTGGATTAAATTAAAAAATTGTGATATAAATATAAAAATGTTTATTATAAAGATATTAAAAATCAGTCGTATTTACAATATAAAAATGCATAATAATTAATAATTTTAAGGTAACATCCAGTACCAAAAAATATTTCATAATCACAGATTAATTATCATGTCAAAAACAAATTTACAATAGTGAAAGCTTTTCAGCTTACGCAAAACCTTCATTAAGAAGAAAGTTAAATCACAGATGATCAACAAATTATTTACATTTTGTCGCCATTGGAATATTATATTATGCTGAGGCAACAGCAATTTTAAAAGTTATGGAACAAAAACTAATATTTACGTAATTCTGAACTTATCCAAATTTTCATGTCGCAAAACTGAAAATATAAAAAAAAAAAAAAACAAAACATAGGAAAAATATAACTGAAACTCTTGATAAAAATTTGCATCCAATGATCTCATTTCAGCTAAAGTTTAAATAACACGATGGTTCTGTGGTAAAAAGTTGGCAACACAGAAACCACCAAACAATTGAAAGATAAATCCTAATAGTACTGCAGGACCTGGACTAACTATTCCTGCCATCTCTTAAGCATTCGTACTCCATAAGCTCTTCCTCATAAGTCTTAGGCCTACCATTATTTGAATTGCGATTTTCTGGATGAGAATCTAAAAAACCGTTTTAAAAAACAAAACCAACCGGATCCCCACCACCTTACCAAAATCAAAATAGTTCTGGTCATCCAGAAATTCCTTCCTACCACCAAAATTAAGGTAATAAAGTGGCCCTTCGGGTACCTTGTTACCATTATCAATAGCTGCACTCACGCCCTTGATATCATCATAAACAATAAAACCGTAATATTTCCCACACCTCTTAAAATGCAAAGTAATTTGCAAAATCTTCCCAAACTTTTCAAACCTCCTCTGCAACTTCTGCTTAGTGCAAGCTTTCGTCAAATCCCCCACATACAAAATCCTACGCTCACACGACGCCTTCTTCATATCTACCCGACCTTCCATTTCCATCTTTGAACTGGAAGGACCGCTGTAACAAACTAAATTCAAACCTAAATCCCTCACCCCGACTTTTTTACCTTATTGGAGAGTCATCCAAAACCGTGGAGAGAAGATTCTTGCTGAGAGTTAAATCAGTCTGACAGATTGCATCCACAGTTTCGCTAGAACTTACAAGTTTCTTTGTCACCGCTGCATTTTCAACCTCCATTACGACACCACCCTCTTGAGGAAACAAAAGATCTTTCCGTTTATCCTCGATGTTCTGCATCATGGCAGTGATCAGAGAAGTGCTTTTGATTTTTGAGCGCGCTTTTTCAACTATCGCGCTCATTTTGGAAATTTGCGCCAATTCTTTTGCTAAAAACATTCTATGAGCCTCATTCTGACCAGTCAAGTCAGTGTTGACCCCTATGCTCTTCACTTCTACGGATGGTTTGGGTTCTTCCTGGAAAGTCGGTTCTATTATTGGAGAAACTTTTTCTTCTTTTGGAGAAGTTTCGGTTTTTGGATTTTGCAGTGGGGAGGTCTCTGGTTTAGGAATCAAAATTGGAGAAGGTTCAATTTTAGGAGACAAAACTTCCGTTTTTGGAATCAAAATTGGGGCGACGACTTCCACCTTCGGAGTGACAACTTCCACCTTTGGAGTCAAAATTGGAGAAGTTTCACTTTTTGGAAAATTTTCAATCTTTGGAGAAATAAAATCATCAGTAGGTAAAACCGGCGATTTGACACCTCCAGTTTTGCTTTTGGGTTGTGCTATTAGAATTTTCATTTTCAATTCGTTGACTTCCTGATTGTATTTTTGAATAGCAGTTTTTTGATCCACCTTTCCACTTGGTGCGTTTTTTACCTGAAGAGTGGTTTCACAGGTCGACCTAAATCAATGCAGAAATTTGAAGTAGCCCACTTACAAATGTCGAGGAAAATACCTGGGGAGACCTTTACGGTTTTTGTACTCTTCAATATTCAATTTTCTCTTTTTTGTGGGAGGAGGACCAACATCCTCTCGTTTGCTGTAACTATGATCGAACCTGATATTGGCAAGAATATCGGATAAGGTTTTATCTACGGATTTCTTTAAGATTGAAACGCTTCCACAAAGGTGAGCCTGCAAAAAGTGACATTAAAAACGAACTTGGGACTGAATTTAAAGAGCCATACCACCCCAATTGAAGACTTCACAGGTTCACTCTTAACTGGAGAAGGTTCTAGACTTTCAACTGCTTCAAACTGTTCCAACAGATCCAGACAGTCAAAAGCAGTGAAGAAGATGTCCGATTCCATCTCTTCGGATGTAAATGAAGAGCTGTCATAGGAATTCTGGGAATGCACGTGAATGTTGCTAATTTCTTCCGTTGACTTTTTGTTTTGTGAACCAAAATCATCAAAATTAAACTCCTTGCTGGATTCATCTCCGTTTGTATCCTGCACATCTTCGTTATTTATTTCAAAAAAGTGGGTAAATCAAAAATTACTTACGTAACTTTCATCGTCGTCAAATATGGAAAAGTTTAAATTTTTCAAATCGGCAGTTGACAACACGGAAGTGGGGAACGTAAACGAGGATTCGTTCAAAATATCTTCAATGTCAGAATGCGAATTAAATTTCACGTCCGTGTAATCGGTTTCGGGGGTTTGGAATAACGTAAAAGACGAAACGTTGTTATCTTTCATCATTTCTGTAAAAAAATCAACAATAAGGCCACATTTTTGCAAGATTGCAACGTGCATTTTGGAGGTTAGAAAGTTCTATTGATAAATTTTAAGCCGCGGTTTAAGAAAATTGGCTCACCTTTACGTAGTACGTATGTGGGTAATCGGAGTAAATAAAAGAATTAACTAAATTTTACATAGTTTACGTAATTTGATTATAAAATATCTAAAATCCACAAAATACCATGTGGACTTATCTCACTTGACAGGAGTGAGATAGGAAACTGCAGATGAGCGTACCGATATAGGACGCGCTCAATAAATTATGGTGGCTGCGTCCACGTGATTGTTTATGATTCATGCAGATATTTTAAAAGCAGAAAATAAACCATAAAAAATTAAAATCTTGTGATTTTCACACAGGAACATAACAAAGAGAGGGGAAGGGGGGATAAGCCCACCTTAGAAAACCGTTAAAAAATGTGATAAAACAAGTAGGCTATCGCACCACATCAAACAATTTTTGATTGCTTACCTAAATCTGCACTGCGCATTGGACAGACAAGCTTTGGATTTGCAAAAATGTGTCTGAAAGCTGCAAAAAATTAAATTAATCATTCAGAATAATTTTTTTTTCATCAAATTACTTACTAAAATCGTTTAAATTATTTCTTTTCCGCCTGGAAAGTAACTTGTCTGTCGGATCATTCCCAAACAAAATTTCGGATACTAAAAATGAAAGAGTAACAATAACTTGTTAGAACGTTTTTAGTAATGTTAAAATATTTATGTAAAGATCAAAAAATATAATACTGAACTAATTCAGAATCCTCGTGTTGTGTTCAAAAGCGGATCTAGCCAAAGTTAATAAGAGGGGGGGGGAGTAATAGTCAATTTAAAACATATTTTTGTTTTTGTTAAATAGTTTATAAACTATAACATAGGTGGCCTAAATGCCATTAAGCTACAAAAACTTGTTGATTGGCTTATGTTATGTTATGTTGGCAACAATCTCAATTTTTTTATAAGTTAGTTAGTCAGTGGGAACTTTTCGCTTTGTTATGTATTTAGCTATAAAATAAATTATCATTTTACAATATAACCGATCATTTTAGATTAGAAAGATTGTATTAATGCGCTTCTCCCGTAAGCGACTTACAATTCAAGACTGTGCTATTAATAATAAATATTTTTAAATTATTCAAAAAGAATTAAATAGGTAAAACATACAATTAGTTAGGTAAAGGCTTAAAATTTTGAAATTAAAATTAGTTTTGAAAAAATATTGTCTTCAAATATGACATACTCTCAGTGATTTGAAGACATTATAGCTACGAAATTAACTTTAATTTCAAAATTTTAAGCCTTTACCAAACTAATTATATGTTTTACCCAATTAATCCTTTTTGAATCATTTAAAAATATTTATTATTAACATCACAGTTTAATTGTCTAGGACACTGCATTTTAAGCTACGAGAAAAACTTTAAATATTCATATTTAAGCTTTTAAAAAAACCAATTTTGTAATTTATACTGTTCTAGTTTCCTTTTAATAATTAAAAATTTTCATTTTTTGGTGCGAATGCAGCTTTAATCCACCGTCACGTGTCTTCGTATATAAAGCGTATCTTTCAAATTTATACAAAATAAAATTTAAAAAAAATAACTTACTCTGATATTTATACATTTCAGTAGGATTTCTGTTGAAATATTCGATAAGCCACGGAATAGCTTTAGAAATTGTATTAATTTGCTCTCCATTGCTTGATTCGTTCATGGTTCTAAAAACAGTTTGAATTAATTCGATCACTGTCACAAAATTGCTTTCCACATTTTCACAACCTTCCAGTCCACGCGTTGACCGCGTTGACTAACCATCAACGTTTTCTTTTCAAAAACTTTAAAATGAATAAAGGTCCCGCCCCTTTCATATTTTTATTGGTTAATATATACTTTTGAGCCTTTAATCCGAAAATAATACCAAATGTTTGAAACTTGTATTATTTTTGATTCCTTTATTAAAAAAATTTTTATTTTGGAGTTAAGAGATTTAATAAGAACATCAAAAAAAAAATCGCCTTACAATTCCAGTATCATAAAGCGCAAATGAGTTCGAAGAAAAGTAACAAAATTACTGTTAACTGTAATTATTTAAAATGTTTAAATAATTACAAATTAAATAATTAAATAAATAATTAAAATTTTAATATTAGGTCTGTTTGGTACCACAGTCTTAGTGCTACACTAACTACACTACTACAAATTGATTGGTGTAAAAAGTGGGTTGGTAATTGTACCACCAATCAATTTGTAGTAGTGTAGTTAGTGTAGCACTAGGACTGTGGTACCAAACAGACCTATTATTTACTGTAATATTACTGAACATTATTTTGAATTAATCAAAAATACCAATGTTTAAGATTCAAATTTATAAGAATTTCAAATTTGCCCCTATTGATTAATGTCGTGTTTCTTCAATAATCGACTCAAAAACTTTCGTTTCCTTGTCCGTTAAATTTTAATTTATCTTTGGAGCAATCGGCCCTTGTCGATTGTATGAGTCAAATTTAAAAATCGAACCTGAAAATATGATCAAATTAGGTCAAAATATGATCGGCCTTACTGTGAAGAATTACTAATATACCTAAAATTTTAAATATTGTAATTAAATATATGAGGCTTTCTGATTGGTTCACTGTTAACCAATCCTAATAAGCAAGTTGATAATTCAAAAATTTGATTTTGGACTTAGGACCGGTTGCTAAATTGAACTAACATCAATCAAGAATTACAATTACAAGTAGCGCTATCTGTTGAGCATCTTTTAAATTACAATGTGCTTTATAGAACACTCGCAAGGTTTGTGTATCTGATACTATGCTAATAATAAAATAAATTATTATTATTATTGTAATAAATCAGTAAGTTCTTAACTCCTGGTTTTTTGGTAGTAGAAATTTTAAAGTTTCGTGAAAATCAGTTCAGTATTTCGGTAGTAAATAAATAAATAGCTTAATAGTATTATTTATATGCGACATTAGCGACAAATTACATTATGTTACTCAGGGATAAAGAAAGTAATCAATCAGTAAAAATTTCTGAGATGGGTTTATAAATGTCACTTCAGGCGAGCTCTCTAGAAAATTATTATATTGGATAAGGTAATAAACTTAAGAGCCCGATCTATCTTTTCAATAAGTGGCGCAGTTAACTAGATTTAAAATTTAATTATAAATAACGTCTTTTATTGGTTGGAAAGAATGAAAGAACGATTTCATTGGTTTTATTATTTTTATTATTGTTTACATTAAATCGTAAAGGTTTCAAATAGAATTATTAACATTTCATGGTGTTTAGACCGGGGGGTTGCTAGCAAGTTAAAATGTTAGTACTTAAACCACGTTACTGGTTCTATAATTGGAGGGTATTCCATACCCCCCAAACCCCCCGGTCACAAACACCAACATGGTGTAGGTTCTATCACTGATCATTTTAAATTGTAAAAGTTTCAAATAGACATATTAACATTTTATGGTATTTAGACCGGGGGGTATGAGGAGTATGGAGTGCCAGAAAGTTAAAATGTTAGTACTTAAACCACATAACTTTTTCTATAATTGGAGGGTATTCCATACTCTCCAAACCTCCCGGTCACAAACACCAACATGATGTAGGTTCTGTCACTGATCACATTAAATTGTAAAAGTTTTAAATAGACGTATTAATAGGTCTGTTTGGTACCACAGTCCTAGTGCTACACTAACTACACTACTACAAATTGATTGGTGGTACAATTACCAACCCACTTTTTACACCAATCAATTTGTAGTAGTGTAGTTAGTGTAGCACTAGGACTGTGGTACCAAACAGACCTAATATCTTATGGCATTTAGACCGAGGGGCCTGGGGGGTGTGGAATACCCCCCCCCCAGTACCACTAAGTTATATGTTAGTACTTAAATCGCGTAACTTTTTCTATAATTGGAGGGTATTCCATAACCCCCATACCCCCCAAACCCCCCGGTAGGTTCTATCACTGTTCACATTAAATCGTAAAGGTTTCAAATAGACTTATTAACATTTTATGGTTTTAGGACGGATGGGGAGGGGGGTTGGAATACTCCCTAGTAGTTTTTTGGGGCAAAGTCTTATTCGGGAATGTAAACAATCAGACGCAATCTGTAAATAATACGAAAGATGAGTTTTATAGCAAATTATTATATTGGCTATTATTTGGGGAGGGGGGTGTTAATTCAAAATTATAAAACTTAAACAGCGCAACTCTGTTTATTCTTGAAGGGTATTCTATACCCCCCAAACCCCCCGGTCAATCATTAATTTTATTAAATTGCTTTTTTTCTACTTCGAGTGCCAAGTCACATTTTATTAACACAAAGTTTTAGGTGCCTGGTGGCTACGACATTTTTAATATTAGTTATGCTTATTCCTAAAAGCAATAATTGTCATTTTTAATTTTGTAATTTAGTTAAGAATTAGAAAAAAAATGAGTTAAGAATCTAAAATATTAATATTTAAGGCCATTTCACTATTCGTTCAGCTCAAGTAGCGCCACTCTCTTGGCTAAGTTGAACATTATCCAGGTGTTTATGCCACCATTGACAATGAAAGGACCCCGCTACGGCCTTATGGGTTTTGGGTCCCAGTCAAATTTAATACAGTTAAATAAAATTTAATAAAATTTAATAAAATTAAATTTAGTACAGGTAGTTTGGTGTAGTGGTTAGGGAGTGGAGCTATAAATCCAAAGATCTTAGGTTCAAATCCCCATTGCTCCCAAATTTATCTGTGCCGTGTTTAGGATTACACGTTAAACTATCATCCTACTATGACGTTTAGTCGGTAGAACTGCTGACTTGTAATTCGGTTTGGCCTTTATGGTTTAGCGGGTTTTTCCCGTATTGCAATATTCAATGAGTTGTCGTTAGATGTCGTGTATATCCCAGTGCAGTATTCGAAGATTCGTCCATAGATGTCGCGTTTATGACTGCAGCATTTGAAGAGACGTCACGATGTCGTGTTACCGGTGAGATGTTCACGGATTTGAAGTTGTTTCGTTGTCGTATGATAAAGTTGTAAAATGGTTTATCCGTAAATGTAATAAATAATAATAATAATAATAATAATAATCAAAATTTAGGATATTGTAGTTCATAATGTGCTAGATGTACGATGTGTAATGTACTAGAATACAGGAACATTTGAAAAGCTAGCCTAGCAAGCTACCTATCAGATGCTTCTTCATATCTGGAGGGGGGAAACAAAATGGAAAAATTTTCATTAATTGGTGGCGACGTACTTAAAATTAATTTTGCATTATCAAAAAAAATTAATATTTCTTGAGGTCCCACAAGCCGAGGGAAACCGGGGAGATCAAACATCAAGAAATGTCTGTGCGTCTGTATTTGGGTCACTGAATTTTGTGTGCGATCTACCTCCCAAACTAATACAAATTTTACGTTTAATACTTTTAAATTGAGAGTTAGAGCAAATTAAATTTTGGTTGAAATCGATTCACGGAGATTTGAGAGTTGAAGTGACGCGCATTAAAGGGATTAACGAGAAGCGTCTGATTTAAAACAAAAAAGATTTACTTTTTGTTATTTAGGGGTCACGAATGCACAGTATACAATCAATGGAGAGATTAATATGTAAATATTACTACCCAGAATAAAATTCATCCCCCCCCCCCTAATGCCTATGCCTACTCTTCTAATTAACTTTAAATTCTACAACTTCTTATTAACCGCTTCATAAGCTGAAGACCTAACTAAACATTTCAACTTAATTAATTCAGCCATACAATTTTAATGAGAAGTTACGATTTAATTGTTTTAAATTAAATTACCAAGAAATGTAATGTTAAAATTTTGAACAGACAAAACTCGTTTAAATTTGAAAACTTAAAAAGAATTTAATTGCAGCGTCCGTTTTTTTTTAAATCCTACCCAGTTTCCATGCGTTCCGTTTATTGATCGAATGCACATCTGAAAACGGTCCAGTTACTCCTGAACCGTCCAGCTTACCTCCCGTGCTTCCCATTTTCATAAAATTTTCCAAGCAATGCAATGGATTGATTAAATATGCACGTGAACTTGGAGTGTTATGTTTATTTTTTAATTAAGTAGTAATGGTTCGAGAAAAGTTCAAACTGTTTTTTAGTTTTGTGTTTTTACTTTTCACGCGCACATCATCAAATCCCGACGCCAAAAGGCTTTACGATGATTTGTTAAGCAATTATAATCGGTTAATTAGACCTGTTAGCAATAATACAGACACGGTTTTAGTTAAATTGGGATTACGGTTATCACAATTAATCGAATTGGTGAGTACAATTTTGTGCTTCTAACTTTTGCACAACTTTGGAATAACAATTAGAAGAAACTCATTTAAATAGCCTCTTCTTTGTTCCAGAACCTGAAAGATCAAATTTTAACTACGAACGTTTGGCTGGAACATGTAAGTTATCTTTTGTGTGAATTTTTAAAAACGGTTTTATAATTTATCACGTCCTCGTTTGAATATACGTGTGGGGGTTGTTTGTACCCTTCGAGCTGCCTCTACAACTTTTAGAGATAACGGAAATTTATTTTTCTTTCCGCTGGCAAAGCCAGTTCAATATTTTTTTCATCATTTTATGTTGTTAAAACTTTAACAGAATAATAGAACAAATTAAAGTTACCGTGTTGGAATCCCTGGTTCGATTCCCGTTGTATATCGGGATATATTTTAAATTTGCAAAATGTTATATTAAAATTGAATGGAAAAAGTAATAAATATCTACTAACAAATAATAATAAATATTAATAAAGAATAATAAATAATTGATATTGATATATTATGTCATAATATTTTATATAATATATTAGAATATATGGAAAATTATATACTATAGATAATATTATTATTAAAAAAATATAGCAATAGAATAAACAAACAATTATAATCATTTCATATCATCATAATACATAAATATTACATTCAATATATCAATGTTCTATGTATTAACATATAATATTTACAATATATCGAATTAAATTCGGTAATTCAATGTTGATATTTGAGATATTAAAATCTAAAAAAGTTTTTATCCACAGTACGGGATAGACTGCGTAAAATTTGTTTATTACCGTGGTTCTGTATCCGCGTTAAACTATATGTTCTCTTTGTATAACGTATATAATATAACCCTTTTTGGTTTAAAATTCTCAGTCTTTCTGACTAATCTAAATTATAGCTAACGCTTTCTG
The DNA here is from genome assembly GCA_905340355.1 of Rhagonycha fulva. NCBI lineage: Eukaryota > Metazoa > Arthropoda > Insecta > Coleoptera > Cantharidae > Rhagonycha > Rhagonycha fulva. The sequence continues at coordinate 22,280,176 of HG996559.1, read as the reverse complement.
ATAAATACGAAAATTTTATCGAGTTTTCTTTCAGGAATGGGAAGACCACAAATTTATGTGGGATCCTAACGAATACGGAGGAGTAACTGAGTTGTACGTGCCTTCCGAGCACATTTGGCTTCCCGACATAGTTCTCTATAATAAGTAAGTTTACAAATGGCGCCCAACATGTTAACCAAAATCTTTTTTCCAGCGCCGATGGCGAATACGTCGTCACAACAATGACAAAAGCAGTGCTAAAGCACACAGGGAAAGTATTATGGACACCTCCAGCGATATTTAAATCTTCCTGCGAGATCGACGTCAGATACTTTCCTTTCGACCAGCAGACGTGCTTTATGAAATTTGGATCGTGGAGTTACGACGGAAACCAAGTAAAAATCTCCTTTTTTGAAAACAAAACATTAACTTAGTTTAAAATTTCCAGATCGACCTCAAGCATATTAATCAAAAAATAGGAGAAGACAAAGTAGAAGTCGGAATAGACCTTAGAGAATATTACCCTAGTGTAGAGTGGGATATCTTAGGAGTGCCCGCCGAGAGGCACGAAAAATATTATCCTTGTTGTGCGGAACCATATCCTGGTAAATATTTTTTTTGACGTGAAAGTTTCCCTTAATTGTTTTTCATTTCTTTTCCAGACATATTCTTCAACATTACTCTAAGACGAAAAACTTTATTTTATACCGTAAACCTCATAGTACCATGCGTGGGGATATCATATCTATCCGTCTTGGTATTTTACTTACCAGCCGATTCGGGCGAAAAAATTGCGTTGTGCATCAACATTTTGTTATCCCAAACCATGTTTTTCTTGCTGATTTCAGAAATCATACCGTCGACATCGTTAGCTTTACCACTGTTAGGAAAATACATACTTTTTACCATGGTTCTTGTAGGTTTTTCGGTTGTCATTACCATAATAATCTTAAACGTGCACTACCGTAAACCAAGCACTCACAAAATGGCACCTTGGGTTCGATCGTTTTTCATTAAGAACGTCCCAAGGATACTTTTGATGAGAGTGCCTAAAGATTTGCTAACCGAATTGGCGGCAAACAAATTTTCGTCATCGAGGTCGTTGAGAAAACGTGAGATCGATACGCTTCCATCGACCGACTCTTCGTCCACTTCGTCCTCCTCCACCGCGTCACGGCATCGTCCAAGTGGGTGTAACGGACTCTATACGACCACCGCTACGAACAGGTAGGACCATTTCTTGTTGTTTTAACAAGGTTGCTAACCTAACAATTTCAGACTTCGTGGTTTTGCGGGTTCCTTCGGCGGACGACTGGGTTACAACGGACTTCCTTCCGTATTCTCTGGAATGGATGAAAGCGACGGAAGCCGCAAAAAGTACCCGTTCGAGTTAGAGAAAGCAATCCACAACGTGATGTTCATCCAGCATCATATCACACGGCAGGACCAGTTTAACGCGGTAAATTTTTATTCATTCCCAGCGCGACCAGACTAAACCGAACCTTTTTATTTAGGAAGATCAAGATTGGGGATTTGTTGCGATGGTTTTGGATCGCCTATTCTTATGGATTTTCATCATGGCATCCCTCGGGGGCACTTTTGCCATACTTTGCGAAGCACCTGCTTTATACGACGACACAAAACCGATCGATATGGAACTATCGTCAGTTGCTCAACAACAATTTTTACCAGACTTAGATTTTTAAGACGTAAAATAATTTTTAAAATATCTTACTCCTTAGATACTTAAAGATTACGAGGCTTTTCGATAAGGAAACATACAAAAATGGAAACGGCATTTTTAGCGTGAAACTTTGCGTAGGTACACACCGGACCATTTCGGTAGTGCATACTTCCATTTTTGACTTATTAGAAAATTCTCGTAGAGTTAACTTTTAAAAATTAAAATGTCGTTGGTAATGTTCGCCAACGGAACTTTTTTATCGTAAACTTGTAATTGAGTTAAATCATACGTAATTAATTAACAAGTGCTACATCTATCCAATTGGTTCTTCGGTAAATGTAAATATTTTGACATTATTAAGAAATTTTATAATCTGCGATAGCCCAAATTGTTATAATTGTGAAGGTTTTCAGCAATAAAACTGCAAAAACTTGCGTTCATTTCTTAGTTTCGCACCCGGTGGCCTGGAAAAGCGCAGGTAAATCTTGATTACATTTATTTTCCAACGCTTTTATTTTGTTATTACTCTCAGGGGATGAAAAAAATTTATGTGGTGATAAAAGTTGTAATTTTGCAATATACGGAGGTATACAATATATTTTTTTTATTTTAAGAATGAAAAGGTGGATATTTTTAATATGATAAACAACATCGTTTATCTCCTGGGTCTCCTGGCTTCGTAGGGCAGTACGGAGGATCCTGGTCGTGAAGACAATACGAACCACTTGCACTGTAAAAATTGTAGGTTAAATTTTTTTAAAAAAGGTTACGTAGGTACTCACTCTAGCGGGGTAAACTGTCCCATTGGTATGGGAATCCCCGGACGTTTACTTGGGCGCGGTCCAGAAGGACAACGTCGAGAGCACGGTTCCGCGCTTCTGATCATAGTTGAATTTAGACTTTCCGCCATATAACAAATAACCCAAACGTGACTGCACAACGATTCGCTCTCAGTTGTTTCACAAAATGGCTGAACTTTACCTCCATTAATGCAAAAATCAACATGTCCTGATCGGCCCATTTCACCGTAACTTCCAGCGCTCGTATGAAGAATATGAACAGCCGCAGCGTTCCCATTATCTAACCGTAAGTTTGGAGTAATCAACGGACGGGCTGGATCCAAACCAACAATTCGGTGAAGTCGGAATTTTACGTAGCGGGAAATCAAACCACAAACGTGAGCTCCTACAATAAGATTTTAAGGATTGGAAATGACTGAAAAAGAAGTTACCTAAAGAATGTCCGACACAGGTGGTTTTTTCCGGCGATAACCCTTCGCGTCTCATTGCTGTCAAAAATTTTCCAGCGCATTTTGCCGCCATTTTCATGTTGTAAATGGCTGCTCGGTAGCATGGCGGTTTGGTTAGCATTCCCCAATCCAACATCCAAACGTTGTACTTTTCATGAGCCAGGTAAGCTGAAAATGTTTTGTAAAAGTTTTGGAAAGTCATTTTTACTGGATTTGCAAGCTATAGAACTCGCCTTCACCTCGCACTTCAAGTAAAAATGACTTTCCGGATTAGGAAAAAAATTTAGGGGACCCAATTAAAAATGTTGAAACAAATTTGCTTACCATCCCTCAGCACTGTAATGGGTAAATTGTCATCACCACCCGCATATCCGTGCACAATCAAAATATTTTCTTTCGTCTCATTCCATGAGCTTTGTCTCAGCCAATCTGTTTCGGATAAATCGGCAAATTCCTTATTCGTTCGAGAATATAAAATAAATCTAATTTCGGTATTATCGCAAATTTCGCTTTCGTCTGCGTTTCTCCACAAACAATCTCGAAGCGTATTATTTTTGAGCGTATCATTATGCAAAAATAGAGCATCCTTAATTGGTGTACCTCCGCCATTAAAATTTACTATTTGAGCAAGATTTCCATCTGAAATTTTTTTTGTTCAAAAATGTTTGTATTTTGGTAATAAAGCGACTCACTTACCCAAATTTGCAAAAATCGTCGCACATAAAACAAAACAGAAATCGAATCGCATCGCAAAGGTTCAGTATTCGCGTACAAGTTTAATGGTAATATGAAGAAATTTACATGGTGTGATTATGTTGTTGGTACAGTAGAAGAAAGTTTTAATGACAAATTTTCAGAATTTTCAAAAATGGAGTTCAAAATTTTTGAAAACTATTTTTTTTGGGCGATCTTTGAAGATAAAAAGTGAATTTTGGTAATTAAAGTTTTGAAATTTTGAAATACTTCGTAAGTTTTTTGAGTTTTTTACTAATTTTTGTGATCAAAATCATCTTCGACTTATTAATATTCAAGAATACCACCAAGTACCGATACTTGTCCCTTGACAAGAGTGTAAACACCACGGAATTCCTAAATTAAGTGTATTAACCTGTTTTGATTATAAAGTAGCGGTTTCGAGCAGAGGTGAACTGAATGGAAAATTTTGAATCTTAGGCATTTGCGACCCTGTCAGGGGTTGCTTATTTTAGTTCACTTTATAAAATCAGAAAATTTGAGTTATTCGTTCTATAGTCATGTTAGTAGTAATTTTACGGATAATGATTTTGTTTCCACTTTACCATAACCGCATTTATAAGATTATGATATAAGTTGGGGGGGGGGGGGCGGGTCATCCGAATTTGACAAGTCGGTAATAACAGAGCATAGTCCTAAACGAAAAAGAAGAAGAAAATAATATTCACAGTTGGAATTTAAAAAGCTCTTTGATGTGTTTATAAATAGCGCCGCAGGCGACTTTTCAAAATTTGAGGTAAACAGTGTTTAACACACAAATTTTACGATAAAGCGATCTTACAAGTGGAGAAATAATTATAAAATATTTTTAAAAATTTTCACATTGATTTTTTTAAGTGAAGTAGCGAAGTAACTGTTTATACAGTCCACAGTCTAATGGCACCTGTGGGATGAATTTCAGATAATCTAAAATTCATAAAACCGCTCAAATGCTTCTTTTTCGTGGCCATGGCCTTTGGTCGGAACGTGATTGGATTATTAAATCGACAAAATTAGCTCAGTAGTTCTGCAAAAGCATAACTTGAAATAAATATATAAATACGTAAATTTGCTAACTGTACAAATTATGAGTATTATATTTATATTATATTATAATTATAAATCAAAATAAAAATTTAAAAAAAAATTTTGCCCCCAGTACATAGCGGCGAATTTTTGAAATGATGATTAATTAAAAAAAACTTTAAACCTTATAAAATGTAAAACTCCATATTTTTATATATTACTTTTATCTAAAAAGTTCCAGAAAATCGCCTGCGGCGCTTTTAATAGTTGTTATCATTGTTACTTACCATTTTTATATGTTCTTAAAAGTTATGCTTTGTGATTTTTATAGCAATTAAAAATTAAGATAAATATTTCAAGGTTTTGATTTGCGTTGCATTAATAATAAGTATAGGCCTGTAAATATGATCTGAATTTGTATGACCAGGCTTCTTTAAATTAAAATAAATAATTGAGAACAAATATTTACCTATAGCACATAGCGGACATTTTTAAAAAATACTAATTAATAATTAAATCCTGAAGAAAATTAAAAAAAAAATTTAAGTTGATAAAATGTAAAAGACGAACTCCATAAAATGCCAAAGAATGCCGTGGATTCCACATCTCTACCATAGATTACTTGATTTTAAAGAGCAATTAAATAATGCAGAATTATTTGTATATTTCATATTATGAGCAGTCCGCCCTTCAAAAAATCGAAAAAATCGCCCTCGGCGTCTTTAGTACTTTCATTGTTACTTTCTCATTTCACGATTTTTGAATGTAACTAAAAAATAAGATTAGGTAATTCCAAAGTCTCGATTTGCGTTGTTTTGATTGCTATGCGTTTAAAAATCAAATATATGCGTTGGTATGATTCAATTTGAGTCGAAAAATGAAAGTTATGAATCATAAACTACATATTTACTAATTCAAAATTGCAATTTAATGTTATCACCAAATAATTTTAATATTTATCAGCAAAACTAATGATTCTACGCTTAATCTTGCTATAATAACAATTTTCGATTTTACTTTATATGAGTCGTCCAGATGCAAACCCAGACATAGACAAAAATTTTTTTTGAGTTTTTGGTATCTAGGGACTCATAATATTATTACGAGTGGTTAGATACCAAACACTCAACAAAAAAAATTTTTTTGCCTATGTCTGGGTTTGCATCTGGACGACTCATATAAAAATAAATAAAAAAATAAGAAAATATAAGAACACCACTCCACAGTTTTGGAAGCGCCAAGCTAATAAATATGCGATTTTATTAGCATTTAATAAAATTTTCATAGCTATCGCGGAGCACAAGTGTGTGATTCGATTTGCGTTGTTTGATGTTAATCTTGCTTTTAGTTACTTTGACGCAAATCAAAACCCTAGCGCAATCTAAAGCAGTGATTTTCAACCGTGTTTTAACTTTTAACAACGCTTATTTACCGTTGAGGAGAGACCATTTAGCGACAATAACAAATAAACATTTCAAACTTTGGATCTAACACCAGCAAACTAAAAAGAAGTATTAACCATGAAACATTTTTTAACACTTAAGACATACAGTTATATTTTTAAAATTCGTACAGGACATTTTACAAATAACAGTTAAAAGAATCTAAAACGCATGACTCTCCAAAACTTCGCTCTTATCTTCCTCAGCACAGTTCTCTCCCTCAATTTTGCTCAGCGAGCTATTCGATTTCCTTCTGTTCAGCAAGTAATCAAGGTCGTGCGAAATTTTATCCAGCATTCCGTCCAAACTATCAGAAGAGGTCGGTTTTGCCACGGTCTCTTTATTTTCCTTTGCAGTTTCTTCCGTTTTACTCTCAGCTTCGGGTGTTTTGGATTGAACTTTTTCGCACAACGGTTTCGTGGTGCTAACTTTTTGAACATTTTCAAAATTTTCTGTAACGCTTTTTTGGTCTGCTACGGTAGGGTGTAGCGGGTACTGCTTGCCGTTGCATCTGGAATTTACTGCTATGTTGCACAAGATTATGGGGGTTTCGTCGGGTGTTAGGTGCTTATGGTCGCAGTTTGCATCGTGCATGATGGGGGTCACCAAATCCAATTCGACGTGAACTCTTGTTGCTACAACGTCAGGGGAGTACAGGTATGTTTGCTGTTGGAGGTTCTGTTGATTGCAGGAGTAAGAGCTTTCTTCTTGTTGGCGAAGACATTCCTTAAAGCTTTGGAATTTTCCAATATGGCGGTTTCGGACTGGTTCTTTATTGGAGGTGTTGTAGACGTTTTCGTCGTTGTATGCTTCAGGGGAATAGTTTTGAGCACAGTTGGGGATGTTTTGTAAGTCTGACAATTGGACAGAAGGTTTTGAGTTGGTGACAGATTGATCATCCGTCGATTTTCTCCTTAAAGTAGATTGCTTATCTAAATTTGATTCTGGACTCTCTAGAACAGCAAAACTAGCATTTTTGAAACCTTGCCCTTCTACTTACCGTTTGATGGACTTCTTGGTGATGTTCCTGTTGTGGATTTTTTATTGGACCTAAGAGTTACAATTTCTATGAGATCTTGAGCAAACGATGTTTCTGGTTTGTAAATGTAAGAAGTAAAAAAGATGAGCACCTGTAGTGAAAAACCAGAAAAAAATATGGGTCAAAAAATTATTTTATCGGTTTACCAAAATTATGTTGCTTATAGCGAAAGTGTAATTCCAAATTTGGGATTCTCGCATGTTGATGTACATCACACTGGAGGAAATCATCATCACCGTGGACCAAAAAATAGAAAACGACCTTCTCAGCAGTTTTTTCCTAAAAGTTTTAACGTTATAATATTCTGTTATTTTAGTTAGAGTCACATGAACCCCGCCCCCCCTCAATCGCGTTTAAAAATTTTACATTATTAAATTAGTGATAATTTTCTGTGTTTTAAGAATTGAAAGAAATATTTAAAAAATTTTGAGAATGGGACCCTGAAAATAAATATTTGTACTATTATTATTTTAAAAATTGGAACATAATAAATCTCGAATTTGCTGTGAATATAAAAAGTGAAAATTTTGGATAATTTTTCATACATTCCAATCTATACTAAGCACTCCAAACTGAAAGGTGTTGTGTAAAATATTAAAAAATAAATAAAAAACCGGGGGGTCTGGGGGGTATGGAATACCCCAGCCGTAAGTAATTAGATAACTTTTTAAAATTGACACCACGTAAATTTTATTTTTGAATACTCGTCTGGTTACTTACTTATAGCTGGGGGGTATTCCATACCCCCCAGACCCCCCGGTCTCTTATTCATTTTTTCACATTTTATACATGTTACTCTATAAAGTAAAGAGCTGTGTGCTCTATTACTTTCCAGCACCAAAGAAAATTTTTAAAACAAAGTCAACTGTAATTCAAATTTTGTGCAACGAACAAGAATAAGCGGAAGAAAAGAAAAAGCGGAGGTAAACCGGAAAAAAAGCTTTGTAGCCGCAAAAACACTGTCACCCCCCAAGCCCAAAAAATAAAATAAATCCAAAATCTCAAGAAGAAAGACCACCTACACCCACCTACAACCACTGTGGTAGTCACCTAGACCTAGAGCTATTGACCAGTGGTGTGGTGGTGGTTATAGAGGTGTGCAAGGAGCAATCCTAGATTAAAGCGGTAAAAGACACGATTGAGAAGGTTTACCTCGGTACTCTGAAATCCTACTTTGATAGCGTCATGAGGACCATAGGAGAAAAGGTAAAGCAACTACTGTTCTGAAGAAAATGTGAGCGGCATGAGATTTTAAAGCAAAGACTCTGACATCCAACGCTACCATATAAATCACTAGACTGAGTACTTGCATAAAGAGAGAAAAAGTGGTGGACCAACTTAGAAGAAACGTCTGCGAGTATTAGCAGGTTCAGGATGAAAAATTCTGCTAAACTAGACAAACTGTCCAGTAGTCTTCCTGATGCTAGTTAGAGAAGCATCCTGAAAAAGACTGCAGGGTCCCAGATAAGTCAAACGACTGCAAAAACTGCAACTCTTTTGTGGGGGAAGTCCTTCGGAAAGATCAAGCCCTACTGCAAGAGATGCGGACAGGAGGGCTACGGGATGCCTCCAAAGAAGGTTAGAACGGCATATACGATCACCTGCGGAAAAATCTTACAATAAAACTCCGACTAATTTAATGGTCATCGACAAGACCGCAACCTCCAGCACCGTTCCTTTCACAGATCAACGGACTCCAAAAAGATCTCCTGCAGCTTCTACTAGCGGAAACACACAAAGTTTTTAGAAGCCATTGCGGCATTGCCGTTAAAGCCAAAACATTCTAAAATCGGCAAACTTTATATAAAACAACACCAACAGAGCGGCTGCTTATTTGCCAACGTCTCAAACGATAGAGAAACGTGGAGTGAAAGAGAGATATGCGTGGATCTGATTGGTGTTAGAACTATCTACAGTTGTCACTACTCTTTAATTTAAATGATCAGCTACCCGTTTGTCTACAACAACTTAATTTTGACATTAGCGCCTGAGTTTATGTCACCAATCTAAATTTTAAGTTTATCGAGCAAGGATTTCCAAAGCGCGGCAACAACATAATCTCATAAGTGTACAACATAAACAAAGAAAATAAAAGCATAAACAACCAAGGATCAAAAATTCGTAATGGAAGATCAGACTCCCTCCAAACATTCGTAAATATCTCCAAAACTTCTGTTAAAATAACAAATAAAAATGGCGGCAATAGAAACGGACCGACTATTCCTAAATCCAAAAGAATAATATTTACCTTTTTAATGCTAGCGATGAACTCTTATTTTGATCATTAATGGCCTCCGTTATTTTTTCCATTACCATGAGGTACATAATATTGTAGATAAAAATTTTCACCAAAGCAGCGCTTATGAAAATGTTGAATGACACCGATCCGTTAATCAACCACCACGACGATTGCCGTTTTCCCATCGTTCTATAGGTGAGATGGCTAGCAAAGACAGTTATAATTGGAACACCTGAAACCCTCAAAAAGCAATTTAAAATATACTAGAAAAATTTGAAAAAACTCACCTGTGCTGATAGCCACGATAGTTTTATTCAAATTTGGAGCCTTGGAGTGTTGAGCAAATTCCGTAAACACCATCAAACACTTACTTATGTGGGAAGCCATAGATACGAGTAAAGATATTTCCAAAAATGTGTTAACGTAAGCGTAGGACTCCTGAAAACAAAACAATTAAAGTTTTATCACCACTAGAATAGCAAATTTTACGCTGGTCAGTTCTCTTGAGAGAGCTATAATGAATATTATCATCGCGCTTGCAATAGCAACGCAGTACTGGATTTTCAAAAACGTTATCGAGGATTTTTTAACGCACCAATACATTGTTAGAATGATGGTGGAAATAAAGGAGAACACAAAACAAACGCAGCATCCAATTAGGACCAAGTTTTGGTACGAATAAATTTCTTCTTTCGCCATCTGAAAAGCATTCGGATTTTTAGATATCAAATGCAGGTCCAGTTAAATGCTTACCGTTACGGGAACAGTGGTAACAAAAACGGCGAAAGAGCCAGGTTTAGAGCAGATGCACTTGGTTCTGGTTGCATTGATTAATTCCGTTTGGCAGGTGTTAACGTTCCACATGTAACCGTAGTTAGCGTAATTAGCAAAGGAACAGTTTATGTTCCATTGATTGGTCGTTGTGTTGATGGTGGAATGAGAAAATTCCATGACGAACAAAAATCGATCGTCGTCACCTGATATGTCATGTTTTGATAGCCACACAGCTGCAATTTTCGAAATAATTTCGTATTCCATTTCGGTTCCATCCCTAAAACGACGGTTAAAAACTTCATACAAAAAAATTCCTCTATACTCACTGTAAACGTATCACAGATCTAGAAGGAAGGTATAATTCCAAATTTTGATAAACAACGCAGGATACAATCACGGATTCGTTCGACTTTATCATTTCGTGTGGTTCTTGCGGATTGTTGAGCCTAACATTCAATTTGTAAGAAAACCAAGACGGATACATTTGCTTTTCGAATGGAATGTGAGATTCCATCTTCAGTTGGTCCAATTTTGTAAAGCTGACGTCGATTTTTTTGAAGCTGCGGTGATACGTTTGGAGTTTACCCAAAATTTCTCTCGACCAACCAATTTGGGTGCCGATAACTTGTTGGAGAAGGATCACTTGCTGGAAGAAAATATGTGGTTTGTTACATAGTCGTCCCAATCTTCCAGAGTTAACTCACCATCTGGTTAATTAATGAGTTATTGTGCTTCAAAATGGCGTCTGCAATGTTGAAAACGACAGTAGTTGCGTTAGGAATGACGTTGATGTTATTTCTGGTTTGATTGATGTAATTGATGATGTCGTTCGTCATGGTCAGGATTCGGGCACCTTCTCCGGGCAAAAGATTACTGATCTTGTTTTTTAAATAATCGTAATAAAAATTTAAGTATTCCAGTTCGTTGCTTTCCATGTATCCTAATTGAAGGCGCTGAAACTGCAATAAAACAAATTGGGCTTAATCATCTCATCAGAGAAGAGAAGGTGAATTTTGGAAGTGCTTACATTTATTTCGCTTTTATGCAACGAATTTGCAGTACAAAAAGAAAAGTCAGGTAATTGCCAGATCGATTTTTCGGGATCGTGTAAAATGCACCACCTCGTAACAACCCCGATAAATCCCTTTGGACATTCCTGAACGCTTTGAGTACCCGGTGCCGTCTCTGGCCATAATATATTCATGTGCTTCTCTCCACGACACGTACGAACTAAAGTGCGATCAATTACATCTACTTGGATGCTGACTTCACTCGACGTAACTTCATCTTGCACTAAACACGAATACATCGTAGGTCGCTGAAAATGGAAATGTTAAAAGCAGTCGAAAAAATTTTCACTAACTTAGTTAGTACCTCAATTCGCGAAACTTGGAGAATGCTACCCCCAGGAAATAATATCTCATATTTTTCCATTTCTGTTTTTATGGGCAGTAATCCTTTGTTTTTGGTCCAACTGTAGGTGTATTTTTTGTTACTGTCTGCTTTTGACAAGCTAATACATTTTATAGTGAAATTTTCTCCCTGAAAATGAATCAAAGTTAATGTAATCGGAAGAGCCACTTTTCTCAAGTTTATTTGTTTGAATATTGCATTGCTTTCTTAAGTTGCATTTATTCACACGATGTTGATTCGGCGGTTACCTTTTGAACGGTGAGGGTCAAGGGTTCGATTTTGACAGACGGTGGTCGTCTAATTTCAACCACTTTGGTCAAGCATTGTCTAATTCCATGATCTTCCACTTCGCACACAAAAGTTCCTTCATCGAGGATGGAAGCTTCATCAACGCCTAGCAAACTCGTGTATTGGTTTCTTGCGTGAGTGTCTTGAATAAGTCGCAGCCATTTATTACTAAAATTACATTTTTACTTCAGGCTAACATTTATCGTTTCTACGTACTTGGTAAACTTGGTAACGTTGATTACGATTCCATCCTTGTACCACTTGAACGTCATTCTGGGAGATCCTTGAGCTACGCACGAAAGAACGAAGCGGTCCGATTCGCGAATCAAACCGCTTTGATTGATCGAAACGCTCTGAAAAGATAAAAGTCGTAAAATTGACAGTTTGAACGTTCAACTCACTTTTATGGAGAGACGACTTTCGTTGTAGGAATTTTTATCGACTAACGTCAAACTTCCAATGCTTCCGGATTGCTTCCACCTGTTCAGGAGAGTCTCCAGTCTTTTTTTGTCCCTCTTTATTCCGTAAAAATTAACTACGGCTTCCGTTCCCCACTCGTAGTAACTATAAACAAAACTTTTAAATTTTGGAAATTTTTTACCTTAAACTCACTTTAAATCGTTGATTACGATTTGCTCGACGTTAATTTTGAACAAGGAAATCTGGAAAGCAAAAATTATTAAAACGTTGCTAATAAATTAGAAGACTTTTTCACCTGGTTCTTTATTATTTCTTTTAGAGATTCCTTCTTCAAAGATGGACCCTGCATAAGCCTCAGTCTTGTTGATAATTCAGCGTCTGGAACAATTTTGGAAATATTATATTGTTATGATTTACTCTGAAACCGGAGCGGGGGAAAAAAGGCACACCACAAATCTTTAAATTAGATTTAAAAAATTGTAACATATTTTTAATAAGTTACTTAATTTTGGGTTCTAATTTCATTTAAATTCCATTTAGAATTCAAACGTCTTCGTTTTAACGTAGTTTTAAGCTTAGGTTATTGGCGTTAGCTAGCCGGGAATGTTAGAAGGAGCTTAGCTGTTCACTTTAGGGTGTTGTGTGTAAAATTTAACAAAATGGTTGTGAAACCGGGGGGTCTGGGGGGTACGGAGTACCCGTCAGGAAAAATCTTTGGAGGAAGGCAGCGTTAGATTTTGTAACCGATATTAATTAGTCTGGAGTGGTAGAAGAAGCTTAACCTTCTATTTTAAGATATTGCGTGAAAAATTAAAGAAAATGGTTGTGCAACCGAGGGGTCTGGGGGGTATGATGTACCCTCCAGTGCCGGGAAAATATTTGGAAAAAAACACCGCTTAGATTTTGTAACTGACATTAATTAGCCTGGAGTGGTAGAAGAAGCTTAACCTTCTGTTTTAAGATATTGCGTGTCAAAAAATGGTTGTGCAACCAGAGGTTTTAGAGGTACGGACTACCCTCAGGTTCGAAAAAAATCTTTGAAAAGAAGTAAAGCTTAAATTTTTTTACTGACGTTAGCTGCTAGCCTGACATCATAAAATATAAAAAAATTGATGTGGAACCGGGGGGTCTGGGGGGTATGGAATAGCCTCCAGCCATAAGTAAGTAACTAGGCGAGTATTTAATAATAGAATTTACATAGTATCAATTTTAAAAAATCGTCTTATTATTTCTGGCTGGAGGGTATTCCATACCCCCCAGACCCCCCGGTTGTACATTCATTTCTTATAATATTTCACACACAACACTGTCAATATAAGCCTTAAAATTCTACTTCAACTTTTAAAAATTGATATTAATCAAAAAATGTTTGAAAAATCATCGTATATTTTCGCTTTTTATATTCACAGCAAATTCAAAATTTATAATTTTCCAAATTTTTAAATAACAATAATACAAATAGTTATTTTTAATAAAAATTCTAACATGTAAAGCACAGTAAAGATTAATTTAATAATGTAAAAGTTTATAACGCAAGGGGGGGGGGGGGCAAGATCACGTGAGAAAAGCTCCGTTTTTTTTTAATTAAAACATGACGTATTATTACTAGATGTGTTTTGCTAGAGAGAAGTTGGTGGGAGAAGAGTAAACCCACCCTAGAAAGTAGAAAAACATTATAAATTAGTGATTTATCTAAAAAAACAAAAGATTCTCTTTTAGTGACCAATTTGAAAAACTGCTCTTTCGAATAAAATTCTTGTACAAAAATGCCCCAATTCTTATTAAATTGTTACGTAAAAACTGATGGCGTAATGAAGGATACAGCCTTTTACAGTAGGGTGACATGTATGAAATGTGAAGATATGGATAGAAATCCGGGGGGTCTGGGGGGTATTCTATACCCCCAGCTTTAAGTAAGTAACCAGACGAGTATTCAGAAATAAAAGTTAAGTGGTATTATTTTAAAAAGTTATCTAATTACTTACGGCTGGGGGTATTCCATTCCCCCCAGACCCCCCTTTTACAATCATTTTTTAGTGCCGGTTTTAGCACCTCTTGTTAAGTGGTTGTTAACGCTTAACTAGTAGTTGACAACCAGTTCTATTGTTAAAATGGTTGTCGACTATTTGAAATTAAATTAGTAAATGGGTCACTCGGTGACCCGCGGGTCATAGGTTACCGACCCCTGTGTTGAATAATCTCTGATCTACAATGGACCATGAAAAATATTGTTTATTCACGTGGTTCAGAATCCACGTTAAGCTGTAGGCCTTATGTACTCATCAGAACATTGACGGACCGTGAAAAAAAACGATGATTTTCCTATAATGAACTTTTGGGGTGAAAATCCGACCGACATTCAAAGTCGTTTTTAACATCGTATACGACGCATTTGGATGCGTAGAATTCACAATATGCATTTTTAAGTGGCGGAAACTATCGAAAATTGTTCAAAAATACTGATATAGGTGACAAATAAAAATTCCTCCACTGCGACTTAAACCAACCGAAAAAACTTAATTTTAATACTTATTGTAAACAAATAAACTGCGCCAGAAGAATTTTTTCATCAAAATACACAAGGATTCGTGGAAAAGGCGATGGTTTTCCTATAATGAATTTTTGAGGTGAAAAAAATTTAAAGGGGTTAATCTATGGTTTTTGCAAAATCCGACCGACGTTTCAAAGTCGTTTTTAACATCGTATACTACGCATTTGGGTGCGTAGAGTTCAAAAATTTCATTTTCAGGTGGTGAAAACGATCGAAAGCCGTTCAAAAACACTGATATAGCTAACAAATTAAAGTTCCTCAATTATACGACTTAAACCAATTAACCGAAAAATCTTAATTTAAATACTTATTGCAAAATAAACTGGGCCAAACGAATTTTCTCATCAAAATACACAAGGATCCGTGGAAAAGGCGATGGTTTTCATACATAATAAATTTTTGGGGCAAAAAAAATTCAAAGGGGTTAATCTATGGTTTTTGCAAAATGAGGCCGATATTTCAAAGTCATTTTCAACATAAGATACGATGCAATTGGGTGCGTAGAGTTCAAAATCGCATTTTCAGGTGGCGGAAACGATCAAAAATCGTTCAAAATCACTGATGTAGCTGACAAATTAAAAATCCTTCATTACGACTTAAACCGACTCTAAAAACTAAATTTTAATACTTATTGCATAACATAATCCGTCAGACAAATTTTCTAATCAAAATACAGTCGAGTCGTGAAATAGTGAATACCGCATATAGTGAACTACCGGAAATAGTGAACACAAAAATTTTAACATTGAGTGTATATGGGACTCCTATATAACGAACAGCGGTAACCCCGATACAGCGAACTGCGTACTATAAATCGTGCAGTTTGAATGACATCACTTATAGGGACTTCCCCCAACATTGAGAATTTACATTACGTATTATATTTACACTTCATTTCACGCGTAACGTTAGCATAGAATGGAATTTTTATATGTTGGTGTATCAATTTAAGGGAAAAAGTATTAACTATTAAATTAAATAAAAAACAAATACAATTTTTCATCCACAGTCGTGGAGTGATGTGACCGTTGGTTGAGTTACGGAGCGGAAATTCTGGGTTCAAATCGCGGACCTCGCAGAATTTCTTAGCTCGGCCTTTCAGTGGACATCTGCATCATGGCTGTGGTGAAGTGCTAATAGCCCAGTAGTTGATGCACTTCGAGACCCCCAGCCACAGGAGTCTTAAAAATCAACCTCCAGCCACAGGGGTTAAATAAAATAAAAAAAAACTTTATTTTTCCTAATATTTGTATCAATTTTCTTTAAAATAAAGCTTTAATTTTCAAAACGTGGCTTTATTGTAAATTTTGTAAGTACGGAAATAGTGAACAACCCCGAAAAAGTGAAAGGTCTTTGCCATATTTAATTCACTATTCCGCGACTCGACTGTATATAAGAATCCGTTGAAAAGTCATGGCTTTCATTAAAAGGAATTTATGGGGTGAAGAAAATTCAAAGAGTTTAATCTATCATTTTTGCAAAATCCGACCGACATCGACATTTAAAAGTTGTTTTTGGCATCGTATAAGACAAATTTGGATGTGTAGAATTCAAAAATTGCATTTTCAGGTGGTGGAAACGATTGAAATTTTTTCAAAAATACTGATATAGGTGACAAATAAAAATTCCTTCACTACGACTTAATCCGACCAAAAAACTTAATTTTAATATTTATTGCAAAATGAACTGCGCTAGATGAATTTTCTCATCAAAATACTTAAGAATCCGTGGAAATGCGAACTAGCAGCTCTATACAAATGGGTTGTACAGATCGCGCTTTGTACAAATCTCGTAATACCAAGTCCAGTAAATCGCACTTCGTACAAAGTAACCTGTACACTTCGCGTTCAGTACAAAAATCATTGTACACAGGGCGATCTGTACAATTTCGCAAATCGCATTTTTAGGTGTCGGAAACGATCGAAAAGCGTTCAAAATCACTGATATAGCTGACAAATTAAAAATTCCTCATTACAAATTAAACCGACCAAAAGAACTTAATTTTAATATTTATTTCAAAATAAACTGCGCGTGACGAATTTTCTCATCAAAGTACATCACAATCCGTGGAAAAAGCGATGGTTTTCCTAAAATGAATTTTTGGGGAGAAAAAAGTTCAAAGGGTTTTAATCTATCGTTTTTGCAAAATGCGACCGACATTTCAAAGTCTTTTTTAACATCGTATATGACGCATTTGGGGACATAAAGTTTAAAAATCGCATTTTCAGGTGAAGGAAACGGAAACGATCGAAAATCGTCCAAAAAACACTAATATAGCTGACAAATTAAAAAAATTTCATTTCCGACTTAAACCAACCGTAAATATTTAATTTTAATACTTATTGCAAAATAAACTGCGCCAGACGAATTTCCCGATTAAAATGCATAAGAATCCGTAGAAAAAGCGATGGTTTTCCTAATATAATGAATATTTGGACAGAAAACAATTTAAAGGGTTTTAATCTATCGTTTTTGCAAAATCCGACCAACATTTCAAAGTTTTTTTTAACATCGTATATGACGCATTTGGAGACGTAAAGTTTAAAAATCGCATTGTTAAGTGGCGGAAACGATTGATAATCGTCCAAAAAACACTAATATAGCTGACAAATTAAAAAATTCTCTTTTACGACTTAAACCGACCGTAAAAACTTAATTTTAATATTTATTGCAAAATAAACTGCGTCAGACGAATTTTCCCATTAAAATGCATAAGAATCCGTAGAAAAAGCGATGGTTTTCATATAATGAATATTTGGGGTGAAAAAAATTTAAAGGGTTTTTGCAAAATGAAGCCGATATTTCAAAGTCGTTTTTAACATTGTATATGACGCATTTGGGTACGTAGAGTTCAAAAACCGCATTTTTAGATGGCGGAAACGATCAAAAATCGTTCAAAAGCACTGATATAGCTGACAAATAAAATATCTTCTATTATGACTTAAACCGACTGTAAAAACTTAATTTTAATACTTATTACAAAATAAACTGCGCCAGGCCAATTTCCTCATCAAAATACATAAGAATCCGTGGAAAAAGCAATGGTTTTCTTACAAGAGTTTTTTTTTTGCAATTTTTTTTTTTTTGCAAAGTTTTTGCAAAATCCGACCGACATTTCAAAGACAAACTTAAAATAAAATTTTAACTGTGCTGATTGGCTTAAGTCGGAGTTCAATCCATAGTCAAAAATTATTAAAAATCTTAATTAGGATACTATGCAATTAAAATTTAATACGGACCTGTTTTTGTGGAAGAGCAGTTGTTGCAGTTCCTGTCCCATTCGTTAATAATGCAATCTAAACAATGACGCATTATTAATTTTTAAGTTGACACGTCAAAAAGAAGATTTGCTTACTATGCTTTGCGGATAAGTCAATTTTAGTTTCACAGCGTTCTCCTGTGAATCCTTCGGCGCAGTTACAGCTGGCTAGGGTCGTTCCAACCAACCTAAAAATTCAAAAAGTGGATTTTCTTCCAGAAGGTCTTTCAAAAGGTTAAATTTACCTGCAGATTCCATTATTTTGGCAAAAACTGGTTCCATCAGAAGAACACAACGAATTGGGACCGTTAGAACATGTTGGTCCAGAATATCCCATAAAGCAACGGCAGTAAAATGTACTAAAAAAACAAAGTTTTGGATTGAATCACAAAAGTAAGAGGGGGTGGAGGTATAACTTACGTATAATCGTAATAGCAGGTACCAGTGAATCCACAATCGCTCATAATGCACGAATCGTGTCTAATTGGCTCGGTTATAATTTCGTAAGTTATGTTAAAACCGTAAACGTCTAAAAAATAGTCCAAAATTCGTAGATGGGTATTTTCGATAGAGGTTAATTCGAAGGTAACGACTAAAACGTTCTGATTGGTACTTATGAGTTTGACCTTGGAAACGTTGTTTTCTAAAACCGTGTGGATCCGTTTACCCAAAATATTGTAGCTCATGTCGTATGTTTCGAACTCCTCGAAAGTTAATCCTTCCGATACAAATAATTGGGTGAGGTAAACAACAATAGACGTATTAGGCGAACTAATTTCAGTGGCATCGATTACCCATTTACACAATATAGGCACTTGAAATTCGTTGGGAAATCCGGGAGTTTGAAGCACTCCCCGAGTTGCTGTCAATGTCCCTCCACATTGTATTGGATTTTCGGCATTTACGAAGGTTGCGAATAAGCTGAGTGCGTTCCAGAAGATAATAAATTCGTAGCTTGCTTTTGTATACATTTAATACCTGGAAATAGCAAAAATAGTTGGTAGGCTGAAAAGAAAATTCGGAAAATGTTTCGGTAAAGCCAACTTCGTATAACAAATAACGTCAAGTACCGATACAAAAAGCGGAAGTTGTTTTGTTACGTCAAGAGGAAAGCGATTAATCTTGAAGGAAATTCTGATACTTAGAACTGAAAAGTAAATCTCACTTTTCAATTTTTCGTGGTCAGTTTTTTAAAACTGAAGGTTTATTAAAATTTTGTAATAAGATAACGCGGTTACCCTAATAATATGCACGTTTTTGCATTTTCCGGAAAACAATGTTACAAAAACACAATTAATGATAATGGAAAACTTAATCAGATCAGATTTTCCGAAGAAACCCGCGTAATAAAAAAGCACTTAAATGGTTAATGAAACGAAATACAAACACTTGATGGATGAACAATAAACCCGCACATTAACGTCTCCTAATAACAAAAATAATGAGAAAACTTAAAAAATTAAACTGCATTTTTAGTTTTCCCTTTTACGTTCATTACTGGCGATAAAAGGAAAACGCAGCAATACTTTATCTTATTTGCATGCATAAATCAATCAAAATTAAAATTTCTCTCACTGCAGACAATGAAAAAGGAAATACTTGTGGAAAATCCATACTTTTTTTTACCTTGTTTATCATCCAGAACTTCTTTATGTGGAAATTACTGCAATTTGTTGGAAATTAACTTTAAATTCGGTTTTAATTGAATATAAAATTTTTACCGGAATCTTTTGATCTGCGTAAAGAAGCAACGATCTGGTGCGCACTGGAGATGACTCCAGCTTCTTGCGCCACTATTTTGACGCATCAACACTGGAAAACGTGAAAAATCCTCGTAGGCACTGGCGCTTTGCTACTTCAATTTTCCCGAGAGATTTATTTTCTTTTGTTCTTAAAATGCAATATTTTAGCATTAAAACGATTTCAAAATTTTAGTGTTTGTGCTTGAAAATTGAAAATTTTCATGCTTTATTCACAAAATTGCCTCTTGTTTGAATTAGCTAGACCATAATGTTAATTAGGGGTGAAAGGGTTAGAGAAATTAAAAACAATAAAAAGAGAGTTAAAATTTCCGAACTGTACGTGAGGGTGCAAAACGAATCGAAAAGAGTGAATAAAATGTAAATTTAGTAGTTGTGTACTTACGAGGGAGTTTCAGTAAATTTCGGTGTCAGTTGTGAACATTTCTTTAAAAATATTATTATCACTTGCAATTTTCACGAAAGTGTAAAAATTTGACCACATTGTAAAATTTCAAAAAACAGGAATCTCAAAAGTCGAAGCCTGCTCATTTGTTAAAAATATCCGTGAAGGTCACAAAACTTCTAAACCGGGATATTTAAGCCATCACATCTGAATAGTACGTTTTTTAAACAAGAAAATGTAATATAAATATTGCTGTTAGTTTGATATTGTCAGTTGCACAAGTAATCATCAACTGTGGTAATCTAAAAAGTATTTACGTCATGCGCACGTACCGTCAACGGAATGCGGCTTAAAATAATCCGTTGAGTTTTTGTAAATCATTATATTTCCTGTGCCCAAATTAAGGTACTCAAATTCAGATTTTGATGGATGTACGTTCGTAGAGGTTCCATGAATTAAAAAAAGTAAACATAAAGAAATATCTGTATGTCTGTTTGTTTGTATGTCACTAAAAATTATGTGCGTTCTAGCTCTAAAACCAATAAAAATTTCACAGTCAAATTTCATATTTTTTAGTAAGTACTTTTATATCGAGACCTAGAGATGGTTAGATTTTAGTTAAAATTGGTCCACGAAAATTTGTTTTTATTTTAAAAAATATTGAACTTTTAAAAAATTGTTTTGTTTTTTGGAATACAGAGGCAATGGGTACATTTTGCATATTGCACATTGGCGCCAAATCACAGGAGCGGTCAAAAACATAAACTAATTTTTGTACTCTGTAGTGCATTGGTATCATAATCTGGTAAAATGAGAAGAAACAGATGTTTGACTGGGGGGTCTGGGGGGTACGGAGTACCTTCCAGTACAACACGATTACCCGGAGGTGTCGGAGTAAGTTGTGTGGAACAGATAAACGATGAAAAAGGGTGAAGCTCACAGAACAGAGGGTCCACTATTATTTCAACACTAGTGTCCTCTGTTACTACCTGGAGAGACCTAAGGTTGCGAATGCTAAGATCAAGAGACAAAAAGGGGTGGGAAAAAGACGAGTTCATGTTAAAATGCCCGAGAGCGCGTGGTTCCCCACCCTCAAGACGGTTCACAAGACTGAGTTTATTGAAGGTTACTGGCGGAAACAGAAAAGATGCAAGATGAAAACCAGGTTGATGGTAATTGAAATGGAAAACAAAGGCATTCAAGACTTTTGAAAGAAAATTATTAATAAATACAAAGAAATAAACCAAATAAAAGTCAAGCAGAAATGCGACGAGGCCACGAAAGCTATTCAAGCAAACGAGAAAGATGGAAGTGACCTCATCAAGAAGAGAACACTTCCTTCAAAAAGCAGGTAAAATTGCACGAAATCAATATGAGGACCTTAAAAAGCAAAAATAAATCTATTTGAAAAGAAATAACGACGCTGTTGGTCTATGCGGAAATTCAGGTGGAGATTAAGCAATGCATTGTGACCCTGACGACATTACTGTAAAAGATGCCGCGTAGACAGGCAGAAGGTAGCGCCATCAGATCAAATATTGGAGAGCTAGCTAGCGTAAAGGCGGAAACGCACCTCGCCGAGCCGCATCAGGAAGAAAAGCTCCCCAAAAACCTAAAACTTCATGACGTGAATAACAGCCGGGCTTCTCAGATGACACAAAAGCTCTTTCAACTGAAGTACAGCAAGCGATCAAGATTCCTTTGTTAAAATAGACTCCCAAAGGAAGTCCAACTGGGAAAAAGATAAAAAGTCTTGTGGCAATCGTTAAGACAAAGTATTGACCCCAATTCAAAGAAGTATTAGGAGTAATCAAGGAAGCCATCAGTAACGACAGACAAACCAATAACTCCATCTGTAGGGTGAGAAAAATGAGATAAAGCAAGGTCTTAATTAAGTTGGAAAAAGATGACAAGGACTTCAAAGTTTTAGAAAAAAAAAACTGGAAAGCAGCTCTAACGGCTTCCGTGTGGTCAACCAGGTCTCTAGAAAACTGCCGGTCCAAGTCATGGACATAGATCTAAGGTTGGAGGTTTCAGATGTTGAAAGAAAAATCCGTAGTGTGGTGGGATGGACAGATGTTCATCAAGGTATGAAAATTCAAAAGATGAAAATAGCGATTATCAAACTGAATTAGCGGAGTTGGAAAACTCTTCTGAGTGCTTCGAGTGAGAAGCCACTGAAGCTGGGAATGATAAGAACCTGTAGAAAGTTAACAAGTTGATCACGTGCAGCAAATGATGGGCTAGTTGCCACGAATTAAGTAAGTGTGAGGACCAAGACAGATCCACCAAATGAAAGAGATGCTGTAGGGTTGGCTACCATGCAGACGCCTGTAAAAAGTGTGTGACCTGGATGGGCATGTGATGAGTAGCTAGCGCGGCCTTGCCAGAAAGGAACCAAAGCATTAGACCAAACTAAAAAAATAATCAAGTTCCGCAAAAGCGGAAGGCTAAATGGATTAAATGGATTCGCATATATGAATCCAGGACAAATGTGAAAGCAAGTAGAAAGATCGATAGACCAGAAAACGAGGAAAGATCCTGGAAGCCGTAAAGAAACAACAGGCTGCCGGAAGGACATATCTGAAGCCGTCTACACTGTAAAAAAAAGCATGTAAATTTACAGTAAAATCCGAGTAATTTTAATAGTAAAATGCATGTAAAACTACATATTGTGAAATACTCCTGTAATAATAGTTTGACATTACAGATTTTAGGTAATTTTATTTATATTATGTGATTTTACTAGAAAAGTTACGAAATTTTACAAAAAAATGTAAAAAAGACACATAAAAATGTAAATTTACCAGTTTTTGGCATCATAAATTTAAAATTACTTTTGGTTGTAATAAATTTACACAACCGAAAAAAGTTTTTGTAAATTTACATCAAGGAACGTGTAACTTTTACATTATTTATCACGTTACATTATATCTTCTGTAATATTCCATGAATAACAGTGTAAAATTACAGTTTTTTTATAATTTTTAATAAATATGTGAATTTACCGCGGAAATTATAAAATTTTACTAAAAAAAGCGTGAAAAATTACATAATAATGTAAATTTACCAGTTTTTGTAAAAATACAGAGAACGTGTGTAATTATTATTTTACATAAAAATTACATTTTTATTGTGTAATCTTACACGTATAACGATAATTTACTTGATTCTTATGTAATATTACTCATTTTTTTTATTACAGCTCTACAGGCCTAGAAGGCCCATGGCTTTTCCCTGCTTACCTAACCTATCTTGGAAACTTAGCGTGTGTGACGCAGCCGTATTTACGGTAATGACGTCGACACAATTATCAGGGATCACCACAGAGTGTGGATGTCCACCGGAAGGCCGAGCCAAAAAATTCTGTGCAATCCGCGATTTGAACCCAGAATTTCCGCTCTATACTCAACCATTGATATTGACATTGAACAGAACTTTATTAAATTAAAAATTTTTACATTGTTGCATGTATAGCCGAACGCACAGCTCCGGGTGTACCTGCATTATTAATTGAATACAAAACAGGAGCACCTCGTTAAAAAACATATCTCCAAATTAAATTAACATGTAACAAATAAAATGTTTTACAAAAATTTAAATTTTTTGCTTTAAAATTTGAAATTATCGTAGTAAATTAAAATTTGCGTTAAAAATTTATTGGAAAAATACATAAAAACCAACTTAAAATAATTAGTTTTACAATAGAAGAAAATCTTAATATACTCAACCAGCTATCACATCACTCTACTGCTGTGGCTCATTACTCATATAAACCGTAAAAATATAGAGAATAGAGAACGTATGTAACCATCAATTCACATAAAAATTACATTTCAATTGTGTAATCTTACATTCATAACGATAATTTACTTGATTTTTACGTAATAATTGCTCATATGAAGTGTAAAAATACAGAGAACGTGTGTAGTTACTATTTTACATAAAAATTACTTTTCTATTGTGTAATCTTACTCGTATAACGATAATTTTCTTGATTCTTATGTAATATCACTCATTATAAACTGTAAAAATACAGAGAAAATGTGTAGTTATTATTTAAAGCAAAAACTTCATTTCTATTATGTAATCTTACACATATAATAATAATTTACTCGATTCTTATGTAATATCTCTCATATAAACTGTAAAAATACCAAGAACGTGTGTAATTATTATTTCACATAAAAATTACATTTCTATTGTGTAATCTTACACGTATAACAATAATTTACTTGATTCTTATGTAATATTTGTCATATAAACTATAAAAATACAGAGAAAACGTGTAGTTATTATTTTAAGCAAAAAGTACATTTATATTATATAATCTTACACATTATAATAAAAATGTACGTGATTCTTATGTAATATCACTCATATGAAGTGTAAAAATACCGAGAACGTGTGTAGTTACTATTTCACATAAAAATTACTTTTCTATTGTGTAATCTTACTCGTATAACGATAATTTAGTTGAATCTTATGTAATATTACTCATAATACAAACTGTAAAATATAGAGATAATGTGTATAGTTATTATTTCAAGCAAAAATGACATTTCTATTATGTAATCTTACACATATAAATTAATGAATTGTTATCATCCATTTTGTGATGAATTGTTATTTGATGATTAAATCTTTTAAATATTACACATACAATAAAAATGTAGTTGATTTTTATGTAATATGAACTGTACTGTGTAATATAAACTCATATGAAGTGTAAAAGTACCGAGAACGTGTGTTATTATTACTTCACATAAAAATTACATTTCTATTGTGTAATCTTACACGTGTAACAATAATTTACTAGATTCTTATATGATATTGCTGATATAAACTGTACAAATACAGAAAAAATGTGTAGTTATTATTTCAAGCAAAAATGACATTTATATTATGTAATCTTACACATCATATAATAAAAATGTACGTGATCTTATGTAATATCACTAATATGAAGTGTTAAATACCGAGAACGTGTGTAGTTATTATTTCACATAAAAATTACTTTTCTATTGTGTAATCTTACTCGTATAACGATAATTTAATTAATTCTTATGTAATATTACTCATACAAACTGTAAAAATACAGAGAAAATGTGTAGTTATTATTTAAAGCAAAAATTTCATTTCTATTATGTAATCTTACACGTATAATAATAATTTACTCGATTCTTATGTAATATCTCTCATATGAGCTGTAAAAATAGCAAGAACGTGTGTAATTATTATTTCACATAAAAATTACATTTCTATTGTGTAATCTTACACGTATAACAATAATTTACTTGATTCTTATGTGATATTGCTGATATAAACTGTAAAAATACAGAAAAAATGTGTAGTTATTATTTCAAGCAAAAATGACATTTATATTATGTAATCTTACACATATAATAAAAATGTACGTGATCTTATGTAATATCACTAATATGAAGTGTAAAAATACCGAGAACGTGTGTAGTTATTATTTCACATAAAAATTACTTTTCTATTGTGTAATCTTACTCGTATAACGATAATTTAATTAATTCTTATGTAATATTACTCATACAAACTGTAAAAATACAGAGAAAATGTGTAGTTATTATTTAAAGCAAAAATTTCATTTCTATTATGTAATCTTACACGTATAATAATAATTTACGCGATTCTTATGTAATATCTCTCATATGAGCTGTAAAAATACCAAGAACGTGTGTAATTATTATTTCACATAAAAATTACATTTCTATTGTGTAATCTTACACGTATAACAATAATTTACTTGATTCTTATGTGATATTGCTGATATAAACTGTAAAAATACAGAAAAAATGTGTAGTTATTATTTCAAGCAAAAATGACATTTATATTATGTAATCTTACACATATAATAAAAATGTACGTGATCTTATGTAATATCACTAATATGAAGTGTAAAAATACCGAGAACGTGTGTAGTTATTATTTCACATAAAAATTACTTTTCTATTGTGTAATCTTACTCGTATAACGATAATTTAATTAATTCTTATGTAATATTACTCATACAAACTGTAAAAATACAGAGAAAATGTGTAGTTATTATTTAAAGCAAAAATTTCATTTCTATTATGTAATCTTACACGTATTATAATAATTTACGCGATTCTTATGTAATATCTCTCATATGAGCTGTAAAAATACCAAGTACGTGTGTAATTATTATTTCACATAAAAATTACATTTCTATTGTGTAATCTTACACGTATAACAATAATTTACTTGATTCTTATGTGATATTGCTGATATAAACTGTAAAAATACAGAAAAAATGTGTAGTTATTATTTCAAGCAAAAATGACATTTATATTATGTAATCTTACACATATAATAAAAATGTACGTGATCTTATGTAATATCACTAATATGAAGTGTAAAAATACCGAGAACGTGTGTAGTTATTATTTCACATAAAAATTACTTTTCTATTGTGTAATCTTACTCGTATAACGATAATTTAATTAATTCTTATGTAATATTACTCATACAAACTGTAAAAATACAGAGAAAATGTGTAGTTATTATTTAAAGCAGAAATTTCATTTCTATTATGTAATCTTACACGTATAATAATAATTTACTCGATTCTTATGTAATATCTCTCATATGAGCTGTAAAAATACCAAGAACGTGTGTAATTATTATTTCACATAAAAATTACATTTCTATTGTGTAATCTTACACGTATAACAATAATTTACTTGATTCTTATGTGATATTGCTGATATAAACTGTAAAAATACAGAAAAAATGTGTAGTTATTATTTCAAGCAAAAATGACATTTATATTATGTAATCTTACACATATAATAAAAATGTACGTGATCTTATGTAATATCACTAATATGAAGTGTAAAAATACCGAGAACGTGTGTAGTTATTATTTCACATAAAAATTACTTTTCTATTGTGTAATCTTACTCGTATAACGATAATTTAATTGATTCTTATGTAATATTACTCATACAAACTGTAAAAATACAGAGAAAATGTGTAGTTATTATTTCAAGCA
This sequence comes from Rhagonycha fulva, assembly GCA_905340355.1. NCBI lineage: Eukaryota > Metazoa > Arthropoda > Insecta > Coleoptera > Cantharidae > Rhagonycha > Rhagonycha fulva. Next base: position 22,252,891 of record HG996559.1, on the reverse strand, counting down.
AAAATGACATTTCTATTATGTAATCTTACACATATAAATTAATGAATTGTTATCATCCATTTTGTGATGAATTGTTATTTGATGATTAAATCTTTTAAATATTACACATACAATAAAAATGTAGTTGATTTTTATGTAATATGAACTGTACTGTGTAATATGAACTCATATAAAGTGTAAAAGTACCGAGAACGTGTGTTATTATTACTTCACATAAAAATTTACATTTACATTTCTATTGTGTAATCTTACACGTATAACAATAATTTACTTGATTCTTATGTGATATTGCTGATATAAACTGTAAAAATACAGAAAAAATGTGTAGTTATTATTTCAAGCAAAAATGACATTTATATTATGTAATCTGACACATACCGGGTGCTGAATGAGCTAGGCGAACATAGGATATTAACTTGTAAAAACTTATTTTTGCAAATTCCTGCTTCCCTAATTATTTTAGAGAAAAAATGAAAGACACAAATATAACGTAGAAATATAAACTACGAGTGATAAGAGCATTAGATTTTATCTAGGTTTTACCTAAAAGGTTAAAAAATTCTTTTAAAATTGTTAAAATTTTGATTTATCACACTGGCCATGTAAGTTTCCAAGGTAATTATTTTTGATAAGTAATAAAAATCAACAACGCGTTGTTTAAATGTTTTGCACTTTATTAAATTTTATATTCATATATAACCTAGATAAAATCTAATGCTCTTATCACTCGTAGTTTATATCTCTACGTTATATTTGTGTCTTTCATTTTTTCTCTAAAATAATTAGGGAAGCAGAAATTTGCAAAAATAAGTTTTTACACGTTAATATCCTATGTTCGCCTAACTCATTCAGCACCCGGTATAATAAAAATTTACGTGATCTTATGTAATATCACTCATATGAACTGTAAAAATACAGAGAACGTATGTAATCTCTATTTCACAAAAAATTACATTTCCATAGTGTAACCTTACACGCATAACGATAATTTACTGGATTCTTACGTAATATTACTCATATGAAGTGTAAAAATACAGAGAACGTGTGTAGTTATTATTTCACATAAAAATTTCTTTTCTATTGTGTAATCTTACACTATAACAATAATTTACTCCATTTATTATGTAATATCACTCATATAAATTGTATAAATACAGAAAAGAAATGTAACCACAAATTTACATCAAAATGACATTTAAATTGTGTAATCTTATACGCATAACGATAATTTACTTGATTCATGCGTAACATTACTCATATGAACTGGAAAAATACAGAGAACGTATGTAATCACAACTTCACACAAAAATTTGAAAATTTACATGTATTGATAGTAATATTACTAGATAAGTTTGTCAAGTTCTTACTTTGATTTGTTATATTACACATACATGGCCAAAATTTACATTTAATAATGATGTGTATGTAAATTTACACAACGCATAATTTTACACATCGTAAACTTCATAACTATGTAATATTACTATGATAATGACAGCGTTCGAATATTACATTACTCAGAGTACTCCGAGTAATAGGAGTGATTTCACCTGCCATTTAACGGATTTTTATTAACGCGGTCAATAAAAAGAGTAAAGTTAGCCTATTATTATCATAATAAATTTACACAAAATATTTTTACAGTGTATGAAGAGCAACAAGAAGTTTAGGCCGAAAAATCTAAAACAGAAGAGCAAAGTCTCGAAAGGGCAGAAGACGATACCCTCCCTTTAACTTTTGAAACTTAATGCCTAACAGCAGATTTGCACGTCGACGGGGGCATGGGGAGAGATTTTAGTCAGTTCAAGTCTGACAGTACGGTAATTTAGGTTAGCTTTAGACTGAGTTGAAATTCTAACCTAGGTTAAGTCAAATTTTAATTCAGGTTAGATTAGGTTTGGTTTAGGTTAGAATCCTCATCTACATTGGGTGCAGGTTAGGATACTAACCTAGCCACGTTCAGATTTTTAATAATTTTTATTTCAATATAGGTAAATATTACTTTTAATTTAAACTTCAACGGTTGTCAGAAAGAAAAATTAGTTCATCTGACTTTCTATAAAATGATGGGTTTTTACCTTTCTAGCTTATCGACATACACTCCAAGCCACGTTTCCGGCTATTACGTGAATTTTAATCAAGTTTTATAAAAAGCAAAAAAATCAAAGTACTAAATTTAAAACAAATTTTCAAAGTTGGCACGTGAAAGTTCAAACGTTTATTTGAGCGAGTAAATAAACAGCATCATCAAAGCTGAAATGCGCTTTGAATCCATCTCCAATATACGTGACCTATTCTTCGTGTTATTGGAAAAACTATCTCCAGCTTTATTATCTCAATCAATTTTCAGGATGTTTTAGAAGCACTTCTGTCTTTTTTGAGTTAACTCAAAGCTCGTTATAAAAATTTCAATTTTTATGAGTCGATGCAGACTCTTGGAAACTTCAAACGATCTCTTATTTGAAAATGCTAAAAATAGCTTGAATTTTTAACTTTTAAGGTTTTAAGGCGACTCTTATACTAAAAAAGTTTGGTAAACTAATCAAACAATTTTATTGGCTATCAACAAGTAGGAACAAACAACAACTAACAACTTTTGAACGTAACTTTTGGAAGAACTGGATATAATCACTTGCGGAGTTTCCATTTCCTCGTAGATCTGAATCTGGACTGGGGTGATAACTGGCTCCTTGAAGTCTAAAACAAGGAAAGTCAACAGTGGGATTACGTTCGTTGTTATTCGGGACCTACCTGCTCCATCCGTTCCAAACTTTATGACTGACGATGGTTTTGACCAACCGTACCGGTTTCTGGAGGTTAATAAAACTTCGTATACGGTTTTTTCATTTAACCCTTGTATGGTGTAAGATTTGGAGTGGACCGGACCGGTACTGTGTTCGGCTGGTATGGTTAGTGTTGTCCAATCTGCGTTTCTGATGTCATTACCGGGACGGTAGCGTCTGAACCACAAATTATATTCGATTATGGGAGAGTAACTGTCAACCTCCCAAATTAGCTTGTAGGACGTTTTGGTGTCGACATTTTTTTGATCGCTCTCTTTAAAGACGCCGGGGTTTGCCGTGCCTAAAAACGGTGAGTTAGAATTTTGGAATCACCCATTTTAGATTTTCTACCTGATAGCTGAATTTGGAGTTCTCCTTGCCCTAAATTGTTGGAAGCCCGGCAGGTGTATATTCCAAAATCGCTCACCGTTGCGTTACGGATCAGCAAAATGTACTTGTTTCCGTCCACCATCGGAACGACCCGGTTACTATAAACCACTGGCGTTTCTCCTTTGTACCATTTCACAGTTGCAGTTGGATCAGCAGAAACGTGACATTCGAGTTGGGCGCGAATACCTGGAGCTGTATGCATCCAAGATTTGACCGTCATCAGTTCCGGCGGATCTGGAATAAAGTGCCGTGGTGAAAACCATGAAAGGATGTTTTGGCGAACTTACAAATTATGTTTACGGTGATAGTCGCCGATGCTGGTTCTCCCACTCCGTTCCTAGCCAAACACTCGTAATCGCCGGCCAAGTGTCGGTCGGAAGCGATGAAAGTTAGCATTTCTCTGTTATCAAGCAACTGAATTTCTTTTCCTTGGTACAACCAAGTGACCATTGGATATGGAACGCCTTCGGGTCTGCAAGACATCCTGACCTCCTCGCGTAGTTTGACTTCTAAGAGGCCGGTTAAGGGGTCAGGTGTGACCGATGGGTGATCTAAAATCAATTTTTGGTTTGTTTGGGCAAAGGTGAGACGTATGGTTTACTCACGCAAGACTTCGATCGCATGCTTCTGCTTGATCGATGACCATGGGTCTGGCCGAAAGATTTCGCACGTGTATTCGGCCGTATCGTTGGGTTCGATGTTTACGACCTGGAGGGAACCGTTGGGCCAAATTGTGAACCTATCCGGAAGCAAAATACTGGGTGGCCCGCTGTCTGCGATAAGTTCTTTATCTTTGAACCATTTGATTCGGTTAAAAGCGTTTCCATCTAAAAAGAAATTTTTGGGACCGCACTTAAAAATGTTAAAAATTCTCACCATTGGTTGTCGTTTCCAAATAACAAGGTAACAAAATTGTGTCGTTCTCAGGTGCTTTAACGGTGGTAGGCGCACTTTTAAATTCACTCTGGCACAAAATAAATCCTGCACTAATTACTAGTAATAATAAAAATTTAAGTAAATCAACGTTAAATTCCATGATTTTTAAAAGTACGAGGGGACGTCTTGTTGGGACAATGCAATAAATAGGAACTAAAAGAAATATTTTTGTGGTCTATTAGAGTAAGTGGACATAATGGCCAATTTACGTCTGGTGGGGTCTGTCGTTTTACTTTATCAATTAAAGAAGGTACACATAACTCGTGTCAAAGTTGCTTAATATAAATGTTAACTCACAAAGAAAGTATGTAAGCCGTAAGCGTAAATTTGATTAGGTATTTAAAATTATTATTTTATTGGTGCAAAAAATTTGGATGACCAACGACCCAATTGCGTAGGCTCAAGTTTAATCAAAACTCCGGATGGATTCGCCACGCTTATTTACTTTTTGTAAATACTATCAAATTTTGCCATATTAAACAATTTGTTGCAAAATTATACAAATTTAGTGTTCGTCATTTCGGTGACCCTCAAAATGTTTCTTAAGTTTAAACAATTTATTTGGTTGTTGTTACATAATTTACCCCAATTTCGTAACAATGCGGTTTTTCATGTAAATTAATTTAATAATTTAATGTACCATTCTTGTTCCATCAAACGTAATTAAATTAATATGTTCATTGTCGAGACTTCCATTCATCTTTTGTGTTCTTTTTTTAAGTAAGTTAACCTTTTAAAGAAACAGATCCTGAGTAATTAAATTTTTAATTCCGTAATTATTTTTAATTACCGCTAAGTTTGTTATCCACTTAACTCGATTAATTAATTGATTTAAAAATTGTAAAAAAATTAAGTGTACTCTTCCCGATTTTTTTATGTTATTTTATTCGATTTCGTGTCTCAAAAGTAGGAGAGAAATTTTCCAGAGCGCAAAGTGCATTTTCTTTTATCCGAAACCGCATGCGGTCAATATCCAGACAATCCATTAGACATTAGATATATATAACCGCCTTCCCTCTTAAACTACAAATAGAAAATATTTTGTACGTCAGCGGAAGCGAAGTTTTTACCTATTTTGGAATAAGACGTACTATTACCAGGGGTGGACTGGCACGAATACTTTTGACTTTGGTGCCCTTTCTTTGTGATGAATGCGTGTATATTATACAACTAGGAAATAAAGTGCCACTTTTCATTACGAAGGGAAAGTTTACAACCTTACAATGTTAATTTTTTTATACAAATTTTAAACATTAGCGAGCTTCCATTCCTCAAGAAACGAAGCCCCAGAGTTCAGTCAAGTTTTTTTTTAGGGGAAAATGAAAAATTTATTTCCGTTTATTTGGTGAGTTAACAAAATTAACGAGCGGGCATAAATAAAAAAAAATGCAATTAAATCGAACTAAAAGTTACACAATTTGTTCTAAATTTACGGCGTGATGGACGTTTTGTGAATTTACGACCCGCATTTTGGGTGTAGGTTTACGTGGTAATTGATAATTTATTTTAATTCATTCAATTTAACAAATTTAAAAATAAATATCAGTTGTTCGACCGTTTAGGACGTGCCAAATAAAATGTTTACTGGTTTTTGAATTTTTGCAAAAATTAAGCTGGTAAAGACATCAAGTCTCTGAAACCTGTTAATCTTTAGAGGGTGAGTACGAACGTCAGAAACAGTAACAACCCTCGACAGCTTACAACTACTTATGAGATTTTCGAAATGTAAAAAATGGCAACAGTTGGAAGAGGACAAACTTTAGAACATTTCAAGTTATTCAACTTTAAGTTTTGCAAATTTTTGAATTTTGCAAAAATTGGTGGTTTAAATATGTTACGACGATAGGGTGCAATTTTATCGTGTAATTTACAAGAAATTGTTACAATATGCTAAACGCCAGGTCGTTTCTTACAGGCTTCATAACTTCCTTCGTTTTCAGCGGATTTAAAAAATATAAAAAACATCTTATTTAAAATTTTAAGGCCTATAAAATTATTTTTTACATATTTTTTGGTAAAATCAATAATAACGGAGTTATTTTGATAAAGAAAATCAGAAGTTTAAAAATTTCACGGTAAATAAATATTAGGAATTTATAGGTTTTTCGTCATGTTAGTGCACGTTGAGTTGCATAACCCAAAATTACATTTAAAAAAAGTTACAGTTATGTATGTAAAAATTGCAACAAATTTTGATTATAATTAACGGATCAACAAAATTAGCATTTTTGAACCAGGTTGCGCTTTAGCAAATTACAGCTAAACCATCAACAATATCAAAAAACTTTTAAATAAAAAATTATGTAAAATTTTGTACTCTACAATATTGGTTTAGTAAATAATAATCGTACGGTAACGCGTGATCTCGCAAACTAGAAAAAACTGTTATAAAATGCGCCATACGTCGGTCGTTGTTTGCAAACTTCAAACTTCGTTATTATTTTTTAACCGATTTTCAAAACACAAAAATTATTTTGTTTAAAAATGTTAAAACTACCAAATTAATTTCTAAATTTTTTTATTGTTAAAAATTATGTATGAGAAAAATTGAATTGATTTTAAAAAGATTGGACATTTATCTGTTTCTCGTTTTTCGAATAATAAAAATGACAGCTTCAATCATAAATTTTCCAAAAAAAAATTATGTATAATGGTCTGCAAGGGTGCAAAGTTATCGTGCAAACTAAGAAAAACGGTTACAAAATGCTAATAACGCAAATTGTTTTCTTTAACGCTTCACCTTTTTCTTATTTTTCACGGAATTCTGCAAATAAAAAAAACATTTTGAAACCAACAAAATCTCTTTCCTACTATTACTAATATTTTTCTGAAAAATGAAAAGCGAGTTATTTTAAAAACCGTTGTTAAAACTACCAAAAATTTTCAGCAAGTCTGCTGTCTTACCGCACCATTAGCCTATAACAATTTAAAAAGATTCCCCATTTCGCCTTGTTGCATTTTTCTTTCTTTTGCTTTAGTGAACAAGTAAATGATCGTATAACGTTTGATTCACCCGAACAACCCTAGTAATTTCTAGAAATAACCCTAAGGGTTGTATGATTTTCAATACATTCAGGAAGACGATACTTTGTTTCCGCCTGGAGCCCTTTCCTCAATTTTCCTCGAGTTCTTTACTAAAAGATAAATTTCACCTTTAAAAATTGTTCTCAAGTCGATAAAGGTGTCTGTAGGTCAGGGGCGGACTGGTAATGTGAAAATTTTTTTAAAGACCTAGAATCGCTCAATCAGTTTGAAAAAAGACTCTCACCACGGAACACCCTGTATGAATAAATCTAACGAATGGAATTATTACGATAACTTCTAAAAAAGTATCCCATCTTGATATTTCAGGGCTTCTTACTTCGATAAATTATTACTGAAGCTGCAAAATGTATCTAAAGATAATTGTTCTTCAAACGCTTTTTATATGTAATTATTATTGGTCTATTTTTATCTAATTCAGAATTTATTTTATTTTTCATTTTTATCACTGTAACACGCACAATAAAAAAAAATTAAAGAACTTGCAGTTTAAAATGAAGAAATCTCACAGGTGTACTTCAGTACAATTTATTATTTTTGTCAAATTATTCACTTTGCTAGGGGCAGACGGGGCAGATTGGCACTAAAATTTTTAACAACCTCGACAACGACCACGAGATGTTCCGGTTTTTAAAATAGAAAATGACGTATTTTGACTAGATGTGTTTAGTTAGAGAGAAGTTGGTGGGAGAAACTCACCCTAGAAAGTAGAAAAACATTTAAATAATTTGATAAAGTTAAGTGTATTATCTAAAAAACAAAAGATTCTCTAGGAACGGGGTAGCCAATTTGAAAAACTGCCCTTACGGATAAAATCCTTGCACAAATATCCCGCAATTCTTATTAAATAATTACGTAGAAACTGAAGGTAATGGAGCATACACCTTTTTACAGTAGGGTGACATGTATAAAATGTAAAGAAATGGATGACAAACCGGGGGGTCTGGGGGGTACGGAATACCTTCCAGTAAAAGGAAGTAACAAGATGACTTTTTAAGAATGAAACTTAGAAAAGTTTTCTTGTTGCTTTTTTAATCTAACCGCCTAATCATTTGGTACTGGATGGTATTCCATACCCCCCCCCCCCCAGACCCCCCGGTTTTACATCTTTTTTTTTATAATTAACACAGTCTGCTTTACCATAAAAGGCTGTAGTCTTCCCTAATAGTTGAGATTAGCTGCTCTCATAATTTTAACCTTAAATAAGCAAAAATCGAACCAAATTATCATAAATCTTTAAATTCGTCTTATTTCTGCTTTGCAGCTGGGGGGATGAAGGGATCTAATCTAGTTTTGTAGCCATTTTTTCACTCATTCTGTAGTTTTATTTAAGCTGTGTGCTAAATTTAAATTTTTTAGAAGGTAGAAGTAGAGCATACAGCCCTTTACAGTAGGGTGACATGTATAAAATGTAAAAAAATAGATGACAAACCGGGGGGTCTGGGGGGTATGGAATACCCCCCAGTTATAAGTAAATAACCAGACGAATATTCAAAAATAAAATTTACGTGGTGTCAATTTTAAAAAGTTATCTAATTACTTACAGCTAGGGGGTATTCCATACCCCCCAGACTCCCCACTTTTACATTCATTTCATAATATTTCACACACTCCTTTCAATATAAGCTTTAAAATAATCTACTTCAACTTTTAAAAATTGATATAAATTAAAATATGTATGAAATGTGAAGAAATGGATGACAAACCGGGGGGTCTAAAGTAATTAGATAACCTTTTAAAATTGACACCACGTAAATTTTATTCTTGAATACTCGTCTGGTTACTTACTTATAGCTGGGGGGTATTCCATACCCCCCAGACCTCCCAGATTTGCAACCATTTTTTTTACATTTTACCTACAATAAGATGATGTAGCCCTCTAGTGCCCTTCAACTGCAAGTAAATAACCAGACGACCTGTCAAGAATAGCTCATTTAATTTAATAAAATAGAAGAAGAGCTCTGAAATAAATTTCACCATTCTATAAGGAGCACTGTGTCACACAGCAGGAGTGGGTGGTGTGATGTGATCACTGGTTGAGTTACAGAGGGGAAATTCTGAGTTTGAATGAAGGAAGGGCTGAATCGGACACAGTGTCGCTTTGCGTGCGGAATTGAACCTGTACGTCTGAGGTATAGTAGGACCAATTTGAAACTACACTTACAGAATCTTGCGTTTTGGTGGGGGGGGGCGGGGTGTACAGCTAGGGCGGCATCAAAATAAAACTGAATAGAATTCCTTAAAGCTTGATCTTCCAGTGGATATTTACACTGTTGGTGACCGAGGTAATCCTTGAGATCTGCTTGACAAGTCTCCACATCACAATTCATCTAACATCTCAGCATGCGGGGGGGGGGTACAATAGGCTAGTTTGCTTTAGTGCACATAGTTTCTAGAATATGCACCATACCCGTGGCCATACCGTGGAAAGTGGCAGAAAACATGGAGCGAGCTTGATACTGGAAGATAAATGAGTAAGGAGATCTTTTGGAGAACTGCACTACCTCCTAACACAAGCTCTGTCCGACCATTTTTATCTTGAAAGAAGTAGTCAATAGTATGAGAGTTTGGTGCGCTGACTGCTGAAACCAAATACCCGGATCAACTCTAGAAGAAATACGAACTTTATCCTGACCGTCTTTCTTAGGAGGGCAATGACAAAACTGAGGTATGATCTACCAAGAACCCTTTTTAAAAAAGGATCACGGCGCTTCTATCAAAAAGCATATGCTGAATTAGATTGTGGCTTCCAAAACATTATAAGAGTGATGAAAACATCTAAGGATACCCAAGAATGGGTAAATCATGGCAAAGAAAAAAGAGGAAAAGGAAAACAGTAAGAAGCCCATCAAAGCAGTGGCGGATTTAGCACTTGTGAGGCCCCAAGCGTAATTCAATTTTGAGGCCCCCCTTTTCAATATTTGCACTACTGTTACATTTTACAGCAATGGTTTTCAACTTCCGGTACACAGAGGAGGGACGTTAGCGCCGCAGGCGATTTTTTAAAAAATACTATTTAATTTATCCGACTTTTTAATAAAAGTCCGAAACGTCGGCAATATAAATTATTGTTTCAATGACCTATTCCCAACTAGAAATTATTAATTTACAATCCTAATGTAGCGACCAATAATAAAGGTACCTAAATTTATTGCAATGACCAATACCGATGTACTTATTAACAGCTTTTCATACAAGGAAGCGCGCGCTTCCTGCACCTAATGGGAAAACCGCCACTGCATCAAAGCTAAAAGAACTGTGCAAGTGAAGAAGAGAACAAGGCACGCCTTGTTAAGGCGCGGGATGGGACGTTTCGGCGCAGCCGGTTCGGCGCAACCGTTTCGGCGCGGGCGGTTCGGCGCGAGCCGGTTCGGCGCAAGCCCATTTCGGCGTAAGCCGGTTCGGCGCGAGACCGTTTCGGCGCGAAACCGTTTTGGCGCAAGCCCATTTCGGCGCGAGCCAGTTCGGCGCGAAGACTTTTCGGCGCGAGCCGGTTGGGCGCAAAGGTTTTTCGGCGCAAGCCCATTTTGGCGCAAACCAGTTCGGCGCGAAGACTTTTTAGTGCAAATAATTACAAACATTTAATTTTCCTTGAATTTTAGTCTTTGAATTTTTTTCTTTGAATTTTAGTCAGGCAGACATTAGATACAAAAAGATACAACTATTCATCTAATAGTTACAAAATAATCATTTGAGTTTGACTTTAATCGCACTTGGTTAAGTTTTTTTCTGATAAAGACTAGAAGTTCTATGAAAATGGAAAATATATAATAAATTGATTGAAGTTTATTTTTAGTACAAAAACAAATTGCAACAGAGACGTGCTCAAGGGGGGGGGTTGAGGAAATACTAGAAAGCCGGCAGTTTTTAATCTAGAATTGGGGTTTTTGTATAATCGATTTTTGAACAATACAATACAAAAAAAAATTATTAACCACACTACATAATATTCATCAATATTTATAATTTTTTAAACTTTTTTTTTATTGTTATTTTTGTTTTTATCTAATGGAATGTTAATACAGAGCATTATATAAGGGGGGGGTAGTTTGGGGGTTCAAACCCCTTGCATGACATAGGTATGAAGTAAAAAAAGTTTTAAAAGCTTTTTTTTGGTAAAACTCTTCTCGTAGCATAAAAAAAAATTTGTTTTAAGTAACCCCCCCACATGACTTATGTCTAGCTACGGTCCTGTGTCAATATGACATCCATAGTTTTCTGTAAGTTAAAATGCATATATGATTAATTGAATAAACCATTAATTAAACCGACCGATCAGATAAAAGTCAAATAATAAATAATAATTTTCTACATCCGCATAAATAATGATTTATGTTTATAAAAAGTATTTTATGCCTACGATATTAAATTCTCGCGCCGAATCTGATTGCGCCGAATTGGCTCGCGCCGAATCGTCCTCGCGCCGAACCGCCTTGCGCCGAACCGTTCTCGCGCCGAACCGGCTCGCGCCAAAAAGTCTTTGCGCCGAACCGTTCTCGTGCCGAACCGTCTTCGCGCCGAACCGCCTCGCGCCGAACTGTCCTCGCGCCGAACCGGCTCGCGCCGAACCGTCTTCGCGCCGAACCGGCTGCGCCGAAACGGTCGCGCCGAATCGGCTGCGCCGAAACGTCCTAGACCGCTTAAGATAGCGACACTAGAAGAGAACCAAGCACAGAAAACTGAAATTAATATAAATTGCGGTTCCGTGCCCTTAGCGTGAAATTCATCCGGGAAGGGAATTTTAGTGGTTAAATAAGTAAGGTAAAAATTTGAAAAAATTGGTGTGAAACCGGGGGGTCTGGGGGGTACGGAGTACCCTCTTGGTAATTTCAAATTATTAACTTCAAGATCTGAACTTCAGAATTTCAAGTTCTTAATTTCAAATTTATAACTAACTTGGTAATTTCAAGGGTACGGGGGTACGGAGTACCCTCCAGAACAAAAAAACATTTTTTGAAAACAATAAATAAGCTATCCCTACTATATTTTTAAAATGTTTTTCCCAAGTTCTAAAATGGGCTAAACCTCCTAACTTCTCTCTCGGCTATGCAAGTCAAATTTTATGTTTGTGAGTGAAAAAGGAAACTAAGGGTAAATGTTTACTCAAGTAGCGCTACTCTGTCGGCCGTGAACGATAACTAAGTATTTTGGGTTGCCATTGTTCTAAAATATTGGGATATTTGGGGGGATATTTTATATAAAATATTGGGGGGTTTAATTAATCAATTAATTAAACTATTTGAGTCATCATTTTGATCCTTAGGTTCCTTCTGGTTTCCCTACAGTTCCTACTTGCGACTTCAAGTAAAAGGTAGCTAAAAATAGGTACAAAAACAGCACTGACAAAGAGTAAATCATCTTTATCGACTTTAATTCCTCGCGAAGAAAAACGTGACTTTCAATTTTCTTACTTAGTTACACCTAACCTTAATTTTACCTCGTAAAATAAATGATCTCTTTATCCCCCAGATTCCTTCGTCCTACGAAAGAACATAGTGACATTTTTTCAAATGTTCTCTAGGCAAATTTACACCTCGGTGGTTTGCCGTTGCCTTCCGAGTGGAGACGGTCAGAATAATATTCTTACTTCACCCGGAGTCGAACTGGGTTTTCTGTATTAGCAGTCTGTGCGCTTAATCGCTATGCTAACGACCGTCTCGATCTCTTTATAGTTTATATCTTTTAAAATTTGCTTTACTTTGATATTGGGTAATATAAAGAAAAATTTAAATTTGGGGGAGGGGAGTTAATTTAAAATCTATTATATTGTTGATTCTAAGTTGAATTCCAAGACGTAAACTTAAAAAAAAATTAATTCACTTTATCCTGGAATTTTTGTTGCGTTATTTAATAAATATTTTACCAAATCTCGCAGGTGTGAAAGTGGCCAGTCCGTCCCTGCTAATGATGAAGACGTTAACTCTGGTAATAGGCAATTTAACGATTTCCGAATGATAAAACAAAAATGAAATTTTTAATTTGTTTATCGAACGATCCGATATTAAAGTTACGAGCGTTCCATTATTTTTAGCGCTCCAACGCGCGTCCTGTTAAAAATTATGCAAACGTACTATTAGAAGCGCGGTAATTGAATTTAAATATGTGAAAAAAGAAACGTGACAAATTGCTTCTAGTTAAAATAGCTAACACAACATATAGTGGTTTTAAAACATAAAATATATTCACTTGAAAACGGAGAAATTATGCGAATGCAAATTTCGTTCCACTTTTCCCTTTATAATATAATAAAAAAGTTGCATTGTTGAAATTTTTACGGGGAGGGCTATTTAACCAATCTAACTTAAGCTTTTCATATTGTTGGCTAATTTGTAAAAAAGACAGCAGAGCATGCGGGAAAAGTCGGTTAGTGAGTGACGCGTGGCGTCGTTTCGAATTTTCTCAACAGTGGATTCGCGTACGCGGAAGTGAGTGCCAATACAACATCAACTTCGAGCTTTTCTATTTTTATCGTTCCGTCGTAAGTTTCATTTTTTCTAAACACTTTCTTCAAATTATTCCACAAAATTTTTTTCCTTTTTGCAAAATTGCAAATTTAAACTTTTAATTTGTTTTTTGAAAACTTTCCGAAGAAAAGTTATTAGGAAACAGAAAAAGAAATGAGGTAGAGTAATTAAGTTATTCCCTCCCTGGTAGTTAACAAAAAAAAGTTGTGTAATAAAATAACCAAACTTTTTAAATCAAATCGGGTTCTTTGTGCGCGGTGCACCTGGATTTAAATTTGTTATCATATTTAATCTAAATTCCATTATAAAAAATGTCATAGATTTGCGAATTGATGTAAATTTGAATCGAAGATGAAAAATATGACATTCAAATGCATATAAATCGACAGGTTGCTTATATTTGGAAAACCCATTTGTATTAAAAATTTTCCAATAAGAAACATCGATTATGTTATCAAATATTTCATGTTCCCCATTTTTATTATCGTATAAACATAAAACTCTTCAAACATTTTTATAAAAATTTATACCATCGCATATGGCAGGGACAGCTTCGGACACTGAAAAATCACTTCCAATAAACGCTTAACAGAAGATTGCGAACTAGGGCTTGATTCTGTCAATGATAAGGAGAACCGCACGTCGTTATATCATGCGTAATATCTGAAGATGAAGATCCAAGATAAAGTTATCAATATGCCCAAAATTCTTTAGCATTTAACCGAAATTTTATATTTTCAGGTTTTTCAAAATAACTTTCTTGTATTTAATTTTTTCTAAAAATGTAAAGATGACAATTTTGTAGGGGATACAATTAGCTATAATTAATCTTTTTATTTGTTAAAATCTACCGAAAAATAAGAAACCCGCAAAGCTTTAATTAAATAAAAATGATAAAAAAAGAGTTATATTTTTGTTTTCTTTGATTAAAATATAACTACACAAAATCATTAGTATATCATTTTAGACAACTTATAAATAAATTTTGCAATTTCGAGATTAAATTCCGAGATAAAATTATTCAATATTCCCAAAATTCTTCAAAATCCAACCGAAATTTTAGACTTTTAGGTCTTATCAATAACTGGTTTACATTTAATTTTATCTGAAAATGTAAAAATATCAATTTTATAGAGAATATAATTAGAAATAATTTATTATTTTATTTCTTAAAATGTGCTCAGAAATAAGGAAATTACTAAGCTTGAATTATATAAAAATGATTAATATTTTTTGGTTTTTAAAAATAGTAGTTTATATTACAAGAACGTAAACCGATCCTTTTCATTACGAGGGACTTGGTTTATGAGACGAGGCGCTAAGCGAGGAGAATAATAAAAGCCAAGTTAAAAATTTCGAGAATAAATTTTGAAATAAAATTATTCGAAATAGCCAACATTTTTTAGAATCCAACCGAAATTTTGAACTTTTAAGTCTTTCTAAATAACTCGTTTATATTTTATTTTATTAAAAAAATGACAAGGTGGCAATTTTATAGGTTATATGACTAGAAAAAACTACGCTTTGATCTTTTAATTAAATCGAAATGATTAATATATTACGATTTTTGAAAAAAGAATATTTTTTTATGTTATCTAAGATTAAATCGTTTCTACATAAAATTATTGGTATATAATCTTACGCAAATTATAAATAGTTTAAAATGTTAAAATTAAATTTTGAGACAAAATTAGTATTCAAAATAGCCAAAAATTCTTAAGAATTCAACCGAAATTTTGAACTTTCCGATCTTTTTAAATAACTCGTTTATATTGCATTTGATCAAAATATGTAAAAATAATAATTTGTTAGGGAATAAAATTAGCAACAATGAGTTACTTTATTTCTTAAAATACGCTCAAAAATAAGAAAGTTATGAAGCTTTAATTAAATAAAAGTGAATAATATTTTACGGTTTTTGAAAAAAAGATTATTTTTAATAATGTTATCTATGATGAAAATATTTCTACACAAAATCATTATAATATAATTTTACGCAAATTATAACTAGTTTAAAATTACAAAATTAAATAATTTTGAGATAAAATCATTCAAAACACCCGAAATTCTCTAGAATCCAAACAAAATTTAGAATTTTCAAGTCTTTCTATATAACTCGTTTATATATTTCATTTTATCAAAAAAATTTAAAAATAACAATTTTACAGGAAATGCATTTAGCAACAATTCACCACTTTATTTCTTAAAATATGCTCAAAAATAAGAAAGTTATGAAGCTTTAATAAAATAAAAATAAATAATAATTTACGGTTTTTGAAAAAATGATTATTTTTAATGTTATCTATGATGAAAATTTTTCTACACAAAAACATTAAAATACAAGTTTACACAAATTATAAATTGTTTAAAATTCAAAAATTAAATAATTTTGAGATAAAATTATTCAAAACACCCGAAATTCTCTAGAATCCAAACAAAATTTAAATTTTTCATGTCTTTTTAAATAACTCGTTTATATTTCATTTTATCAAAAAATTTAAAGATAACAATTTTACAGGAAATGCATTTAGCAACAATTCACCACTTTATTTCTTAAAATATGCTTAAAAATAAGAAAGTTATGAAGCTTTAATAAAATAAAAATGAATAATAATTTACGGTTTTTGAAAAAATGATTATTTTTAATGTTATCTATGATGAAAATTTTTCTACACAAAAACTTTAAATTACAAGTTTACGCAAATTATAAATTGTTTAAAATTCAAAAATTAAATAATTTTGAGATAAAATAATTCAAAACACCCGAAATTCTCTAGAATCCAAACAAAATTTTGAATTTTCAAGTCTTTCTAAATAACTCGTTGATAATTCATTTTATCAAAAAATTTAAAGTTAACAATTTTATAGGAAATGTAATTAGCAACAATTAATTACTTTATTTCTTAAAATACGCTCAAAAATAAGAAAGTTGTGAAGCTTTAATTAAATAAAAATGAATAATTATTTACGGTTTTTGAAAAAAGGATTATTTTTAATAATGTTATCTATGATGAAAATATTTCTACACAAAATCATTAGAATATAATTTTACGCAAATTATAACTAGTTTAAAATTACAAAATTAAATAATTTTGAGATAAAATCATTCAAAACACCCGAAATTCTCTAGAATCCAAACGAAATTTAGAATTTTCAAGTCTTTCTATATAACTCGTTTATATTTCATTTTATCAAAAAATTTAAAAATAACAATTTTACAGGAAATGCATTTAGCAACAATTCACCACTTTATTTTTTTAAATATGCTCAAAAATAAAAAAGTTATGAAGCTTTAATTAAATAAAAATGAATAATATTTTATGGTTTTTGAAAAAAGAATTATTTTAAATGTTATCTATGATGAAAATTTTTCTACACAAAAACGTTAAAATATAAGTTTACGCAAATTATAAATTGTTTAAAATTCAAAAATTAAATAATTTTGTGATAAAATAATTCAAAACACCCGAAATTCTCTAGAATCCAAACAAAATTTTGAATTTTCATGTCTTTCTAAATAACTCGTTGATAATTCATTTTATCAAAAAATTTAAAGTTAACAATTTTATAGGAAATGTAATTAGCAACAATTAATTACTTTATTTCTTAAAATACGCTCAAAAATAAGAAAGTTGTGAAGCTTTAATTAAATAAAAATGAATAATTATTTACGGTTTTTGAAAAAAGGATTATTTCTAATAATGTTATCTATGATGAAAATATTTCTACACAAAATCATTAGAATATAATTTTACGCAAATTATAACTAGTTTAAAATTACAAAATTAAATAATTTTGAGATAAAATCATTCAAAACACCCGAAATTCTCTAGAATCCAAACGAAATTTAGAATTTTCAAGTCTTTCTATATAACTCGTTTATATTTCATTTTATCAAAAAATTTAAAAATAACAATTTTACAGGAAATGCATTTAGCAACAATTCACCACTTTATTTTTTTAAATATGCTCAAAAATAAAAAAGTTATGAAGCTTTAATTAAATAAAAATGAATAATATTTTATGGTTTTTGAAAAAAGAATTATTTTAAATGTTATCTATGATGAAAATTTTTCTACACAAAAACGTTAAAATATAAGTTTACGCAAATTATAAATTGTTTAAAATTCTAAAATTAAATAATTTTGTGATAAAATAATTCAAAACACCCGAAATTCTCTAGATTCCAAACAAAATTTAAATTTTTCAAGTCTTTCTAAATAACTCGTTTATATTTCATTTTATCAAAAAATTTTAGGATAACAATTTTATAGGAAATGTAATTAGCAACAATTAATTACTTTATTTCTTAAAATACGCTCAAAAATAAGAAAGTTGTGAAGCTTTAATTAAATAAAAATGAATAATTATTTACGGTTTTTGAAAAAAGGATTATTTTTAATAATGTTATCTATGATGAAAATATTTCTACACAAAATCATTAGAATATAATTTTACGCAAATTATAACTAGTTTAAAATTACAAAATTAAAAAATTTTGAGATAAAATCATTCAAAGCACCCGAAATTCTCTAGAATCCAAACGAAATTTAGAATTTTCAAGTCTTTCTATATAACTCGTTTATATTTCATTTTATCAAAAAATTTAAAAATAACAATTTTACAGGAAATGCATTTAGCAACAATTCACCACTTTATTTCTTAAAATACGCTCAAAAATAAGAAAGTTATGAAGCTTTAATTAAATAAAAATGAATAATATTTTACGGTTTTTGAAAAAAGGATTATTTTTAACGTTATCTATGAAGAAAATTTTTCTACACAAAAACATTAAAATATAAGTTTACACAAATTATAAATTGTTTAAAATTCAAAAATTAAATAATTTTGAGATGAAATCATTCAAAACACCCGAAATTCTCTAGAATCCAAACAAAATTTTGAATTTTCCTAAATAACTCTTTTATATTTCATTTTACCAAAAAAATGTATGTATAACAATTTTATAGGAAATGTAATTAGCAACAATTCACCATTTTATTTCTTAAAATATGCTCAAAAATAAGAAAGTTATGAAGCTTTAATTAAATAAAAATGAATGATATTTTACGGTTTTTGAAAAAAGGATTATTTTTAATGTTATTTATGATGAAAATTTTTCTACACAAAAACATTAAAATATAAGTTTACGCAAATTATAAATTGTTTAAAATTCAAAAATTAAATAATTTTGAGATAAAATAAATCAAAACACCCGAAATTCTCTAGAATCCAAACAAAATTTAAATTTTTCAAGTCTTTCTAAATAACTCGTTTATATTTCATTTTATCAAAAAATTTAAAAATAACAATTTTATAGGAAATGCATTTAGCAACAATTCACCACTTAATTTCTTAAAATATGCTCAAAAATAAGAAAGTTATGAAGCTTTAATTAAATAAAAATGAATAATATTTTATGGTTTTTGAAAAAAGGATTATTTTTAATGTTATCTATGATGAAAATTTTTCTACACAAAAACATTAAAATATAAGTTTACGCAAATTATAAATTGTTTAAAATTCTAAAATTAAATAATTTTGAAGTAAAATAATTCAAAACACCCGAAATTCTCTAGAATCCAAACAAAATTTAGAATTTTCAAGTCTTTCTATATAACTCGTTTATATTTAATTTTATCAAAAAAATTTAAAAATAACAATTTTACAGGAAATGCATTTAGCAACAATTCACCACTTTATTTCTTAAAATATGCTCCAAAATAAGAAAGTTATGAAGCTTTAATAAAATAAAAATGAATAATAATTTACGGTTTTTGAAAAAATGATTATTTTTAATGTTATCTATGATGAAAATTTTTCTACACAAAAACGTTAAAATATAAGTTTACGCAAATTATAAATTGTTTAAAATTCAAAAATTAAATAATTTTGAGATAAAATTATTCAAAACACCCGAAATTCTCTAGAATCCAAACAAAATTTAAATTTTTCATGTCTTTTTAAATAACTCGTTTATATTTCATTTTATCAAAAAATTTAAAGATAACAATTTTACAGGAAATGCAATTAGCAACAATTCACCACTTTATTTCTTAAAATACGCTCAAAAATAAGAAAGTTATGATGCTGTAATTAAATAAAAAATGAATAATATTTTAAGGTTTTTGAAAAAAGGATTATTTTTAATGTTATGTATGAAGAAAATTTTTCTACACAAAAACATTAAAATATAAGTTTACGCAAATTATAAATTGTTTAAAATTCAAAAATTTAATAATGTTGTGATAAAAAAGTCCAAAACACCCGAAATTCTCTAGAATCAAAACAAAATTTAGAATTTTCAAGTTTTTCTAAATAACTCGTTTATATTTTATTTTATCAAAAAATGTATGTATAACAATTTTATAGGAAATGTAATTATCAACATTTAGCCACTTTATTTCTTAAAATACGCTCAAAAATTAGAAAGTTATGAAGCTTTAATTAAATAAAAATGATTAATATTTTACGGTTTTTAAAAAAATGATTATTTTTAATGTTATCTATGATAAAAATTTTTTTACACAAAAACATTAAAATACAAGTGTACGCAAATTATAAATTGTTTAAAATTCAAAAATTTAATAATGTTGAGATAAAATAGTCCAAAACACCCGAAATTCTCTAGAATCCAAACAAAATTTAGAATTTTTAAGTTTTTCTAAATAACTCGTTTATATTTTATTTTATCAAAAAATGTATGTATAACAATTTTATAGGAAATGACATTAGTAACATTTAGTCACTTTATTTCTTAAAATACGCTCAAAAATAAGAAAGTTATGAAGCTTTAATTAAATAAAAATGAATGTTTTACGGTTTTTGAAAAAATGATTATTTTTAATGTTATCAATGATGAAAATTTTTCTACACAAAAACATTAAAATATAAGTTTACGCAAATTATAAATTGTTTAAAATTCTAAAATTAAATTATTTTGAGATAAAATAACTCAAAACACCCGAAATTCTCTAGAATCCAAACAAAATTTAGAATTTTCAACTCTTTCTAAATAACTCGTTTATTTTTCAATTTATCAAAAAATATATTTATAACAATTTTATAGGAAATGTAATTAGCAACAATTAACCACTTTATTTCTTAAAATACGCTCAAAAATAAGAAAGTTATGAAGCTTTAATTAAATAAAAATGAATAATATTATACGGTTTTTGAAAAAATGATTATTTTTAGTGAAATCGATGATGAAAATTTTTCTACACAAAATCATTAGAAAATAATTTTACGCAAATTATAGATAGTTTAAAATTTTGAAATTAAATAATTTTGAGACAAAATTAGTCGAAATAACCAAAAATTCTTAAGAATTCAACCGAAATTTTGAACTTTCAGATCTTTCTAAATAACTCGTTTATGTTACATTTAATCAAAAAATGTAATTATAACAATTTTATAGGAAATATAATTAGCCATAATTAGTTACTTTATTTTTTAAAATACGCTCAAAAATAACAAAGTTATGAAGCATTAATTAATTTGAAATTTTTAATATTTTACGGGTTTTGCTAAAAAGATTTTTTTTAATTTATCTATGATGAAAATTTTTCTACACAAAATCATTAGAATATAATTTTACGCAAATTATTAATAGTTTAGAATTAAATTATTTTGAAATTAGATGATTTTGAGATAAAATTATTCAAAATATCAAAAATTCTTTAGAATCCAACCGAAACTTTGTACTTTCAGGTCTTTTCTAAATAACTCGTTTATATTTTATTTTATTAAAAAATTTAAAGATAACAACTTTATAGGAAATATAATTAGCAATAATTAGTTACTTTATTTCTTAAAATTCATTCAAAAACAAGGAAGTTATGAAGCTTTAATTAAATAAAAATTATTAATATTTTAAAGTTTTTGAAAAATGAATTTTTTTTTAATGTTATCTAGGATTAAAATGTTTCTACACAAAATCATTAGTATATAATTTTCAAAAATTATAAATAGTTTAAAATTCAGAATGTAAATTTTGAAATTAATTATTCAAAATACCCAAAATTCTTTAGAATCCAAGCGAAATTTTGTACTTTCAGGTCTTTCTAAATAGCTCGCTTATATTTCATTTAATTAAAGAATGTAAAAATAAAATTGTTTAGGTATTAAAATTAAGAACAATTAATTTTTTTATTTTTTAAAATTTGCTCAAAAATAAGAAAGTTATGAAACTGTAATTAAATAAAAATGATTAATATTTTATGGTTTTTGGAAAAAAATTTTTCGTTATTTCAGGTTATAAATGACCCCGTTACGTATCTGTTTTGAGCCCTATAAAAGGGGTCTTTTCTCAAAAGGTCACCTCAAGGGGGACCAACACGACCATAAAACTAAGTTTTATAAGGTCCTAGGACCTATAAAACTTAACTTTATAAGGTCCTAGGACCTATAAACACAGTCCTTGTTGAGATACCTGCCCGAACGATTCATCCGTTCGGGTGAACTCCTGTTTTTCGCTTATGTTGTCAATAACTTGACTAACAACTTGCGATCTTCACGCCATCTACCGATAGTTATATCAGAGCAAACAAATCGTGAATTTTGTGGGATATTATCCCCAAAATAACGAAATTACGACACCTTTAGTTAAAAAATTGGCAATTAAATTAAGTGTTACTTTATATTTATTTACAAAATCATAGATTTAGATAATATCCGACAAAATTCGAGATTTTTTTTGCAATAATTGCAAAAAAATTAAATTAAGTGTTACTTTATATTTATTTACAAAATCATAGATTTAGATAAAATCCGACAAAATTCGAGATTTTATTGCAATAATTGCATAACGTGACCCATCCGTCCGTTATTTCAACATGCTGTCCGTCAGACCAAATTGTCCGTCGTTCGGAAATTTCAAAAGAAAATCAACCTTTTTCGCTCCAAAGAGACAAACATTGATCAACGACTTGCAAGCTTCACGCCATCTATCGATTGTTATTTTAGAGCTATTATATAAAATCGCGAATTTTGTAGGATATTTTTCCTGAAATAACGAAAAATTGTTCATATCACGCGGGCGATAAGGGTTTTCATCCTTCGGTCGATTATTCACTCGCCGCTGCGCGGCTCGTTTCATAAACTTTCGCCCGGCGGATGAAAATACCCCTTTTATCGCCCTTGTGATATAAACTACTATTTTAATGTATCGGCACCAAATCATCAGAATTGCATTTTACACAATGACAAACTTTATTGAAGTAGATCGATATTTTGCAGCTTTTAATATATTAAAATTACCCACATCAAAAATTTCATCATATACACAAAACTAATCTGATATATTTTGATAAAGCGAATATTATATGAGTTATTTACAACATCCAAGTGGAATTTCTTCAGTTCATTTATTATAATTTATAACTTTGTTATTTCTTTTAAATGCAAAAATATTTTTATCAAAAATTTTTATTTACAATATAATAACAAAAGTTAAAATAAAATTTCTGTTCTATTTTAAAAAAATTTCGTAATTGTAAATTAATTTTTACTGTTTTCTACAAAACACTTCCCATTAAACGTGGCACAATTGATTTTATTAACATATTTTTGTCCTTGTTTTCATATTTCGTTAGTTTGAATCGGATAAAACTTTTATTTTCCACAAAATTTGTTTTTTATTGACATTTTCATATTAACAGAATTATTTGCAAGAAATAATAAAGGTTTAATTTCGGATGAAAATTTGACAAAAAGTTTAAATTTATGTTCGTTCTGAAATTACAATAAAATCGATTACCGGTTTGTCAAATGAATGATGCTGCACGTCAAAACCAGATTTCGGAAATTTAAAGTTTTAAATTAGACTAATTTTTCCGAGTTTTCCGGACTTGTTAATGCTAAGAAAGTAACATAAATGAAATTAGAAAACTTTGCACAATTAGAATAATGCAAAACGGCGGATCTAATGGCATAATTTTATTTGGCAAGTTTTTGTTTTTGAACAAAAATAACAGCCGAACTATATCATTTAACAAAAAATATTTCAAACAAAAATTGTGTGAAAATTTATTCTCTGCAAGGCTTTTTTGATAATTTTTACGCTAGGGTGCAACGTTATCGTGAAAACCAGAAAAAACTGCAAAAAGCTGAATAAAACGCGTCTTTTTTCAGAGCTTCGTAACTCGGTTTTTTTTACCAAATTTTAAAAACAAATAAATAACTATGTTGTTTAAATTATTATCATATAAAGTAAAACTAGTCTTTTAATATTTTTTGGTAAAATTTACAATAGCGCAGATATTTTTAAAATGGGAATGTAAATTTTAAAAGCTCGATTAAGTTTTATGGAGGGAGAAAAATTTTGGTGCTCAGCCAACTAATAATTTTATCATATCGTAAATATGTAATTTGACTTCACACGGTTGTCGAATAAAACTCAAGATGTAAAAAAGGCGGCGAGATTAACATATTTTATTTTATACGGTTTTATTTTTTAAATTTTTAATAATTTTTGGTTTTGACCAGAAATCATAGTTAAACCATAAAGTTACCTAAAAAATTTTATTCTG
Organism: Rhagonycha fulva; assembly: GCA_905340355.1. Taxonomy (NCBI): domain Eukaryota; kingdom Metazoa; phylum Arthropoda; class Insecta; order Coleoptera; family Cantharidae; genus Rhagonycha; species Rhagonycha fulva. The sequence goes on along the minus strand of HG996559.1, from coordinate 22,228,744 downwards.
AGGATTTTAACGGCATAAGTAGGAGTTGAGCGTGACTTCACTTCTGGCATCTATGGCACTGCTCTAAACGGAACTTGCAGTCGGTGCTTTCTATAAGTTTAATATCTTTAGCAGGGACTAAAAGCTGTGAATGTTTTTGTTGCTTAACGTGGAATCCGAACCATGGCACAATAATTAGGTAACAACTGAAAATTGAACCTATGATCGATGACGATGAAGAAAAATGATCCTTTTGTAATGCAATAATTCATAACAACAAATTTATTTTAAAAGAGGTAAAATAACTTCAAAAGTTCGATTTAATTTTATAGAAAGCTTCGGATAATAATTTAGAGTTGACTTAGCATTTTGCTGGTTCGCCAAGATTTCGATAATCCAAACTAAGAACACAAAAGAAATTAAAAGAGATTTCCGAATTCTCCATTTCCTATATGGAAGAAAGACACGCAAATTATTAATAGTCCGAGAATAAGCTCCGATTTGTTGCCAAAAATATTTTTTTCGTGTTTTGAAAAATAAATCTTGTCGATTAATTAAAAGAAAATTTAGTCCTGTCGGAAAATCTTTTACTTAAACAAAAAACTATTCTTCGGCTTGAGTTGACACATTTTAAAGTGATACATTCGATTTTCAGTGTCAAAAGAAAATTTTAGTCATAAATCTTGGAAAAAAAACTCGTAAACAAATTTATCTCGAATTTTTTTCAAATAATTAGATGCAACTTGACACGCGGATTCGATAGGTTATCGACCACGCTAACATATTAATGTCGTCGGGTGTAAGTGATAATGTAAGGAAGTGATTCTTGATCAGCAGGAATCTAAGAGGTTTTCCCGATTAAGTCGTTCGACATGACCGCGCACTCAAAATTTTGTTGTTTCATTTTTTTTTACAAAAAGTCATAAATTTTTTGGAACGGTTTGTTAGGACAGCTTTTAAAAATTTTATTACATGAGTGCGTATAACACTCGAGAAAATCCGTTGTAAATCAAAGCTGCACTTTGTAACTGTAGGAGGATAGGAAAAATGAGAATAGACAACAAATATTTAGCTTTTAGACTTTTTCCTGTTTTATTGATTTTCGAGATAAGAGCGCTTTTGTCTCGTTTTTGTTTAAAATGAGTTACTATATTTTCGAATTTTCCTCCGTATAAATATTTGCGGAGCGAAACCACAAAATGTTTCTGAACCCGAGGCGCAAATTTCCTAACATTTAAATGTCAAAGTTCGTATTTGATGAGAAAGTTTCAATTTAACCAATTTCAAAATTTTCAGGTTTCCTAGATATGTGGATTTTTATTACCATCACAATTTTATTAATACGCCAAACTAAAGCGGAAACTTTTATAATTGGATATCTTACTGGGTCTCAAAGAAAACCGGGAGATTTCGAATACTCTCGACCGGGATTAACAATATCAGGAGCTATTTCGTTAGCAGTTGAGGAAGTCAATAAAGGAAATTTAAGTGAAAGGGGACATAAGTTAGATTTTATAATTGCGGAAACTTATGGGGAAGAAATAATTAGTGTGAGGAAGACGGCGGAATTATGGACCAAAAATATTTCCGCCTATATCGGACCTCAGGAAACTTGCAAAAATGAAGGTTTTCTAGCGGCTTCCTTCGGAATTCCTATGATATCCTACGTGAGAAATTTAAATCCGTGTTTATTCTGGAGAGCTTAATTGATTTTTTATTTTTAGTTTTGTACCCATTCGGAACTATCAGATAAGGAGCGATATCCAACGTTTGCTCGTACTCGACCCCCTGATACTCAGATATCAAAATCTGTTGTATCCATTCTTAATGCGTTTAATTGGACTCATGTAAGTATCAAATTGACCTAATTCTTTTACAAACAAAACTTAGGGTTTTGTTGGGAATTAAATCGAAAAAATTACGTTTTCTAATTTGAGTTTCCTAATTTTCACCTTATCCCTTCCGTAATATAAAATTTACAAATCAACAGAAATAAATGTGGATTGGTAATACTGAAGAAGAATGTGAACTGCTTTTCAACAAAAAGGGAAAAAAATTAATATTGATAATAAATAACAGGTAATTTTGATTTATGGGATCAAAAATGGACAACTAAAAAAAAAACATTACGCCTAAATGGAAATGTAGCCCTTCATGTTTCAGTTTAAAATAGATAAAGAGTATTCAAAAAAATTGTTGTTTGTTTGCGGAAAGGCTGCCATTTGGTATCAAGAATTTCCTCTTTTTTTAATACATCTTTGACAAATACTGTTCATGATGGTACATTTTCCAGTCAAATATAATCAACGCTTCTCTGTGCGTTGTGAAGTCATTTAACCATAAATTTAGAAACACCGCCACTTATTTAGTTCATTAGAACCTGTCCATCTGTTTTTAACATTTTTCTGTTGAGCAATTCAATGAACCTTAACTTGCATCAAATTTTTGACATTTTAGCTTGCTATTGTTACTGAAATGACATTGTGAGCCTGGTAGCTACTTGGCAGCTAATTGACAGGTTCAAAAAAATTGACAAATATCTAACAGTTTTATAGCAGCTAGCTAGTAGCTAATTAATGATAGTTGGGTATGAACTGTACCCTGGGGATTACATACCCATTCCAAGAATACCGATTAAGTTTTAACCGAAAATTTTGGAACGTTGCTATGACAACGGCGTCTTCCGGATCGAAAAAAGTAATGACAAGTGAAGTCTTCCGTTTTAAATTTCACACAACAATTTTGTTGAATATTAATTCAAATTTAATAAAAACGATAAAACCATTGGCGTAGCTAAATGGTTAGAGGAGCTTAGCTTACCTTATAAAATTTAGCTGTCTGGACCAAAAGCAGTAATGACAGCTACAGTTTTCAGTCGCAAATTAAACAGAAGAAGTTTGTTGAATATTAGTTCAAATTTAATACAGTAATTATTACTACCCAATTTTATAAAAATTACAAAAAAAAATTAGCGTAGCTAAAGAGCTAGTGGAGCATAATATGTAGCTTACACAAAAAAAGGTGTAGAGACTTAACGATATGATAAAATTAAGTACCTACTGAATTTTTATCAAAAAATCTTCATCCTATCCTGGAGGGTACTCCGTACCCCCCAGACCCCCCCGGTTTTAAACCCACTTTTTCACGTTTCCCTTTAGCCCTCCAAGCCAGCTACGCCAATAGATCAAACACATAAATAAAACATTAGTGTATTTAGCAATAAAGGTGTTTTTTTTACTGTATCTCAGCTGTTGCTCTAAGGCGGTGCGTTTGCACCTAAAGGGGGCCAAATCTCCACAATGTAACAGAAACAAAATATTATTACTTTTTAATGTTATTGTTTCAGTTATATTTTATATATACATAGAGTTTGTATACAGTTGTACTTAATGTAAAAATTGTATGTTATCAATTTAGTCTTTACAAGGGGGGGGGTGCTCCAAAATGAGGTGCATATCAGTGGCCCACCACTTTTGAATTTTTGCATGAATTTGGAGTCAAACGTTAGAGCATCGTTTGAGCCTGAATAAGCTTGCATTATTTTCGTTTTTATTCGCAAAAAACTATGGGGGGGGGGGGTGCTGTAGACATGTTTTGCGATTTTTCTACTTGTTTTGATATTGTATGTGCAATTAATGTCAATCAATAAAGCTTTGTTTGAGCCTGAATGAGCTTAAGAGAGCAAGACTTTAAATTAATTTTTTACAAAGTTATGGATAGTTGAAACTTTTGACTAAGCTCCGAGCAACATGCGTTAAATCTTAAGTTTTTTAAAATTTTTATGCTGATTCTTATTCAGCAGAAATTCTCTATATTTAACTCAAAAACGTTAAAGCATTGTTTGACCCTGAATGAGTTTCCATTATTTTTGTTTGAACCTCAAAAGTTGCAAAGTTATTCGCGAAAAACTGGTGGGGGAGGCTGTAGACATGATGCCTCTCCCCCTACTTTAGAATTTTTGGATGAATTTGGTGTCAACCGTTAGAGCATAGTTTGAGCTTAAATGAGCTTCCATTATTTTTGTTTGAGCTTCAAAAATCGCAAAGTTATTTGCGAAAAACTACTGGGAAGGGGGGAGAGGCTGTAGACATGTTTTGCAATTTTCCTTCTCATTTTGCATTTATGTGTTCAATTCATGTCAATCAATAAGAGCTACGTTTGAGCCTGAATGAGCTTCAGTAAGCAAGAGTTTAAGTTAATTTTTTACAAAGTTATAGATAGTTGAAACAGAGACGTGCCCAACCAACTTTTTTCAGAGGGAAAAAATCCCAAATTTACCAACTGAATTAATTCAAAATTGTCAACTTTTTGTAATTTTTCTAATTTTTTTAAATTTAGACATAAAAAAAATGCCAAATTGACCATTTTTTCAGTATTTTTGCCAACTTTCTAAAACATTGGAGAGGCTCCTCCCTTTGGATATATAAATTCTCTAAATAAGCAACATTTTATTTTTTACAAACATAAATTTTTTTTAATTCAAGTAATTTACCGAAAAAACCATTTTTTTTTCACCAGTTTTTCGCAAATAACTTTACGACCTTGGAGGCTTAAACGAAAATAATGAAAGCTTATTTAAGCTCAAACGATGCTCTAACCAAAGATGCTATGAGCTTTAAAGATGGATAACGCTATACAAATTTATATGTATGCTTTTTCTGTACTCATTTGCAGATGGCGCTACTGATTTGAGTTACCATCTTTTAAAATTAACAAATAAGTTCACAATATTTAATTTTACTGTTTTCCTATTTTTTTCTTTTTTTTTTGATCTTTGAGGCTCAAACAAAAAAATGAAAGCTCATTCAAACTCAAACGATGCTCTAACGTTTGATATTAAGTTTATCCAAAAATTCGAAAGTGGGGAGGGAGGCACTGACATGCACCTTCCAAAATGAAATCTCACACCATCTGACAACCTTGCTAAGACCGCTTCTGCTGTAACTGCTGCAGTTTAGTCCTATTTTTGGTTTAAGTTCATTAACCTGTATTCGAAGATATTAAATTTAGAAAACCATAGGCGCAACTAAGGTCAAAAGTTTGTGGAAGGCTCGGCCAGTAATATACTATTTCAGAATAACTATTAATTTTTTATCATTACCCATTAAAAACTAATAATTTTAGAAATTTCTTGGGAGGGCTAATTTTGATTTTAGAAGGCGTAGCCTCCCCCCCAACCTGCCTATAGTTGCAAAATTAAGTGTTTAAGGTATGGTAGAAAGTTGCATATCGATTAGTTTAGCTAATAATCGATTTTAAAGTTTGAAATTTTTGATTCAAAATTGACTCATTGTATTGTCGGTTTGGGATCCAGTCTTAGTCTAAACCGAGGACCGATGTGGTCACAGTTGAATTATTTACTCAATACTTCTACAACGACTAAGACCAGTCTTTTCAAGACGACCTTTAGGGCATATATGTTGGAAGTATTTTATCTTCGTACGCTCTTTCTTTCGAAAGCCTCGCCTTTCCTTTAGTCGGACCTTTCTAGAGGTCTTAACGCCAAGTTCTCGGGAGTTACAGTTGCTTTGACTATCTTAAACTTTGGAAATTACTCAATCAAATTCATACAAAAGTTGATGATTGCCTTGCGTGCTATGCTTGCTTTACTATATTTCTTACTCATGAAACCATCCACGCAATGTTCTCAGACGTTGAAGGAGGTAATGGAGACTTAGACTCCAAATATACTTTGTTCACGAAGTGATGGGAATCGACACTGCTGCTTTAGTCGTACTTATATCAACGTACAATTAACATCGGGCAAATTTCACTTTTTAATTGTATTTTTTTCTTAATTTTGACGAAAAGAAAGAGAGATCCACCCCCGTCTTAGTAGCACCTTTGCCGAGTTGGTTAGACCCCAGGAAACGTGTGCATATAAGGAGAATTAATACAAATTTAGTGAATTTTAGAATCGCTTTTTCTCAGAAATGGTGAATCTTAGAAGAAAAAGTGTAAGAATAACTTTTGTAGATAATTAAATGATCTACAATTTTTGGCTGAACTAATTTTCTCATAAAACTAACCGTTTTGCTAAAAAATTTAAAAAACCCATGTTTGTAAACTTTGACCTCTCATAAAAATTTTTGCACACATGGGATCGATGGGGACTTTTCACAATTTCATTATAATGGTATCCCTAACGTTCATGTAAATTTTCAGCTTCTTGGGAATTTATGCAAGCGTCAATGTCTATTTTGACTGGGCTAAACCTCTCATAAATGCCTTGAAAACAAATGGAAGAATCAAAAAAGATCTTGCCTTACGCCCGCGGGCCGCGATGACCTTTGATCATCGTCAGTTTTAGTTGTTAATTATTATTAACAAAGTGTCACACAAATTTAATATTCATAAACTACATACACATATACAAGAACTTGAATGTTAGGACCACCGGCGGCGTTGCCAAATTTGCATGTTCACGGCTTGTAAGATATAGGAGGCAGTGCCTAAGTTCATGACAAAAATGAGATAGATTTTTTGAAGCTTAAAGAGAATTTAATTTATTAAAAGTATAAATTATTTATATTTTTATTGATAAATAATTTATAAAATAAAAAAAAGCTAAAGCATAAAGTGTCTTTTTGCTCACTTGTAGCAACTTTTCTTTTTACGACAAAAGCTAGGGGGGTTTCTTAGCAACGAAAGAAAAGTAAGAAGAAATAAATTATTTATATTTTTACAATTAAAAATAATTAAATTAAAAATGTTACTTTGATCTTTTGTATAGTAACTTTTCCCTTAACGATATAAAAATTGTGAAAAAAATGTTCAATTTGTGTGATACTGCTTTGATGACCTACCCGATGTTTATAGGCGGCTAGTTAAGATTTCCCTTTCTTGTACCAAAGCTGAGTACTTTAAAGCGGTTTTCAGGATTTTGACAGCTAACTAAAGAACAAGTTGACCTAAACAGGTCAATAGTCAATTTAATCAGTTTGAATCTGAAATAACTAATATGGCACATACAATCTATAGCACAAAACAAGTAAAATTCAGAATTTTTTGGGAAGCCTTTCGGCAATAATGTAAAAATTAAATAAACAAGTGAGTCACCGTATTACCAATATTTCCTATTTCTAAACTGAAAAACCCGGCAGCCATTTGTAAAGAAGGCAATATTCTAACCACACAATTTCATTTTAGTACCTACTATAAATGGACTTTCTGTATTAAAAAATAATTAATAATTATATGAAAAAGTCACTTTTTAGGTTAATTTTTCCGATTAGCAAATGGCGACAATGTATTTACTGCCTTCACCTTTAAATGTCCAGTTATTTGGCTATGTAATTGTTTAACAGCTCTCCAAGTGAGACAAAACTTCACAGGTTGTCACGATCCAGGTTATAACTTTTTAAATGTCAGAATTCGTCCCAGGTGGAATAAAATATTTCCGACTTACCGACAAACTAAACTAGGTGGAGTAAATGCGATTGTATTATTTATTAGGATAAAGTGGAAAGAGAGGAAAAAACGAAATATAACCATTAAAGAGCGCAAAAAGGATGAGAAAACTCAGGAAAACTGATATTTGCTTTCGAAACCCTGATTCCAAAAATTCCTTTTTCCAAACTCTTGTTTTGGTCTTTCATTAACAAAAAAAAATAAAAAAACTGACAATAATTTCTAAAATACCCTGTAAATTTAATAATTTCGACTTTAATTTGAAATAATTCGCCAACTTGAACTTCTTTGTCCTACTTTCCAACACGGAAATTTTTAAAAGTTCAGTAAACTACAACAAAAACGATTGGAAAACTTCAGGAAAACTATCATGCCAATTACATTCGGTGCGCTATTACGGAGAGAAACTAAAAAGACAAAATATTTTTAATTCTATTTTATTTGATTCGGTTATTGGACACTTTGTTGTAGGTAACTCTACTTTATCTAAATTCGCCAGATTTTCAATTCGAAAATGTAGCTCTGACAATATTAAATTCCTTGTCGTCTGCTGGCTTTACCGTTATAACGAGCAAATTTTGGAGCGTACCGTATCATCAAGGATACATGGAAAATCCTTTCTATGAACTCATAGAGGAAACCTACAGAGACACGAGAAGTGAGTACTTTAGGATATACGAGGTGCATTCGAATAAAAATTTTACGTTTTAGTTTACGTCTTTGTTGGAAACTATTACGAACATTTATCGTTCATGCAGTGCCTGGATGAAAAAGGTCTTCTGAAAAATGGTAACGCACTTTAATTATAATCTAATCTTGAGCTGTAAAACGTTGATAATAGCGAGACGGTTCATAAAAGTTAGTAAAGCATTGTTTGTTCATTTAATTGCTCCACTATAGTTAATTAACAGAGGGTGCGTTTCAAAGCAAGGTTTCTCTTTCGAAAATCAAATTTAATCAATCAAATTAGTTAAATTGTCACAACCAATTAGAAATAATTGTCATAATTAGCTAGACTTGATGAACGTTTCACTTCTCATCAGGGCGTTTTATGTTCAGTTTAATATTCGAAGGAATATGTGGTTTGCAGTGTAAACTTTTAATTTTCAGGAGAGTATTTCGTGGTTGGTGTCGACATCGAGCAATACGATCAAAGTGATCCCACAAAATATCTACGGGATTTTCTTCGGGATGAGTTAAATCCTGTCGCACAGAGAGCTTACAGAAGTTATTTCGGTGTCGTACCTTCCAGTCCAATAGAATTTAAAAATTTTACCTCTTTGGTTAACTCGTACATGGAAAAACCACCGTTCAATTTTCCAAATCCGCTCAATTACTTCGGTGGCGGAAAAATGGTAAGTTACCTAATAAAGAATCTGCGTCAAAATCTGTTCAAATCTACAAGATTTAAAATGTTACGTTAAATTGAAGTGTTTTACACGTTGTATAAACGTGTAAATAACGTCATTTTAACGTGTAAAGTAATAAACACGTTGAAAAACCGTGCAAAATGTACAAAAATCAAGTTAATTGTTTGAATTTCAAAAAATAGGGTAAAAAATGAAACTGTTAAGTAATTGACAGTAACACAAAATATTTTCAGATTCTCGCCGAAGCAGCGTATTTATACGACGCCGTACATTTATATTCAAAAGCTCTGCTAAGCGTTTTAGATGCTGGTGGTGATCCTAGAAATGGAAAATCAATTATAAGTAGCATCAAACACATTCGCTATAAAAGTGCAATGGGGTACGTTTTGTACAAATTATATTATTTCCTTTTAAATTGAAAATCGTAAATAACATTTTTGTGTGTCAATTGTTTATAATTTTGTTTTAGTTACGTAATTATTTTAAATTACGTTTTCATTATGGCCGTATAAAATCGTAAACAATCGTAAATTCGTTCGCTTAAAATTTTCTTTTTTAATTAAAAGGTGGATATTTTAAACCGACTACTTGATTTGCGGGACTCGCAATTATCTCTTTTCTTTTTGAAGTTTTTCTTTCAATATTATCGTCTTTTAGGTTGGAGTTTGAACACAACTACGTCTTCGAAAACTTTAATATTACATCTTTGGTTATGCAACCAAAATACCCTCTATGACTAGTTAGGTTAGAATGACGTCACCAAAGTATCCTGTATAGCAGGCGTCGGCAACCTATGGCACGCGTGCCAGGCTTGGCACGCGATGGGGTTCTGAATGGCACTCTACAAATAATCAGGGATATATATTAATATATAATAATAGGGAAATAGAATTAAGGCGGCACCCTGAATCATATTGGCACACCACAGCTAAAAGGTTGCCGACCCCTGCTGTATAGCAATTGTAAATCGACTCACCCCATCATCATTTCAATTCTTCAAGTTTCGTCAAAAATTTCTACTGACGATCTTTAGTATTTAAATAAAGTTTATTGTAATCACAAGAATGGTATACAGCAGGCGTCGGCAACCTATGGCACGCGTGCCAGGCTTGGCACGCGATGGGGTTCTGAATGGCACTCTACAAATAACACTGGGCAACACTAAAAAATTCACCAATATCTCGAATAGTGGTTTGTATTAGGTATACCTAGTATATGTAAAAAAACAAAATTTTATTTTAATATCACATCTCAAAACATAGATATGCAGTATTTTGTTTTATATACTCTACACAATACCTGCTTGAGATTAGTCATCCAAATATCATATTTCTGAGTACAAATGTCATCAAAACAGTTAAACTACCCATAAATGAATTTTTTACATTCTCATTTAAAGTTTTTCCGGAAAATACGACTTTGCTAGTGCTAAATATGGCGAGCTCTTTCGCTAGGAAATCGACTCCATTAGAGAGACGTTAAAACGCTTAGATATAGACCCCACATACTAAACAAATTTGAATCAGTGTTAAAGCTCATATGCTTATATGCACTGATTCCATTTGGTGTAATTTGGTAGGCTTATTTCTCTGAGTTTTGACGTCATCACTAATGGAGTTAATAACAGACTTTAAGAAGCGTTATGAGGGTAGATGAGAACCAGCAATGTCTGCAGACTTCTTTTAATGATTCACAGAGATACTGTGAAGACTGACTACAATTAAAAAAGCCAATAGTTCTAAAACATATAAGTATTTTACTGAAAAATAAAGTTTTTTGTCGTTAATTTACTATAATTGTTAAAAATCAATAAATGCTTTTCACTATGAAACCTGACGTGATGGCACTATTTTATTTACAAACTTTCATTGAGTTTGGAATGAGGTATCATTATTACATACTGTAAACCCAGTGAAAAAAATTTTTTCTAAATTTGTTGCACAGTGTAATCAGGGATATATATTAATATATAATAATAGGGAAATAGAATTAAGGCGGCACCCTGAATCATATTGGTAGAGTGGCTTGGCACACCACAGCTAAAAGGTTGCCGACCCCTGGTATACAGGATGTTATTTTAAAAGGTGGCCATCTTTTTTTACAATGCTCCTACATTTATTTTCAGTTATATGGACTGGATTGATGAAAATGGAGATGCTGGTGGCAATTACACTCTCATTGCACTAAAATCTTTAAAAAAGCGTTGCGATGTGTTTGGATTGGTTCCGGTAGGTGTCTTCACTTGGTTCAATTCTCACTCAAAACTTCCGGTAAGCTTATGTCAGTTTCTTCTTGTTTGTACACTTTTTCATGTCTTAGGTTCTTGAAATAACACAAAAGATCGATTGGGTGTCAGGGGAACCACCGAGAGCGATACCGATTTGCGGTTTCAGAGGCGAGAACTGCATAAGTGAGTTTTCCCGTAGGTTCGAACTCAAAACTGTTAATTTAATTTTAGCCAACACTTTCGAAATAATGGTCGCAGTTACTGGTAGCATTTTCTTGGTGGTCATCATTTTCTCTTCGATTTTTTACCGTAATTGGAAGTACGAGCAAGAACTTGATAGCCTCCTCTGGAAGGTCGACTTCCGCGACATTAAAACCAAAGATGCGAATAACCACAATCAAACTGAAAGTAAACCTCCGGTAGGGTTTTCCCAGTTTAATCTTCGTACCGCTAAACTTTTCGTTTCAGTCCCTTTACCCGTACGTGAGAACAAGCCAAGTTTCTCTAAGCTCCAATACCGACACAGAATTTCGTTATTCCTCCCTCTTCACGGACGTCGGAATATACAGAGGACGCGTGGTTGCGATGAAACGAATAAATAAACGGTGTATTGACATAACACGCAACATGAAGAAGGAATTCAAAATGGTAACTCTCAGAACTTTTAAAAGTTGGGTTAGTTGAGTTGACCTTTTAGATGCGCGACCTCCATCACGATAACCTGAACCCATTCATCGGTGCTTGCACGGATCCACCCAACGTTTGCATTCTCAGCGAGTACTGTACCAGAGGAAGTCTTAAAGTAAGAATGCGTTTACACATAACCAATTTTTCTGCACGTCAGCGTTAATTTTCCAGGACATTCTCGAAAACGAAGACGTCAAACTGGACAGCATGTTTATTGCTTCCTTAGTGGAAGACTTGTTAAGGGTAACGTTTTTTTTGTCCAAATTTTTACCCCTTTTTTTTGATAATATTCCCAATAGGGCATGATTTATTTGCACGATTCCCCGATAAAAATTCACGGATCGTTGCACACTGGAAATTGTTTGGTAGATTCAAGATGGGTGGTCAAACTGACCGATTTTGGTCTCAGAGAGTTCAAAAAAGGAGAAGAAAACATTTCGTTAAAAGATCCAATTAAAATAATAGAAAACTGCAAAAGTAAGTTCTATCACACTAAAATTCTTAGGTCATCACTCAAAACATTTAGAAATGCTGTACCGCGCTCCCGAATTGCTTCGGTGCGCCGATGGAGGTTTAATCGGAAAGGCTTCGTATGGTACCCAAAAAGGGGACGTTTATTCGTTCGGAATCATTCTGTACGAACTGCACGGACGACAAGGACCGTTTGGAGATACAGATCTAACCTATGCCGAAATTTTGTGTCGGATTATACATCCAGGAGCTTCAATTTACAGGTGATTGCTTTTTGGAGGTTTTTGTTCACTAAAATTTTTGAATTGTAGACCACCTTTGGAGTGCTTGGAAAATGGAATCGATGCGGTGATCGAATGTCTGAAAGACTGCTGGAACGAAGACCCCGAAGAACGGCCAGATTTTAAATGCCTTCGGACGAAACTCCGTCCGCTACGTAAAGGAATGTTAGTGATGGAACGGAATCGGAGAAAATATCTATCTACAATTTTTTTTTTTTAGGAAATCAAACATTTTCGACAACATGATGACCATGATGGAAAAGTACGCCAATAATTTGGAAGCCCTGGTGGACGAAAGAACCGATCAACTGCAGGAAGAAAAAAAGAAAACAGGTTTTTTCCTGAAAGTTTGATGGGGAAACTTTTTATTTAAAATTTTTAGATGCGCTTCTTCACGAAATGTTACCAAAGCCGGTAGCTGAGCAGCTAAAGCGTGGGAATAAAGTGGAAGCTGAAGGATTCGAGTGCGTTACGATCTACTTCAGCGATATCGTTGGATTTACAGCTATGTCCGCTGAAAGTACTCCTTTGGAGGTTAGAACGATATGAGAAAGAGGTTGTGAAATCTAACTAAATGCTTTTCTTTAGGTGGTAGATTTTTTGAACGATCTCTATACGTGTTTTGACTCGATTATTGGAAACTACGACGTCTACAAAGTGGAAACCATCGGAGACGCTTATATGGTGGTAAGTGTTCCATTTTTTTAGTTACTATAAGAGCATGTAATGAGCTGCTTTTAGGTAAGCGGTCTTCCAATTCGTAACGGAAACCATCACGCGGCTGAAATAGCAACTATGTCCCTTCACCTTCTCTCCAGAGTAAAAGATTTTACGATCAGGCACAGACCGAATGAAAAACTCCTGCTGCGAATTGGAATCCATTCCGGTCCCGTTTGTGCTGGAGTAGTAGGATTAAAAATGCCAAGGTTCTGCCTCTTTGGTGACACAGTGAACACCGCCAGCAGGATGGAATCGACAGGACTGCGTAAGTACCAAGAACTTTTAAAGACTTTTTAATAACAAAAAATGTTTCAGCCCTGAAGATCCACTGCAGTCAAAACTGCATGCAACTGTTAACCAAATTAGGTGGTTACCAAGTTGCAGAACGCGGTGAAGTCCCGATAAAAGGTAAAGGAAACCAACAAACTTATTGGTTGTTAAGCGAAGATCCTGCAATGCGAGAGGTCAGGAAACTTCAAAGAGAGAAGAGAATGGCGACAGCGGAAAATGCCAATCGCCTCCTCGTCCCGAAAAGCTCCCTCAAACAAAAAAACGGAATAATCAAGAGCCCGATCAGCCGTTGCTCGAGTTTTGAATCACCCAAAAAGCTACGTTTTGCCAGCGGCGACAACTTAAACGCGAAGACAACACGAAAAACTTTAGACGTGATAGTCGACAGCAGCCCCTACAAAAAATCGGCAAGTTCTCTAATTGAAACGCCGGTAGGAATTTGTATCGAAGCTTTCAGGACTTCCAGTTCTTCGTGTCCTTGCATAGAAAATTTAGCTAGTTCGAGCGTCCTATTGGCGCAGTCACACTTGACCATGTTTTTGAAGGACGATAAAAATAAAATTAATCGACTCGCCTACCAAAGCGTTCCTTCTTTGGATTCTAATTTGACTATTCCGCAAAATACCATACTTCAAGTGATCTCAGCACCGTCTAGTCCAAAATTTAAAAAATCGGTTTATAAATTTTCGGAATATGAAGAAATCTCTCCTTGGGCCGATTCGACTCCCTTACTTAAAATTACTCAAGCTGACCACAATGTTTAAAAATTGTACGTGTTACTTAAACTTTTTAATATAAAAATTTGAAAAAAAAAAAGTGTTTTAATAAAATGGAGACTGGAACGAGAGAAGAGTAAACAAATTGAAAACAAACATTTGACGTTCACAAATGAGGGGGGATTATTTAAAAAAATTTTCACTGTATGTTCTTGAAAAGAAAAGATAAATCAAAAATTTTCGTTCTTAATTTTACAAATATTTTATTTACAAATACAACACAAAATCTTGATAAAATCAAGTGCAAATTAATGGTGGGTTTATAGAGCGAGATAAGCGATAAGAGATAGTGGATAAGAAATAATAGATAGTGACTAACGGATAAGCGGGTTTATACAACGAGATAAGGAATTTAAGAAATGCACATGTTACGCATGAGCAGTTCAAATTATTTTGAAACTTGGACAGGCCACGACAGCTTATGTTTATAGTTTGGTTTTGTCATCGTGAAACATATTTTTCAAATCTTTTAATTTTATGGTTTGATTACCCAGAAATTTGGCATCTTTTATACTAAATAAATTTTGCAAACTAAATTTGAGAATATTTTAAATGAAATATTTCGAATTCATAAAATACAAATGGATAGTCAAGATTTAGCGCGAAACAAAGCCTATATAACCCAGAATAATTTAATAATTTCCCTTAACATTTTTGCAAATCTCTAACTGCGAATAAATTTTAAAATTCGATTTATTATTTAATAAAAACCGCCTGCTACTTATATATAGACAAAATTAATAATTATTAAATATAGATAAATAAATATTTGGAATAATTGTCGTTCAAAAATTTATCTTATTATTATTTAAAAAATTATATAAAATTGATATTTTATAATACATACGCAACATAACAGCGATAAAAAAAGTAAAATATTAATTCGTAATGACACAAATGAGCGGGTAAAATTTAGTTCAAATGAACGTCGACGGGATAAGAGATAAGAAGTTAACAATAGATCCGGTTTATTTTTCATTACCATCTGTTAATAAGTATACATTTTATTACTTTGGGTATTCTATTGGAGTATAAATTTCCGCAACAGTTTCTATAAACGCAATTTCTTTTTGTAAGTGCAGGAGTGATATGGCAGTTTTAAATATACCACTGGGAATAAGTGGAGGTAATTGAGTTTCATCAACAACAAAATTGCAAATGTGATATGTAACATCCTGTAAATAAAAAACTTGAAAAACTATTTTATTATAACGAACTAATTATCAAAGACCTTTTTGAAGAAAAAATTTGTCACATTTCCACAACGTCGAAGTGCAACAGCTATACCTGCTACGTTTGCTGCAAAAACCTTCTGAGCGTTAACTTGAAAACGCACTGGAAAATGTCGAAACTCGTTACTCAAAAACTTGTAAGATTGCAAGAGTACCTGAAAATATAAAATTTTGGGTAATTATCAATGTGTGAGATGCTAAAATGGCATTATCGTTGATTAAAATATTGCGCTACTTAATGGCTAGTTACAACACTCAACAGTTACCAAAGGCTCTATAAATAAAATACTTTAATCTGATACTTTTCATTGTGTTTGCAGCTTCATATTTTTTAATTTTTGAATATTGACTGCTCAAGTCCTCCAATTTTTTTGTAAGGCGTTACCAAAAAGGAAACATCTGAAAACTGTAAATTATTAGTTATTACCTCCACTTAATCTTCCACGCTGATTTTCATGCGCAATGTAACATTTACGGCCGGAGCAGTGCGGTTATACTTAAATGTTTTAATTTGAAAGAAATTGAAATAATTTGCACTGTATCTGATTATATCCATTCGAAAATCTTTGATTTTGAAGCCATGTTGATGAAACTGAAATGCAGATTATTAGAGTAATTTTTTCAAATCAGTCAAATTATGCTATGCTCATATCAAAAATTAATTTTTAGCATAACTTGAAATTTTGGGAAGAGCAGCAAGAGTTTCGACCCCCCCTCCCCCCGCCCAGATTGAGAGATGTGCAATTTAAAATTTAAAAAAAAATACAAAATTCGGTCACATTATAGCGTAGTTAAGAGGACCCAATACATTTTAAGTTGTTTTTTCGAATTTAAGTTGGCAGACCTTTGACAGGTAAAGATGACACTGATGCACGGACCTCTTAAAATAAATGGACTGCTCATAGCTATTGTTTTCAAGCCAAAAAAGTGAGGTCATTTGTGGTTCAGTTCTAGGAAATTTCAAATAGTTAGAAATTTCAAATTTTAAGAAGTCCGTGCACTGATGACGTAATTCCCACAAACAAAAATTTATCAGAGTCATTTAGATAACAGCACTAACACGTTCTCCCTCTACTTCCCCATTGAACGGGTCTAAAACAAAAGGACGCAACCCAAAGGACGCTAGTATTAGGACGCAAGCCCAAAAGAACAAATTAAAATTAAAAAATTAATAACGCAACCCCAGTCAAACGTGTATTTAATTTAAAGTTTTAAAGTGATTTATCGATGATGGATTCTAATTAGACACTGTAGCGTTGTAAAAATCGATTCTACATCTTCTCTGCCTAAAGTATTTAAAGTTTTAAATTAAGTTATCGAAGATGGATCATTGGCAGATACAGTTGCGTTGTCAAAATTGACTATCAGCGCCGCTCCGCTTCCACCGGTCGCTCCGCAACGCTTTAAGCCATTTTGATTAACGTTTTATTAGCTAATAATATTCTTCATGGCCTTCCAACTCAACAAAAGATGCTACTGTAAAGGGGGTAGATATATAACTTTTTTCCATATCCCTAGAGTTATATACTAACATAACACTTTCGCGTCCTTTTGGCTCAACGCCCTTTCGCTCGTGTCCTTTAACAATAACCACGCTGTCCTAAAAAGCAGTAACATTCGCGCAAATGAACGACAGTAAATTAGCTCAGTACAGTACAACCTGCCTTAACCGACACAAACGGGACCCATTTTTTGGCAGATGATACAAAGTGTCGGTTATTACATGAAAACCGCAATAAATATCAAATATGTAATTTATTTATAGTCTGCAAGTCTCATGTTACTCACGATTATAATAATAACAACGTACATATTTACATTTCAGCGTATATATTTTTTACGTAACTACACAAATACTTCAAAAATTGAAGATATTATTTTTAAAAAATTAAATTTTTCAAATTAAACTTTTATTAAAAATTTTCAAGATACCTAACTCGATCGTTGTTATTACAACGATGCACCTGCTCATGAGATGGGGCAATACTTTGCCCACTTCTGTTAGATTACATAGCAAAATTTTAAAAAGTGTCGGATAAATCAGTGTCGGTTAAGACAGGTTGAACTGTATTTAGTAAAACAGTGACACCCTTATATATTTTTTGAACTGTTTCTAGAATTTTGAATGCCTATGAGCCAAATTTTGATATTTACAATTATTGCGAATTTTAAAATAAAAAAAAAAAACAGTAAGAAAAGTTAAAAAAATCTCACTGGTTCACCATATTATGAAGAATCTAATGTTACACATTTCTAGAGAAATGCTGAATATTGGACTTTAAGTCTATTAAAATCGAAAAACTCTTCTTCTTCTTCAACTTTTACATTTTAATAGTAAAATTCCGAAGATGCGCCTACGGCTGGCCTAAATTTTGTTTTCTAAATAGCCGATTTGTTGTCAGCCTTTGAATGTGTTTGTAGCCTTTATTTTAAGAAAAAAAATCAATATTTGGCTGCTAAACTTTTTTCATAAATTTTTACTGTAAATCCAATTGAAAATTTTGCGACAATGTATTTAATTAATTGATCATTAATCAATGTTTCCCAACAATTATTAAATAGTTGATAAAATAATGCACAATAAGACTGATGTATTTTTAAAATTAAAACTAAAAATAAAACAAACCTTAGCCAAAAGATCATCATTGCAGAAAATATCATTAAAAACTAATGATAATAAAAACAACCAATTAACATTTTTCATCATGAGCTTGATATTTAGAAAATAATATTCAACTTCCACGTCCGCGCACTATTATATCACAAGCATATAATTTTATATCAACCAGTAGGTTCCTTTTTCAAGGTTTTTTATTTATGTAAAATATTATTACGATGGAGACTAATGATGACTTCCACATCCTTTAAAAAATCTGAATACAACGAAATACAAATAAAAGCGTAATGGATAAAAGAAACGCAAATCACTAACATTTAAAATAACTCGAGCTCTTGAATAGAAATTAAAAATAATGACAATTTTTCTCAATTTTTTTAAACTATCATTCGTATAGCATCCGCCTTTTTTTGCTGTTATAAATTTCTTTCGTGGTTAAATTTTTTCAATTTATTATGTGCGTGAAGTTAGCCCCCCTTTTTTTGAAATTGTGATTTTTTTTATTTGTGCTCAATTGTGCTCAAGTTGTGCTCAATGTGCTTAAAAGAATTTTTTGATTTTAAACAAAAATAACAAAAAAAATCGAAAAAAACACTTTTTGACGCCAGCCCCTCTTTTTTTGAAATTGCAACTTTTTTTGGTTGTTCTCAATTGTGCTTAAGTTGTGCTCAATGTGCTTAAAAGAATTTTTTAATTTTGATCAAAAATAACCGCGTAAAGCGCGAAATAAGATTTCTACCTAGCCCCCCTTTTTTTGAAATTGCAACTTTTTTTTTATTGTTTTCGATTGTGCTCAAGTTGTGCTCAATGTGCTTAAAGGGTAGTTCACACTACATGATTTATCATATGACTTGTCACATGACTTCTCATATGAGGGATTTTTTTACGTTCACACTATATGATTTTTGATATTATAGAAGTTATGGCTTTTATGATTGGCTGTTGTGACGGTATGATTTTAGCCATGACTTTTCTTATGACTAAGTCATATGATAAATCATGTAGTGTGAACTACCCTTTAAACGCGTGTTGTTCGGAGTTTACTCAAAAATTTCAACTATCTATAACTTTTTAAAATATTAACTTAAAATCTTGCTCACTAGAGCTCATTAAGGCTCTAACAAAGCTCAATCGATTGACATCAATTACACACATAGATTCAAAATGAGAAGAAAAATTTCAAAAAAGGGGGGCTAGGTCGAAATCTTATTTCACGCTTTACGCGGTTATTTTTGATCAAAATTAAAAAATTCTTTTAAGCACATTGAGCACAACTTGAGCACAATCGAGTACAATAAAAAAAAGTTGCAATTTCAAAAAAAGGGGGGCCAGGTCGAAATCTTATTTCGCGCTTTACGCGGTTATTTTTGATCAAAATTAAAAAATTCTTTTAAGCACATTGAGCACAACTTAAGCACAATTGAGAACAACCAAAAAAAGTTGCAATTTCAAAAAAAGAGGGGCTGACATGAGCCCCTCCATATAAGTGGCTGATCTGTTGTCAGACTTCTGATGGGTTTGTAGCCTTTGTTTTAAGAAAAAAATCAATATTTGATTGATGTAGTTGTTTCATAAATTTTTACTGTAAATCCAATTGAAAATTTTGCGAAAATGTATATCATAATTGATAAAATCACTATAAATCAGATAAAGTCACTGTAATCTAAACGAAAAAAAACAGAAATGCAAGACCTTTTATGATGATGGAATGCGCACGTTTTACCATCAAAATGGCTATCCTTGCTTCCAACCCTTCTTTTAAGAACGTCCAATGACCACAAATCAAAGATTGCCCTTTTATTTCTCTCGAAGCAAACTTTAATTTAGCATATAAGTTGATACGTCTGTGAAATCGGTAACATGTTCAAAAAAAATTTCAAAATATTTTTTAGAAAAGGAGATAGGTATAAATCAAAAATTTTCATTCTTAACGTATCCTAAGTTAAAAAAACAAATTGATATTTACAAATATTTTATTTATTCTTAAGTTCAACAGAAAATCTTTATAAATCAAGTGCAATTTAACAGATCCGGTTTATTTATCTCCTTACCATCCGTTAATAATTATTCGCGTTTTACATTAACAAAACGCCACCATGCGGAATAATTTCAAACTCGTTTGTAACGTATAGTAAGTACCAACATAAACACCACAAATAAACATTTTCTTTTGTTTACATTAACAAAACGCCACCACACGGAATAATTGGAACTGCTGAAAAACGTAATGGTGTTATTGACAGTGGCGCCACCAACGGTAATCTAAAACGCGAATACTTTTTATTTTTTTGGGTATTCCATTGGAGTATATAATTCCGCAACACTTTCTATAAACGCAATTTCTTTTTGCAAATACAGGAATGATATGGCAGTTTTAAATATACCGTTAGGAATAAGTGGAGGTAATTGAGTTTCATCGACAACAAAATTGCAAGTGTGATATGTAACATCCTGTAAATAAAAAACTTGAAAAACTATTTTATTATGATGAACTAATTATCTAAAACCTTTTTGAAGATAAAACTTGTAAAGTTTCCACAACGTTTAAATCCAACAGCTAAACCTACTACGTTTGCTGCAAAAGCCTTCTGAGCGTTAACTTGGAAACGTATGGGAAAGTGTCGAAACTCGTTACTCAAAAACTTGTAGGATTGCACGAGTACCTGAAAATATACAATTTTGGGTAATTATCAATGTGTAAGTTGTTAAAATGGCACTATCGTTAATTGAAATGTTGCGCTACTCAGCGGTTAGTTGTAACACTCAAC
This sequence comes from Rhagonycha fulva, assembly GCA_905340355.1. Classification (NCBI taxonomy): domain Eukaryota; kingdom Metazoa; phylum Arthropoda; class Insecta; order Coleoptera; family Cantharidae; genus Rhagonycha; species Rhagonycha fulva. The sequence goes on along the minus strand of HG996559.1, from coordinate 22,207,915 downwards.
ATTTGGGGGGGGGGGGGGTATCACAAATTTGGGTGCCTCTATCTTCAAGTTTCTATAATTTGTAAATAGACAAAAAAAGTCATGAACAAAACCAAAGGGAAAACACCGGGTGCTAAAACATGTCACAAAGTTTCTGCAAACTTTTTAATTGGACTGATGGTTTTCCTGCGCATCCTAGAGAGCACGATTATCACTACGTTACAATAACACATTTTCTGTTGATTAATTAATTTTTATCAACCTCTAAAACATTCTAAAACCAATTATTAAGAGTGAGTAATTGCAATGGAGTGATGACCCTACCCACATAATAAAAACTCCCCTTCCCCATAAAAAAAGTTGTTGACAGAAGTTCACTTTTTAACGCTAGAGGCGCTACAGCCAAGTCTTCTCGCTAATTCTCCAATAATGGAGCTAATTCTCGCTAGTTCTTCTATAAGGGAGCGAGAAAGCGCGACGTTAACCTCCCTAGCGTTAAAAAGGTGAACTTCTATCATAAAATTTATTAACTCTAGTGGACGCTAACGTCGGCTTTCTCGCTCCTTATATCTGGTAGTCTTTTTTTGAAAAGCTTTACCATGTTAGCCAATACCGATATTATAAATAGTGCCAAAAAAGTAAAGTCTGAAAACTGAAAGTTATTACCTCCAATTTATCTTCCACGCTGATTTTCATGCGCATTGTAATATTTACGGCCGGGGTAGTGCGATTATACTTAAATGTTTTAATATGAAAAAAATTGAAGTACTTGGCATTACATCTGACTATATCCATTCGAAAATCTTTAATCTTGAAGCCATGCTGATGAAACTGAAATGCAGATTATTAGAAAATTTTTTTCAAATCAAAGTAATTATGTTGAATGTTAAAGCGCCTCTCTTGGTTTAAAATGTTAAAAATATAAGACTGTGCTGATAGTAATACATATTTTTTTTAAAAATTATGAAAAAAAATTGATATGGCCTTCAAATATGAGCAATCACCGCGCTTATATTAGGCTAAATAATTTTTTTTAATCTTACGTCTACACGTATGTTTGACCTAAATTTTAGTTTTCAAGTGGTCGATTTGTTTTCAGAATTTTGATGGGTTTCTAACCTTTTAAAAAAAAATAATATACCTATGGTTGATGTAGTTTTTCATAATTTTTTTTTTGTAAAATTTTGGGCAAATATATTTCATTGATTGATAAAATCAATCCTTCCCAAAAATTATTAGGTAATTGATAAAAAAAATGCATAAAACTGATCTATTTTTAAAAATAAAAAAGTTAAAACATACCTTAGACAAAAGATCATCATTGCAGAAGATATCATAAAAAAATAATGAAAACAATAGCAACCAATTACCATTTTTCATCATGAGTTTGATATTTAAAAAATAATATTAAACTTCCACGTCCGCACACTATTATATCACGAATATACAAGCAGGTTATTTTTTAAAGTGGTATTTTTGTGTAAAATATTATTATGATGAAGCCTAATGACCGCCACATCCTTTAAAAACGTAATTTAAAAAATCCGAATAAAACGAAATACAAATAAAAGCGTAATAGATAAAGGAAATGAAAATGACTAACATTTAAAATAACTTGAGGTCTTGAATGATCAGTCGGGGAGAGGGGGGCAGTTGCCCCACGTCATACACTTTTAGTTCTACCACTATCAAGTCGCACTATCAGACTATGACCATCTCTAATTTATTTTAATTTAATTATATAAATTAATATAATTTTAATTCCAAAATTTTAAGACTTTACCAAAATGGTTTTGTTTTACCTAATTAATTCTTTTTGAATTATTAAAAAATTATTATTAACAGTACAGTCTTGATCTGTTCAAGACGCTTCATTGTAAGTTACTGTAGAAGCGCCTTAACAAAATTAAGTACATTTTAGAGAAAAACTTGTAGAATAAATTTTGTTCTGAAAGTTCAACTCAAGAATTTGCCCTTTGATTTGAAAAATTTGAAAAAAATCAAGAAAAGCCACAATTTCAGATACTCGTTTCTTAAATCGTACCAGAAGTTCTCAAAATCGTATACCAAAATAGTAAAACAAAAATAACAAAAAATAATTTTACTGATAACTAAAAGAAGAAGTGTTAACTATAGCAAATATACATATTTTAATATTTAAAATTACGTATAAAAAATGTATAAGTATATAATATAGGATATTACAAAAGTTAATTAATTTTAATTGGTCGGAGCAGTTTGAGTGGGCACAGATTGAGTGGACGCAGTCTGGATTTGCGGTTTCATTTGCTCGTTAATATTTGGAACCCATTGAACAGGATTTATATAAGTCACAGAAGCCGACGACCTTAAAGCTTAAACCAAAAAAAGTTATTTTTTGGAAACATGGGCGTCCATTAGGGGAGGGAGGGGTAAAGGTCAGTTGCCCCTCTCTGGCTTTTGGCTGCGTAAATTTTTTTTAGACATTTCAAACAATCGGTTTTTAATGATTAAAATTCTTTTTTTTGCCCCCCCCCCCCTGAAAATGATCTTATGGATGCTCATGTTTGGAAAATAAAATTTAGAATTATTTACTATCAAGTCCCTTTCCTGGCGGAATCGGTTTCGGTTTGTCCTTGGAGCTATCCAACCAGGACCTAAAAGCTCTCTGATTGTTCTCAAACCGCTTGGTTTTCTCTCCCGCCATTTCAATAAGCTTCGCTTGTTCGAATACCCTCTTTTCTAAATAAAAAAAAGCGTCGTTAAAAAAATAAAATTGTTGCTTTAACACAAAACCACACCTAATTCTATCTGTTCTTTTTTTTTCAACCACAGCTTATACCTAACATCGCTCTCTTTCAGTCTTCTTTCTTTATACGACTCTCTAAGTTTCATCTTTTCAACTTCCTTTTCCTTTTCAACTCTTTTCATTTCTTCTTCTTTCTTTTTATTGGCCAACCAGCGTCTAAAGTTTTCCCGTTCTTGTTCCAGCTGCTTCTGTTTCAGCACCTCTTCGCTCTCTTTGAGTTGCACCTGCATTTCTTCGATTCGCTTCTTCTCCTCGTTCTTCTTAACCACCCAATTTTGATACGAAACATCGAGCAATTGCTTCTCGACGCTGTCATCAGCGGGATTACTCAAAGAGTGAATCGACAACCTCAGATCAGAAGACGAAGTCTTCGAACTGATCGATTCGTCGTCTTGTATTTTGACATTCTTCTTTTTAACTTTATCAACCTTTCCGTCTTCTGGTGTTTTGTGAATATCGCAGCTACTGGAGGTGCACGAACATTTGATTCGTTTCAAGAAGATGTTTTCTTCTTGCGAATTGAACATGAAGTCGTTGGGAAAAATCTCTCCGCTATTGGACGATTCGACGTAAACGGCACCGTTCATGTACTTGCGAATAACTCCTAAAGAACTTAGAGAAGTCGTCGAAGTTGCTTTATGGTCAACATTCCGCTCGAGATTTTCGTGTTGACCAATTGAAAACATACCCATCGCTGTAATTGGGGGGAAACGGTAATTAAGGAGGTGTACAGAAGGAACGACTTACCGCAAAAGTTTATGGAAGAACAACGTAATGTTCACTTCAGGCGAGGGTAAATTTGGTAAAAAACTAAGTTAAAATGGTAACTCTACGTAAAAAACTTATATTCTACGTCGTTCTGACAAATTCGTTACTAAAAAATTATTTTAGTGAAAAACAAATTAGCCAACTAGCAGAATAAAATTTTGAATCTTAATTCAAATTATCTGGTGGAACGCGGCACAGTTAAGGTCCTTCGCCAAATGATAAAAGAAAAATCCAAGACACTAAAAGAGAGGTTGGAACTGAACGAACCTTGGCGAAGATCCTCCTTCTGAAATCTTATCCAGAATAGCGAATATCCAGACCCCCCCCCCATTGCGGTTTAATTGCTCAGGGTATAAAGCTAGTAGAATATTTTGAGCGCTGCTGCTCTCATCCTCTTCTTGGCCCAACAAAAAAATTTTTTTTGAAACACAATAAAAAAATTAAGGAACATAAATTTTTAAAAATTTAATATTTTGTGTTTACATTTTAATTTATACATTTTAAACTAACTTAATTTACTATTTATCGCTAAATACAAAAATTGTAAAAAATTATTACCTATAACTTTAGAAAATTAACGTCTAACGACTCACATTTCTTTTAATAATTCAAAAATCACATTTTCATGCAAATCAGAAAGCTGTTATCGTTTGGTGTCGCGTGCGGGGAATCCCTGGGCTTAATGTAATTTTTGAGAAAAAATTTTAATCAGAAATTCTCCTAATTGAGGATTTTATGACAGCAAAAACATTATTTCGAGTTCTAAAAAGATATCAGAAATATTAAGAATTACCATTGGCGTAGCTGGTTGGTGTAAGAGGGGGGTACTGTACAGTTTAAGAAGAATATTTTTAAGAAAATAACGAACAGATTATACTTAAATTCTATCACATTTTCTAAGTTGTTTTTTTTTCTCAAGTGGGTTAAAAATATTTTAGGGTAGGCTACCCCCCCCCCCCCCCAAACAACGCCAGTGGAAATTACTCTATACGCAATAAAATTATACCAAGCAATTAAACCGAAACTTATTCTAAAAATTACATTTCTGAAAATTAATCCAAAACTTTCTCCATTTTAAAGTCTTTCATATTTAAAAATAAATTCCAGAAAAAATCTTTGAAAGATCACTTCAAGAGTCTTCTTCAGTTAAAGACTATTTAATATGTAGAATTCAATTTTAAAATAAAAATTCTTAAAAATACCGTTCTATCATAAAAGGTTGCTCTAGGAGCGATCTATTTACTTTGGAAATTGTTTGAAAATGCTAAAAAGGACAATTTTTTATTTTATAACTTTTACATTGGTAAAATCAAACGAAAATCGTTTGTTTTTGATAAGTTTATTTTAGAAAATTTCAATCTGATATTTCAAAATAACTTTTAGGTGAGGCTAAATGACCGAATTGTATCGTCAACTGTAGGTACCCACATGAATTATTGTTTTTAAGTTCTTTTATTTTGATTCCCCCTTGGAAGAAATACGCAGATGTTTATATAAATACGTTATAAAATGCGATAAATAAAATTTAAAATTAGATATTCAAACTTCTGATTCTCAAAAATAAATTATATAAAAAACACAAACGTTCCAGTTAATAAAATTCGTGGAGGGTGGAGGTTAAAGTTTCGACACCTCCATTACCCCAGTTTTCGCGAATATTTTGGGAATTGTAAAAGCACAAACAACAAAAAAAAGGTAAAAATTAGCGTGACCTCAAAAATTTTAAAAATAAAAAACACCAAAATTCGCAGTTGATAAAAGAAACAAAATAAAACCTTTAGCGCAATTTAATAAAAACTTGAGTTACATCACTTCCAAATTTTCAAAATAAATAAAACAAAAATGTTGCAGACAAAAATTATTAATTTTTAATTATTTAAATAACATACAAAAATTTAATATAATGATTCGGCAGCGTTAGACGAACGTGGTTTCTTAATTTTATCAAGATTCTTAACAACTATGTCGTGTAAAGAGCAATAACGATTGCGAATTTCGGCCATGACGAGCCACAAACTCAAAAACTCTTTTTCATCCATTTCGTGAATTGCTCGACGATAATCATCTATGTGAGGGTACTTTGCCACTTTCGAAATTAATTTACCTGTTTTCAAAGTTTTAAATTTTAGATATTTTAAGGGGACTCGGAAATGTTTTACTTACCTCTGGATATGAAATATCGAGAAATTTGGTCAAAGAAAGCTGCCGCTTCGGATTCCACAGATTGAACCTCTGCCAAAGTATCTTCTTGGATGGAAACACCAAAATTGTTTCCATCTTCTATTTTAGGAATCATGAACGAAATCCACATTTTCAACTGTAACAATTTGAAATATTGTGAGAAATGTTTCAATTAGAAGGGGTCACATCAAATATGAACAAGGAAAACAAAGTTACAAAGCGAGTAATATTCCAAATTTAATCGCACATAAATTGTTCGTTTGTTTTGCATTAATTTCTTGTTTCTATGACACAGTGGAAAAACACTGGAACAGGAATTTTTTGTTTATTTACAATTTACAGTAATTAAAATATTCTTAATTTATTACAATCAAAATCAAGTAAATTATATAACATATTAAGGGGGCCAATAGTGAAATGTAAAACAATATAATTTTCAACTTGCTCTTATAAATAACTCAGTGTTTTGTTTTCTAACAAGGCAAATCACAAGGAAATCTTGTTTATGAGTTCTTAAACATGAGGGGAACGCTTGTCCGTGAAAGGCTAGATTTTCTTTTACTGATACTGATGACGATCTCCCTGATCATGTTATCACAGTGAATAATCAAATAATGACCTTTTCTCTCGTAAACATTTTCTTTGAAAGTTATTGCAATTTATTCATTTTTTCTACGCAACTTTGGTTTTAAAGTAAACTTTGTTTTATTGATAGTTGGTTGTTGGTTTTCGCTATTGAAATATTTTTTGTTTTTAAGGTTTTGTTTTTACGATGATGTGATTATTCTTGCACAGAAATCAAAAAAAAATCAGCGACTTTAACGAGAATGGTAAGGCCAACAAAAGAATAATGTCTTGACCTTTTCTCGTAATAAAATTACTTTGTAAGTTATTTCAAATTATTATAAAATTTGTAATAAATTTTTGCATTTGTTTGTTGTTCCTTTCTTAATTCATTTTTATTTAATTCCTTATACCGACACTATATTTATGCAATTTACTTGCATATCTAGGCAGTACTTGTCGAGGTGAGCAAAAGTGCCAAATTTAAGCAGTCTTGCACGAGGAAGCGATTGAAACGTCACGTTTCTGATGAATTGTTGAGTTTTATATTGTCGCAACCAAAACATATGTTAAAAATATTTAAAAATAATGAATCAGAATTTAAATTAAGTAGAACAAATGCACAAGGAAACGTTCCAAGTAGGAGGTCAAGAGTCACCTAGAAAAATGCAAAAATGCATACGACGACTTCTAAGTATGCAAAAGGAAGTCGTCGGAAAAAGCAAAAGATTGAACTAGGTTGAACTCATGACAAAAGGACCGACTTAAGGGAGGCGGCCTGACTAGAAGAGGACTGTAGTTACATAAAAAGGCACTCCGAACAAATCGGAGGCAGTCGCACTTTGAGTGAGCATGAATGTTATTTATGCTAGTCGTAGTGTAAGAGTCCTAGTGCCAAAGATGCTGGGTGTCGTCCTACTTCTAGAGTAAGATTATTAAATTTATAATTTTGTATTTGAATGTATGTGAATTGTTATTGTTTAATAGAAATAGTTAAATGAAGTACAAGGTCTTTCAGTAAATAATCCCCAAATTCCAAGAGTAGTCGGTACAAAGTGTTTATCTCCTTCTACCCCAACAGGGATTAGGGGATAAATACGACAATATCCGTTCTAATTTCGATATAGTACAAGTGTGAAAAATGACTTTTGTTTTTCGACGTTTTGACCTGTTACAACCAGCCATCATTAGCCTCTCTTCACATATTGTGATGAACAAGTTTAACGATCATATCCAGCCACACTCGGCTGTTTTACATTCACGGGTTCGTTTGTTAATATTTCACGAATCATGTCATTATCTCCAACTTCCATTTTGTTCGTTATTTTGGGGATTTCTATTACATCTGGATGCGTTACGTCATTGCTGCTTGCTTGCAGCTGTTCGCTCACGGTTCTAGTACTTTCTGGATAAACAAATGGTACACCATTGCAACATATGTAAACTGAAGAATAAACTTCTCTCTCCGGAATCTAAATCACTGTTTTTGAGCATCACTGTCATTAGCGGTTGCCTTTCCTGAGAGCAGTTTGTATTACAGATTGAAGCCGCGCATGAATGGATTAACGAGATTCTTCTTCGTAGTCGTTCGTATTCGAACGTCGTGACCAATTTAATATGTTATTATTAAATGACTTTCTTGCCAGATTACTCTCGGTGGATTGCCACTGCCTTCCGAGAGGAGAGGGTCATAATGAAGTTGGATAAATTTTTGTAGCCGGGTTGGGAATCGAACCTAAGGCTTCTAGCCTAGACCGGTTCTTAGCCCGTCCACTTAGCTCACCTTCTCTATTAACGAGATTACTGTTAAAAATTTTGTTTTTATGTCAATCTATCAGAAGATCTATCTAAGAAAATCTATCTATCAGAAGAAGATTAGCACATAACATAAGAAAATGTGCTGAAGGTAGCAAGGTAGGTAACAAAACATTACCAAATACTATAGATAATATAGAGGTGTCGCGTCGCCGAAGTGTGCGAGCACCTTTACTCTCGCCAGCGTTGCCACAGTTAGAAAATAAAAAGTACGTCTTGAAAACTAAAAAGGTACTAAATGAAAGTAAAAGGTACTGAAGTTAAAATTTTACTGCAGCCATTCAATATACATTTTCTCAAAGCGTAAATACCTAAATAAAAGAAACATATTGGGCATTCCACATCAAATTGACCACTTTCAAACCCGACCCCTTTTGATTTGTCTGAAATTTTTACATATTATACTATCTCACCAAAAACAGTTAAGAATTTTTAGAAAAACTGATGTTTTTTTTTTCAAACGGTCGTAACTATTTCAAAAATTGACTAATCGGAACTTTTTTTTTGTTTTTGTTTGTCTTTAAACGTACTTTTCAGGAAAAAATACAAAAAAAAATATTCAAACTTGGATTCTACAAAATTTTTCATTTTTTCGGAGAATATCAATGATTTTTCAAATTTCGACACTTTTGATTTTTGATTTTTTTATTTCAAAAAAAACTCTGATTTATTCCACGTATAACAACGCAAACCCCATAATGGGCCGACATTTCTTTCTATTTCTTTTGTTTAATTAAAAAATGTTTTTGCGTAAAAATAAAACAAAATACTTTTTAATTAAGAGGGGCATTTTTTTCAGGGCTCTTTTAATTTAATCAACAGATGGCGCCTACTTAAATATTTTTATAAAATAAGAGGAATTTGCTATATTTAAAATATAGCAAATTCGTTGAGATAATACTATTCTATAAACAATATTCTAGATCTTAAGCTATTTTGAGTTCGTAATATTTATTTATAAAAGCACAATTCATAATTAAAGTTTAAGTATCTTTTTTTGTAAGTGAGTGTATTTTGACATACTCAATACGAACTCAAAATAGCTTAAGATCAAGAATATTGTTTATAGAATAGTATTATCTCAACGAATTTGCTATATTTTAAATATAGCAAATTCCTCTTATTTTATAAAAATATTTAAGTAGGCGCCATCTGTTGATTAAATTAAAAGGGCCCTGAAAAAAATGCTCCTCTTAAACAAAAAAAACAGAAAGAAATGTCGGCCCATTATGGGGTTTGCGTTGTTATATGCGGAATAAATCAGAGTTTCTTTTTAAATAAAAAAAACAAAAATCAAAAGTAGAAAAATTAATGATAATAAAAAATAATAAAATAAAAATAAAAATAAAAAATTAAGAAGAAAATAAAAAATTCTGTAGAATCCAAGTTTGAATATTTTTTTTGTATTTTTTCCTGAAAAGTACGTTTAAAGACAAACAAAAACAAAAAAAAAGTTCTGATTAGTCAATTTTTGAAATAGTTACGATCGTTTGAAGAAAAAAACATCAGTTTTTCTAAAAATTCGTAACTTGTTTTGGGTTGAGTAAAAAATTTTGAAAAAATTCACAGAACTGTTTTTGGTGAGATAGTATAATATGTAAAAATTTCCAAAAAAATCAAAAGGGGTCGGGTTCAAAAGTGGTCGATTTGGTGTGAAATGCCCCATATATAAAGACTGAAAACTTCCCACTCCTCGCGCACTGTCTCAGAACGGTTAATTGTATAAAATATTGCCTAAGACTAAATTTGTAGGGAATTTTATGCTCTACAACTTTTCTTATAACTTCAAATGTTGCTTAGAGCAAGATATCTACAAAAAAAAATAATTTTTGCGACCTTTGACCTTGAATATCTTGAAAAACGTATACGAGATTCTAGGAATAGATTACTTAAATTTAATTTTAGTTGTTCAATATAACAGAAATTTAGAAAAAAGTCGCGACCCCCCCCCCTTCAAAGTAATCTCTAGATTAGTCATTGTTCCCAATGTTTTTTGTGTCGCAAATGCTTAGCTGATTCTACAGACAATTTGGTGTTGCGGTTAGGGCTATCAAAGTGGGGTTCTAGATCTAAAAGTCTTAGGTTGAAATCCCAGTCGCTTCCAAATTTATCTGTGCTATGTTTAAGATTACATGTTAAATATCTTCCTACTTTGTCATTTAATCAGCAAAGTAAATGCTGCTGGTTTATCCCGTGTTTAAAGAGTCATCAGTAAATGTTGCGCTTATTCGAAGAGTCATCCTTAGATGTCACGTGTAAGTCAAAAAATTAAGAATTTAAATCTTGTAAAGTTGTTGTAATCTTGTAATATATGATTAGTTGTAAAAAGGATATTCCGTAAATACATAAACAAAATAAATAAAATAAAAACCTGCTGTTTTAGGTCTTCCCCCTTAGAAAAAAAAGTTTCCAGGACAGAGGAAGCAGAGAAAGATGATGAAAAACATCCCAAAAAAATAATAAAGTAGTTGAATAACTCACCAGGTTTGAATCCTCCACCAATTTTCTAATATGGGGTTTGACGACGTCAATAAGCTCCAACAAATTCTTGTTGCTCGTCACGGTTCCGCTGGCCAGCATATAAACTTTGGTGCCATCTTGAGAAATACTATTATCATACTTGGTCTTTTTAGTTGGCGGCAAATCGTTATTACTGTTTAAGTGGATGGGATCCGGCACGGGAATGTTTAGCTCTTGGTGTACGTTGATCAACTCCCTATTTAAAAACTGTGGCGTTTCCAAGATTTCGTTTAACTTTACGATCGTTTCTGGAAAGCCCTTCAGTATCAACTCCTCCGCCTTCGTCTTCAGCGAATCCTTGTACTCTTGAACCTGCAAAAACGCAATAAAACTGTTAACCTAATCCATCGAAAGTCAAACCTTCAAATAGTTTTTGGAGCGAATTCCGAAGAAAGACTCGGTACTGCTAGCCGCATCAGAATATGCCATGACAGTTTTAGTTAAATTACACGTGAATTTTTAAAAAGAACAAAAATATTTGCAGCGGCAGCCGCAAATGTTAAACAAAATTAGGTACGGCGACTTAATTTAACGAATAAATTACGAACCCAAGCGAATCGTGAAAATGCTCACCTTTTTGCTCATGGTCTCTGACATTATTTGTTGCACTTGGAACTCAACTCGCAGTTTTAAGTAATTGGATTTTGCAAAAATATGCACGATTATTTTCTAACCTACAAGTAGACGGAACCAAGTCAAACATTCGACATAAAGGCGGCTTGACGCACTCAACTGACACGAAGACTGTCAAATTGTAAGCACGTGAAAATGTTTTGAAAGAAAATTTAAAATTTTACCACGATTATGTCGTTTTTCGTAAATAAAATTACTAAATTTACGTTTAGTTTAGTTTATTTTCAATTTTTTATACAGGATGAACCATAACTTTTGATCTATTTTTTTTTATCAATTCCAGTGCTTCTCAACCTGTTGTACTTGTTAGCAAGGTAATTTTTTGATAATATGGGGGTAGGCTTTACGATAAGCAATGTATAACGTAAAAATTATAATTTAATCTTATGACAAGGTATTTGGTTTTCATAATTATATTTTTTTGAATTTAAGAAATGAATAAACGATCAGGACTATCCTGGTTTGCCATGACGAATAAAAATAATAAATGCTAGTTCTGTAAATTGTCAAGTAGTTTTTGCATTGACGTGTAAATATGGGTTTAGGTGATTATCCAGATGAATATGATGCTAAAAAACATGGTCCTTACGATCCATCTCGTTTTTATGGAAAACCGGACACCCCGTTTGGAGATGTCCCTTTAGGAAGTTTGGGTGCCTGGTTGGGTCGCCGAAGTAAATCTCCAAGAGCGTGGATACAGTGCATCAGTCGCGGTTATTGGCGTTGGCAGCACAAATATTTTCATCCAAAACGTTGTGGAACTGCTGGAATTTGGCATTACTTTTTTTGTTCTATGACCTTTTTTTATATTATCAACTATCCGAGACTTTCGGGACACAGAAACGCTAAATACCATTGAAAAGTCGAATTTGTAACAAATAAAGTTCTTTTCTTTTAAATGTTTTGTTCGTTTAAGATTAAAAATTTAAGGTTATAGCGCAAAAGTCGGCCATTTTGTTGGTGAACGGACGCACTAAAAAACGACGTAGTTTTTTTGAGCTCGGCTTATCTTTGCGTGACAAAAAAGATCGGCCTACGGTCTCGCGTTATTCCTCCCATGCATTATTTTCCTTCAGCATTTTGAAGATTTAAAATGGTTACCTGTTCTTGCGCTCCTATGCGTCACCGTCGTTCACCTGGTTTACCACTTATAGCACCGCCCCTGTTGATTTCCATTTGAATTTTGAAAAATTGCGCTGGAAAAACAAAATAATAAAAAGTTTTCCACTTCCTTTAAATTGAATTAGACCTCCTGTCAATTAGACATTTCGGCAACCTGTCAAATCCATTTCGACAACCTGTCAAATCTATTTTTTACGCAAAGTTTGAATTTGCGCGCATAAACCTAAACTGAGGTTAGAGTAGTCAAGATTATTTTCGTTTTTTATAATTAATTTTGTTTGGATGGCGGTTCTCGGTGTCCCTGTCGAAATCACGAGGTTTGTCAACCCTCATTTGTTTTGGGTGGTTAGCCGCGAGGATGTGAGCAAACGAATCAAGTTAGAAGAAGAGCTCCAAAGTAGCCTGAATTTGTGTAGTGCGAAAAATCTTCGAGTTGGACAAGTAAGTTAATTTGTTTTTTGTATCTGTTCGTCGTCTGATTGCTTTTATGTTTAGTATGTTGTGGTGAACGACGACCAGAAATGGAAGCGCGCCATTGTCAGAGAGATTAAGTATGACCATGTCATGTATTGGCTTATGGATTATGGAACTTTGCTTGATTACTCGAACGAGGTGTTTGCGGTCCCCGAAAAGTTCACTAAGCTTGAGCCATTGGCAAAGCAGGCTGCTTTAAAGGACGTCGTGTGTGTTAAACAGGTAATCAAAATGTTTGAATGAAAAACTTTGTGTTCTACTTTGTGGTTTATAGACGTTTGGAGCTTTGGAGATCAGAGTGGAAAACGTCGCTCATTTCACCGTTGGATCTGTTAAATGTTTTAAGGATCATTTTCAAAATGCAATGGAAATTTCATTTCTGTGTGTGGAACGGAAGGGAAGTATTCATGTAGGAGAAATTAACTTGAAAAACTCAAGCGGAGCTTGGTATAATGTGGCACAAATTTTGGTGGACGAAGCTGTGGTGGCTTTCAATGACCAGTTTTTTGAAACCGGTAAGTGCATTTTACTTTTTTGTTTGGTTACTGATTAGTGATTACTGTTAAAATTTCAAATACGTAAACCATCTGGGAGTTTTGGTAAATCTTTGTGATCAACAGGTGGTGCTATTAAATTAAGTTAAAAAATTCAAGATTTTATTAGAAATCTTTGGATTTCATATTAGTTTTATCATGAATTTTGGTTTGCTTCAGTTTTTGAGAAAAGAGAAAATACGTCGAATTAGATCAGTGGTTCTCAAAGTGGGCGATATCTCCCCCCCCCCCCCCGGGGATGCTAGAAAGTTTTAGGGGGGTGGTAGTGGGCATGAAAGAATTTAGTGGGCATTCACATTCAAGTGGTATGAGAGGGGGGGGGGTTCTACAGAAAAAATTACTAATATTTATTGAAAACTTAAAATTTTGTCAAAATAGAACCATTTTTGCAAGATTTTTCTTAACTACTTCATATCGTCTTTGTTTATGTTTGCTACTACAAATTTTGTAATCCAATTTTGACCTGGTTTCCACATGCTCGATTGTCTTGAAATTTTGCACACATACGTAGTTCCGATGACAATTATTCTACAAAAATTTTGAGTTATTACTGTTAATTGATGTATTAATCGCTATTTTAAATGTGCTAAATTTATTGTCGTAAAGAAAGAAATATTCCTGCTCGGATTGAAATTTTAACCTTCATTTAAAACTAACATAATTTTTTTTACAATTTTTGTATGAACTTCATATCGTGTTTGGCCGTCATGCATAGATAGTAGGCAGTGGCCGCGTGAATAAATTATTGTTTGTAAACAAGAACAAAGATTTTTTAGTATTTTTGTGTTTTTAAACTTTTAGTAAGTACCTAAGTTTTATTCTAATAAATAAAAAAATATAAAAACAAACACTAAAATAATAGTAAAAGTAATAGGATTAAAAAGGCAAAAATAATTTTTTGCGTTTCCAAGAGTAAAGGGGTCAGATGACTAAGAAAATTCTTGAAAACATCGATAAAAGCGTGGGGCTAATAATATCATTCACAAACAGCGCCCCACGATTTTATTGAAATCATCAATTTCTAAAAATCGCAGATGTTGTGTCACATCCACTGAAGGCGTGCAAAAATAATATGTCTTTCGAGGATATTTGTCCAAGCTTTTAGACGAATACATTTATATCTCTACATTGCAGGCCCGTAGCTAGGATTTAATTTCGGGGGGGGGGCACTTGTATAAAATAAAATTTTTGGTGGTTCCTCTCAGTGTTGTCAGATTTTAAAAATTTGTGACGCCAAGTTTTAACTGAAAAAACGCCCAAAACCGCAAAACGTGGCGCCAAAATTTAAATTCAATGTTAAAAATCCGAAATAAAATTGAAATTTATTAATAACTTAATTTTCAAAATTTCAAAGTTTAAAATTTTTACAACATAGATTATTGATATGAAAATAAGCTATTATTTCCTTCAAGAAGATCCGTAACTAAACATTGCTCATACTGGGGGGGGGGGTATCGTGAACACAATAATAATAATGATAATATTTTTTTTAATAATTATAATTCTTTGGAATTACTTATTTTATAGGGGGGGTTCAATGGATTCAAACCAATGTTTGCACAATTAATGACGTCATAACTTGGCCAGTTGATAACCTTTGGCCAATTGTCTAGATTAAGTTTTTATGGGGAGCGAGAAAACTGACGTTAGCGTTCTCTACAGTTAAAAGTTTTTAGATTTTAGTTCACTTCTTTAACGCTAGAGGTGCTAACGTCAAACTTACTTGCTTTCTTATTGGAGAATTAGCGATAAAGCTCGGCGGTAAAGCCTCTAGTGTTAAAAAAGCAAACTTTTATTATAAATTTTTTTCGTGGGAGAAGCCCCTTTGTCCGTCAATTTTTCTTTAGGTGTAAAATTTAACGGTAATTCCCGAAAATTAGACCTCAATGTCTATTATTTATCGCAATACACCGCAACTTAATTTTTCAGAAATCGCCCAAATTGCGGTTTGCGATTTTTGAAAAAATTGAAGCGCAAATTATCTACAAAAGTCGCCCAATTTGCGATAAATCGCCCAATCTGACAACACTGGTTCCTCTTCCGAGAATTTTTATTATTATAAACAAATTTTCTTTTACTTAAAAAAAATTTTTTTTTTTAACATTTTGGGGGGGGAAATGGTGCCCCCCCCTGGCTACGGGCCTGCTACATTGTCTTTGTCAACTTTTTTAAAGAAAATTTCTTGGTGATATGATTGAACACGTCCTGTTAAAAGAACTAGCCGATCAATATCTTCTCCTATGATGACGACAGTTTTTTGATGTTTAGAATCTGCAGTGGCTATTTTGATGAGAAGAACATCAATATCATCTCTGGCTTCTATTGTAGCCACGATAACTGTTAGTAAATCGGTGTTTGCTTTGTAAAAAAATATTTTGAAATAAGGAAAGCTACAAAGACATTTCGTTTATAAGCTCAAAGAGGAACGGGGCGGAGGGGGCACATAAATTTTTTTTGCTTGTTTAATTCCAATTTAAATTACCCATAAAAATTTTAAAGTAAAGTTTTCATAAGGTTTGATTTTAGAGAATAAAAGAAGGAGGTCTGCTATGTCACTATCGGGTGTTCCTGGGGGGGGGGGTTCAAGCAACGGTGATCATTTTGTTACTAAACGTGCGCACTGAAAAACGGCCACTTTTTCACATCAGAAAACTTTACTAATGCTTTTATAATCACAAAGCTTAGCTCGGCCTCCGGCTTCGTACTTTTGCTTATCGCTTGACATACATATATGTAATATATGTACATATACTACATATAGTGTAATAGGGCTCGGCCTCGCACTGCACAGGAGTACATGATAAATATGAAGATGTCGTAGAAAAGTTAATTGTAGATATTATTATTATCAGGTATCCATTCCATTTGGAATATATGCCTACTTCCCTGGAAGTTTTTACGATTCATTTACCGAGGTGAATCACTTCTCGTTTTCTCTTCTTTGAAACTCTAGAATCTAGAGTATCAAAGAAGTAGATCTAGACTCTAGATCGATTAGCGTGTGCATGCCCATTGGAAGACCGAGCTTAGAAATTCCCCATAATTTCCGCTCTATACTCAACTAGCGGTCACATCACTCCACGCCTGTGGCTAATTGTAAATAAAAAATCATGAAGCAGCACAATTTTTTGTGCTCTGGTTTCAGATACGGGCAAAAAAATTAGTCGCAAAGAGTTCTTTGGTACATTCAAAAAATATCGGGATTGCTTCGATTGCAAGTATAAATTCAGGATTAAAATTACAAAAGATGAGGGAGAGAAGTACGAAGGATGTAGGCCGAGCTATGTTATAGGGAGCGAGAAAGCTGATGTGCTCTAGCGTTGAAAAAGTTCATGATAGAAGTTCAGTTTTTTAACGCTAGAAGCGCTAACTTCGAGCTTTATCGCTCCTTTAAACGTCAAAGTGCGAAAGTCAGTGTTGTCACCGTCAGTACATATGTACTTTTTCGATTTCAATACTGTTTCATTGGCAACCCTGAATCGAAGGCAAGCCATCGCCACTTCAAACAACAAAAGCAAAGTGAAATTTTTCAGAATGTTGCAAGATTACAACAGTCGATTCCTGTGTTACCACAAATTTGTACCAGAATTGTAACACAAAGTACTACAATTTGTAGTTAGATAAGGATCAGTATAAAGTAGTGATCTTCCATTAAAGTTTTGTGGGCAAACTTTGCAGTAAATAATGGTCAGTAATTGTACTACTAATTACTACAATTTCAACAAATATTTGCTACAAATTGAGAATTTTAACAATTTATAGTAATTTATACTACAATCAAATTAACTTCAAATTTTATTCAGTATTATTATATCAAATGTACAGGGTGGCTCAATTTCGATCCTTCTTATGGGGAAATCGGTAACTATGGGAGATATCAAAAAATGGATGGCGCATTCTCGATCTCTTTTTTTGAGAAAATCTCAATGGCAAAAACCAGAATTTGCTATTTTTTTTGTTTTCGAGTTATAGCCAAAAGTTCGATAATTTGACTTTTCTATAAATGTCGATATTTTGGTTGTTTTTAAAGTTACCAAAAAAGTGTTAACACTTTCTTCAGACACTTTTTTAAGAGCAATAAAATGGGATAAAGAGATTTTAAATATCTAGATTAGTTTCCGAGTTATAACATAAAGTTGTGTTTTTTTAAATAGAAACCATAGTTGGCTATGACATTTTTAAATGGCGTTTTTTATCCTCTTTTTAATGATATATAACATGTAGGGTCTAGTATTTTAGTTTCATCCCATTTTATTAAAAAATGTAATAAAGATAAAGAAGAATGAAAAATTTAATGTTTTTGGTAGATAACAATAAAAAATATTCAATACTTAACAAAAATTACAGTAGGTATTCAAACTGAACTCAGTTGTTTTCAATAAATATAATTTTGTCAAAACAAACACTACGAAATTGGCATCTAAAATAGTAGTTTATATCACAAGGGCGATAAAAGGGGTATTTTCATCCGCCGGGCGAAAGTTTATGAAACGAGCCGCGCAGCGGCGAGTGAATAATCGACCGAAGGATGAAAACCCTTATCGCCCGAGTGATATGAACAATTTTTCGTTATTTCAGGAAAAATATCCTACAAAATTCGCGATTTTATATAATAGCTCTAAAATAACAATCGATAGATGGCGTGAAGCTTGCAAGTCGTTGATCAATGTTTGTCTCTTTGGAGCGAAAAAGGTTGATTTTCTTTTGAAATTTCCGATCCCCAACCCGGCCACAAAATTTATCCGACTCCGTGGTTCGGATTCCACGTAAAGCTGTAGGTCCCACAGGTTAACACAGCCAGGACTTAGCTTCGCGCTAATTTTCAGAGGTACGCCTCAATAAAAATCATCCGACGTAACGTTGCGGGCAAGCCCGCAACCTTACTCTTCAAGTCTGCGAAGATATGGGGCAACAGCCCTGGTGCTTCGCACCAGACCAGAATAAATGATGATGAAATTTCCGAACGACGGACAATTTGGTCTGACGGACAGCATGTTGAAATAACGGACGGATGGGTCACGTTATGCAATTATTGCAATAAAATCTCGAATTTTGTCGGATTTTATCTAAATCTATGAT
This sequence comes from Rhagonycha fulva, assembly GCA_905340355.1. Lineage (NCBI taxonomy): Eukaryota > Metazoa > Arthropoda > Insecta > Coleoptera > Cantharidae > Rhagonycha > Rhagonycha fulva. The sequence goes on along the minus strand of HG996559.1, from coordinate 22,189,438 downwards.
TTTGTAAATAAATATAAAGTAACACTTAATTTAATTGCCAATTTTTTAACTAAAGGTGTCGTAATTTCGTTATTTTGGGGATAATATCCCACAAAATTCACGATTTGTTTGCTCTGATATAACTATCGGTAGATGGCGTGAAGATCGCAAGTTGCTTGTCAAGTTATTAACAACATATCGATAAACGTGTGTTTATCGACGGGTGAATTGCTCTGAAATAACTATCGATAGATGGCGTGAAGATCGCAAGTTGTTAGTCAAGTTATTGACAACATAAGCGAAAAACAGGAGTTCACCCGAACGGATGAATCGTTCGGGCAGGTATCTCAACAAGGACTGTTTTTATAAGTCCTAGGACCTTATAAAGTTAAGTTTTATAGGTCCTAGGACCTTATAAAACTTAGTTTTATGGTCGTGTTGGTCCCCCTTGAGGTGACCTTTTGAGAAAAGACCCCTTTTATAGGGCTCAAAACAGATACGTAACGGGGTCATTTATAACCTGAAATAACGAAAAATTCTTTTACCCATTAGTTTTTAGTAAGAAAATATTTGTTTAGTTAGATAATTACTAAAATATTATGTTGCACATACAAGAACAGCATTATAACTAGCTTGAATGAAGAACTCCAACATATCGTATTTTTCATAGTGTTCATAAGCCGTTTTACATTTACGTGAAATAACAAGTAAATATAATAACATATTATTAGAATTGCTAATAAATATTTAATATTTTAATTACAGCAAATAAATTAATATTTTCCTATTAAAAACTAATTGATAAAGGAATTTTTTAGATGCCAATTTCGTAGTGTTTGTTTTGAAAAAGTTATATGTATTGAAAATAATAGACTTCAGTTTGAATACAATTACTTTAATTTTTGTTAAGTATTGAATATTTTTTATTGTTATCCACTAAAAACAGTTACAATTATATTAAATTTTTCATTCTTCTTTATTTTTATTACATTTTTTAATGAAATGGGATGAAACTAAAATATTAGACCCCACATGTTATACATCATTGAAAAGAACATAAAAAACGCCATTTAAAAATGTCATAGCCAACTATGGTTTCTATTTAAAAAAACACAACTTTATGTTATAACTCGGAAACTAATCTAGATATTTAATATCTCTTTATCCCATTTTGTTGCTCTTAAAAAAGTGTCTGAAGAAAGTGTTAACACTTTTTTGGTAACTTCAAAAACAACCAAAATATCGACATTTATAGAAAAGTCTAATTATCGAACTTTTGGCTATAACTCGAAAACAAAAAAAGACAGCAAATTCTGGTTTTCGCCATTGAGATTTTCTCAAAAAAAGAGATCGAGGATGCGCCATCCATTTTTTGATATCTCCCATAGTTACCGATTTCCCCATAAAGGGTAGTTCACACTACATACATGATTTATCATATGACTTGTCACATGACTTCTCATATGAGAGATTTTTTTACGTTCACACTATATGATTTTTGATATTATAGAAGTTATGGCTTTTATGATTGGCTGTTGCGATGGTATGATTTTAGCCATGACTTTCCTTATGACTAAGTCATATGATAAATCATGTAGTGTGAACTACCCTTTAAGTAAAAGATTGAGATTAAGGATCGAAATTGAGCCACCCTGTACTATACGAAACTAAACAAATGTTCTCAAAAGTACTACAAAGCATTAATTATTATAATTATTCCGGCAAGTTTTACAAGGTTGTCATTCCGTGCGGCGGGGGGGGGGGGGAAAGATGAATATAACAATCAGGGCTTCCCATATTAAACCGAAAAAAACTTTAAAATGAGATGAAATTATAATATGTGGTATTATGTAGTTTATGGTCATGAAAAAATCTTGTCTTTTAAAAGTAAACAATCGGGGGGTCTGGGGGGTATGGAATACCCTCCCTCCAGCCATTAAGAAAAGATGTTCTCTCTAGAATTAAATTTGTGGCTTTGTCAATTTTTAAAGTTTCATATGCTGGAGGGTATTTCATACCCCCAGACTCCCCGGTTTTATGCCTATTTCTTTACATTTTGGGATATCTAATTGATTTGGTCACCCTAGAAAAAAAAAAACTTATAAATGAGATGAAATTCAGTATTATGTAGTTTATATTCTTAAAAAATATATTTCCTTGATATAGAGGATACCTTTAAAAGTGAACAATTGAAAAACCGGGGTGTTTGGGAGGTCAGGTATAATAAAAAAAAATATGTTTTTTTTGTAATTAAATTTGTGTCGTTATGAATTTTGAAAGGCCTTCTCGTTACTTCCTTGTGCTGGAACCTCCCGGTTTTACCCCTGTTTCTTTACATTTTGCGGGAGAGGGTCCAGACCATAGAATAATAATAGTCCAGACTCTTTAGAAAATAAAAACAATTTTTTAAAATTATATCAAATATATCTCATTTAAAAATGGGATAAAATTAAGTATTGTGTAGTTTATTTCCTTTACAAAATCTTTCTCTGACCTGGATGATGGCAGAGGAGCAGCTGCCTCCTTTGCCTCTCCCCCTGCCTTTAGATTTTTTTGAAACATTTAATTTTCCACATTAATAAAATTGTGGAATATGGCAATTAAAAATAAATATGTTTCGTTCTTTATAGACTTAAATTCCAAAAGTGGTTTGAAAATTAATTTTATCAATGTAATGCATTTTTTTGCGATAGGTACTGTGATTAGATTAATTTTTGCACAGAAATCGAAACGGAAGTCACCCTCCCACACTACATTAGTGTAATGCAAGAATGCAACCAACCATTGGGATTTCTAATGAATTTTGTCACTTAAAGATTTTTCTGACTTGGTCAGTTCTTGCAGTAAGTTGACAGGATTATCTATCTGCAAATTTAAATGTCATTGTTCGGAAGTTTTGTTATATTATCATAGCCATAGATAAGAGAAGTATGTATATCTCATATTTCTAGCCTGAAATAGCACGGGTTATGGGAACTTCAGAATACTGTATTTGTAACAGTGCGCAAAAATACAAGAGAGGTGGAAGATAATGCTAACTTCGAGTTTCTTATTAAGTATTCAAAATCAAAGCATTATTGTAAATTGTTTTGTGTTAGTGCGTAAGCATTATTTCGGTAAGCTTAAAATTAAATTAAAAAAATTAAAGATAGAATTATTTTAATAATAAAAATGTTCTATAGAATGAACTATTTATTGCATTTTTCTCTATTGGAAAAGATCATTTTTATAAGGTAACATAGAAGGACCACCTAGTTTTACAACTTAATTTGACAGTTGGCTTCTCTACACCTCCTGGTGGGCAAGGTTATCACTACGTTACAATAATTCATCTCTGATTGGTTTTTGAACAGGGTTCTCTATAGATCTTAAAAATGGCCCTTTTACTAGCCCATTTTCAAAGAATCTTTTGAAAAACTGTGAGTTTTAACACCCCCCTTTTTTAAACCTCGATTAGGTTTTTGGTTATTGATTAATATAACTTTCTTTCACGACAGTTTTGGTATTCCGACTAGAGGCATAATTAAAAAATCAAATGCACTCTTTGGAACACAGTTCGGAACAGGAACATCAATAACTAAAAACCCCAATCGAGGTTTAAAAAAAGGGGTGGCAAAAACTCATAGATTTCGCCAAGAAGCCTTGTAAATGAGTCAGTGAAAGAACCTAAAACGTCGGCAGTTTAGATTTTAATAAAATTTATGTGTTATCTAATTGATTTTTTTTTCAATCATTTCAAAATAATTATTATTAGCAGCATAGTTTTGACTTGAATTTTTAGCATTTTAAGTCAAGCCAATATATTTTTTTATAAGGGCTAATAGCTTTTTGTCCAGTGAGTCAAAGAAATTTAGAAAAAAACTAAAGGGAGGCTTTTAAATGATTAATTAAATGGTTGCATAACGAGATTTTTATTTCACTTTTTTTTGTTATAATTTGGAGTCTCATCTCTCAAATTTAATTACGGTCCTGAGGACCAATTGCAGGATAATAACGGGATAATAGACCGGCGGAAGAAAAGAATTACTAACCTTAAAATATTGTTGGCTACCAGGGCATGGTACAACACCACTAGGGCATGCGACGTGAAAAATATTATTAACTTTATTAATTGATCTTCTATAATTTTCATTTTCGCTTATTTTTGGCTTCACAGCTTTGGCAGAAAATACGAAGTCAGAAACCGCATTCATGGAGTCGTCCACAGCAAACGTAAAGGATCTTCAAAATTTATTGAATCATCTCCAGGAATACCCCCAACAAGGGAGAGGACGTGGAATTGCTCCTCCTCAAGTTTCTCCGGTAATTTTTAACTTCTTCAATTAGTTTTAGTGTGTAATTTCATTTTTCAACAGAATAATATGCATTTGTCTGGAATCGGCAACAAGGAAAATGTTTCGAAAAGTCCTACAAAATTTGAAGGATTACATGATGTGTCGAAGGATTTGTCGACTACAGATTCAAGTTCCATTACATCAAAATCTGACAAAAAGAAGAGCGTGTTTAGCCGATTGAGAGAAGAGAAAGCTAAATTGGCAAAAGGTCTTAACCAAAGCAGTGAATTAGATTGTTCCACCGATTCAGAACAACAGTTGAATTTGAGTACTGCGTCTGAGAAATTTGATAGTTCATTAAAGAACACGATGGAACTGAAGACTAAGTCTGACACCGGCAGCGAAAAGTCATACACGACTGCTAAAAGTAACTTGAGCGAAACTGAAGAACTGGATCAATCGAATTCATCGGCGGGAACACCATCAATGAAAAGTGCATTTAAGAGGCTCCAGAAACTGAAGGCAAATAAACGTGAAGAAGATGGGGAGCAAAATTTAAGCGAGTCGTCGACTGGATCTTCACTAAGAACTGAACATTTCTTAGCAACCACCTCTGAATCTTCGTCAATTTCAAGCGCCTCACCCTTACACAAAACCTCTTCTGTTGAATATAAAGGGCCAACTTGCAAGTTTGGATGTAAGTGTGATAAGTGTTTTGGATGTAAATGTGCTACTTGTTACGCTTGGACTTACACCGAAATGTACGACGCGAAGACGCACGATGTCAGTCGTAATTGTAAAAAGAAAGAACATAATTGTAAGGTGATTGAGAAACCTCCACTGTTACTGAAAAACGAACACGAAGAAATGGATGCTAAGTTTATGAAGTCTTATTCGTCAATCGTCCAATCTAAATCGAAAGTACAGCTGGCCAGTATGTCAAAGATTCTTATTCACGGGTAAGTTGCAGAGTTATTTCGTTTTGGACTCTCGAAAAGGGTTATTAGGTAAAACCGTACACATTTTGCATCGTACGGTAAAGGACGTGCATGATTGATGATTAATGGTAATTTTTCTGTTTCAGGCGTTCGTTTCCTCCGCCAGTGTCTTCTATCTTATCCGTTCCATTTCACCCCAACATCCACAAATCTATGCAAAATTACGAAACAATATTTACTATACAAAGCTACGTTTGGCCGGCTTTAATGCGTTCCATGAACGTGTGTATGGTTAATTCATCGAAATCGGGTAAAACTTTAGCTTACTTGCCGGCAGTGCTCTCGTACCTGCTCGAGAGAGACAGCAGATACCTCAACCTTCCAAAGAACTCTTCGGGACCCATCGTTATTATTTTATGTCCACGAGTTAAAATGGCTGAAGAACTTTATTGGTTGGCGTCAAAGTTACTGTTTTATGTAAAGAAGAAGCCGGTGTGTACCTTGGCGGTTCCTCCATTCCATAAGAATCCATCTAAGATGTCCTGTGATTTATTAATCACCACTCCTTCTATGCTCGTATCTTTGATCAACTCCAGGGATATTGATATTAAAAGGGTGTGCCATTTAGTGATAGAAAACTGCGATAAAATAATGTACACTTATTTTGACGATTTAAACGTAATTTTGAATGCAATCCAGAGCATGTTAGGCAAGAGGGTGTGCAATAACACCGTTCAGTTGATCACCACCGCTGAGTGTTGGACCCTATCCTTGGAAAATTTAATTAAGAGAGTCGAATCGGTTCCGGTTGTCTTCATAGGAACGTTTTTGGAAGCTGCTCTGTATGGAAGGGCCAATTTGCAGCTCAGCTTTGTCAGTTCGAAGCTTAAAGTGATGTCTTTGATTGGTTAGTAATGCATCACCTAAAGGATTTTACTCTTTAACAATTTTGGGTTAATTTCAGAAATATTGGACCAGAATTGGAAGATCAACAGGACGGTGGTTTTGTTCAACGAAAACTCTGAAATTGATGGAGTTAAGGAGCACCTACAAGTGAAAGGAATCGACGCTTTGTGTATTTACGATTTTACCTCAAAGTTTGATGTGGAAGAAATGGAAATGAGGTGGCTGAACACTCAGGAAGGCAACCACCTGGGTTTGTAGTCAAAATTTGGCAATTTTAATTTACTTTAACTTGATGTATTTGTTAGTTTTACTTTGTACCGATCAAGTCTTTAACAACACCCTGAAAATCAGCTCGGCGTTTGTCTTGGTGCACTACAGCTTGCCGAAGACTTGGAGGCAATTTATCACGAGATTCGGTTGCTTAATCGAGAGTCACAAGAGCCCTTTGACTAAAAAAGTGGTAAGTTTTGATTTTTTACTTGAGAGGGTCACATAATTAGGTATTTTACCAAAATGTCACTGGTTTTTTATTAGGGCTCTATTGTAGCTTAAAATGCAGTGCCCTGAACAACTTGAGATTTTGATGAATTTAGATTTCTTGGATTACTATTATATTGACGTTAAATTTTGGTTCACATTTTTTTGACAACTTTAAAGAGCGGCCTAGTAGAGATAGCATGAGACTATATCGCACCTTGTTACATTCGTGGCGGAAGATAAGCAAAAAAATTCACAAATCATAAAAAAAAAATTGAAATTTTTTTTGGATTTTTAAAATCTGATAGTTACCATTTGCCGGTAAAGAAAATTCAAGCTATTTTTGTTTGTTTTGCTTATGTCTCAGGGGGGGGGTCCAAAAAAAATATGACCTTTTTTAAATTCCTCGCTGTACAATGGGGGAGTTTTTTTCATAAATCACAAAAAAATTTTGAAATTTTTTTTGGATTTTTAGAATCTGCATAGTTGCCATTTGGCGGTAAAGAAAATTCAAGCAATTTTTGTTTCTTTTGCTTATGTCTCAGGGGGGGTCCAAAGAAAAATATGACCGTTTTTAAATTCCTCGCTGTACCATGGGGGAGTTGTTTTCATAAATCATAAAAAAAACTTTAATTTTTTTTGGATTTTTAGAATCTGCATACCTAGTTACCATTTGGTGGTAAAGAAAATTTAAGCAATTTTTTTTGCTTATGTCTCAGGAAAACTATGACCTTTTTTTAAATTCCTCGCTGTACCATGGGGAAGTTTTTTCATAAATCATAAAAAAAATTAAAATTTTTTTTGGATTATTAGAATCTGCAGTTACCATTTGGCGGTAAAGAAAATTCAAGCAATTTTTGTTTGTTTTGCTTATGTCTCACGGGGGGGGCGGCATAGAAAAATATGACCTTTTTTAAATTCCTCGCTGTACCATGGGGGAGTTGTTTTCATAAATCATAAAAAAATTTAAATTTTTTTTGGATTTTTAGAATCTGCATAGTTGCCATTTGGTGGTAAAGAAAATTCAGGCAATTTTTGTTTGTTTTGCTTATGTCTCATGGGGTGGGGTTCCAAAAAAAATATGACCTTTAAATTCCTCGCTGTACCATGGGGGAGCTTTTTCATAAATCATAAAAAAATTTTGAAATTTTTTTTGGATTTTTAGAATCTGCATAGTTACGATTTGACGGTAAAGAAAATTCAAACAATTTTTTATTGTTTTGCTTATGTCTCAGGGGGGGGGTCCAAAGAGATCTTTTTTAAATTCCTTGCTGTACCATGGGGGAGTTTTTTTCATAAATCATAAAAAAATTTTGAAATTTTTTTTGGATTTTTAGAATCTACATAGTTACCATTTGACAGTAAAGAAAATTCAAGCAATTTTTGTTTGTTTTGCTTATGTCTCGTGGGGGGGGGATTCAAAGAAAAATATGACTTTTTTTAAATTTCTCGCTGTACCATGGGTGAGTACCTCCTCATATCTACGACCTTGCTGACGTATTTAGCTTTTTATTAAAAGATTTTTTTAATTTGGTGTGAGCGTTGTGCGTCGTCCGTGTGGTGAAAAGTAACACAGATTTAATCGCATTTTTAGGGACCGCATTCAGGGTGAAGTTTTTTGTTTTGAATGTACACAGGGTGAAGTATCAAACAACTAATACACATGGAATTTTTGTGTAAAATTGGTGGTGGAGGGAAACCTTAGAATTCCAAATTTTTTGTTTGAGACTCAACAGACTCGTTTAGGAAATATTGGGGGGGGGGGGGGGGGGGTAACGATACTCAATCGTTTGACACCAAATTCATCCCAAAATTTCACTTGGAAGCGTTAGTATGCCCCCCCCCTAAATATTTCACGAATAAGTCTGTCATCAATTTCACACAAAAATTCCACTTTGAGATTGGATAAAGATAAACTTGTTTACCCCTCCCCTTAATTATTTTACTTTACTATTAGGGTACTCCATCACGAAGTCAAGTTAACATTTTCGTCGACGAAAATTGCAACCAGCAATATTCAAAGTTGATAAAACTATTGGTGCGTATGGGGGCCAAATTATCCGACGAATATTGCGAATTTTATAAGGTAAACTTTCTCAAACTACTTTTAGCGCCTCTCATGTTTTGTGAATTTTACAGAAACTTATCGACAAACAAGAACAAGATAACATCCAATCTAAAATTTCACTCTGCCCTGAAGTTAAACTATTCGGTGAATGCCAATCTCATAAGCACGATGTTCGTACGTTAACACACCAGGAAGCAACGTTCAGTTTCATTTCACAGAATTGTGCCAAGCGGCACGCACTTTCAAGAAGTTTGGATAAATCGGATCAGGTACCTAATTGCGGAACGATCAAGTACAAAATATTGATGGTTAAAGAAGTCAACTGCTTTGCCGCCAAACTTCTCGAATGGACAGATACAAAAGGTAAACATCACACGATGGAAAATTACGACGACTTGGACGAGAAACTGGAAGAAGCGCTCCAAAGTCAAAAAATTTCGGTAGGCAACGCTACCGTTAACAATTTATACGTTCACGTAACGGGAACAAAACCAACTTACTCACGATGTGTTGTTTTAAAAGTTATCAAAGTCGAGAACATAACCAAAAGACCCAGCGTCGTCGTGGTACGGTTTCTCGACACCGGAATAGAATCGAATGCATATACCGTCGATTTATACGAAATGCCGTTCGAATTTAAACAAATCCCGTCGCAATGTGTTGACCTCTGCATAGCCAACATTACCCCACCTCATTTAGATGATTCTTGGAGTAATAATTGCCTAAAAAGGGTGATGAACCTTTTCCAGAAAGGAAATTTCGAAAGAGAAAGTGTTTTTGGAAGTAGTCGGATTGTCTTGCGATTAGGAGACGTTCTTTGGGTGGATAATGTGATTGTACGAGAAACTACGACGACGTCGAATGTAACTTTGACCCACTTGAATGTGAAAAAGCAATTGTTGGACGCGGAGTTGGCCACTTTTTCAGATAATCAATTGACCAAGTTGTACGATTTGTGCGAAAAGGCGGGGATTGTTTTGCCGGATTTTAATCTGTCGTACCCAGTTGTTCACGTTGCTGAAAGCAGCATGCAGCAATCGACCCCACAGTGGGCGTTTTTAGACTCCAATGATGATTGCATTGCAGTTTATTCTGTCTGCATTCACACGCCGGATCTCTTTTACGTTAGATTAAAGAAGTTTGAAAATTTGTAAGTTAAATGTGTGGTCTGGTTGACGTTTTTTAAGTGATATTTTGCAGGTTATTGTCGCTTCAGAAGGACATTCAGGTGGATATCGCGAATCCTCTTCGTAGAAAAGAGTTTAACGTGGAAGTTGGAAAGTATTATTTGGCGAAAGATCCAGAGGGTGAAGAATTTTGTCGCGTTAAAGTGACATCCATCCAAGACGACCAAGTTTCGTGTTTTTATGTTGACTTTGGCGATTTTGCCGATGTTAATAAATCATCTCTCAAGTTTTTGCCCGATGCTTTCATCACCAAGTTGCCTTTCCAGGTATTTTTTTTTTTTTCATTTTTCAAACTTTTCATTTTTTGGTTCACTATCCACTCAATAAAACCAAATTTACCACTTTTAATATTTATTTTTCAAACTTTTTGTTTGTTGTTTTTAGGCTATTGAATGTCGCCTCTTTGGTCTGGAACCCGTGTTGGATGAGTGGCAAGAAAATGCAATATCTATTATGGACTTTTACACTTTTGAACCAAACACCGATATCTTCAGAACCTTATACTGCAACGTTCGTGCAACAGAAAAATCGGAGAACACGTTAGGCAAAAAATACTCTGTGATAGTGGTAGATTTATTTAAAAAGAAAGTTGTATATTTAAACAAACAGTTAATTGACTGTGGAGAGGCTGATTTTCTTGAAGGTGAAAACTTAGACGACAATTTCGAACTATTTACAGAAAGTCCCGAAGAATCATTGGACGAAAAATATGGTTTGTATTTTTTGTTGTAAATCTGCGTATACTTAACATTTTTTTAAACAGACGAAGTCGCGCAAAATAACAACGAGCAAGAAACATATGACAAAGGCTTTTGCGATGAGGATGAATCTTTTCTCGATTTTGAAATCCTCGATTTTGATTTATTGGGCGACGAACTTGCCGACGTAAGTTATAACTTGTTGTGATCGACCACATCTCTTGTTTTTTCATTTAGGTATTTTCACTTCCAAAACGTTCAATCACTTCCAAGGAGGATTCTCAAGTTAAGGCGGATCCACAACTACCACCGATGACAGCCCTTCCGCCCTCTGATCATTTCACTCCCAAAGTTGTTTGGCACCAAACCGATACCCACATAAAGTTAAATATCGAATTGATTGGCGTTGAAAACTTCGATCTACGCGTAACACGACAAAAAATTTTGACATTCAAGTAAGTACAAAAAGAATTAATTAGGTAAAACATAAAACTATTTTGGTAAAGTTTTAAAATTTTTGAGATTTTGATTAATTTGCATTCTGTGCGGTACTTTCTATATTGAAATTAGATTTTGGTTGAGAGCAGGAATGACGCGCATTAATGGGTTAACGATATTCTATTGGTTTTCAAACAAAATTTCTGTTTTGTACTCTCTGCAAAAACCTCCTCGTAAAGATTAGAATTTTTTCATAAATTTTGTTCTATTACAAGATAATTTATTAATATACAGTGGGGCCCGCTTAATGTGATCGCGGTTAATGTTATCATTCGGATATTGTTATCACTTTTGCCAGGAACGGACCGGACATAGATTATTACACACAAAAAACATCGCTTATAGTTATCATAATTCGGTTAATGTTATCATATTATTCTTAAGATTATTTTCTCCCACGAGCAAAGGAGTTGAATTTCAGTTACAAGCATTGTTTTATTTTATGCATAAGTCACCCACATAATTTAAAGTCAGGTGTTAGCAAGAAAATCTGCCTATGGTTCATTTTTTTCAAAGCCTTCTTTTCAAAGAAGATTTTTCTATCACCCTCACAAATATGTGATATCACATTACATTTTTATGTTTATTATGAATTCTGTCGCTTAAATACATAAAAAACTTCACAATGAGTAACTATTATTAACTAATTATTGTAGATGTAGTACATACTAATAAATAAGCATTAAAAATTTTATTTTGTTTATTGTTATCAATCGGTTATTGTTATTAAAAACCCCCAAGTCCCGATGTGATCACATTAAGCGGGCCCCACTGTATTTACAAATTTTTGGAATTTTCAAATAAAATTTTACTTTACATCCTTGGCAAAAAATCATTCATTCAATAAACGAAAAATGGCGTATAGCAAAGAATGGTTTTAAAAATTAATACGACAATATTATTTTTCTGCTCCTTATGTCTTGTAAAACCCGTATGACACGATGCATAATTTTGCATAAAATTTACTTGTAAATTTTCATAAAAATATTATGCACCATTGCTTACAGCAAATTTTGTGCCAAATTTTCATGTAAAATATTTAGAACAAGTAGTAAATTTGGAGGTAAATGTGCGCAGTAGACATTTTTCCGCCTAGAGTCCGCCCAGTTTGGATCAGTGTTGTCAATTTAACGGTTTTCCCGCTAGATATGACTTATTGGAAATTTTAACTTTATTAAAAGATATCTGACGGAAAATGTGACGATTTGTAAAAATTGCCGCAAGTCCGGCACTGATTATTACTAGAACACTTCGTAAATTTAAGAGTTGGCAACACTGCTTTGAAATTTGTCATAAAAAATTGCACACGTTGCATACAGAAATAGTAGTTTTCGTCACAAGGACGTAAAATGAGATTTTATACTCGAGGGCGAAGTTTTGGAAGACGAGGCGAGCGTAGCGAAGCCGAGGCGCACGAACCGCACCGAGTGGTGTAAAATCTCTTTACGTCCGAGTGGCGTAAACTGTTTTTCGTTGTGACGGGACCACCTCATTTTTATTTGTGACTGTATGGAAGCCGTCCCTGCACAGGCCGGAAACCACTCATTTTACGGCCGGAACAACGAAAATTATTTTTAGCTGCATAAAATTGTGGTAAAAATATGAGTAAATTTACATAAAAATTTAAATGTAAAATTTATGCAAAATTATGCATCGTGTCATACGGACTTTAGACGTTTTGATCTAAATGCAATTTTAAAAGCTGAAATTTTAGCATGAGCTAAAAATCTAGCATGAGAAGAAGTTTTTAAAAGAGGAGAAAGATTTTTTACGTTAATATATTTTTTAACAAAACGGAATAGTAATCACTAATCGTAATCACTAGAGTACGGACTTTTAAGCTTAAAAAATCGTGAAAATAGCGCTTAAAATAGCACAAACAATTGCCATTATATGCATAAAAATATGCAATAAACGTTAACGTAATAATTACTAAGCATTAAAAAAACCTTTTTGAAATAAAATTTATTTGAAAAGTAACACAATAATAAAGCAACAAAAAGTAAAAAAGTAGTAATAAAAAGGTACATGTCGCTGCCCCCCCCCAAAATCGAATTTTTGGATAAAATTTGCGTCAAACCTTTGAGCATCGTTTGAGCTTCCAATATTGAATTAATTCAAAATTGCCACCTTTTTGTAAGTTCTGCAACTTTTTATAAATTTAGACAAGAAAATGCTAAATTGACCAACTTTTGAGTGTGTTTGCCAACTTTTAGCCAAATTTCTAAAACATAGGGGAAGGGAGGGAGCTCCCCCTTTCTCGCCATGGGCACGTCTCTGGCCTTTACAAAAACTTTTTTTCCATATTTCACAAGCTCGTTTACCATTGGAAATTGAAATAAATGTAGGTTTTTATGTATCTACTGCAATTTTTTTTAAATTTGTTCAAAATGTGCTAAAATAAGCACTAAAAAAGCTTAAAACTAAATCTAAGCATAAAAATATCAAAATAAGCATATAAGCATAAAAAAAATAGCGCCAAGTGACCTATTTTTATCAGATTCATGGACATTTCTATCAATTACACTTCTGCTATCAATATTTCTGTATAGCAAATTTTCTAGAAATCCGTACTCTAGTAATCACTAATTAGTTGCGTGTGCACTAGAGAAGATTGCGGGATGGAAAAAATCCCGTCCCGCCCCGTCCCGCGCGCGCGGGACGGGATTTCGATTCAGTCCCGCGCAGGACGGGATGTCGATTCAGTCCCGCGTGAAACGGGATACCAATTAAATCCCGCGTTAGATTTATAAATTTTTATTTTAAAGATGAATGCGGGGCGGGACGGAATATTCCTAGAGATATTTTTTTGTCCCGCGGGATATTTAGAATATTTAGTCCCGCGCGGGACATTTTATCAACTCAGTCCCGCGCGGGACGGGATTTTAAAGCACTCCCGCGCGGGACGAAATTGTTTCCCCTTCTATTTCATATTCGGGCTGCGTGTTGTATAAAATAGACTGCGGGATTCCGTCCCGCGCGGACTAAATATTCAAAATATTCCGCTGGACAAAAAAATATTCCGCGGGATATCCCGTCCCGCGTTCATCTCTATTTTAAATTCAACAAAACAATTGCCCTAGTAATAGCCCAGTTTTTCAGCAGTTTGCGGGACGGGACAAAAAAATTAGTCCCGCATTCATCTCTAGTGTGCACACCAAATATTAACTCCCTAAACTAATGCCCGGTTTCATAAAATTTAACAAGACGTTAAACTTAATAATCCAATAGAAAATGTCTGTTAGCATTTTGAATTTTGGTTTTATTTATTCTTACGAATTGTTCGGTCATTTTTGACACGCGGGAAAATTTAAACAAAACAATTTTTTTTTTGAAAATTACACACCGTATATTGGTGACCTCGGCTGCGGATCCAGGATTTTATTCGGGGGGGGGGGGGGGCGATTATTCTTATTTTATCTATCTTCGATTTCAGATACAGTAAAATTCGAATAATTACTGGGCGATCCATTCTATTTAGATCATTTTTATCAAGATTTAATCCATCAAGTTTACTATGTAAATTATAAAGAATTACCGCCCCCCCCCCAGACCCCCCGGTCTTCATACCACGATATTTTGAAATGTCTATCTGGAACTGTTACGATTTACTGAAATCACCCAAAGAACATAGTACACTATATTTTTTATCTATGTGTTTGTTTTTTTGTGTTTTTATTAAGATTTAATTGACCAGTTTACTGCGTATATTTAAGAATCGTGTACTGTTAACCCACCTATTACTGGGGGGTATTCCATACCCTCCAGACCCCCCGGTCTTAATACCACGACATTTTCAAGGTCTATTTGGAACTGTTACGATTTACTGAAATCACCCAAAGAACATAGTACACTATTTTTTTTATCTATGTGACCGGGGGGTTTGGGGGGTATGGAATAGGTAGGTTTTTATTAAGATTTAATTGACCAGTTTACTGCGTATATTTAAGAATCTTGTACTATTAACCCACCTATTACTGGGGGGTATTTCATACCCCCCAGACCCCTCGGTTTTAATACCACGACATTTTAAAATGTCTGTTTGGAACTCTTACGATTTACTGAAATCACTCAAAGAATATGGTACACTATTTTGTTCTCTGTGACCGGGGGGTTTGGGGGGTATGGAATACCCCCCAAGCATAGCAAAGCTACGTGGTTTGAGTTTATTACACTAAATTATGAATTAGCATTCCCATTCAAGATGTAGAATATGTAGATTTTGTATTCGAATAACTGTTTTTATTACTGAATTGGCACGTCATTGTCATTTATATGCTCATAGTCATAAAAAGAGATCGAAAACATCTGCATCACACATTTGATATATGGTAGACGTGACAATATAATATAGGTACTTATACTAATACATAAGACCTAACACATGGGTTTATATAATGCCCCCCAGACTCCCCGGTCTTAATACTATGACATTTTGATATATCTCTTTGGAGCTGTTGCAATTTACTGAAATCAACCTAAGAACATAGTACACTATTTTGGTCTGTGACCGGGGGGTTTGGGGGTATGGAATACCCCTCAGCACAAGGAAGTAACAAGAAGGCTTTTCAAAATTGATAACGACACAAATTTAATTCCAAAGAAAACATATTATTCTTTATTATACCTGACCTCCCAGACACCTCGGTTTTTCGGTTGTTTACTTTTTAAAGTGCTCTCTATGTCAGGGAAAGATGTTTTCAGGAATATATATTTTCATTCTGATGACGAACGAAATATCGTTTGAAAGCTAAATAAATCTTATATCATTTTTAATTTAATAATAACTCGATATTTTGAAGTTTTATATTATCTAATATCAATGAGTTAATAATTTATATATTTCAGGAATATCACCTAGATAATCTCATTTTTAAATATTTTTTTTCTAGGGTGACCAAACCAATTAGATATCCTGAAATGTAAAGAAATGGGCGTAAAACCGGGGGGGGGGGGTCTGGGGGTATGGAATATCCTCCAGCAAATGGAACTTTAAAAATTGATAAAGCCGCTTTAATTCTAGAGAAAACCTTTTCTTAATGGCTGGAGGGTATTCCAGACCCCCCGGTTTTCCATTTGTTTACTTTTAAAAATACCCTCCAGATCAGGACATGATTTTTTCATGACCATAAACTACATAATACTTAAGTTTATCTCACTTTAAAGTGCGATTTCTAATTTTTAGGGCAGCTAAGCTCTTACCTAATTTTGCGCCTCAAATTTGTGCACCCTTGCCCTACGTCACTTTTGCCGCGCTTTAGTTACTCTGCTGACATTAGTATACAGTTTTTTCGGTTTAATATGGGAAGCCCTGTTTGTTAAATTCATCTTTAACCCCCTCCCCTCCGTACGGAAAAAAAATCTTGGAAAACTTGCCGGAATAATTAATTATAATTAATGCTGTGTAGTACTTATTAAAAAAATTTGAATTTAAATTTAAGCAATAAATTTAATTATAATATAATAATAACTTTTGGAGATAGCACTAACTTAATTCAAATAATTGCCAACTTTTGATCAGGAACTGCAAAATATCACAAATTTAGCACGCGCACCGTTGATTTTTTTTTGTTAAACATAGTATTTTAGTAGCCCAGTGAAAATGTGCTGGGCCCATAACCTGTTAAACTTTACAATTTTTACAAATCACCAAACTGCCATAGCCGATGTTTAATTTAGGGTTTAACTTTTTTCAGAGCGTTATGTAATGACAAAAAATATCAGCTGGATTTACAACTTTTTGATAAGGTAGTTCAAAGGCTTCAAACTTGCAACAGTGGTCTACAAATTCGACTCACTATTGAAAAATGCGTTCCTACCATGTGGCCAAGACTTCTCCACTCTACCCAAAAAATGCAAAATATTAAATACGATATTTCGAAGTGCGAAATTGACGACGACGACGAAAACAAGAAATTTTTAGATTTTGGTGACGATTTTCAGGAAGATTTAATGGAAGGCGACGATGGAGTTAATATGATCGACTACGACACCGAAACTAGTTCCTCCGATGTAGAATCTACATCGTCAGATTAAAATTTTAATTTGTTTAGTATGTTATATGAATTTATAATTTTTTAAAATTATGTTGTAAAAGTTTTACTTTTTGATAAAAATTTTTAAAAATAATTTTACACTTTCACTTTTTTAAATTTCCCGCGTTAGGTGCATTGTCTTGACAACCGCGCGACCTTGACACATTCAAATTCACTGTTATTTACGTAGATTTGTAAATTTGTGGTTCTGACAATATATTAATCATAATTTCCGTCAGTGTATTTCCCTAAATTGCGGTTAGTAGTCGCATTTAATAAAATGAGTTCTGAGCATTTAACTACGGGTGAGTGTTCACGATTTTTGTTGGTTTGGTGAAAATTTTCAAATTTTGTTAGGTTCGGAAAAACCCATTAAGGCTGAAGGAAAGCTGCTTCTATATTCCATGAAATATTGTCCCTTTGCCCACCGGGTACGTTTGGTTTTGTTAGCTAAACAAATTCCACATGATGTCGTTAATGTCAATTTGATCAATAAGCCAGAGTGGATTACCACTGTTCATCCAGAAGGTTTGTTATTTTGAATATTTTTTATCATAGGCGTTTTGACGGGAAGGTATTAAGGGCGGTTGCCCACCCTGCCTCCGAAAATTTTGAGATTTTAATAAAATACGTGTGTTTTATTGATTTTATTATCTTGGCTTATCTTATCATAATTTTATTCTTTTTTTTTAATATAATTTTATGCATTGTGAAGGTCATAAAAAAAGTAAGTAAAAGTAAAAAATATGAAAAGCGCTTCAGAAAAAATAGGAGGTGGTTCAACCCCCTTGCGTACTTTCTTGAAATCTACCACGTGAACCCAAAATACATTTTACAAAACAAAATTAAAAATAATTGTTTTTAATGTTAGGGAAAGTACCGGCCCTAGATACAGGATCGGAAATCTTGGTGGAAAGTTCCAACATCATCGATTATTTGGACAAAAACTACCCGGATCCGCCCCTATATTCTGCAGAGCCGGAAAGTCGCAAAGAGGACGATGATCTGATAGAAAAAATGGGACCTTTGACTGGCGTCTTTGCCAAAATTATGTTTGGTGCTATGGGCGAACATTCGGCAGAGGATTGGTTGAAAGAATTTGCTCCCCACTTGGATGAGTTTGAGAAGGCTCTCGAGAAGCGCGACGGTAAATTTTTTGGAGGCGATAAACCGTCCATGGTAAGTTAAAATTAATTATAGGCAATTGACCATTGCCATGCAACCAAAATGAAACAACATTAATGATTTTGGTAGCCAGTTCAATAGCGTTGCTTAGCAACAGTTTGCATCAGTGGTTTATATTTATTATGATGGTCAGTCTTAATAGAAAAATCAATAATTTATTGATTCGTGGTTGTAAAAGTATATTATTTTAAACGTTTCGTCATACAATGACGTCATCAGACCATGAACCTGTAATGCGCGTTTTAAGTCACGTGGCCGCAAGAAAATGCTTTATTTTAATTTTTTAGTGCAAAACTCGGTGCGGTTCGTGCGCCTCGGCTTCGCTACGCTTGCCTCGTCTTCCAAAAATTCGCCCTCGGGTGTAAAATCTCATTTTACGTCCTTGTGACGAAAACTATTATTCCTTTCACACCTTGAATATCCATGAGGGGAGGGGGGAGGTATCCTTAAAAATCACTGTTTTCCGCTTAAGGGCTAACACCACTTTAGTGGCTGGAAAAAAGGCCTAACTGAAATCGATTTTTGGCCAAAAAATAAGCATAAATAGGAAAGTTTACATTAAATCAAAAAACAGCCACGTACTCCCATAGAGAACGTAATTGTGTTACTTTGGGCTCCTCCCAATTTGAAAAATGTGGTTATGAGAAAACGCGTTTAATGTTTTACGATAGGTAAAAGCAATACAAAAGCGATGAATCGCTGCGGCAAAATCGAGAATTGAGGCTTTTAAAAAAATAATTTCACTATTGGATTTTTATAACCCTCAAGTATTGTTTAAGCCAAAAAGAAATATCGAGTTTTCCAAAATCTTAGAGTGGTGTTAGTCCTTAATTTTCTTTCTAATTTTGCAATTTTTACATGTTAAACATTAAAAATATTTAGTAAGGTTCAAAAATTTTAATCAAAATTTTTGTTGCTGACCCCACCTCAAAAATCATCCTAAAACTCATAGAATTTTTTTTACAATTTTTTCAGATTTCACAGATTTAATATTAATAAATTTACAAAGTTTCAAAAATCTTAAACAAAATATTACAATTTAACCCCTTCTAAAACTACCCCCTTTCCGCTTAGAATTTTTTCATTATTTTTACAGTGTTTACAAGTTCAGCAGTAATGAATTTCCAAAGTTTTAAAAATTTTAGACAAAATGTTATAATTTGCCCCCAAAATATCTACCCCCTTTTTGTTTAAAAAAATTTCATTGTATATATTTTAAGCGGTTGTAATTTTTTCATTATTTTTGCAGTATTCACCAGTTTAACAGTGATATATTTACAAAGTTTTACAAAATTTAACAAAATTGGTTTGTTTATTTCCCCCCCCCAATTCTAAAAATCACCCGTTTTTGTTTATAACTTTTATTATTTTCCTAGTGCTTACAAGTGTTACAGTAATGTATTTACTGAGTTGCAAAAATCTGAAATAAAATTTTTATAGCTTAATTCTACCCTTACCCCCTCAAAACCACCACCTCATAGTGCTTAGAATTTGTTTACTATTTTTGCAAATAAAATTATTGTTATTGACCACACCTCAAAAATCATCCCCTGTGATTAGAATTTTTCCATTATTTTTTTGCAGATTTCACAGATTTAACATTTAAAAATTTACAGTTTCCAAAATTTTAGACAACATGTAACAATTTAATCATGTCAAAAAGTACTCTTTTAGAATTTTTCACTATTTTTGCAGTCATCACTAATTTAACACTAATATTTGCCATTTTTTCAAAAATTTTAAACAAAACTTTTTCTGTTTAACTCCCCCCCCCCTCTCACAAAAATCACCACGTAGCGCAATGCAATGCAAAAATGCATTGACTCAGCGTACACAATATTTCAGCATTTGCGACCCAATTTTCAATCATAATTAAGTTAAACATTAAAAATCTAAGGTTCAAAAATTTTAATCAAAATTTTTGTTGCTGACCCCATCTCAAAAATCATCCTAAGACTTAAATTTTTTTTATTATTTTTTCAGATTTAGCAGATTTAATATTAATAAATTTACAAAGTTTCAAAAATTTTAGACAAAATATTAATATTTAACCCCCTCAAAAACTACCCCCTTTCCGCTTAGAATTTTTTTATTATTTTTACAGTGTTCACAAGTTCAGCAGTAACGAATATCCGAAGTTTCAAAAATTTTAGACAAAATGTTACAAATTACCCTCTCAATATCTACCCCCTTTTCGTTTAAAAAAATTTCACTATATATTTCAAGCGGTTGTAATTTCTTCAATATTTTTGCAGTGTCCACCAGTTTAACAGTGATATATTTACAAAGTTTTAAAAAATTTAAACAAAATTGGTTTTTTATTCCCCCCCCCAACCTAAAATTCACCCCTTTTCGTTTAAAACAACTATTTTATTTTTTTCCTAGTTCTTACAAGTGTGTAACAGTAATGTATTTACCAAATTGCAAAAATCTGAAATAAAATTTTTATAGCTTAATTCTACCCCTACCCTTTTAAAATCCACCTCCATAGTGCTTAGAATTTTTTTACAATTTTTGCAAATAAAATTATTATTGACCACATTACAAAAATCACCCCCTGTGCTTAGAAGTTTTCCATTATTTTTTTGTAGATTTTACAGATTTAACACTAATATTTGCCATTTTTTCAAAAATTTTAGACAAAACTTTTTCTGTTTAACCCCCCCCTCTCACAAAAATCACCACGTAGCGCATTGCAATGCAAAAATGCATTGACTCAGCGTTTCACAATCTTTGAGCATTTTGGATCCAATTTTCAATCATAATTTTTATCGCCCCCCCCCCCTCCCCCCATTACAATAAAAATGTATTTTGACGTCAAAGTTTCACTATGGTCTAATTACAAACATTAAAAATTACAAAGAATAGGTAAATTTATTTATATTTGGCAACTTATTGATATCTCTGCGTTCTTTTATTTAGGGGGGCGTGCCCCACAGGTTGAGATTCGCTATATTAACCCATTTGATAACCCTAACGTCCTATTTACTACATTTTCAGAATTTTTTAAATATTTTTCTGACATTCAGCTGATAAACTGACCTACAATCAAAACAAAAAATTTAATATAACTGATTTTCTGTTTTTAAGGTGGATTACATGCTGTGGCCATGGGCAGAACGTGCTCCCTGCGTGGGTATTGCATTGGGTCAACGTTTACCCCTATCTGATCAACAGTTTCCTCTGCTGCGCGCTTGGCGTAAAGAAATGCGAGCGCTGCCCATAGTGGATTCCATCTATAACCCACCAGACAAGTTTTACAAAACCGTCCTGTTTAAAACCCAAGGAGCTACGCCTGATTACGATAACGTTTAATTTTTCTAATTAAAAGTGATCACCACACAAGAGAAGCAAATACGATTTTAGTTGGCGGGAATTCCCCCTTCTCTCGTGTGTTAGTTGCTTTAGTTATCACTTTAATGAAATAGTATTTTGTATCACTTGTTTTTTCGATTAGTTAATAAACAAAAATTTTAAAAAAAGTTAATTTTTGTATTATTTAAAAATTTAGGTAAGAAACGTAATAGCCCTTCTACTCGAAATACTGAAAAGGCCTGACTGTCAATAAAAATGAAACAAAATTTACC
This sequence comes from Rhagonycha fulva, assembly GCA_905340355.1. Classification (NCBI taxonomy): domain Eukaryota; kingdom Metazoa; phylum Arthropoda; class Insecta; order Coleoptera; family Cantharidae; genus Rhagonycha; species Rhagonycha fulva. The sequence continues at coordinate 22,167,606 of HG996559.1, read as the reverse complement.
ACCCTGAAAGCTCTAAAATATTTCTCACCCGTTTTAATAAAAACGTTTGTTAATCCATTCATGTGCGTCACTGTCTTGTTTTCGTGAACCAAATTTAAACCACAAAGAAAAATTAGTTTTCGCGCCGTCAATGATCGGTGAACCGTTGAACGTTGCCATCCTAATCCATAAATTTGGAGGTTACGGTTATGCGCACTTGAACTGCAGCTGTTAAAAAATTAGCGGTTCGGTTTAGTTGACATATCGGAAGGATTGCCGGCGCCATTATTTCTTGTGTTTGTGTTTAAACAACATTTAAGAAGATTTCTTCATATTTTGCGGTAATTTTACCCCTTGTAATATCGCTTGAGCACACTTGGCATGACAAATTTCCTGACGTTTATTTAATTAAGCGCAAACACAAAATTTTAGTAGTAGCAAATTAATGGTCATAAAAATGACCAACTTCGGTGCAAATAAAGTAACGCATGATTAATCGGTTTTACGTTTTTCGCGACTTTATCGTTCTACCTCCGTTTTAGGAAACAATGGAGCCGACACTTCAGCTGATGACCGCCGCTCAAATGCCCCCCATGCATAGCAATCCCGGGGTCGGTTCCCACGTCCGCCGACGTAGTAACCGCCAAACCATACACGCCATGCAGTCTGAGCGGATGTCCCTAGGAGAAGCTGCGAAATTGGTAAGTTTTCGTCATCTTAGGACGGTTTTGGAATAATTAAATTTTAAGGAAATGCAGTCGTTGCCAACCAAGACTCCAGTTTCGGTTCTTCAAGAACTTTTGAGCCGTCGTGGCATCACACCTAAATACGAGTTGGTTCAAATCGAAGGTGCGATTCACGAACCCATCTTTAGGTATCGTGTATTTTTGAGTTCCGATTTTGTGGCGACCGGGACGGGTCGATCCAAAAAAGAGGCAAAACATGCGGCAGCTAAGAACTTGCTGGACCTTCTGGTCGGCAAGCAGACACCTGAACAGGCAAACGCAGCTAATGGAAGTTCATCGCCTACTGACATGTCAGTTGTACCTACATTTTTAAGTGTTTAAGTGAAATTTGAGTGTTTTATTCGGTTTTTGCAGAACAAATCAGGTCGTCTCGCCTTATGACGACAAAGTTATGGGAAATCCGATTGGTTGGTTACAGGAGATGTGTATGTCGAGGCGGTGGCCCCCGCCGTCGTACGAGATGGTGCACGAGGAAGGGTTGCCTCACGAACGGCAGTTTACTATTGCCTGTGAGGTGCTGAAGCATCGGGAAGTGGGAATGGGGAAGTCAAAGAAGTTGGCTAAACGAATGGCTGCTCATAAGATGTGGCAAGCTCTGCAAGACATGCCATTGGAAGGCAGTGCTCTTCCGCAAGGATTTGAAGAAGATGAAGATGTAAGAAAAATATTTAAGTTTTTTTTGTACTTAATTGCAATTTTTGTTGTAGTAGCTTGATTTTTTTTTTAATCTTATTTTTGCATTAATTTAATTGTGTGCATTGGCATTTTAGCACAATTTTTAGTTATTTTATCAGATTATAACTTTGCTTTCACTATAAAACATTAGCTTTCAATTTCTTCCAAAAACACGGTAATTTTTCAATCTGCATGGTGGTTATTTCTGATGAAGCAGTGCAATGTGAACCTAACTTGGTATGAAATCATGAGGTTCGGTTTAAGATCATAAAAAAATTATAAAATTTCATTATAATTCTATATTAACTCTTTGGACGTGCAAATCGACTGAAGTCCGGCATTTTAGGCTATCTATGGGTTCAAAGGGTTAACAAAATAAAAACTATAATTTAGAAATTAGGCTACAGTAAAACAATGAATTATTTTAAAATTAATTCTGGAAAAACTACAAATGCAATTACCTTAATTTTTGAATATTTATTAAGGGTGCCATTTTAAAAACCGTTTCAAAACTTCAGTAGCAATTCAAAATTGGTTATAGATACAAAGATGATTTTTTTTTTAACGGAAAGAAGAGAATTTTCCGAAAGACCTAATATAATTTTTAATCTGTTTTGATAACGGATTCACATTTTGATTAATTTAATTCGCGATTTTATATGAAAAATGCACAATTAATTACAATTTAAAATATATCATGACACAGTTAACATTGCAATATTTAATATTCTGCATTAAAATCTAATATTAATAGATAGATGTCACAACCTGTAGATGTCCACTGGAAGCCCGAGCTAAGAAATTCTGTGAGGTCCGCGATTTGAACCCAGAATTTTCGCTCTGTAACTCAACCAGCGGTCACATCACTCCACGATTGTGGCTAACATTTATTTTTAATTATTTTTTATTAGCATATTCCACAGTTTTATTAATGTGAAATATTAAATGTTTCAAAAAACTTAAACGGCCAAAGCCGGGGTGGGGGGCCAAAGAGACAGGTCAGAGAAAGATTTTGTAAGGAAAATAAACTACACAATACTTAATTTTATCTCATTTTTCAACGAGGTATATTTGGATCCTCTCCCCAAAATGTAAAGAAATGGGCGTGAAACCGGGGAGTCTGGAGGATATGGAATACCCCCCAGTACAAGGAAGTAACAAGAAGGCTTTTTAAAATTGATAACAACACAAATTTAATTCCAAAGAAAACATATTTTTCTTTATTATATCTGACCTCCCAGACAACCCGGTTTTTCGATTGTTTACTTTTAATGGTACCCTCTATGTCAGTAATACTGAATTTTATCTCGGTTTTAAGTTTTTTCTTTCTAGTAGTACAGGAGAAATAGGTTTTAGGGTGCAATTAAATCCCACAAAAACGGGATTTGAATTTTCTAGTTCGTTGTAGGTATCTTTTTGACATACTAAAAATCTAGAAAACTCTAAGTATGCAAAAAGCGTTTTTTCGGCCTAAAGGTTTTAAAGAAATGACGCGCACGAATGGATTAACGAGATTCCCAGAAATATAGGTTTTTTTTGGGTATATTAGATATACTAATGCCCACAAAGGTGGAACTTGAATTTTTATGTTTTTTTTGGTACTTTTTTGACATACTAAAAATCTAAAAAAATCTAAAAATCTAATGGATTAACGAGATTCTTTAAAAAATAGGTTTTTTTGGTATAACTAATTCCCACAAAATAGAATTTAAAATTTTATGTTTGTTGCTGGTACTTTTTTCATATACTAAAAATCTAGAATAATCTAACTGTTTATAATGAGTTTTTTAACTTTTAAAATAAAGACGCGCATGAATGGCTTAACGAGATTCGTGTTGCTTGATAATGGTGGCTGAAGAACTGAAAACTTATGCAGTGTTAAAAATCATATTTTTTTTAATTTATCAAAATACGTTTTCTACTATAATTGCTTACTATTTTCAATCTATGGAATTTTGAATTTTTAAATTCAAATGTAAAAAAATTATTTTATTTACTAATAGATTGGTAAATTTGCAAATCTTTATTCTGCCGTGTTAATTCTAAAGGGAGTATCTGCAATTTTTGTCGTTTTGTGTTACTGATGACCAACGCTTCCAGGGCCGGATTTAGCTAGTCTAGCGCCCCAGGCTAATAACTTCAGGCGCCTATGATTTTATGATTGTTGAACATAAACGCGGAAATGCCTGGCGGCTTGCGCCTTTTATATTTTGACGCCGCAGGCGATCGCCTGTTGTGGCTACTGGTAAATCCGGCCCTGAACGCTTCCCTGCATGTAAATCTATCATTTCGTTAAGATTAGAAGGTGTAACTGTGTATAGATATGCTAGAATATATCATTTAAACCATGTGTTGGCACACGGAAATTTATAAAACACGATTTCCCAACAATTAACGTTTTGCAGATACGCCCTTTAGAATTAACCTGTGGGATCCATCAAATGAGCATATGACAACAATTTGGATTGTTGCAAAACAGATTCAAATGAGCCGCGTGGTAGATGTACCTGTCGACGTTATGGTATGGAATGAACTAAGATTGTTGTAACTGTTCTGGTAGAGATTGCACAAATAGTGCACCGAAAGAAAGTGATTAAGAAGAAATTGAAGAAGACTATTAAATTGAGCTTTTCTCTTATGAAACATGTAATATTTTCAAAATTAATTTGCATTAATATAAAAACCATTTTGATTAATAAAATCTATTAATAAAACTTATTTTTCTAAGAATCTTGTTAATTCATTTATGCGCGTCTTTATTTTAAAAGTTAAAAAACTTATTGTAAACACTTAGATTTTTCTAAATTTTTAGTATGTCAAAAACATACCAACAACAAACTTAAAAATTTAAATTCTATCTTTGTGGAAATTAGTTATAGGTACCCAAAAAAACATATTTTTCTGGGGATCTCGTTAATCTATTCATGCGCGTCATTTCTTAAAAACTGTTGGACTAAAAAAACGCATTTTGAATACTTAGATTTTTCTAGACTTTTAGCATGTTAAAAAGATACCAATAACGAACTAGAAAATTCAAATCCCGTTTTTGTGGGAATTAATAGCACCTAACACCTATTTTTTGCGTATTTCTCCTGTACTATAGGGTGACCAAACCAATTAGATATCCCAAAATGTAAAGAAATGGGCGTAAAACCGGGAGATCTAGGTGTATAGAATACCCTCCAACATATGGAACTTTAAAAATTGATAAAGTCGCAAATTTAATTCTAGAGAAAACATCGTTTCTTAATGGCTGGAGGGTATTCCATACCCCCCAGACCCCCCGGTTTTCCGATAGTTTACTTTTAAAAATACTCCAGATCAGGACAAGATTTTATAAGAAAATAATTGATTTGTGACTATTTTGTTGGTAAACGTGCGCACTGAAAAACGACCATTCTTTTTATCTTGTTTTCTGAGGTCGTCCTCCATCAACATAAAACATTACACTGTGTGGGGCCGAAAAAAGTCGTTCTTTTCGATTTCTTCTTAACTACTAGATTATTTATTTGGGATTTGGAAAAAAAAAGTACAAACAAACTTTGAACTTATTTTGTATACATTTTTATTAAAACAAATTCAAGGATGACCAAGTTATTGAGGTTCTGTATAAAAAATGTTGTCCAAAGGCCGAATCGATAACTTGACAATGCTTGGTCTGAAAAATAAAAACAAAAAAAAGTTTTATAATTTATATAAATGTAGTTCTCATTGCACATAACTATTTTTCAAAAAGAAAAAAATTTACAATTTACAAATTACATTTAAATTACAAATTTACAAAACAAACAAAAGAAAACTTGTGACGGTGGTGTCCCTCCTTAACATAGCTCAGCCTACTATTTGCATTCATTTTTTAATAATTTAACACTGTTTTGGGGGGGAGGCAAAAAAGGGTACAAAAATCGGATTTAATATTTTTTTTACCTTCTGCAATGTTGCTCCAAAATTTAAAAACTTTTGGAATTTTTCACTTTTTAAGTCTATAATTACTGGCCTACACGGCCCTTTGCACTCCCAATATCGCTTAATAAACCTCGGCCTTCGGCCTCGCGATTCACATAAAACATAGAAATGTAGAAAATTTTATTGTAGATATAAAACAACAAAAAATGCTCATACATTTTTGAGCACTACAATTTTTTGTACTCTGGCTGTAGCTACAGGCAAAAAAATAGTCAGCAAAAAAGTTGAGGACTTAAATTACAACAGATCAAGGTATGGAAGTCTTTGCAATCCATTTCTTCAGGTGGATTACTCCTGATTGTCTGTTCATTCTTCAACTTATGGTTTCGTAAATGTTTTGACTTCTTTCACTACTTTTCTCCATAAGTTCCTGTTTCTGCACTTCTTTAACTCCCATAACCTCAAGTCATTATTTACTACAAAGTTTGCCTACAAAATTTTAATGGAAGGTCACTACAAATTTATACTGATCCTTATCCAACTACAAATTGTAGTACTTTGTGTTACAATTATTATAGTACAAATTTGTGGTAACATAGGAATCTGAAAAATTTCACTTTGCTTTTGTTGTTGGAAGTGGCGATGGCTTAGTAGTTCTACATCAACTAAATTTCTACTCGTGCTTCTAAATACAGGTTATTTCCTATTTATTGTAACATGGCAAGATATGGTGTAAAAGTGACGACTGAGAAGATTGTAGAATTTTCACAATTTGTAGCACCTACGGTGCTTCCATTTTTGATAAAACACTTGTAGATCCCGTAGAAAAGCACTTATCTTCTCTCTTCCATTAGGCTTGTGAAAGGTTCAGCTATGTATATGTGAAAAGATGGCGCTCGTGTTTTAAGAATTAATTTGACAACATCGCCTTGTAAATTTTGACGCTTCATTGAAAATGATTGTGACGATAGTTTTTATGGATTTTTGTGGATATTTAAGGCTTTATTCAGAAACTTGACGACGGACAAGGGTAATAGTGGGGTAGTGTACCTTTCGAAACATTTTAAAGGGCATAGCCGGATTAATATGAGAAATCTGCCCCCGCGACTTTTTTGGCTCATACTCAGGGGATCGATTTGGTGTCGAATAAAAATAATTCACACCAATTTTTAGCTCTTTAACTCTAACGGTTGTCGAGATTTTCAAAAAAACCTGTTTTGTCAATTTTATTTTTATAGTAAAATTCACAATTAATCAATGATGAATTTTTTCCTAATTTTTAGGAGTTTAAGACATGAGAAAAAAATATAATCATGATTTTTTAACAAAAAGCCGATTTTTGGCAGACGATTGAAAATTAAAATCTTTTTTTTTTTTTAGCCTTTTTAAAATATGTCACTCACCAAAATTCGTCAGAAAATGTCTATTATACTCCTCTACATTCATGAATTTTTTTAAATTTTTTGAAATGGTGGAACAATATGAAAAAAATAAAAACACATTTTTTTTTCTAAAATCTTGCGTTCTAAATAACTTATATTTTTTTTTAGCTAAAAAATATATTTTAAAATATTGTAATATACTATTTTAATATTCAAAAACTCTTTAATTTTGTTTTTTGTTAAACCCCATAGCATCAAAACCATGGACTTCTAAGTCCATGATCAAAACTAAGCGAGCTATGATAAATTGATTTTTTGTATATTTTAAATTTAAATATGATAAGTTAATCTCTATTTATTTCTAATATGCTCTAGTAGTTTTACAGGTTTAAAGTCCTTAGTTTTGAAAAAATTTGAGGTTGATTTGAAGAGAGCATTTTTGCAATTTTGCAAAAAATTGCATTTTCTTAAAAATATCTCAAAATTTATTAAAATTTTATAAAATTAAAATTTGTAGGTTTGGCTTTTCTGAAAATTTAGGTTTTTGTTGTAGTATAAAAATTGTATAAGATATGACCGTTTAAAGTTTGCATATGTTCGTAAATAGTTGACATGTTGTTCAAACCCTTTCAGCTCAATCCATTTCAAAAATAAGGGCTAAAAAAATTATATTTATAATTTATATGAAAAAAATAAGGATCTATTTTATTTTTGTTATTATCTCACTTACTTTTGAGGCTACGGTATTTTATAAAAAACAAAAATAAAGGTCTTTTTAAGAACTTTAAAAAAGATTTTATAAGTTTTCCCCAAAAATGCATTATTTTAAAATGTATTAAAATATTTTAAAATATATATGAATTTTTTTATGGTAATCTTTATTTATATTTATTTTTGGCAAAAAAATATTTTAGACAAATTTTATTTATTTGACAAATTTTTTTTAGCTAAAAAAAATATAAGTTATTTAGAACGCAAGATTTTAGAAAAAAAAATGTGTTTTTATTTTTTTCATATTGTTCCACCATTTCAAAAAATTTAAAAAAATTCATGAATGTAGAGGAGTATAATAGACATTTTCTGACGAATTTTGGTGAGTGACATATTTTAAAAAGGCTAAAAAAAAAAAAAGATTTTAATTTTCAATCGTCTGCCAAAAATCGGCTTTTTGTTAAAAAATCATGATTATATTTTTTTCTCATGTCTTAAACTCCTAAAAATTAGGAAAAAATTCATCATTGATCAATTGTGAATTTTACTATAAAAATAAAAATAAAATTGAAAAAACAGGTTTTTTTGAAAATCTTGACAACCGTTGGAGTTAAAGAGCTAAAAATTGGTGTGAATTATTTTTATTCGACACCAAATCGATCCCCTGAGTATGAGCCAAAAAAGTCGCGGGGGCAGATTTCTCATATTAATCTGGCTATGCCCTTTACATACAAATGTGCCATAAGAGAATTTTATATTGCTAGTAGTTAAATAAGGATTTTAGTATAAATAGTGGTAAATAAGAGACATTAAAAAATAGCGTGTTTAATTTTAAAACTTATAATTTTAATTATAAATTTTTTTAAAGCAATTTATTGCAAATTTTTAGCTTCCCATTGAAATTCAACAAATGCTTCGTTATTTAAATATTTTGTAAATGTTTCTATTTGTTGATTTACGTTGGTGCCTTTACAATTCGATTAATTCTGGAAAAAATTAGTAAAAAATTCGTCATATCTTCAATTTCTTCTTGAAATAATAACTTCTTCTGTATTTTCATGGTCTATCCCAATAATGTACCGGTTTCCTTTTCTACTTTTATGTACTGCAATGCAAATTTATTTTGAAAAAAAAAGGTTATAAAACTTATTATTACATAATAGACCTTCATAATTTATAATTTTTGTTAAAATAATAATAAACCACATTTAATGGGTACAGTGTAGGTACATTTTAGTGGTGAAATTTTTAATATAAATTTCTTAAAATAGACCTGATGGGTGTTAATTAAAAAATTGTTATAAAAATGTTAAAAATTATTGCATTTAATTTAAATTGAAGAATTACCAGTCATAAAACAACAAGGTGGAACCTGGATGACCACAGTTCTAAGGCTAATTTAAATTTAGAAAAATTTTGATTGAAATGAAAGTTTTTTTCTTTCCCTCTCTTGTGTGACTGTCGATGATATTTTTAATTGTGAAGACTCGGTACTTTAAATGTATAGATCAGTTTATTTATTTTACTTAAAATTATGCAAACTTGAAAATGTTATATTATACAAATTAATAACATTTCAGTTAATTTGTATTACCAAAAACGTTATCAGTATTAATAATGTAGATTAGATTGAAATATGAAGCAGCTCTTTTGTGTTTATAAAACTGAAATCAATCGTTTTCTTAAACTTAACGCTAAAATATTAATTTCAATAGCTCTATTGAAAACTTTTATATAAATATGCAGATAAAATTGTCCAAAAGTTAGCCTAATTCGACCCACAGCTGTAACAACATTTTTGTGGTAAAAGCGTTTCCATATTATTAGAAACCATGCAGATCTAGGGATTACTGTTAATTTTTCTATAATCTGATTGTCTGTGCTTGCATGCTTTTAAAAAAATTAATTCTCATTACTAAAACCGCTTTTATTCAAAAATCTTGCAGATAATGGACGACGAACACGTATGTATAAAAATTAAGCTACCACAATACGAATAACATTTTTACCGTTCGAAAACGTAGAACCGGTAAAAAGACGGCTACCTCTTAATTTTTTGCTTTAAAATTTTTATAGGTCACAGCTCGCGTTCAAACCCGCTATTGCGGACTGAAAGATAGCAGAATAGCGACTTTAACTACTGGACAATCACATAAAGTATCACAATTTCACAAAACGTTGAAACAGGCAACCGGGCCAAAATTAAACGAGTTGCAGGTAAAAAAAAATCAGGAGGTTAGTTGAGGTTTTGTTTAACAATTCTTTTGTTGTAGAATCTTGTTTTGAATGTTACTGGTTTTAATTTTGTCCAATTTTTACAAGAAATTGCCAACGAGCAACAATTTGATGTGACTTTTGTTGATATTGAAGAGACTTCGATTAGTGGAAAGTCACAGTGTTTAGTGCAATTGTCTACTTTACCAGTTGCTGTGTGTTACGGAAGTGGAACCACCTCGACAGAGGCGCAGTCGGCTGCGGCACAAAACGCACTGGAATATTTGAAAATAATGACCAAGAAGTGACAAGCTGCATAAGGCGTAAGTGTTGTTGTTATTTATTTCCAATTTCATACAACCTATTGTATTATTTATTTTAGAAAAATTGACCACAAAATGCGCTAATTGTTCTAGAAAACAAAATTTCTGGATGTCTTTGTTGCTGGCAAATAATCTTCTATTTATGCTATGCCAGTTTAGGTTATAAAAATCATCAATTTTTAGGGCTGGGCCACTTCTGACGTTAAATTGTGTGCTTTTTAAACGTTTAGTTATTTGTGCCAATAATAACATGATTTTTAAAAGATGTTGTTGGTTTTTAAACTTGTTTTAATTTTGATTGTAAGTTTTTAATTGTCGACAATTTAACGATTTAATGTGACCCATCATCTATGTGTGACGGTTTGCACGATATTCAGTGAATGTCTTACAAGCTATACTTTGCATAGAATTAGTGGTTTTTTCGAGAACATGTTTTAGTAATACATATAAAATTATAAATAAATTTTATAATTGTTGTAGTTTTTAGTGTGTCAAAGACAGACAGACAGACAGTGGTTATGTGTGCATCAAATAGCAATTCTAACCTGCATTTTTGAAATAATTGCTTGCTTCAATAGTTAGTAATCGAGCTAAAATTGGTGTGATTGCGTGTTATTTAAAATAATATATTACTGTGCCCTACAATGTATTCAGGAAAAGGGCATTTATTTAATGCAAAGTATAGAGGTTGTACCCTTTAATTTTGATAATTGTTAATTAACATATATATCAATATAATATCGCCATTTTTGCATAGTTATCATTTCGAAATTAGGCGAATAATGTTGAATCAATCTACCTTACCTATTTCCTTAGTTACTTAGAACTGTTATTGATGTGTATGATAATTGCTAATTATAAATATTTATCAGCTTAAAAATATTTTATTTATTACACCTCTTCCGTCTTCCCTCGCCGTACTACCAAAAAAAATTAAAAACCATTTGTAAATTTGTGATGTTTTATTTTTACGTATGAATCTTGGCTTCTATACAATTCTTAACAATTTTTTATTATATAAATTAATGGCACAAATATAATCGTGAAGGATAAAATAAAATCCTCCAGGACACAAAATAATAGACTTATAAATTATTAATAATAATATTTTATATACATGGAGATAATAATCACAGCCATTCAAATAATAAATCACTGACCTTAATCGAATCTATATTTTTTTTTACATTACAACTATCCCAATCGTACTACCCAAAAATTAACCGTTTAAAATGTCTTAAAATTGTAGTCAGATACACTAAAAAAAAACAAAAAAATAATTTCCTGTTTAGATAAATTAATTTAAGAGGTATCCCAATTTTTTCGTCAGTTTCTTGTTCTCGAATTGGATCTTTTGGAAAGAATTGAAAAATGGGGAATTTCCAAAAAATACTTCTGTTTTTCTTTTTTTCCCCAACTTAAATTAAAAATTGTATTGTGCATTGGATGATATAATTACTATGATCTGCAAAATATCGTTCAATTATGATTAAGTCATCACACTCAGGCTTAATTTTTTTGAAAAACAATTTCTGCCATAGTGGAGCAAATGGAGCGTTATCTGTTGGGTAATACCTCGCCCTTTAACTTAAGAAGTTGTCTGGTTATTACATATTACAATGTTTAAAGGTTTTGATTTTAGTACCTTATAAGAGGTCAAAAATTTAACCTTGTACTCAGTGCCGGATTAACACAGTAGCAAATGCTACGAGCACCACGCTTCTGGGGGCCTTGCGCCCAACAAAAAATTGTTTTTATCTGAAGGGAAGGTTAGCAACAAAAGGTCATTCCTATTCCCACCTCGAAAAAATAACCGTTTTTAGTTAGGAAATCCCTAAATTGTCTCAAATATTAAAGTAATTTGATTTCAGTGCAAATTTTTGATAAAAACGTAAAACTAGAACAAATTTATTTAAAATTTACAAAAATTTTGTAAATATATTACTGTTAAACTTGTGAATACTGTAAAAATAGTGAAAAAATTCAAAGTTCTTGGGGTCAGGGACGTGCTCATGGGGGGGAGCTTCCCCCCAATGTTGCAGAAAGTTGGCAAAAAGTTGACAAAAACACCCAAAAATTTTTCTATGTCTAAATTTACTAAAAGCTGCAAAACTTACAAAAAGTTGGCAATTTTGAATTAATTGGTTGGCAAATTTGTAATTTCGCCCCCCCCCCAAAAAAGGTTGGCTGGGCACGTCCCTGCTTGGGGTTCTTCCCTTTGAAGTCTTGAGGGCGTTCTTTAAAAAAAAAATTTGAAATTTTTTCAACTTTACATTTATTAATATTAAATCTTTAAATAGTGAAAAAAATTTAAACGAAAAATTGAGACCTTTTTTTTGGGGGGGGGGGTAAAAACAACGGTTTTATTAAAAAAATTTAAAGATGTAAATTTTATATAAAATTATGCATCGTGTCATACAGGCTTTAAATATGTGATTACTACAAAAAATCTAAGCGGAAAAGGCATAATTTTTGAGGGCGCAGAGAAATCTTGTCTAAAATTTTTTCAACTGTAAATTTATTAATTTAAAAAATTTAAAGTGTTTGGGGGGGTGGCTTTGAGAGGAGTAAACGGTACAAATTTTGTTTGAAATTTGGTAATTATAATTTGAAAAAACTTGAATAAATTTATTATTGATAAATCCACGAGATAAATCTGTAAAAAGCGAAAAAATTCTAAACGGAAAAATGTGATTATTGGAGTAGGGTAAAACAATAAAAAAAATTAATCGTTTGAGGGGGGGGGGGTTAAGCGATAAAAATGGTGTTTGGAAGTTTGTTAAGTTTGAAAAAATTCTAAGCGAATAGGGCGTAGTTTAGACATTTTCTCTAAAATTTTGCAACTGTAAAATTTTTTAATTTTAAATCAGCGAATACCGCAAAAATTGTGAAAATAATATAATCACAAAGGGATGCATTTTGAGAAGGGTGAACAGTAAAAATTGTGTGTAAAATATTTGAAGCTGGCGAATATGTTAGTGTTACATTTGTAAATACTGCAGAAATAGTGAAAAAATCATTGTTCTTGGGAGGGGGGGGAGAGAGTAAGCGATAAAGAATTTGTTTAAAGAAATTTTGTCTAAAATTTTTTCAACTGTAAATTTATTAATATTAAATCTTTAAATACTGCAAAAATAGTGAAAAAATTCTAAACGAAAAATTGTGATCTTTTTTTTAGGGGGGGGACTACAACAGTTTCTTTATAATTTTTAGGGCTGATTTCATAAAGCTTCTCACGAGCCGTTAAAAAAAAGTGGATTTTTTGTTATATAAAACTTTTGTTATTATCGTTAAACTTGTGAATACTGCAAAAATAGTGAAAAAATTCAAAGTGTTTGGGGGTGGCTTTGAGGGGAGTAGGTGATACAAATTTTGTTTGAAATGCGGTAATTGTAATTTGAAAAAACCTGAATAAAATTAATGTTAAATCGCCAAAAAATTCTAAAACTTAAAAAAGTGATTTTTGGGGTAGATAGGGTAAAACAATAACAATATTAATTAAAATTTTTAAGCGTTTGAGGGGGGGGGTAAGCGATAAAAATGTTGTTTGGAAGTTTCTAATTATATTACTGTTAAAAATGTGAACACTACAAAAAAAATTAAAAAATCTAAGCAGAAAAGCATAGTTTTTGAGAGCGTTTTTTAAAAAGAAATTTTGTTAAACATTTTTTGAACTGTAAATTTAATAATATTAAATCGTTAGATACTGTAAAAATAGTGAAAAAATTCTAAACGAAAAAATATGATCTTTTTTTTAAAAGAGGGGGGTTAATAACAACAGTTATTTAATAATTTTATTTTTTTTTATTTTCTATTGGTTAACTAGGACCTTTTAGTTAAGTGGATATTAACGCTTTTATTATGAAATCGGCCCTAAAATTTTTGTTATTATTGTTAAACTTGTGAATACTGCAAAAATAGTGAAAAAATTCAAAGTGTTTGGGGGTGGCTTTGAGGGGAGTAGGCGATACAAATTTTGTTTGAAATGCGGTAATTGTAATTTGAAAAAATCTGAATAAATTTATTAATGTTAAATTTGTATATCGCCAAAAAATTCTAAAACAGAAAAAAGTTATTTTTGGGGTAGGGTAAAACAATCACAATTTTATTTAAAATTTTTAAGTTTGAGGGGTGGCTTTTAGGAGGATAAGTTATAAAAATGTTGTTTTGAAGTTGCTAATTAATTAGTGTTAAATTTGCGAATGCTACAAAAATAGTGAAAAAATTCTGAACTGTCTAAAATATTTAAGTAATTCGATTTCAGTGCAATTTTTTGATAAAAAAAGTAAAACCAGAACAATTTATTCAAAATTTTGTAAATATATTTCTGTTAAACTTGTGAATAGTGAGAAAATTCAAAGTTCTTGGGGGCTTTGATGGGGAAGTAGCGATAAAAAAATTGTTTAAAATGTTTGAAACTTGGTAATTTTACTACTGTTAAAAATGTTAAAGTAGGTACCAAAAATTTAAAAAAATCTAAGCGGAAAAGGCATAATTTTTGAGGGCGTTTTTTAAAAAGAAATTTTGTCTAAAATTTTTTCTCAACTGTAAATTTATTAATATTAAATCTTTAAATAGTGAAAAAATTCTAAATGAAAAATTGTGATATGTGTGAATAAAATTATACATTTAATATAATTTACATTGTGTCAACTTTTAATATTTTAGTTCCAAAAGTGTCGATACACTTTTGGTTTGTCTAAAAAATTGTGATATGTTTATCAAGTTGCACTACTTAGACCACACTGTTATCAATTATGAAAAATTGTGATCTTTTTTTGAGGGGGGAGGGGTAAAACAACAGTTTTATTTAAAAATTTTATTTTTTTTTCTATTGGTTAACTAGGACCTTTCAGTTAAGTGGATATTAACGCTTTTATTATGAAATCGGCTCTAAAACTTTTGTTATTATTGTTAAACTTGCGAATACTGCAAAAATAGTGAAAAAATTCTAAGTGTTTGGGGGTGGCTTTGAGAGGAGTAAGCAATACAAATTTTGTTTGAAATTTGGTAATTATAATTTGAAAAAACCTGAATAAATTTATTACTGTTAAATCTGTAAATAGCGAAAAAATTCTAAACAGAACAAAGTGATTTTTAGGGTAGGGTAAAACAACAATTTTATTTAAAATTTTTAAACGTTTGGGGTGGCTTTGCGGAGGGTAAGCGATAAAAATGTTGTTTAGAAGTTGCTAATTATATTATTGTTAAATTTTTGAATGCTACAAAAATACTGAAAAAAATTCTAAGCGGAAAGGGCGTATTTTAGACATTTTGTCTAAAATTTTTCAACTCAATTTATTAATTTTAAATCTGCGAATACCACAACAATAGTGAAAAGATTCTAATCACAAAGGGATGCTTTTTGAGGAGGGTGAACAATAAAAATTTTGTGTAAAATATTTGAAGCTTGGCGAATGTTGGCGTTACATTCAGGGACGTGCCCAACCAACGTTTTTCGAAAAGGAGTAATCCCAAATTTGCTAACTGAATTAATTCAAAATTGCCAACTTTTTGCAAGTTTTGCAGCTTTTTGTAAATTTAGACATAAAAAAATTCCAAATTGACTAACTTTTGAGTGTTTTTACCAATTTTTTGCCAACTTTCCAAAAAATATTGGGGGGGCAACCTCCCCCCATGTTAGTTAGTTATTTTATGAAAAGGGGGAGACGCCAAAATTAGATTTTTTTTCAAGGGTAACAACATTAAGTTTGGAAACCACAGATAACTTAAATAAATATGGTACATGAACGCCGTCAAATTTTATCAATCTTGTGAATTTTTTATAAACTTTCAGAAAAAAGTTCGAACTACAAATCAGTAGTTTGTTTATTATATGGAAAATTTGGTAACCACTGGTTTCGAGCAACAAATTAAAGCTTGTTTTATTCATATCATAAGAAAGAAACTTACATTTCTTGTTCTTCAAGAATTTCTCAGCGTTTTAAAAAATGTTAAAACAATCCTTAAGAGGGGGAATCACCGGCCCCCCGAAGAAAATTATTTTTAATTAAAAAAACGGGGAGAAACAAAATAATTCTTTTATATTAAAAAAAAAGTAAAACCTCTGAATTGAAGACACAAAAAATTAACTGGACAACCTCTCACATTAATTTATTTTGCTATAACCTCTTAGAAAATTGTAAAAAATTTAATTGTTTCACCTCTTCAATTTTTACTCATTTAATCTACTTTGTACTTGCATGTTAAAAATTGAGGATATGTTTGGTATTTATTGATAAATGGGTCTTTAAAAAATGCCTACTTTGACTCACTTAATCGCACACACAAAAAAATCAACTTAAATGCAAACACGCGCTCATATTTTCCTAATTCACTTACACAATACTCTCTTTTTCCGTTTGCAAATTGTTATATTCTAGCAACACACCTTTCCTTAACGAACTATCACTCGACCTTATTCTATTGCCGTTAAAAAGTCCAACTATCCAACTACGAATCGAGGGCCTGGGCGTTAAATTCTTTTTGTTTATAATCGACATGTTATCCTCGCATCGTGGGACGCACTCCAGAGATTTCCATTTTTTAGCCACCTGCTCGCCAAAATCGTCGTTGTTTCCATTACCGATAACCTTTTTACGTTCTTGAAGTTCTTTGCACTGCAAGAGCGGCACCTCCGCGTCGTCCCGTTCGATGTTCACCACGTTACCGTTAGGAAAATTATTATTTACAATTTTATTATCGGGAATGGCGAAAATTTTAATGTTTCCACATTTATCACAGTTTTCTAGCGACATTGTACTACGTTTTTGTATAGTCGATTTATCTTGAAACTTAACTACTGGCAAATAATCTAACGATTTGGATTCGCGAATTTTGTTCAGCATGGTTTGACTTCTGTGATCGTCCGCGCTCGACGCTATGCTCGAGAGAACGCGGCGCGGTCGCACGGTGCGTTTTGTTTGATCGTTTTCGTACGCGTTAACCGACACGCACGAACTCACATCCGGAATTTGTAGGACGTGCTTGTTGTTCAGTTTGTACAGGTGGCGCGACGGTAACGGGCTCGAATTGTGGACAGTTGAACTACTCTCCACTTCCATACTCGCACCTAATTAAAAACAGTTCGGTTAGCTTGTGGTGGTTATGGGGATGTAACTTACCTCTAGGAACGCTCGATTGCCGCCTACTCGAAATTCCACAACCAAATCCACCTGCGTTACCACAAATTGACGGCTGCCTAGATTCGTTGTTAAGTTTGGGACTTTTTCTAGGTCGACAAAATAAGTGCGGGAATTCCCCCAAGTCGACTTCTCGTCTTTGTATCGCTTTCTCGGTCGCCCCTGTTAACCAATAAGTTAGGACGTTTCCTTTACCTTTCATATGTACAACGCCACGTTCTTCGATTATGTACCCCCCTAATTTATCCAACGCTTCTTTGCACTGTAAACTTATGTGGATTTTAAGGGGTTCCCCGTTACTTTCCATCCTGGAAGCCGTGTTCACGGTATCTCCAAACAGGCAGTACCTGGGCATGGTTAAACCTACAACCCCTGCTACCACAGGACCTAAAAAAGAATGTTAAGGAAGTCAGAAGTCAGCCCCCCCTCTCTTTTTTACCGGTGTGGATTCCTATCCTAAGTTGAAGCGTGTCTTTTGGACGATGAATGATCGAGTAATTTTTGACTGCAGCTAAAAGATCCAACGCCATTGATGCTATTTCCCCTGCATGATTATCCCCATTACTAATAGGTAGACCTGAAACCTTGATAAAAAACAATCCGGTCTGCCCGCCAAAAAAATGAGATGTGATCTTACCACCATATAAGCATCGCCTATAGTCTCCACCTTGTAAACGTCGTATCCCTTAATAATCCCATCAAAAACTGTATAGAGGTCGTTGAGAAAATTAACAACCTAAAATAACCTTGAAAAATGTAAGGTCGACTCGAGATAACCTAAATAGAACGGAATAAATCGTTCTATTCAGGTTATTTTGTATCAACTGCGGGATAAATATTATTTTGTTTATAATTATCCATAGTGCAGGTGTATGCATTAATTATTTTGACTCATTGACTCTCGCATCAAAATTACTAATTTTTTTTAATGTGATAAAAAAATATGTTTTTGTTTGAGATTATTTGTTCTGTCAACTAATATTTGACATATCTCTCATGTGAAATAAAAATACAGCCATCTTTGTTACCTACATTTGTAGCTATGGACATCTATGTGTAAAACCCAGAAATTAATGCATACACCTGGTATTGAATATATAAATAAAATAGAATATTTATAATATATTTATAACACTGATATTTTGGTGTTCATTATGGATATTGCCAATATCATATTATATTCATTAACTGAATATACTACCATACCATTTAATATAAAAAAAAGGAATATTTGTAGTATTGATATGTTACATATTTGTAACATTGATATATCGGTATTCATTATTAGATATTATCAATATCATATTTATTATTATAATTATCCATACTATTCAATATAAATAAAATGGAATATCTACAATATTGATACTTTATATATGTGTAATATCAATATATCGGTATACATTAGGTTCTTTTCAACCGAAGGTTCTAGAACGGTACTTGGACTGTTGAGCATGCGCGTTAATAAATGTCCTTTCCAACCACAAAAATTACTAGTTCCAAGTTCTGAAATTACAACTGAAACGTTTTCCAACCACATTCGAGACTGTAATAGAACAGTCATAGAACAGTTCTAACAGTCCTTGGTTCTAAGCAGTTACAAGTAGTCAGACGCAGACGCATTGTCGCTGTGTTTCTAAATTTAAATTTGATAGTTAGCAATTGTAACGACAATTCCGATTAAGCTCCAAATATATTACATTTTTTTCCCGATATTTAAAAAAATCACAAATTATTAATTATTATAAGTTCGAGAAAAGAATGCATAATGAAATAAAGTTAACAAAATCTGAATTTAAAAATTCAAAATCGTTTAAAGCTGTTTTTATTATTTTATTACTGTTTTACGATCTAGTAGCTCGTACATCGATGAAGATGAAGGGTGGCATAAACCCTAGAATAGTTTCGAATACAATGGTTCTAAAAAATATGTAGGTATATAAAATAGAAAATTTTTACGTACTAATTTTTATTTTTTTTTGTGATTTGTTAACTTATTTTTGTAACGTTTTACAATTGAGTCAAGTAAACAAAAAACTACAATTTTTTTTTACTCGCCAGAGTTCCACTTTGTAGCTGTACCATTGATAAATTAAAAGGGTAATTTTAACTTTTCTTAATGCTTTTTTGCAGCATTTCCGAGTCAATTTAAAAAATAAACCTTTTCATGACATTAGAAAGTCCATATTTAATACAATGGTGAGTTATATTAAAATTTATATTGATTTAACTCTTCTACTTCTTCTGAAAAGAAATTTTTATTACTTCTTAGTCGACCCTGCCCTTCTGAAAAACGTTAACAATAACAGAATTTTTCAATCTTTTATTTATATCTTGTTGGGTTGTGCCTTGATATTGTAGTGTGTTCTTGAGTTTTTGACTTGATTTCTGATATTACTTTGAAGATGTAACAAAAATTAACTCAATTACCTGTCTGAAGTTGAAGAAATTAAAATATAATAATCAAATCAAAATGATTTTAAACGAACAATTGTTAAACAGCAATTTGTTAATTCAGCGTTTGTTAACTGTTTACCTTTACAAAATCACTTTTTTGCTTATCTATGCATATATCAAACGTCAACACCTACTACCACCACCACTAATATTTTAAATGGTTCTAGAATGGTCCTAAAACCTTTTCAACTTGCAATTTGTGAACTGCAGTAATTTTACAATATTCGTTGGCGCACGCGCATTTAACTGTCCCATTACAGGTTGTAAACTGTAACAGAATCATCGGTTGAAAAGAACCTATTATTGTATATTGTCAATATAATACTATATTTATTAATTATCCTCAGTATTAAATATAAATAACATGGAATATCTATAATAGTGATATTTTATTTATTTGTAATATCAATATATCGGTATTCATTATTAGATATTGTCAATATCATATTTATTCTTATAATTATCCATACTATTCAATATAAATAAAATGGAATATCTACAATATTGATACTTTATATATTTGTAATATCCAAATATCAATATATCGATATACATTATTGGATATTGTCAATATAATACTATACTTATTAATTATCCTCAGTATTAAATATAAATAACATGGAATATCTATAATAGTGATATTTTATTTATTTGTAATATCAATATATCGGTATGCATTATTGGATATTTTATGTATTGTAATATCAATATACCGATATTCATTATTAGATATTGTCAATATCATATTTATTCTTATAATTATCCATACTATTCAATATAAATAAAATGGAATATTTACAATATTGATACTTTATATATTTGTAATATCAATATATCGGTATGCATTATTGGATATTTGATGTATTGTAATATCAATATACCGGTATTCATTATTGTATAGGGTTAATTATTATTATGTTTATTAATTATCTATAATATAGAACATAAATTAATAGAAATTAATGGGATCTTTAATATAGATATTTCTAATATTATTTTTGATATTGATATTTCTGTATTCATTATGATAATATTGTCAATATCATATATGTTCATTAATACTGTTAATACTGTTGAATATAAATAAAATGGAATGTTTATAATATTGATATTTACAATATATTTGCGATATTGATATTTCTATATTCATTATAGATATTGTCAGAATCATAATTATTATGTTTATAATATCAGTATTCATTATTAGATATGGTCAATATTATGTTTATTAATAATTAATATTTAACCCAACATTTAATTATTTTTTTGACAAAATAAACCTAAATTTCCACTATATTTGCAGTTAAACCCATACAAAACCATTTAATACTGACAATATTGACTTTTAGTATACCAATAGATATTGATATTTTCGGAATTAAGAATATTAACTACGTAAATTTAAAAAATATTGGTATTATCAGAGATGATCAACATTGAAACCAAAATATAAAAATGTTTCATTTCATATCTTTGTTATACAGGGTAGCCCTTTGAAAATGAAACAGACGGAATTGTGGGCAGCAGAATTTTTTTTAAGAAATGCAAAAACACGTCAATTTTATCATTTTTAACTTTTGCTACCAATGTCACTCCCGTATTGTTTCATCCCTTCACGTTGCGATGACAACCCCTGAAATGTTAATAGGGATGATAAGGCAAGTAACACCTCATTTGAAAGGTCTTTCTTCCCTGAATTCAGTTCTATAATTTTTTTAAAGTTTTATCAATTATTCAACAAAAAAAATGAAGCTGCAAAAATGCGAAATAAATCTGATATTTCAAGACATTTAAGAATAAAAAAAGGAAAAACGCTTGGACAGGTTGATTTTAATTTCAAGGGGGCTGCTTTTACTGTTATTGATAAACATTGAAAGTTCAACCATTAAGGTAAAGGGCAAACCACCCTTAAAATTCTGAATGAAAAAATTGGTCTATTTTTTATCAGAAAATTGAAATGCGTTTTTGAAACTTTAGCTTTGATACTTACAGAAATTTATGAAATGATGAAAGAATTGTTTCAATTCCTTATTGCATTCAAGACTGTAAGGGTGGTTCACCCTCTACTTTAAGGGTTGAACTGTCAATGTTTATAAATAGCACTATATCAGTAAAAGTAGCCCCCTTAAAATTAAAATCAACCTGTACAAGCGTTTTTCCCATTTTTATTCTTAAATGTCTTGAAATATCGGATTTATTTCGCATTTTTGCAGCTTCAATTTTTTTGTTGAATAATTGATAAAACTTTAAAAAAATTATAGAACTGAATTCAGGGAAGCAAGACCTTTCAAATGAAGTGTTACTTGCCATATCATCCCTATTAACATTTCAGGGGTTGTCATCGCAACGCGAAGGGATGAAACAATACGAGAGTGACATTGGTAGCAAAAGTTGCCCCCCTCAATGATAAAATGACGTGTTTTTGCATTTCTTAAAAAAAAATTCTGCTGGCCACAATCCCATCTGTTTCGTTTTCAAAGGGCCACCCTGTATGAACTGATAATAAAGACAATATATTGAGAATTGCTATTTATGAATATCAATAATTAAGTTATTCAACAATAATAATCAACTCACTTGCAAAGGTGTACTCTCGGCGGACATCGATGTAAACCCAACAATATCGCTAAAATAAATTGTAACTAAGTCAAATGATTCGGGTTCCACACCATATCCCATCGTTAATCGGTGAGCAACAGGTCTAAAAAAAAAATTTGTAACAAACTACCCCACCTTCACAATTTCGGCTACTCACTCAGGTAACATACGATGTAGCAAATCCTCCGTCTTTTTTTTCTCTTCGTACAATAGTCGAGTACGTTCCGTCACCAAATCTTCCAAATGGTCCGCATATTTCACCATCATGTCCATCATTTGATCCATGATGTTTTTGTTCCTAAATTTGGAGTCATTGCAGCAAACATAACAAACAAAAGAATTGCACTCACTTGCCCTCTTTCATGTTTTTAAGACGTCTGCGTATCGACGCAAAATCGGGCCTTTGTTCTGGATTTTCAGCCCAACAATCTTTCATACACTTGAGCATGTAATCCTCCACCGGCACTTCCGAATCCCAGAGGTGTTCCAAGTTCGGTCTAAACGGTTCTTCCCCGTACATCGGATGCCTTTTAACCAATTCGATTATTTCTGCAGCAAAAATTTACTTAATTCGAAAGTTAACAAAAAAACCGAGCGTTTCACCTTTTGGTTCAAACCCCGTCATACCGAACGGTCCCTTTCTACAAAAAATTTCGTATAGGATGATGGCGAAAGCGTACACGTCGCCTTTTTGGGAACCTCTCAAAGTCGGGGTTGGATTTCTGAGAATTTCTGGCGCTTTCCAAAACAGACTTCTATAATACTGATGTTCGCCGACGCTATCGTTTTCCGCACAGTGACGCATTTCCGCCAAACCAAAATCGGTCACCTGCAGGACCCAACGGCTTGTTACCACACAATTCGACGATTTTAAATTACCGTGATAAATTAACATGGAATTGTGGAGATAGAGCATACCCTAAACAAATCAAATTAAATTCGAGCCCTACGTTGGGCGCCAATTTGTTACCTTAATGAGATCGTGGACTAAAGACGCGATAAACATTTTATCCAATTTAATATCTTCGTTTTCTATTATGTCCTGAAAGAATGTTTTGGTTTGGTTTGTTTAAAAAACTGAGGGGGAGGGGGAACTTACATACAAGCTTCCTTTGGCGCAATAATCAGTGACTAGTAAAAGCGCCATCGGTTCCACGCATGCTCCAATAAAAGAGTTAACGTTATCGTGCCTCAATTCTCTCAAAAGACGCATCTCTTTCATAACCTCCCGCGAAATGTCCTTTTTACGCGAAAACGTAAGCTCCTTTATCCTCATTATCACCCCTCTATATTGCGCGGTCATTGCAAAAACCTGAGCGCCCCCATGGGACTCGAAGGATGTCGCGCTAGCGCTACACAAACTCAGCTAAAATTTGTAACAAAATTAAAACCAAAATGTTAATATTTTTTTTTCAATTACCCTACTAGGGGAAGCGACTATGTCGTGTTCGTAATAATTGTGTATTTCACTGGGATCGATTTTCCACAACAATCCTTCTATTTCTTGTTCGATTTTCCATTTCCTATAAATGCTCATGGTGATTACGCCCGCGCAAAATAGCATTATGGCCAGAATTCCGGCCGCAATCACGCTGTTCAAGTGGGTGTCGTTTTTTGAACACAATTCGTTCTGGAAACCACAACTAGGTTCATCGTTTGGTTTTACCCCTGCCGGCCACGTCACGGGTATTTTAACCGTGTAAACCTGGAAGAAATCATTTAAAATGGAGATGATTAAATGTTATTACATCAGTTTTCCCCGAGAAAAATTAGGGGGTTTACATAGACCAGTTGGAAAAATCGTAATTTTCGAGCTCGAAATTTTGTTTTGGATAGGTAAATTTGAAAAAATTAAATGGTAAAAAAATGATTTCTAAATAAATGTGTTAGTTAATTTGAAAACAAAAAGTGCTAAACTCACTCACTGGAGAATCACGCTCCGCCCCCTGCAAAAACTGTCCAACGGGCATCATTTGAAAATTACAGGTGAAATTTTTGGTCACCAACAGCGATTCGTTACCGACAACTTCTCTTAGGGCCAGCACAGAAAAGTTACCTTCTGAATCGCCATTTTTATCCAACTGCATCGTCGCCCCGGTGATACCTTACAGAAGAAAATCAGTTTTTATTTTTTTGTTTTAAACAACAAAAACTCACTTGTGTAGCTTCCCAAACCAATTATAGTTTCGACTATTTTCGTACCATTGCTGACAACCTCGTCAACAATTTCTTCCGTTAAAATCGAATGCTCACTTAGAAGTTTGTGTAAAGCCGTAGCATACAGTTTAACGGAATCGTACAAATACGCAGCGTAAATTGAAACAAACTAAAATTGGAACTTAAATTTTTCATAATTCTTTTGTTTGCTCAAATTAATTTACCATTTGGTAGTTGTGGTTGTAAAATAACGGCGGAGTGCTGAAATTGAACGGTTCTCTCATGTTGTACTCGCGAACTTCTTCCGTAAAATTCTGATAATTGTCGGCAGGTTGGGTGGAAACGACAACAAACAAAGATCGAGCCCTTTTTAGAAAATCTTTTTGGTGTTTATCACAAGAGGAATATTTGTCGAACACTTCAGGTTCTACAAAATTTGGGTTTAAAGGTTGCAGGAATGTTAACGGTTTACTCACTCCACAAATATTTGTGTCCTTCTTTTAACGAGTAAGTGTTCATGTCCACGAAAATCACCATATATTCGCCGTTATCGAATAATTGGGCTGTTTGCATGGTGTTCATTAGGTCCACAAGCGACATAGTGGATCCCAAAAATACGTAAACTGAAAGTTAAAAAAGTGACTGCTTTAGTCAGTCTGGCAGTCTTCCCCCGTGAAGGGATTGATTACAAATCCTTCCCCCCTATATCATTTTGTTACCGTTTCTTTTGTAAGTAAACCGCGATGTGTTACTTATCATAATTGTAACTTACTGCGTGTTCCATTTTTGGTGTTTTGGATGAACTGGTACCAATAACCACTTAAACAACAGGCCTCCTTTTCTTCGCAACACGTATGCCTGTCCATCGCACTTTTCCTAATATTTATGGTCATATTTTTTGCTTTAGCTTGGTATATCAACGAATGGGCGACCGTATTGAACGGTTCTTCATATATAATTGCAAATTTCTTCCAACCGTAATAAGTTAGAAGAGCTATCACAGATTTTGTCACCTAAATCAAAACGATTAATTTTGTTAAAAAAAAATTAAAAAGGGGACGAGGGTGTTGTTTACTTGTGTATCAGGAGGTTCGGTTCTTGCAAATGTGGGAACATGTGATGCTTTATAATCGGAACATTTCTAAAAAAGAACAATGATGAAATTTGCTAAAGGAGTTTGGTGAGAAAATTACTAACGTAACTAATCATAGGGATATTTCTGGATTGGGCAACAATTGCTTCCACATGGCATGTACCCTCTGGTCCGAAAAATACGGCCACCCCATCACATATCATATCAGTCATAGCACGCGTGGCTAACACCGTATCACCTCTTGTGTCGTTCCATCTCAACACCAACGTCACGTTTGGTAAAATTTCTGGATCTTCGTTAATCTACAAATGACGCAAGGCAAAAAGTGAAAAGTCTGCATTCCAAGAAATTGTGTTGAAATAATTAAACGTTAATTATGACAGTTTTGCATAAACAACTATAAATAGAACGTAAATATTCAATAAAATGTGCGACAAAACATAAATTATTTATAAGGTAATATAAAGAATAAATCAAAAAAATACCTCTTGAAGTGCTTTTGTAAGCGCGCCAGAGACTGACAATCCTTGTCTTTCTTTAAGTTCACCTCGAATTGCTGTGAGATATCCAACGGTGAGATTTTTCTTCTTGTATAAAGGTTCCGTTTTGTGGCTCTCACTGCTAAGCATTTTTCCGGTGGTATATCCGGCCGGCTCGGTCGTGATGTACTCGATGGATATTTCACTTGGATGTTTGCTAATATTTGTAAAGGTTCCATATAAATCCACATTTTGCTTTGAATTCTTTTGCGATATCGAATTAAAGGGATTGCCAGTTTTACCAGACGAACTAATAGGTTTAGAGCTAACGAAAGGCACGCGCTTAGAGCTAATGATAGTGGAAGGATCATCATCTTCTATTATTTGGATATTCGAAAAATCGGCCTTGGCTATGAAAGGAAGCAAAAGCACGATCGACAGGATCAGGCCGAGGCGCATGGCCAGCCCACGCACGCACTATATAATGTGGATAATCTGTAACAAAAGAAAATCGTGTTAACATGATTTAAAAAAAAAATTACTGCTGAAAAGAAGGCTTTGTGGTATATGAACAGTGGAATATAATGAAAAGGGATGCGCTACTCCCACACTAACACAATATGACTAATCCCTTAGATTGGCATGGATAAATTACAATAGAATGAAGAAAATTGTAGAGATTTCTTAAACGTTTTTTTCTAAAAAAATCTGGTAATTTATGTCAATATCTTCCCTACCGACAGGGGCGGATCCAGCAGCTTTTTCAAGGGGGGGGGGCAATTTGATAAATTGAAGAGAAAAATACAAAAATTGATAATCCATTCTATACTATTTTCCAAGGAGGGGGCGATCGCCCCCGCTCTAGATCCGCCCTTGACTACAGACAAGGATCTAAATGCAATTAAGTCGCATTTCAAACCCTTCAAAATTTGTAGCCGTCCTTGGGTGTTAGTAAACATTGAATTTGCATTGCAAAAATGCAAACTCACCTTAATGAACAAATGAAAAACAAATCAAAGTGCATCGTTATGATTATAAAAAAAAATAAGAATAATAATTGAAATTAGAAATGCAAAATTACCATTTCATCCGATAAGAGAAAAGTCTTCAATGAGGTGCGACTTAACAACTTAAAAGAGTGAATTTGGAAAAGTTTTTGATAAAATGAAGAAAATAATAGAGAGAACTTGGAGAATTCTTGTCACTATAATTAATTTCCTTTCTCTCAAGTCATTGCAACGGTACCTACTCGTAACATAAATCTCGATGCAATCCCACGTGTGACGTCATACGATATCTTTGCTTCAGTTTGTATTGAATCAAGAATGGGGAAGGGCGTGCCTAAAAGTTTCAATAGACCGAAGGCGGCCTACAAATTGCATGAAAAAGGAGGAGATTTCTAGCAAGTTATTATATTGGATACCTAGTAAATGAGGCCTAACAGGTAACCCTTTTTTTAGTCAGTATTGTATTCACTATTGTAAAAGCGGAATTATACTCTGTCCCACGAGAGCTCGAGTAAGACTAAACATAGTTTATCACCCAAGAGGTAAATGTTATCAAAAACATTTCAAACAAAATAATATTCGACTTTTTCTGTTGAACACTTTTGGTCTCTTCGACATTTTTGATATCTTTCACCATTTTTGAGTTATCGCAAAAACATTAATAAAGTACTCTACTTAGGCAGGCTATAGTGAGGGGGGGGGGGTGCCAGTTTAGAAATAAAAACGGTTATCCAAATACAAAATTTATATTTTCCACCTTGTGAGTGTGGTTACCGATTCAGATTTTAGCCTAGCAAACACAAACCTCGTAACTCCATTTATGCTTGGAGGGTATGCTATACCCACCAAACCTCCCGGTCACAAAAACATAATTGTATATTATTTCATTGATTTCAGTAACCATTCGAAATCATATGACATAAAATTATCGTGAATTACGACGGGGAGTATCTAGAATACCCCCCCCCCCGTGGTAGGTGGTTAAAAGTTACACAATTCTTAAATTAAAGTCCGCAGTAAACTTGATCGATTGTCTGTATAATAAAACTATTTTTTGATGTGAATGTTTGGCCTCGCTGATGAAAAATGTAGACCACTCGGTAGAACTGTCTATTTCGTAGATGAAAATGAAAAGCAGGAGTAAGTGGAGGTTTCTAGCAAATTATTTATTTAATTAAAATATTAAATATTAAAATCTGAAGGGTCCAATTTAGTAATAAAAATGGTTACTCAAATTTAAAACCTATGTTTCGTACCTACTCAGTGTTCTAATTCAGATTTTGTACCTACTCAGTGTGCTTAAATTCCAAACTCCGCGTATGTGGTTGGGGGGTATTCCATACCCCCCAAACCCCCCGGTCATGAAGAGATAACATAAACTAACATAGCAAATAATCAAAAAATAATATATTCTGGTAATAGAAAATTTCTAAATTAGATTTATCCTCCTAAATTAGATAAGAAATCGTGGAGGGGGGGGGGAGTTATAAAGTATCCCTCAGGGTCAAGAGATTAAAACTTATACAATTTTCAAATTTACCTAGTAAACTTTGTAAATTAAATCTTAATAAAAATTATCTTCCAGTTATTTGTTCTTTGGCCTCACTCATGGGGAATATCACCATAGATCAACCAGACCAGACGCGCTGCTATATATTATGATACAGAGAAAGAACTTAGTATAAGAAATTATTATATTGACTAAGAAAATTCCGCGTATGTGGTTGGGTGATATTCCATACCCCCCAAACCCCCCGGTCGCAACTACCAGACCAAGATGATAAATTACGTTCAACAGATATAAGACAGAAAGATATGGGATCCCCCCCCCCCCCGCGGTCCAGATATTGAAAATTATAAATCTTAAATTAAGGCTGGGAATTTTTAACATTTTTGTATTCGAATATTCGTTCAACAAATTACTAGAATATTCAAATTATTCGAATATTTAGATTATTCGAATACTCTGATTATTTGAATATTCAAATTATTCGAATATTCTGATTATTCGAATACTCTGATTATTCGAATACTTAGATTATTCGAATACTCAGATTATTCGAATATTCGATTATTCGAATATTCGATTATTTGAAGAAAATATTCGAATAATTAATTTAAATAGAATAAATTCGACTATTCATTTCACCTGTCATCTGTCAAATGAGGACCAATAAAAATGTTGGATGTCAGGTTTTATGGCCAACGAAAATGAAAGTACAATGCTTATATAATAGTAAATATTTTGTAAATTGGTAATACCAGGGCAAGTTTTTGACACCAAATGCAACTTTTTTTACGAGTCGTAAACGGTCTGAAAACAACGAAAAATTGTATTTTAATTGCATATAGTGAATAATAAGGGAGTTTTAAGCGCAACTTTTCACGTTACCGCAACTTTCCACATATTTGCAGCTTCCCTGCAACTTTTACAAATTACAAGTTAAATAAATTTTTTTTTTTCAATTTTTTCCTGAATTTTTAATTTCCATAAATCTTAAGTCCGTTATGAGCAGCAAATGGTAACTAACCAATAAAACGCACGTGTTAGTATCCATTGGACGCTAATAATAGAAAGCACGTGTTAGTATCCATCGGACGCTTTCTATTGGTTAATTACCATATACTAAGTACGACCCTGTACGAGTTATTTTTGAATTTTGAGTTGTTTAGTTTTATATTTGTATGTTTTTATGATTTTTTAAGATTAATAAATGCAACTTTTTGTGTTTAAAATGCAACAAAAAAATTGCCCTAATTATAATTATTCTATAACAAAATTAAATATGACAATGTATTTATTAATTTTATAAATTTCTATGTGTATATTCTTTATTGTTTTCAAGAAATAAAAAAAAATATAAGAAATGCAACTGTTTTTGTTTAATTGCTACTTTTATGATTAATAAATACAACTTTTCGTGTTTTAGGTCCGTATGACACGATGCTAAATTTTACATAAAATTTACATGTAAATGGTAACTAACCAATGAAAAATGTCCGATGGGTGCTAATACGCTTTTTCTATTGGTTAGTTACCATTTACATGTAAATTTTATGTAAAATTATGCATCGTGTCATACGGGGTTTGAATGCAACAATAGAATTGCCCTAGTAATAACTTTAATCAGGATTAATACTTAATCCGGCTAATACTTACTCGGGATCGAAGATTATAATTTAGAGAAACCCACCAATTAGATTGATTAATTAAAGGTTAATTTGGATATTTGAATAAATATCTCTCTATATCAAATTACTCGAATACTTCAATTATTTGAATATTCAAATTAATCGAATATTCACATTAATCGAATATTCAGATTAATCGAATATTCAGATTAATCGAATATTCAAATTATTTGAATATTCAGATTAATCGAATATTCAAATTATTCGAATATTCAGATTAATCGAATATTCAAATTATTCGAATATTCAGATTAATCGAATATTCAAATTAATCGAATAATTTGAATAGTGCTGTTGAGAAAATATTCGTATTCGAATATTCGAATACTCGATTAGTTGATTATATTCGATTTTGATTCCCAGCCTTAATCTTAATGTGTTATTTTTTAAATTTATAACTTTTATGATCCTGTTTTTTTTGGTTTTCTGAAATGTTTGAAAAATTTGGTTTTTTGGGGGGGGGGGTATTTTATACCCTTAACCTTTAGATAAACTAACATAAATCATGTTAGTCATTGAGACCGGGGGGTTTGGGGGGTATGGTTGGGGGGTATGGAATACCCCCCAACCACATACGCAGAGTTTGGGTTTTATTAGCCAATATCATAATTTGCTAGGAAGCTCCTTCTCTGCATCATTTGCGCGTCTGATCTGGTTGACGTATGGTCGCATGTTAGGCCAAAAACCAAATAACCACATCAATGGATAATATATGGGAGATCCATTCCATTTAGATAATTTTGGTTAGGATTTACTAAGTATATTTGAAAATTGTATGGAATACAATTAAGGACGGGGAGTAGTCCGTGATCCTAAGACGCCCAGTTTCTAATACCACGACAGGTTAATTATCTATTTAGAACGGTTGCGATTTAATGAAACAATGATAGAACATACACTAAGTTGGTCTCTGTGACAAGGACGTTGGGAGGGAGGAGATACCGAGGATACCCTGTAATTAATTTTATGAATTAAAATTAGCGTTAGGTGTAATTAAGTTGTCTAGTAATTTATATTAACCTATTCTAGGGCTGGGCAGCATTTCAATTGCAACTGTACCTATAATATAATTCACGTACATAGGCGCAACTAGGATCGACATTTTAAGGGGGTCTTCAAACATTTAATTGAATTTTTAAAACATGTGAGTTCAATACTTTTTTAATTTTAATTCAAACATTTTTTAACCCAGGTAAATAATTTTGGGTGACCAAGCCCTTTAATTGCCCCAATGATTAAGTGGAAAGGCCGCATACCGAGCTATGCAACAAGAGCATATGCTGCCTAGCAATGCTGAATGCTTCGCACCCTGCAGAGCTGTCCAGGACGGGGGAAGGAGAATTATTAAATAAAGCAATAAAAGTGGATGTAATACTTTCTATAGTTGATATAGATTATAGATGGATACTGTTAGAGCAATGATTACGGAATTAATGAATTGGATAATTGGAGCTTGCACCATGTACACCTTCCATTTTTCAAATCCTGTTATGCTTAAACCTGACCAGTACATGTTACATTAATTATTTGTTCCCATTAATGCGAGGCGATTTACATAATTTTGGTTAATGTGCTGACACCTTCCTTCCTCAGGATTCCTTCTAGTGAAATACTGAAATGATAACTCTGAAAGATTGTGGTCTTTGGGGTGAGTAAATTTGCAACTGCTGTACACTAAATTTTTGACTTGTTTTTATTCAAATTACAAAATTAAGATCATAGTTATCTAGTCAAAATCAAGAGACAATAAATGGAACTTTAGCAATCCAAAGAAAAAAATCATTAAGTTGAGCGAGGGGGGGGATTAATTTTGAATATTATTCCAATTTTGAAATTTGCAAGCAGTTATCCCGTCGATCGCCTCACTTTTGTAGTAGAATATGAAGGAAGGTTTATGATATACGGGGTGATATCAAAAAATATAAACAAACAAATGAGATTTAAAAAATGGCATTTCTAGTCGAATGCAACAAACACTTTCCATTACAGGTGTTCAAATAGCGCGTTCTAAAAATAGCCCGAGATAATTGAAATTAAATCCACCAAAACAGGTTTTAAGGTGTTTATAGTAAAATTAAATTATATTTGCTATAGTTTTTAAATCCGAGGTTCTAGAAAAACGTCAAAAGTATTATGTCAACTGCAGGATCTCGCTCTCACACTTATTAATTCTTCTAATACCCATATATGTTTTATTATAATAACTATAAAGGCATGTCGTTCTAAAAATAACCCACGTCTGAGACAACTTGAAGGCCAGTCGAATGCTTCAGGCATAGGACATTTAGATTTTATATAACAAGACTTCTCCTATTTGAGCAGCGAGATAATGATGGATGAAAATTAATTCATAGACACGTCAATTCCTACTTCCTATTTCTTACAGGAATCGAGGAACAATTTTAAGTCGTAATCCACTCGGCCAAAATTAAACTACGTTTTTAGCGATTTCACTTCCTGTTTGTGTCTGTGGCTACATTTGCATGTATGTATTTATTGATAACGAAACGATATGTAAATATTACTATACGGCAGTCCATTTGACCTGGAAATTTTGCTATTGGTCAAAACTGCAACAGTACCACAAGATTATGAGCACAAACAGAACAACGCAGGTAACGCGAAAAAAAAAATCAAAATCTCTCTTTTAAAACGCGGATAATACTCCCGAAATTGTTATCAAGTAAGCAAGCTCGACAAACAGTGATAGAACAGATTAATGTGTTTTGGAAGAATATTATTTTGTAAACGTAATTTTAATTATTATCTCATTTTGATGCTAAAATTAGTTTGCCAGTTTATACGTAAATGTAATCTTATTGATAAGATAATTTGGTGTTGAAACCAAAATAAACACCACGGTTTACTTTGTGTGTGTGCTCGTTCAAAACAATATTTAAAAAGTAGGTTGGTATCGCTTGGGGGTGTTGACGTATAAAATTCACCGCATTGTTCGCCAAAACGCCGATGGGGAGCGCTAAAATCGAAGTAACGTCCCAGGAACGTAACGGTTACGTTACAAGTTCCACTTTACCAAAAAGTCTACCCCGTATAAGTTGAACATGGTTTGGCGATTGAATTCAAGTTTAAATTTATTATATCATAAATTAATTGCGAAATCGCAATTATCACAACATATTGTTGAATAAAATCGCTTAAAAAGAGGTCACTGTTCGGTTTTATGCTCAATATTTTATTTTTAATGCCGATTATTGACAGCGATGAGCTGATTTTATTTTTTGTTAGCAAAATTTAGTTTAGCGTGCCATTCGAATACTGTAAAGGCGGTTTTTGAGAAAATTAAATAATTAGGGTGACCCGCACGTTCGGGCATTAAAATCTCCCGCCCTTAATTAAAAGCGGTCATCAAGTCCCTGCTCAAGTACCATAATTAAAAATTAAATAGACAAGCTCGTTAAGAATGAACAAATTGATCGACAACTCAATTTTTTAATTTCGGCAATTAAATTTAAATACAAAAATAATGTGCTGAATCGAATTACTTAACCATAATTTAATGACGACTTAACATTTACGGTTACTAAATAATTCAATCGAAACTTTATTACATTTTAATAAATTTATTTGTTGAAAACGATAAATTATTTTTGGTGAGAGGCCAATTTGCGCGTGGGATTATTTTTACAACATTTTTGTTTGTTCTCTTTTTCAATACGGAACTATTTTTAAAAAATAAATAAAGTCGTCTGCTTTATCTCCTAACTGCAAACTTATAATAAACAAAGTGATAAATAGGTTTAACTCGTTCAGTTTGCTAATTTAATTTAATCTCGTGTAATAAACCGCTTCAGCAAACCCGCTATTTTCGAGCTTTTCGAAAAATTCCAAGTTTGAGTTCGCCCCCCTCCGCCAATTGTCAATTTTCTGTGTTCGACTTTATTATAATAATAGGGTAATAAACTTATTTAAGGTTGCCATTTGTAACACTTTAAGAACTCATTCAATTATTAGCATATTAAAACGTAAAATTGCTACTTCCTTATTTCCTCTGTGCGGTGAGAAAAAATGCTGAAGAAATTTTGTTTCGAAAACAGCGCAGTTTTATTGAATCGACTTCGGTAAATGCAGTGTAAACGTACACT
This sequence comes from Rhagonycha fulva, assembly GCA_905340355.1. Classification (NCBI taxonomy): domain Eukaryota; kingdom Metazoa; phylum Arthropoda; class Insecta; order Coleoptera; family Cantharidae; genus Rhagonycha; species Rhagonycha fulva. The sequence goes on along the minus strand of HG996559.1, from coordinate 22,133,442 downwards.
TAGGTCTGTCGGTGTCATGGCATCGCATCGGTTAGGTTAGTCCCATCCACAAAAGGTGAAGTGGCCCTTTTTACCAAAATACCCAGATAATGTAAATCAAAACCGCTAACTACTTAGCTACTGCTATTGAAGAGCCTACCGATATCTACATCATACCGATTTTCGAATCGGAAATATTAGTTAGTCCATTCCATTATTTGAAAATGGTTGCTTGACTATTGCTTTTTTCGTTTTCATGTGGCGGCCATATTTCTTTCAACAGTGCAGCATTTTCTTTTACAAAAACTGAAATATATCAGTCCCTATTTACCTTATCAACATGGGGCTAAAATAAATTTGCTCATAAAAAAATAGTCTACAAAATCATTCATTACACATTTTGATTTTCATCTAAATGCAATTTTAAAAGTTGAAATTCTAGTTTCAAATCTTGCAATATTTAAGGGCGGATCCAGGGGGGAAGGCGAAAAATTATGCATTATAAATGTAACCTTAAATCTAAAATTGCTGGAAAAAAGTATAGAAGGGGTTATCAATTTTGGTATTTTTATTAACAATTTATGAAATCGCTCCCCCTCGAAAAAGTTGCTGGATCCGCCCCTGGCAATAATCCCATCTTCGAGAGGAAATTTTTAAAGGAAAAGAAAGATTTTTTAGGTAAATAAATTTTTTAACAAAAATTAATAGTAATCATTAATCAGTTGCGCCTGAACACCTAATTTCAACCCCTAGACTAATGCCCGGTTTCATAAAACTCTTAACAAGACGTTAAAATTAATAATTCAATAAAAAATGTCCGTTAAAATTAACAGACCAATAGAATTTACTCTAAAGTTTTCTCAGCTTGCTAAAAGTTTTATGAAATTGTTCATTTTTTTTCTAAAATGAGTCCACTAAAACAATTTGGTTGAATGATCAATTTTTTGACAACAAAATTCATTGAATTTTGGTTTTGTTTATTCTTACGAATTGTTTGATCATTTTTGACACGCGGGAAAATTTCAACAAAACATAATTTTTTTGAAAACTACACACACCGTATATTGGTGACCTCAGGTACGGATCCAGGATTTTATTCGGGGGGGAGGGAGAGATTTTATGTCATTTTACCTATCTTCGATTTCAGATACAGTAAAATATTCTACAGTAAAATTCGAATAATTACTAGGCGATCCATTTTATTTGGATCCTTTTATCAAGATTTAATCGACCAAGTTTACTGTGTAAATTGTGTACAGTTAACCCACCAATTGCTGGGGGGTCGTACACCCCAGACCCCCCGATCTTAATACAACTACTTTTTGGAACTATTCCGATTTACTGAAATCACCCAAAGAACATAGTGCACTATTTTGGTCTCTGCGACCGAAGGATTTGGGGGGTATGGAATACCCCCCAAGCACAAACAGAGTTACGTGGTTTGAATTTGTTACACTAAAATCTGAATTAGCACCTCCACTCCCGACATAGAAAATGTAAATTTTACCTATATATTCGAATATAAAATTCGAATCAAGATTTAATCGACCAGTTTACTTTAAATATTAAAAAATTAAAAATAAATATTTAAAAATCGTGTACTGTTAACCGACCTGTTACTGGGGGGTATTCCATACCCCCCAGTCTTAGTACCACGACATTTTGAAATAAAATGTCTATTTAGAACCTTTACGATTTACTGAAATCAATCAAAGAACATAGTAAACTATTTTGGTCCTGTGACCGGGGGGTTTGGGGGGTATGGAATACCCTCCAACCATAGACAGAGCTACGTGGTTCGAGTTTGTTACACTAAAATCTGAGTTAGCACCCCCATTCAAGAAGTAGAATATGTAGATTTTGTATTCCAATAACCGTTTTTATTACTAAATTGGCACCTCAGTGCCATTAATAGACTCATATTCATAAAATGAGATCGAAAACATCTGAATTACACATTTCAGATATGGTAGATTAGACAATATTATAATATAGGTACCTATATACATAAAGCCCACATGACACGGTGCATAATTTTGCATAAAATTTACATGTAAATGATAGCTAACCAATGAAAAACGTTCGATGGCTACAAATACGCTCTTTCTATTGGTTACTTATCATTTACTTGTAAATTTTATGTAAAATTATGCATCATGTCATACAGGCTTAAGACCTAACACTTCAGGCCTTCAGGCCGCACAACCGATAAATCTAGTTAGAATATTACACTGAACACAAGATGGCCACATCTCTGCCATAATTTTATGTCAGAATTCTACCAACTTAAAACAGTTTAGTCCCTCCCGAGTAACCACACTCTCAATTAATGAAGTCGAACATCCACATAATATCTGCGAGATCCATTCCACTTACAATTAGATTATTTTTATTAAGATTTGATGGACCAAGTTTACTGTATAAATTATATAGAATTGTGTACAGTTAACCCACCTATTACTGGAGGGTATTCCATACCCCCCAGTCTCAATACCACGACATTTTAGTATATCTTGATAATTTTGATTTATCCAAAAAATTCGAAAAAAATGATCAAAAATCATAATTTGTTCGGTAGTGACTCATCAGAAAAGGGGGGGGGGCGAAAATTGCATCCATTGCCCCCCTTTTATCCGCCCCTGAGTAACATTCAGACTTGGAAATCAGTAAAACGCAGATGATCTAGACCTGGTGACTTTTAGTATGTAAAACTACGGAAATCCCTTGAAAAATTAGTGCGACCCGATTTTTGATAATTTTTTTTGCAATTTTCTTATACAAGCAAATGACTGCCAATACGGGAAGTCGGAAGTCGGGGGGGGGGGGGGTAAAGAGGTGGGGAAATTTTTTTTTAATAATATTCTTAACTTTATTACATTTTCAAAATGTGTTTTCCATTTTCTAGCATGGGTTAAGCCAACGATTTTCATCCTGTGCCCCCCCCCCCTAATAAAAATTATGCCTTTTTATGGCATTAGAAAGCCAAAAATTCAATACAATAATGAATTATATCCAGTTTGAGGTCACTTGTTTTCACTTTTTGTCACTTTTCAGTATTTACGGAGAAGTAAAATTTTGTTATTTGGAGATAGGACCTTTTAACTTATCAGGGCAGTACGCCAATGTCGACAAAATTGTTTGAGCGGCACTGCTTTAATTTTAACTTGTTGAAAATGACGGCGCTAAGCTTTGAGCAAGGGTAAATAATTATTATATCTAGACAGCAAAACAGAGAGCAAAGAGGGAAGGATTACCATAAAGAAATCAATCATAATTAAAAAATTGCCGCAGGTGATTTTTTGAAATTTTTTTCGGTCAATTAATGAAAACCGTCAGTAGTTTAAAGCGGCGTTCACAATAAACTGGCGTCTTGCCGGTAGAAAACTAGCAAGCGCCAATAAATTATGTTAAAGAATTTTCTTCTATTTTTTTTCTATGATTTAAAAATTGTTCGTTTTGATTGGCGCTTGCCAGCTTTCTACCGAAGCAAGACAAGACCCCACTTCATTGTAAACGCCGTCATTGTTTGTTAAATGCAGAGTGCCTTTTAATTGGAAAAGAATTTTAAATTTATTTATCCTGCTCTTTTAAAATTATACAGTGTTACACCAAATACATCGACAATAGAGAGCAAGAAAGCTGACGTTAGCGTCTTCTAGAGTTAAAAAATGTCATAAAAGTTCACTTTTTTAACACTCGAGGAGCTAACGTCAAATTTCTCGCTCCCTTATTGGAGAATTAGCAAGAAATATTGCCGGTAGCACTTCTAGCGTTAAAAAAGTGAACTTTTGTCATACACTTTTTTTATGAGGGACGGGAACTTTCTCACTCCCTATACGGGAAACCCATGCAAATTACATGCATTAGTTCGACATATAGTCACTATCTAAACCAGCAGTGTGGTGTTAAGCATATACTGGCAGGCTAGGAAGCGGAAAACCGCAGTTCTATTCCTAGTCGCGCCACATACACTGCTGGGAAATCGGAGGTAGTACAATGGGCCCGGTTTAGAGGCCTAAGTGCGTGCGAGCTTGTCTTGCCCTCCACAATAAAATCCAATAGTCACTATCTAGTGACTGTAGTTCGACGTACTAAATAGCGCCCCCTCTTGGCTTGAGATGCATATTAGCGGCAATCCGCAGTTGTACCAACCTTAGAACCTTTTAAACAATAATAATGATTTGCCACTCTCCAGTTGCCAGTTCTTGATTGATGGTATTGTCGACATAAAATCTGAAACATCCAATCAGGTAAAATATTCGGTACCGTTTTATTTCAAGAGTAGAGGAAGGGGGGTAAACACTCAATTACATTTTCAAAGAAACAGGTGCTTTGCAAACATTTCACGATATAAAAGTTAATCAAAACACTACTTATCCTTTACTATGAAAATAAACATAATCGGATGTTACGATTCTAACAACTTTTTGAATAAACATTTTAAAGATTTGGCCGACGATCAATTATTTCATCCGTTACTTGCCAATCTGCGTAAAATTTTCTTAACGGAAATTAACCATAATCGACAAACTTTTCGGTTAATTTCGTAACGCAATTCTAGTGCTGTAATATTTTCCATAATATTTGAGATATCAAGTTTTAATTGATCAATTCTGAGAGGTTTTCGTTTTAATTAGTATAATTTTGTTTTGTTGTCGGAATATTATTGTGGTGCAGTAATTTTTTTTAATTTAATGTTGATAACTAAGAATGCAGTAAATTTTCCATTTAGTTGTTGACAAAAGTTTTTGACTATTGAAGTTATTTTAAGTTAAGTGGGTTTGGTCAGTGCCGGCTTTGGGAGCTATGTAGTTCAATGATTCCATCGCGTCATCTTCAGAACATCTGCACTTTGTGCTTTTACGGTAAATCGTCTCAAAAACTGCGTCATCGGTGGCAGCAACGAAAAATTTATGATTAAACATCCTCAATATTGGGGACAAGGGCGATCGATCGATAAGCTCCGAGCAAGTTACGTGGGCAAGAAGATCTTACTACTATTTGAGCCTCGTTCCACAAAAAGACAACAAGTCAATTTAATCCTCCGCAAGTTTTAATTATTTGAATTATGCGAATCGTTAAGTGAGGTTTAAATAATTTAAATGCAACAAAAACGAGTACAGCAATTACATTACTTACAACTAACAACGGTTAGCTAATAAAAGGCACAATGTCCCGGACTTGCTAATTAGACAGCGTTGCATTGTTATGACTTACTTATTTATTCGTTCAATTACGAAGCCGCTATTTTTAGGAAAGTTGCGAACACATTTTAATAAACAAAAGCAAACAACTCGCTTTAATATTGCTTAAGTTTGTTCAACACAACTCAATTACTATCAAATTGCGCATCCTCTTCAAGTTGTTCTCAAAAGATGACCCCACAATTTTTCTTCGTAAAAAACATTTAGGGAACTACTGGAGTATCCAGTTCAAAACAAAAGGATGATTACGAAGTGATCTAATAAGCCGCATTATTGCTTAAGAATGATGAGATTCGGATAACTTGAAGGCGAAATGATGCCATGCTGAGTTAGCAGTAGCACGAAACTTCTCATCCTTTTTGGGAAGAAAAGGAAGTGTCTACTCGAACACCTGCGGCACTCCTCTCAAAACTCGAGTCGGGAATCGGTAGCTTCTCAAAAGTAAGGTGGCCCAAAAATGGGATTATAATTTTCAAATAGCAAACTGGAAAATGATTACACAATTTATGCGTGTTGCTTCAGACGTAATAAAATGTGGGTACTGAAAATAATTACGTCCATAACATACATTGCAGATATAGTAGCTGGTGTGAACACCTGCAAATACCTCACTAAGAAATGCTGGAATACGAAGTTTCTTAGATCAATTCTCAAGGATCGTGTGGCATTTCAAATATCCGAAAGCAATTTAGAATTTATAACAAGATCATTCATTACAAAAAAATTATAACAAAGAAAAGTTGTAAATATTTATTACTGTTGACACTGGACGTGGTTTCATTTTTCCATAAATATTGATAGAAATTACTTTTACGATTCGGAGGTCGAAAAAGTAAATCGGTAAGAAGGTAAGGTAGCCATTGCCTTCATCCGGAATCGAACCTTTAGAAAAACGAAGGGTAAGAGGACTCGTAGGGTTGAGGTTGAACAATTGGTCGACAAATTATGTTCAACGCACTTCCTTATAATTTTGATAAGCCTTGAGCACCCGACGACGCCATTTTGGAGGATCTGATCAAAAGCAAAACATTTTTAAAATTTTGTAATAATAAAAATAAAATAAAAATTTGAAATTGCAATAATTTTATGATTGTGTATCAAAGAACCACTTAACATAAACGGTGTAGCGACCTTTAGCAGCTTACGTTAACCAACATTTTAAGATAAGCCGAGCTAATAATAACTGCATTTTATGGCCGCCATGCGACTATTATTCAGTAGGAGTTGAGCAAATTAAAAAATTCGGACAATCGCCATTACAATTTCATTAAGTATTAAAAATAGGGCTCCACGTCTTAACTGCCGATTAGCGTTAGTTACGAATGGTATTTTTAAATATTCAAGCTAGCGTCGTCGGAAACAGGAAGTATGATTAAGATACGAACTAATAAAAAACGTAGACGTGATTTTGATTTAATTAAAATATTACACAAGTGATAAGGAATTTTTATTTTTGTAAAAATAAATAACAAATCATAGAAGTTTTAGTTTCTATAATTAGCCTGTTACCGTGGACATTGATAGAAAATTCATGAACGTAGTACATAAATATTCTATCTCGTTAAATACAAAAGACAAGACAAACAAAAGAATTGTGACGAAACAATCAAATTATTTGAAAAAAAAAGTAACGGCGAGTGAGTTAGGATTAGAGAGCCACCAGTTCGCATCCTGGTCGAGCCGGTTTGGGAGACACGACCTCGCAACCACTATACACACCCACGTCCCTAAATTTTTGCAACAAAACAAAAAATCGTGTAATATCACCGATTCGCGATTACCAAAGCAAAACGTAATAGTATCGTTCGATTTATTCAAATTTGCTTTACTATGTGAAATTTTGTCGTGTGTTGTGTTATCACCGCGCTTCTATTTATAAATAAAGATAGTTTATAAATAATTTATAATTTTATGTCTTATAAAACATTTTTCACGACGTCGAATTATTACAAAAATTGATAATTATTAAAATATTATAATTTTTTCGTTACGTATGCAAATAAAGTTATTACCAAACCAAATTATTATTGTAGAATAATTAAAAACAAAACTCATCGATTAAATTAATTTAGTTGCATTTATTAATTTTATTTATAATTTATGCGCTGATTTGTCGATAATTATTAAATGACTCTTTTATCAGGAAGGGAGTTATAGAGTATTATTTCATAAAACTGTTCAAAGTGTTCAATTTAACTAACCAATAGAAAACGTCCGTTAGCTCTACAAGCCAATAGAAATCCGACGTTATGCCCCCCAATGTCATTTACTAACATTTATTAGTATTTATGTTAATAATTAAAATTGAAAGAGTTTGAAACAAAATGTATTTTTTTGGACTTCTTGCCCCCGTAAAATTTTTTAGGTTTTTTTCCCCCTAATGAAAAAAGTTTACCCACCCCTGTCGTACTCAATATAATACAGGTTGCATTCTTATCTTTTATATATCGCTATTGCAAAAAAGGGACGGTCCGTAGCGATTAAGCGCACAGACTGCTATTACAGAAAACCCGATCGGTTCGACTCCGGGCGAAGTACGAATATTATTCTGACCGTCTCCACTCGGAAGGCAACGGCAAACCACCGAGGTGTAATTTGCATAGAGAACATTTGAAAAAATGTCACTATGTCCTTTCGTAGGACGAAGGAAACTGAGAAAGATTCCAAAAAAACCTGAATTTCCTTTTTCTTACCACATTATTCCGTCTGTGATTGGAGGGTATTCCATACCCCCCAAACCCCCCGGTTACAAAGACCAACATAGTACAATAAGTTAATTCAATGATTTCATTAAACCGAAGCCGCTTCAAATAGATATATTGGGATGTTGCGGTATCAAGACCGGGGGGTCTGGGGGGTATGGAATACCCCCCAGTAATAGATGGTTAAAAGTTATACAATTCTTAAATTAATATAAGCAGTAAACTTTGTCAATTAAATTTTAATAAAAACGATCGAAATAGAAAGAATCATCCAGATATTATCATTGATGTGGTTGTTTCGCTTGCGGCCTCACTTGGAGGGATTGTGACAAGTAAAACGCGTACGTCTATTTCGTAAACTGTTTTGGTTGGTAAAAACTGAATAAATCAATCAGAGACGAATTTATAAATAATACAGAGGAGAAGGACCTTTCTAGAAAGTTTTTGATTTTTGTAGAATGCCTGCACTTAATATCAAAATTCCTAGTGGTGCGGGGGGGGGGGGAGCGGAGGAATTACAAAATTCTAAAAATAGAAAATCATAAAAAAGTTAAATTTAATATATAGGTTACATTAGACAACAAATTTCCGCCGGATCCATTGAACCTGGAAGGCACTCCGTACCCGCCCCCCCTTTTCAAATTCACTTTTTCGTGTTTTACTTGCATTCCAATCATATCGAACTACGACCAGTTAATTCACTAAATTAATGGGATCAAATCGCTTTGTTATTTTTACTTATGTGTTAGTATATCAAAACTATAATCCAATATAAAACCCCGTTCACACACTACATGATTTATCATGTGACTTGTCACATGACTTCTCATATGAGAGATTCTTTTACGTTCACACTATATGATTTTTGATATTATAGAAGTTATGGCTTTTATAATTGGCTGTTGTGATGGTATGATTTTAGTCATGACTTTCCTGATGACTCAATCATATGAGAAATCATGTAGTGTAAACTAGCTTTAACAATTAGCTAAAAATCTCCTCCGTATCATATACAGATTTACCAACTTAAAACAAGTTTATAACCCATAAAACAAACCAACACATTATTTGATTTTTTACTGCCTCCCTGAATGAGGCCGCACTGTCAATCAATGAGCCCAAATATCCACAAATTGCTGGGCGATCCGTTCTATTTACCTATTACTGGTACATTCTATTTACCTATACACTTATTAGTGGGGGGTATTCCATACCCCCCAGTCTTAATACCACGATATTTTGATATATCTTATATCTATTTGGAACTGTCACGATTTACTAAAATCAAGCGAAGATCATAGTACACTATTGTGGTCTCTGCGACCGGGGGGTTTGGGGGGTATGGAATACCCCCCAAGCATTGACGGAGTTATGTGGTTTGGGATTGTTACACTAAAATCTGAATTAGCACCTCCATTCAAGAAGTAGAATATGTAGATTTTGTATTCGAATAAGTGTTTTTGTTACTAAATTGGTACCTCAATGCCATTTATAGACATATTCATAAAATGAAATCGAAAACATGTGAATCACACATTTGATATATTAGATTAGACAATTAATAGGTCTGTTTGGTATGCTACACCAAACTACTCGAAGTAAGTTAGTGCAAAAATTGATTGGTGTAAAAAGTGGGTTGGTAATTGTACATCAATCAATTTGTAGTAGTGTAGTTAGCTTAAACCATACAAAAGTTTAAATGGTCTAAGGTAGTTAGTGTAGCACTGGAACTGTGGTACCAAACAAAGCTAATAAAACCAAATATTGATTCCAGTGCGGCCTTCAGGCCGCACAACCGCCATAAATCTAGTTAGAATACTATGTCAAAGCGGCCGAAACCTGACCGCACGTGATTGATACGATTGTTCGGCCTTCGGATTCATAGAGTGGGAATTGTTGTTATATGTAAATGTCACAGAACTTTACCCAGTATATTAATCAATCCTGATTACATCATGGACAGTAAAACGTTTTTTTTTTGAAAAATATTTAATTAATACAAATTATTATTTATAATATGGCCTTGGTCGTCGGTAAAATATCTTTAAATAGATTTAATTCCTTTACAACACACAAATCAAGCCTAAGCTAAGAGCGCCTCCCAGTATAGGGCACCGGTCCCGGATCTAGGGGAGGGCAAACCGGGATGTCTGCCCCGGGCGGCAACTCAAAGAAGGTCAAATTCTTAATTTAAATTTTAAACTTATTTGATCTTTAAGCTCAAATGCGCTGATGTTAACGAAAGGGGCGCCAATTTCAATTCCTGTCCCGGTTCAAAAAAAACCAATTTTGGTATAACCAAAAATCCGGATGGAAGAAGAAAAACATATAATATGTATATGGTTTGGTTTGTTAGCATTTTACATAGCCAGCCCGTCGGTAGAACCCCCAACCTGGAGGACCACCGAGACAGCCAGAATAAGTTGGTACTTACCCGGATTCGAACCGGATATTGAGCGTTCGTAGTCAACTCGCTTGACCATTGCTCTCCGACCGTCTCTTTTAGCACAACCAAAACTGCGGATGGAAGAAGAAAAACAGTAGCAACATAAAATAACAACAAAATTCCATTCCTAAAATCTATGAACCTACACCAAGTAGGCTTTGTCGGTTTTGCAGCTTTGCTACGACTATGCTCATGTTTAGACAGCAGATCATACTATTGGATTCAGATTTATCAATGACAACCAAATCTCTCCAAGAAGGGCAGAAACCTTTTGAAGATACCGTTTCTGTTAAGAGGTCGTCTAGTGTCACTAACGCCATCTATATTTCAATACGTTAAGTTCCTTCTTGGTAAAGTGATCGCTCAATAATTCTCATGTAAAAATGATTTCATAAAAATAGATTCGTTTTGTACCGTAAACGAATTGCTTTTTTTTTAAATATTTTCTCTTTTTTTACGTTAGATGTTTTAATAACCATCCTCAAATTATTAGTAATTTGGAATACAGAAATGGTTAAAATTAAAAAAAAAAAAATGACGGACTTGCGAAGTTTCTAAAATTCGTTCTCTATTTCATTTGTACTTACTTTGGGTTCTTTTATAGGGGATAACAGGCCCGTAGCTAGGATTTCACGTGCCCCCAGGTGCCCCCCCTGGCTACGGGCCTGGGGGATAATAATAATTATATTTGATAAAAATTGTAATGTTTTAATTTTTTCGTCCTTTTATGTTAAAAAGATTTCTAATTTTTTTTTACTTTTGAATGAAGGTGACGAGAACACCATAAACCACATAAACGCAAGTTTCAATCTGACTTGCGCGGCGCGCCATCTATTAGCCAAAATTGCGAACTAATTCGGTAAAATTGCAGATTGATTGCATTAAAAAACATTTGTAATTGCAATTTAGTTGCGCATTAGCAAGAACGACGATAATTAAAAAAAAAATATATAAAAAATTTATCATATTACCAAGGTTATATTTGTTGTACATCTTTTATAAGTTTTGATATAATAAATTAATTGAAGTTTTTTTTTCCTCTCTGATGGTTTACTGTTTTCTTTACATAAATCTAAATATAACACCCAACATAACGATAATAATAATAATTTAAAAATAAATTGACTTTAATAAAAACTCTTCTAATTTTAAATAGTGAGTAATTTATAAAACGAGTGCGCTTAATTGTTAAACAATTAAACAAGCAAAAATTCATATTAGACAAGCAGACTCGATTAAACGGAATCGATGGGTAAATATTTGATTTTTCTTATATTATAGTAGGTAAGGATTTCTTTGCTTAGTCGGCATATTTTACCGATAGTTTATGACCACTTTTGGTTTATTACATGTAATTACGGTGTAATTTCTCTCATATTTAACGTTAAATGATTGCAACTACGCACATCGAATCATAATACTATTCTGCCTTAGCAACTGGAAAATTGAGACCTAATCGTAAAAAAGAAGTTTTATTGAGAGGGCGCGGAACCACTGTACCTACCAGATTTCTTCAAAATATCAACAAAATATCAGGGATAATAAATAAAAATGTGAAATTAATTTAGGAATTTATGTATTTAATTGCTGATATAAAATTAACGTTTATTCTGAATTTAAATTTACATAAATTAAAAATAAACAAGTTTCCAGACTTTCTATAATAAACAACTATAAATAAAATAAATTTTACAAAATAACACAAAGTTATAAGTATGTAGATAAATTTAACATGTTGATAAATAATAAGTAATGTACATTCCAATAATTTGAATCACCCCGTATAAAACAAATATTTTTTTTAAATTTAAAAGATAATTTAGCTGCGTGTATTGAACTCGGACAAAAAGAATTTTAATATACAATTATTTTTAGACTTCTCTACCTCACCAATTTGTATTTTTAGGCAACTTAGCTCATTAAGCGTTTCATGTGCAAAATAATGAAAATTAAAACGATTCTAGCTTTTACTTTATTAAAGCGAGAAATAATGCGAATAAATGACATTTACGAAAGAGCCAAAATGTCAAGTTGGTTGCAGAACCTACGAAGCCTTTCTGGGTTCTTTTCCGAACGAGACCGACAGCTGAAGACTGTGAGACCGAATAACCATGGCCTTCACATACGTGATTTTTAACAGTCTTTTTGGACAACTCGTCCAGTCCATTTACAAGCCGGCACCAGAACGTTCTCCCTCCGTCGGTAGATCTTCCTTGTCGGTTCTTCCCAGTCCGTTATCAAATGGCACTTAATAATCGCTGTAATCACTGTAATCGATGAACGATAAACTGCATAAGGACAAAGTCCCATATGTCCTTCATCTCATGGGGACATAAATGCTCTTGATGTTTGTGTTTAAAGAACCTCTGAAAAGTTGCAGAAGCAATTGACAACATGACTTTTCTCGCAAGAGTTAAGTCAGAGAAAAATGGGGGGGGGGCCTGAGGAATTCCGGACCGCCCCTGGTGTGCGCGCCTGAAAGTACGTTTAATTGTATAGCACACTTTGTTAAAATAACAAACAAATGTATTAGAATACGATCTTTCATTAGCAAGTTACAACAGAAATAAAGTAGGGGGAAGGAAGGGGGGGATTTAGATTTCATTTTTTCTCGAATAAATTTTGTAATAATAAAAATAACATAATATTTAGATAATAATTTTCTGTTACGATGTTTTTTTATTTTATTTTAAAAACATAAAAATCAATTGATTAACTCAAAACAACAACAAATAATCGTATAACTCCAAAATATTGACATTTTTAACTATTTTAGTACAAAAACATAAATTAGATAATAGCAAATGGCCTTGGTATTGTTAATAAAAGGTTTATTCGAGTCATTCTAAAATCAGCTTTGTAGATTTTGGATACAAGGAATTGTTTTTCCTTTTAAGATAGCGATATCAGAAGTGGGATACGTCAGGATTACAAGACGAAATTTTAGGAAATTTATCTTATCAAAAATTTTGAAAACCTCTGCAACAAAATTCCACATTTATTCCGCAAAAAAATCGGAAACTAATTAAAAGCAGATTTTTCGAAAACAATGAAAAACTAGAAAATTTTAAAGGGCAAACAATAAAATTATGCAAATAAATTCCTAATCGGTATTTTAAATTTTCTGATTCCAATTTATAAAAAAAGTCGAGGAGAATAACATAAAGAATCTCACGAATGCTTTTGCGCCATCCGAGCTACATGAAAAGCAAAAATATCCCATGCATGAAGCAAGCAGTGCTTAGTGAAGTGGATATGACAAGTTCGTATAAATTATTCCAATGCGTATGGATCTTGCAACCTTGAGAAATGAAATTTTTTATTTAAAATGCAAAAAGTTACACAACGAGATCATTATTTTTTAAGGGGGTCGTTACTTTTCAAATTAAAATTCCAATCGATTTCCAATTAAATTACATTGTTCGATTATAATTAATGATTTACGAGGTGTATTCGATAAGTTCTGATTGTGACCTTGTTTAATTTTGAAATGGAATGTGAAGGAGCAAAATTTCTGAAATTTACTGTTTGCAGAAATTCCAAAAAAATTTAAAATCCCGACAGAAAATAAATTTAATTACGAGATTATTTCATAATAATCAAAATAAGAATTTTAATTAATTCAAAGCAAAAAATGGTCGAATTGTTTCCCTACGAGGTTAGGGGTTGAAAATTTAACAACAAAAAGATATCACCAGTTAAACCCAAAATATGTTTTGATTTTTGCTCCTCCACTCTAAATTCCGCTCTTTATTTAAAAATCCTACGCTAATTTGTTTTATACAAGCAATTCAGTTCAAACCAGAATTTGAAAATCCTTACCGCAATAAAAACATATTGTCATGTTGAACAAATATGGAACATAATTGAAGAGCGGGTAATTAAACTCATTAAACATTTAATAAACCGCGTCATACGAACTAATTTTTTAACAATTACAAGATTCTGTTATTCGAAACGAAAATAATAAACGTTCAACACCTCATGAGGAATTTCACGTCTCACACAGTTATTTACACAACAAATAAATAATTTTTGATATTTTCGAAACCTTGTTCATTATCCTTGCGCTTCTTATACAACCGCGAAGAAGGCTTGGCTAAAACTTTCCACACATCGTCGCCGGAGAAACCAAAACTACGCCCTCGAAAGCGACAATTTAATTACGATAATCATTTCCCTAATATAAACAATCAAAAATCCTTATCGCACTCGATTTAATCCGTCCTGATACCGTCAAGTGTCATCGATATTAATATTTTACTAATTTCACTTGGGATTTGTGTTTACAATATACATTGTCGATATTATTGCTTCAGGAAACTCGAAAAATAAGATATCGAACGAATTGTCAATATTATGAAATGATTTGAATCATAAATGTTTCCAACTTGAGCGTGTTTGGAGAGCTCTTCACTCACTCAAGACGCTATTCAGAAATTTTGATTGCCACTTTTGAACTCTCCAGTGCCAGTGCTATCGAAATTTTGTTTTCCAAATATAGGGATTGGTATGTAGTTGGAATGTCAGTAGTACAGAGCTTGTGGAGGTTTATTTGAAAAGGAAGGAAAGCCCACGAGGAAAAGACAGTTGAAATCTCTATAAAGGCGAAGTCAGCCCCTCGACGGACTGACAATGAGTGAAAACTGAGGGTTCCAAATCCGTAGAAGTTCCGAATGAAGACGTAAGACGTTTAATTCGTCGAAACCGTGGATTCAAAGAAATAGTTGAAAAAATTTGCATATAACATAATAATTTGCTAGGAAGCTCCTCCGTGTCATATGCAGAATTATAGTTAGAATTAAAGACAGTGATGACGTATATGTGTAGAAACAAAAATTTGTCCGCTTCCTTTATACGAAAGCACTCACACGTTCTCCCTAACTCCGTACAGAACACAAGATGGCCACATCTCTTGCCATGATTTAATGTAAGAACTATACCAACATAAAACACGTTTATGACCTACAAAATAGACAAAATCATCCCATTTTTCAGTCCCTTCCGAGTGATACCTCACTTTCAATCAATGAGGTCGAACATCCACATAATATCTGCGAGATGCATTCCATTTAAAATCATTTTTATTAAAATTTAATTGACCAGTTTACTGCGTATATTTAAGCATCGTGTACTGTTAACCCACCTATTGCTGGGGGGTATTCCAGACCCCCCGGTCTTAATATCATGACATTTTCAAGGTCTATTTGGAACTGTTACGATTTCCTGACATCACCCAAAGAACATAGTACACTATTTTGATCTGTGTGACCGGGGGTTTGGGGGGTATGGAATACCTCCCAAGCATAAACAAAGCTACATGGTTCGATCCCCAACCCGGCCACAAAATTTATCCGACTCCGTGGTTCGGATTCCACGTAAAGCTGTAGGTCCCACAGGTTAACACAGCCAGGACTTAGCTTCGCGCTAATTTTCAGAGGTACGCCTCAATAAAAATCATCCGACGTAACGTTGCGGGCAAGCCCGCAACCTTACTCTTCAAGTCTGCGAAGATATGGGGCAACAGCCCTGGTGCTTCGCACCAGACCAGAATAAATGATGAACCCACCTATTACTGGGGGGTATTCCATACCCCCCAGACCCCCCGGTCTTAATACCATGACATTTTGATATATCTATTTGGAACTGTTACGATTTACTGAAATCAACCAAAGAACATAGTACATTATTTTGGTCTATTACTGGGGGGTTTGCAAAATGAACAAACGTATCCCATTTTTCAGCCCCCCCCCCCGAGTAAAACCTTACTCACAATCAATGAGGTCAAACGTCCATATAATATCTGCGAGATCCATTCCATTTAAATTATCTTTATCAAGATTTGATTGACCAGTTTACTGCGTATATTTAATCATCGTGTACTGTTAACCCACCTATTACTGAGGGATATTCCATACCCCCCAGACCCCCCGGTCACAATACCACGACATTTTGGTATATCTTGATAATTTTGATATATCCAGAAAATTCGAAAAAAATTGATCAAAAAATCATAATTTGATCGGTCGTGACTCATGGGGGGGTGTCAATTGCATCCATTGCCCCCTTTTATACCTGAGGGGTATTCCATACCCCCCCCCCCGGTCTTAATACAACGACATTTTGAAATGTCTTTTTGGAACTGTTATGATTTACTGAAATCAACCAAACAACATAGTACACTATATTTTGATCTCTGTGACCGGGGGGTTTGGGGGGTATGGAATATCCCCCAACTACAGACGGAGCTAAGTGGTTTGAGTTTGTTACACTAAAATCTGAATTAGCACCCCCCTTTCGCGAGGTAGAAAATGTAAATTTTCCATTCCCACATTTTAGAATAAAATTTAAATTAAATATGTAAAATAATCCTTTATTAGAAAGCTCCTTCTCTTCAGTTTAACTTATGAGCTAATAATGATGTCAAAACCACCTGAATCACGCCATTGTATGTTTGTTTATATAGTACCTTTCATATACCAAAACAAATATCGTTTTCAGTGCGGCCTTCAGGCCGCACAGCCGGTTAAGAGTCTTTGGACTCACACTAACAGAGTTACGTGGTTTGAGTTTGTTACACTAAAATCTGAATTAGCACCTCCACTCCCGAGATAGAAAATGTAAATTTTGTATTCGAATAACGGTTTTCATTACTGAATTGGTATCGCACTGTCATTTATAGGCTCATAGTCATAAAATGAGATCAGAGAAAAATGCCATAAAATCTAATTAGAACACTAATAATAGCGGTCGAAACCTAACCTCACGTGATCGATATAATTCCTCGCCCTTCGAATTGATAATAAAGCCTTAGCTAAGAGCGCCTCTCAAAGCGCTAAGAGCACGTTTAAGCATCGTGTACTGTTATCCTACCTATTACTGAGAGGTATTGTACTGACCCCCCGGTCTTAAAACCACGACAGTTTGATATATCTATTTAGAACTGTTACGAATTACTGAAATCAATCAAAGGACATAGTACACTATTTTGGTCTGTGACCGGGGGGTTTGGGGGGTATGGAATACCCTCCAAGCATAGACAAACTTTATTACACTAAAATATGAATTAGTACCCCCATTCGCGAAGTAGAAAACGTAAATTTTTCATTCCCAAATTTTAGAGTAAAATTCAAATTCAATATAAAAAATAATAATTTACTAGAAAGCTCCTCCTCTTCAGTTTATGATTTTATTTATTTATTCAATTTATGAGCTGTGAGGTCATAAAAATAAGGTCAAAACCACCTGAATCACGAATTGTATGTCTATATTTACCTCGTACCTCTCATATACCAAAACAAATATCGTTTTCAGTGCGGCCTTCAGGCCGCACAACCGGTTAAGAGTTTTCGGACTCACACTAACTTGTGATTTGTTGTCACTCAAGATATACGATGGCGAATAAGTTTGAGCTCTCTTTAATGACGTGACAACTCTCCTGCGCTATCGAAAAATTGTATTTCCAAATACAAGGTTATTTAGAAATTCAGTAGCGTAGGTTAGTTGAAAAGGAAGAGAAGCCCACGAGAAAAACAGACAATTGGAATCCGTATGAAGACGAAGCCAACCCTGCCAAGTGTCGTTATGAGTCCGTGTGGGGTTGTGAATCCCAAGACGTAAAACCTTCAGTTTGTTAAAACCGTCGATTCAGAAAATAGTTGAAAGTGATTGGGAGGGAGCCGCTCCTAACTTAAGAACTAAATTAATTGAGATGCGAGTCGGGATACCTACAGACTTGGTAATCTTTTCACCTGGTGCTATAATCGAACGTCATTCGTAGCAAATATTTACCTCTTCCTTCCATGGGCTACACGCCATGTGCAGGGGGATATGACACATTATTAGGTTTGGTTAAAAGCAAAGCTAATTCCACGTGCTGCTAGAGGAAATAGAGGAGTTCAAAATTCATGGAAGCTGCAAATAAAGACCTGCAATTCGTCGAAACCGTGGATTCAGAAAATAATTAGAAGGCAAACTTTGCATATTTCGTGGCAAATATTTACATATCATTTCTAAAAGTAACCAGGGGGACCCAAACCTAACTTATGGGCTAACTCCTAGGTTCAAAGACTTATCTCTGCCCATCAAGGTGTAGGTTTCGTAAGGGATTGGGGCTGCATATTTCCTTAAAAAAAATAATACTTTTAAAAAATTCTGTATTTCCACCATTTCTGAGAAATTCAGTGATATAGGCACATTTAATAATGCAAAAGGTAAAAAAAAAATTAATTCGAATTTAAATGTCGTCGGGTTACGTAACCCTGTAATTTTTTTCCAATTAAGTCGCACGGTGCTCATAAGATGACTTGCGATATTCATCATAGCAAAAAATTGTAACAAAAAGGTTAACATTTTTCAATAACGCGTTTTTCAATTTTAGTTGTTACATTCAATAGTTTACCCAACAATTCGTTACTTTTATTAAAAAAGCATTACGCGAGCAATAAAATGCCAATAAATTTTTAATTGCGCACACGAGCATATTAAAAAATTAATTAAATTTTGTTGTTACGTCCGGATTAACATATCGGACGATAACTTCATACTTTAGTAATAATTAAAAAAATAGGAAAATTGCAGGAGATAAAAGTAATCCATTATTTTTCAGAAAATTTTAGTCGCCGTTTTTCCCCGCACTGTTTTACCAAATTAATCCTCATTAACAAAGACGAAGAAATAATTTTTCCCATTCATTTTAATTCGAAGTGTTAAAATTCCTTTTAAAAAACCGAAGACTTTTTTTTGGTACGGTAATCAATTTTACATAACATTCGATTAGTACTTGGTTAATTAATTTGAATTTAATTAATTTACACACATTAATCATGGTTTAGTCATCTGTGATTGGGCAAATTTAGACATCGATGAATCTTGTAACAACCTTGAGCATACTGACATCCTTATTGGATATTTTGATGCCATTGACAGTGTTCATTCAAAAATTGAAATTAATTACCAGACCGAAAAAACTGTAGCAGGTGTTTGGGGATTATGGAAAACTGTTTTTTTTATTTATCTTGTTCTGGATCTGGTTTTGTTCTGTAATGCTAAATAAGTTTTTTAGTGTTTGGTCCAAAATATTTTGGAAACTGGAATAACCGTGCTAATTTTTTGTCTGGGATATTTGACTGTTTTTGTTAAGGGGAAGTGGTTGTCTTTTTTGAGAAGGCAATGGTAAACCATCAAGGTGGCTGCCATGAGGATCTTTCTCTAAACTAATGGTACTTGTACTATGCTTCCATGGTTTAGTTCTTCCATGAGCGACTATGAGGTAGTAGGGTTCAACTGGAACTTCAAAAAGAAAAGGTCACGGTGGAAAATTCTTCAGTTTGAAACCTGGAGAAGATACATGAAAGTGAATAGAGAATCAGCTCTTCGACTTTCTACATATGTGAAGCAACAGAAATTAAGAAATCTAAACCGAAAAAATATGGTAATTTTGACTTCCGGGAATTGTATCCTCTTACCCAGTCGATCCAAAATTGAGAGCTTCACAATTCTGGAAAGAGATCTTTTGATTAGTTCATCCTTGAACCGACAAACTTTGCTCTGATGTGGAGCAAATGTTTGAGTCATTTTTGACCTCATCCAACCAGTAAACAAGGACGTGCAATCTCCATGTGAAATCTACCAGAGGTTAGAGTTCAAAATATGAATTTTGCAAGAATCTCGCAGTCTGGGTACCTAGCTCTACTTCAAAACAGAATTTCTATTCCTGATATCCAACCTTTTTAATCAGCACTGAGCTCTTGGTGTAGAGGTAATTGAAAAAAGATTTTTTTACTTCGATTTTTTTACTTCGATTTTTTCTAAATTTAACTGCGATTGAAGATCTACAATTTTTACATATTATATATTAATGAAATTCCAGCTTTATCGGCCTATCTCTGCTTTTTAAAAATTGTACAAACAATCAAATTTTATCTAAAATTAATTTAAATAAATAAATTTTGTCATTTGAACTTCTGAAAGAATCTTCAGGTATGGTAAATCCGGCGAATAATCATGGCTCTTTCGCCTACCCAGAAGATAAAAAGCAAATTTTCTATTAGGAGAGTCAGTACCGTAACTAGGGGGGTTTAGCGACACTAGAAAGTAGAAAAACATTTAAAAATGAGTTAAGTTTATGTTTCTGAAAAAGGCCAATATTAGGGGCCCAACCAGTCTCAATTTCTAGGGGTGACTACAGCCCTTTATTGTAAAGTAGATTGTGTTAAATGTAAAAAAATTGGTATAAAGCCGGGGGGTCTGGGGGGGGGGGGGGTATGGAATACCCTCCAGTACCTGGTGATTTGGCGGTTGGATTAAGGAAGCAACAAGAAAACTTTTCTGGGGCAATATCTATGCAAATTTTATTCTTGAAAAGTCATCTTGTTACTTCCTTTTACTGGAGGATATTCCATACCCCCCAGACCCCCCGGTTTCTACAAAAAATTGTTTTAAAAAAAAATTCTTTATATTATTCTAGGGGCATTCGTGAAACGTGACTAACATAAGTGTGACTAAGGGAGCGGTCAAGCGGTTAGTCAAATGTAACGTCCGTATCAAAATCTGATGTGAAACCGGGGGGTCTGGGGGGTATGGAATACCCTCCAGTACCTGGTGGTTAGAGGGTTAGATTAAGGAAAGAACAAAAAAACTTTTCAAAGGCAATAACGATGCAAATTTGATTCTTAAAAAATCATCTTGTTACTTCCTTTTGCTGGGGGGTATTCCATACCCCCCAGTTTCTACAAAAAATTGTTTAAAAAAAATATTCTTTATATTATTCTAGGGGCAGTCGCGAAACGTGACTAACATAAGTGTGACTAGGGAAGCGGTCAAGCGGTTAGTCAAATGTAACGTCCGTATCAAAATCAGATGTGAAACCGGGGGGTCTGGAATACCCTCCAGTACCTGGTGGTTAGGGGGTTAAATTAAGGAACAAAAAAATTTGATTCTAGAAAAGTCATCTTGTTACTTCCTTTTACTGGAGGGTATTCCATACCCCCCAGACCCCCCGGTTTCTAGGAAAAATTGTTTTATCAGAAAAATATTCTTTATATTAACTTAATATTGTCGTACTTTTTTAAATATTTTACAGTTTTTCAAGGTAGACTAAAATTTTTCTAGGATAGGCCAAGCCTCTTAGATCCTAGTTTTGCATTACCCCTGACTATCAAATTATTATTAAACGTAGTCTTCGTTTTTGTTTCTGAAGTATCATCTGCGTCATTTTCTTGGCAGTGTTAGTTTTATGAACATAAATATTTTACATCCATTAGGTAGCTTGCTGGGCTAACCTTCAGATGTGCCTGTACCCTAGTTTTTAATGCTAATGATGGCAATTCATTAACCCAAGAGGACCATCGCCTTAACGTACCTTCCGAAGCAGGGAGGTTAATCATACGAAAGTTTAACCCTTCCCCGGATTTAAACCCGGTACCTTGCATTCGCAACTCATCGCGTTCACTGGTATTTTATATTCTCTTAGAACCACTGGTGTTTATTTTGAAAAGTACTTTCCAAATCAGTAAAGATTTTTTCAGGAACATAACTACAATAGCATAATTAAATTCTTGAACTATTTTTGCTGTTTTCTAGGGTAGTCAACCCCATAGTTTATTTTGCACCTTAAATCTGTGCGCACGTAGCCTGTGCCACTTTTGCCATGCCTTAGTGCTGGAGTGACAGTTATATGATTTTGAGAACCTTCGATTGGCAACATGAGATTTTGTAAAAACTAAATTTCGACTTATATGAGGGAACAACGGGAGAACTTGCCCGAAAACGGGACGTTTGGCCAGTTTATTCATACAGGATGTCCATGCCTAGGAGATCAGTCGCAAAACGTAACTAACATAAGTGTGACTAAAAGAGCGGTTAGTCAAATGTAACGTCGGTATCAAAATCTGATGTGAAACCGGGGGGTCTGGGGGGTATGGAATACCTTCCAGTACCTGGTGATTAGGCAGTTAGATTAAGGAAGTAACAAAAAGAACTTTTCTAAAGCAACAACGATGTAAATTTGATTCTTAAAAAGTCATTTTAATACTTCCTTTTACTGGAGGGTATTCCATACCCCTTTTACCATGCCTTAGTGCTTAGGGGGTATTCCATACCCTCCAAACCCCCCGGTTTCTATAATAAATTATTTCAAAAAAATATTCGTCGTACCTTTTTAAATATCTAGTAGTAGTTTTCTTGGCAGTTACTTCCATGAACATATAAATATTTTACATCCATGAGGTAGCTTGCTGGGCTGGCCGTCAGATGTGCCAAAATACCATGGTTTTATGGTAATGATGAAAATCATTTATGTTCTTGAAAAAGATCTTTCCTTAACCTGGAGGGAACAATCGGAAAACCGGGGGGTCTGGGGGGTATGGAATACCCCCCAGCTGTAAGTAAGCAACCAGGCGCTTTTTATAGAATCAAAAATTAATGTCGTTTTTAATTATGAAAAGTCGTTACAGATGAAGGATACTCGGTAAGGGAGCCCTCGGAACCGAAATTAATTGCAAGATTTATCTACGTTTTATCCTAGAATTTACCTCGCTAGACCGATATTGGTGTAAGAAAATGCAAATTAATTCATCACAATTCAAATAATATTATGAATAATCCTAATGTAAACAGTCAGCAATCATGGCCGCTCATTAAGGTTAATTTATGTTTTGAGGTAAATTTCAGCTGTTTTTCAGTCGGACCTTCTATTAAACACTGAAGTAAATTGCACTTGAGGAGAAGGGTGAAAGCGGAAGAGGGGGGGGGGACATTTGAAACCCCCAAAAACTCTTGTGCATTGTTTGTCTTTCATTTGGGACATTATAGTTACTCACTCAAAAAAATTTTGTCCGGTAGAACCTGTGCAGTCCTTCCTACTTTATAAAAATAACATCTAGCCACAGCAGTCGAGTGATGTGATCGCTGGTTGAGTATAGAGCGGAAATTCTGGGTTCAAATCGCGGATTGCACAAAATTTCTTGGCTCGGCCTTCCTGTCGACATCTACACTCCGTGGTGAATCCTGATATTTGTGTCGACGTCATTACCGTAAATACGGCTGCGTCACACACGCAAAAGTTTACGAGAGAAATTAAGCAGGAAAATGGCGATTTATCGTCATCAGCCCTGGGCCTGCATGGCCTGTTAGCGCTTGCTTATACTATTACATCTTCCGGTTAGAGAAGTCTGAAGATATTATAATTGTTCACAAAACCTCAACGGCATCGGATAACGTCAAATATTTATAAATTTAAGAAACAATCGATTGTAAAGTTTAGATTTTTCACGTAGGAACTGCAGGGTTGTCGCATTCTGTTGATGGTACGTGCTGAACTAAATGGTTATGGTATAATATAATCGTAATGGTACGATTAACTAAAAACATACCACGCAGATCCGTGAACTTAAATAACCCGGTTTAGGAGTTACTTGGCCTTAAAGGATATTTTTAAAAAGTGAGCGGGGGGGTGAGAAATTCCGATTTAGGAGTTCAGTTGGGCTGTCAAACTAAAGAAAATTTGCATTTTTTACGGCTTTTGGCCCCTTTTCACCCACATCACTAAATCTTATACATTTTATTCCTTCCCAACCAATGGTTCACTTTTTTAAATCTTAACGTCCATTGCAGTGCAAAAAATCTCTGTTCCTCAGTCGACTAATAAGTAATTTTTGACACTGCACAGTTCTACCCGAAATGGACGAAGTTCATCGGAATGGATTTTGTGTTTCTTTTTTGTACAAAATGATGACATTCCCGATCTTCCGTTCTTGGGAAACCGCACTCAAAGAGAGCAAGTGCACCAAAAATTTCTCTAAAAGTAGTCTACTCTGCTTCCTCTGATGGGTAAGTTACTGTAGAATTTTGGGCCTTTGTGTGGATTTTTTCGAAATTTTTGTGTACACCACTTTACAGAGTGACTTACCCCTTGATCTTCTTGGTTCTGATTAGCATTTTGGATAAATAAAACTGTTTTGAAGAGATCCTATTTCTAATTCTTTGGACGGATTTTGCTATTCCCTGAAAAACACTGATGGGTGCAACCTAAACATCAGCATGCAGTGTTTTCGTGTTCCGACATTGTAATGCGAACGAGTTGCGATAAAAAAGCCGGATATTAGAAGACCACCAAGCGATAAACAACAAAAGAAAAGAAAACAAAGTTCAAATATTAATATCGAATTGGACGAGGCGTAAAGAAGTTTTTGCATCTTTTGCCCAAGCCGGAGGCACAATTTGCAGTTTAAAAATAAATTTGTTATTTATTTGAATTTATAAAAAGTAGTGAACCGGTTAACTAACAAGTTTTTTTATTGCCTCAACGGTTTAAAAATAAAAATGAAGTAAAAGACGGTTTTGCGAACTTGGACTTCCCCTTACGTAAGTTTCCGACAGGAAATGAAGAAATGAGCATGGGGCTAGCCAGGGCAGGGCAGGACCGGGTAGGTAGGTTTCGGTTTTATGCACAGGGTGCGGAAGTGTTATGTTTACAGAGTGGTCGAAAATGGATGTATGTAAATGAAATGACAGTTCATGATAATTCCACGTGCCGGAGACAAGATTGAAAATAACAACGTAAACGTCAGTCAACGGGTCAAACGAAAATACTAATAATAATTACCGATAAACTTGAGTAAACTTAGTGGAAGGGCAAACGTTGCCGACCTTGGAGACAAAAATATAAAGACGAGTTTATCAACTTACCATGTGTTTAGAAATAAAAGCAGTCACAGAGGCGTTCGTCTTTTGTCTAACACGAATTCTTAAATTCAAAATTAAAAATTGGACCAACTTTCCAAATGGTACCGTTTAAAAACATCACGTGATTTTAGGAAAGCACCAAAAATGTTGTCTCGTAACAAACTCTTTTCAACTCTTTTTTTTCTACACTTTCTAACACTTCACTTTAGTCACTTCTCTCGATTTACTTTCTCACTGAAGAATTAAGTAAGTTAACACTGCGCGTTACGAGTTTCGCGTGCAATTTTTAAATTGTTAAAATTTTTAAAGCAAACATTAATTTTTATTAAATGGACACCAAACTCAAACACTTTAAATTTTGTTATTCTTGCTATTGGAGACCCAAAAATGTGCGCTAAAACTTTTTAAGTCGACATTGTAAAGTTTGAAAAGTGGCAACTTATTAACTTGATATACAATAAAAGACCTCTGAAATACTAACAGTGCGGCAAAAATACCCTACACTTTAGCCTGTTGAATGGAACGATCTTGCGCACGATTTACAAAACGAAACTATAGAATATAAAATACGCAACTTGTCGCTTACGCCATCTATTAGCGCAAATTTTCACTGCTTTCTAAATTCTCTAGCTTTCTTTTTGTGAATGTTGTAATCTACATAGTTTAAATTATTTTATTAATTCGTTGCTTGCGCCATCTATCGGTTAAAATAACTGTTATTTTGTCTTTTAAATAATGGGGTTTTACAAACTTACGAGGTGAAATCAAAAAATATTTTTTTATTAACGCAAAACACTCGGTCATTTTGAGTATCAACATAACATTGCTTATACGGAGAACATTAGATAACTGTGACGCGCATGATTGGATTACCGAGATTACTACTGAAATAGTGCTCGATTGTCACAAAATTTTTAAATTAAATTAAAAGAAATAACTACCAAAAGTAAAAATATTTATAATAAAAAATATTATTTAATAAACAAAAATAATGACTACCGAAAAATGCCATTTCATTACAAGAATCATCAGTAAACATTGAAATATTGACGTGTAGTTTACAATGCTTTTGGGGTAGTTTACTTCAATTTAATGATACTATAATATGATATGAATAGGAACAGTGTATGAACAGCAAATGTGTAAATTTCTATCATTAAGGGGTAAAAAATATAATATTTGTTTAAATATTTTGAAACTATGTAAATAATAATATTAACACTGTCAATAGAGTGCAAAAATTTACTTTAATTATTGTGTTGTAAAGCAACTTTTCCCTGATTATAATTTTTTGTCAATTTCACAATAAATTTGAGTATTAGATTTTTAAATTATGAAATCAGTTGTAATTGAGAGGCAAACAAAGTAGGTTGATCAGAGTATCCCTTCTTTGATCACTGGTTTTTTAATTTCAAACTTATAATATGTATAGGTGAAATGAAACCGCGAAAGGCAAATTTCTCTGTAAAATGGGGTAGGTACTATAACATTCTTGAAAAATTTCCAAAAGTTTAAAAGAAATTTACAGAAAAACCCAAAATTTAAAAAAAATTGCACATAACTGTACCAAAATTCTACATTGACTTACCCCTCATCGATGTAGCATTTATTTCTTTTTTAATTTTAGTAGGTATTTAATAAAAATTTAAGGTAGTGTGAAACCAAATTATTACTCCATGGTACTACAACCAGTTGTAGGTCTGGGCTGCTTTTACAATTTTCCTCCACTTCTGGCAGTCTTGTGCGCAGACTTCTTCCATGTCTCTAAGTCTACTTCTAGCATTTTAAGATCTCCGTTGATGCCGTCTCGCCATCTCAATCGTAGTCTTCCAAGTGGTTTTTTTTTTGTAGTGCTTTGTCCCATACTATTCTAATCAGTTGTTTGTTATCACTTCTAACTAGATGATCTGCCCATCGCAAACTCAGCGCTCTTATTTTTTGCACTATGTCGAGGCAGTTCATCGATCTTGTATTACACCAACTTAGAACAAGTTTTTTCTTTTTCTTTTCTTTTTCAGTTCCCGAGTGAAATCTCACTCTCAATCAATGAGGTCGAACATCCACATAATAACTTCGAGATCTATTCTACTTAGATTATCTTTATTAAGATTTAGGGGTATTCCATACTCCCTCCGACCCCCAGGTCTTAATCCCACGACATTTTGATATATCTATTTGGAACTGTTGCGATTTACTGAAATCACCTAAAGAACATAGTACGTACACTATTTTAGTCTATGACCGGGGGGTTTGGGGGGTATGGAATAGAGATGAATGCTGGATTAATTCTTTTGTCTCGTCCCGTCCCGCACGTCAGACGCATGCACAGATTAAAAATTATGACTTAAATTTGAAACTGCGCATGCGTCTGACAGTGTCTACTTTCCAACTGCTGAAAAACTGGGCTATTACTAGAGCAATTGTTTTGTTGAATTTAAAATAGAGGTGAATGCGAGATGAGACGGGATATCTCGCGGGATATTTTTTGTTCAGCGAAATATTTTGAATATTTAGTCTCGCGCGGAATATTTTGTCAACTCAGTCTTGCGCGGAACAGAATCCCGCAGTCCCGCATTTGTTTTATTTTATATAACGCAGCCCGAATGAATTTTTTTGATTTTTTTGTTAACGCATATTACTTAGAGGAAATGTAGGGAAAGGATTCAATAAGTTAAATTATGAAATAGAAAGGGAAAAAATTTCGTCTCGAGCGGGACTGCTTTAAAATCCCGTCCCGCGCGGGATATTTTGAATATTTAGTACCGCGCGGGACATTTTGTCAACTCAGTCCCGCGTTTAATTTATTTTGTACAACGCAGCCCGAATGAATTTTTTTGATTTTTTTGTTAACGCATATTACTTAGAGTAAATGTAGGGAAAGGATTCAATAAGTTAAATTATGAAATAGAAGGGGAAAAAATTTTGTCCCGCGCGGGATTGAGTTGATAAAATGTCCCACGCGGGACTAATTATTTTAAATATCCCGCGGGACAAAAAAATATCCTGCGGGATATTTTATTATATATTATATTAGTGCAACGCGCGCCTTAATTGAAGAGAAAGTGACATATAAGTACATAATAAACGATAAGGCGGTTCTATTGGATGGGGCATTGTTCTATCATAAAGAAAGTTTGTATACGGCAGGTAAAAATTTCCTCATTGGAAATAAATGGGTGGCTTAAACCTCGAATGTTGACGAGTTTGCCAAGATCGTAACAACGATCTTGGCGTAACAAATAGTCCCGGCTTCGGGGAAGATCGGTGAATTCTAGATTTGATCTTGGATTTGGTAATATATCTAGTAATATTTAGTTAGTTTCTATTTATAACCATTATTAGTATTTATTTTATAACCATAATTTTTTATTTTATTATTAATTTTTAAAAAAATTTTAATTTTTAATATTATATCGTCGTTCCTGTTCAGTTCCTATAATTAAAGTTTTTAAAAATTATTTAATTATTATGAGGGTTAATGCACTATGACAACATAGCAAACACGCATGCTCCACAATGATCCGAGGATTAATCCTGATCAAAGCAAGATCGGTTTTCGAGGTTCAATATTGATCTCGGATCGTGTTCAATCCAGGATTATTACGACTATTGGTAGCATTTTTGAACGATCCGAGAATTAATCCTTGATCTCGGATTGATCCTCGACTAGTACGGGCATAAACGTGACCGTGCCACATTATTATTTGGAGGAAGATATTGAAAGCATTTTAGAAACAAACCGGAAAAATAAAAATTTTAATTCTGAAGAACTGTTATCTAATATGCTGAATAATATGAGGATCAATTGATGGTGTGTAATTTTTGTTAAAAAATAAAAATAATAATTAAAAAGCAATAATTTTAATGCGGCCTGTAAGCCGTCTTGTCATTAGGATAAACAATTAGTTTTGGGTTGGATTTAGGAACAAATTTTCTCATCAGCAAGTGATCAACAACCAGACGGTAGGTTTGTAGATGGGCTATTTACACTGGCGGTTTTGGGGAGGGGGGCAGGTAATTGAGTAATAACCACCCCCCCCTAAGAATTATTATTTAATCTTTTATTTTTCATTTTTCAACAAATAAAGATCAATGTATGTTAAAATTTACATTGATACTATAGGTAAATTACCCCCCCCCCCTCTAAGACAGTTGGCTGGAAACGCCCCTGGCTATTTACCATAAAGAAATTCCGTGTATTGCTGGTCCAAATCCTCTCGAAGGGTAGTTAAAACCAAAGACATTTTAAAGAAATTTTATAACCCATTTTCACAGCAAAACAAAATTTAAGAATTGTTTTGGAATTGCAATCAATAGCTTACAAAGCAATTTGTTTATTATAACAAAAAAATGCACAACGCCGCTTCAGAAAACAGAAAAATTTGTAAAATATAATTCCTAAGGAGCACATCAATCTTGGAAAATATGTTAACTAAAAATCTTTGATCGCAATTACAATATTTTTCTTACTTCATAAATCGGAAACTAAAATTTGAATATATTTCTTCCACCACTGCCGCGCATAAAGGATAAAATGAGATTCCCGCTACCGATCGCTCACTCATTGACTACAAATTTATTTAAAAAAAAGAACAAAGTTGAAGAAAATTTCAAACTTATTCTTATAGATTGTATATTGATCACAAATTTACTCTAAAGAAATAAATGATTTAAGCTCACGTTGTCAAATCTAGCAAAGCTTAACGTTATTAGTTAAACTTTGCTCTTCCTTTTAAAATAAATTTGTGATCAATAAGTGAGCGGCCGGTAGCGGGAATCTCGTCAATCCATTCATGCTCGTCAGTCTTGGACAAATAACGGAAAAAATCTTAAAATTGTACAATTTTGAATCTCTTGGAAGTGAGAAGTATTTTAGAATCCTTCCCCCTCGGTGTTCTAACACAACTAAATTTTGATATATTTGGAGAGTTATAAATGACTTAATTCAGCTGAAAAATATACACTATGTTGGTGTTTGTGATCGGGGGGTTTGGGGGGTATGGAATACTCTCCAAGCACAGACGATAATCCGTGGTTTAAGTGTGCTAAACTAAAATTAGATTATCATTCTCGTACTCGCCAAGTGAGAAATTAGGTTATGTATAAAAAATCTTCCTTAATTGACTCCATTATATGATATTTTAACATCAAATAGTCTTCACGGCATTGCATTTTTTTTTACCTACGACGGGGAGCCAGCCCGACAAAGAACCCCCAACCTGGAGGACCAGAGAGACGACCAGAATAAAGTTTTTACTTCACCCGGATTTGAACCAGGTATTTAGCGGTCATAGTCAACTCGCGTGACCACTATGCTCCAGCCGTCTCCTCCCATACCTCCCATATCTTTATCAGCCGTTTTCGTCCAATGCTGGACGCTAAGCCTCCCCTTTTTTTAAACTCCCCCCTAGTGGGAGGAGAGGGGGTTATACCCATAACTCACCACGCTGGGCAAGCGGGTTGGCGAGTAGTCCGCAGATCAAGTTTAGACTTTTTAGATCTCAGCACAAATCTGACGCAACCAGGATTAGAACCGCGGTTTCCCGCTATCTAGTCTATCCGTGTTTGATTTACGCCAGACTGCTGGTCTCCCTCCCATATACCAAAACCAAATATCGGTTTAAGTGCGGCCTTCAGGCCGCACAACCGGTTAATGTAGTCATTATAATACTGTGTTAGAGCGGCTGTAACCTGGAAATTTTTGCCTTGACTTCTTGCAAGCCAAAGGACCTTCCACTCAGTGGGTAGGCGCTATCAAAATTTTGTATTTTCAAAAACAAGGTTAGTTAGAAATTTAGTAGTGTAGGTTAGTTGAAAAGAAAGACGAGCCCACGAGGAAGACAGACAATTGGAATCCGTATGAAGACGAACAAAACCCCGCGAAGTGTCGTGTTGAGTTTGTATTTGTATGAACCTACAATTAGTTAAAATCGTGGATTAAGAAATATTGTTGGATGTGATTTGGAGGGAATCGTCTCTAACCTAATGCGGGTCGGGGTACCTACAAGTTTGGTAATCTTTTCACCTGGTGCTATAATTGAACGTCATTCGTGGCAAATATTTAGAATTTTACAATATACCTGTGGGGCATTCCACACCAAATCGACCACTTTTGAACCCGACCCCTTTTGATTTTCCTGAAATTTTTACATATTATACTATCTCACCAAAAACAGTTCTGTGAATTTTTTCAAAATTTTTTATTCAACTCAAAAAAAGTTACGAATTTTTAGAAAAACTAATGTAGTTTTTCTTCAAACGATTGTCACTATGTCAAAAATTGACTAATCGGAACGTTTTTTTTTGTTTTTGTTTGTCTTTAAACGTACTTTTCAGGAAAAAGTACAAAAAAATATTCAAACTTATTATTCAAAAATATATACCTATTATTCAAAATATATTCAAAAAGTGTCGAAATTTGAAAAATCAATGATTTTCTGCGAAAAAATGAAAAATTTTGTAGAATCAAAGTTTAATTTTTTTTTTGTATGTTTTCCTGAAAAGTACGTTTAAAGACAAACAAAAACAAAAAAAAAGTTCCGATTAGTCAATTTTTGAAATAGTTACGATCGTTTGAAGAAAAAAAACATCAGTTTTTCTAAAAATTCGTAACTTTTTTTGGGTTGAGTAAAAAATTTTGAAAAAATTCACAGAACTGTTGTTGGTGAGATAGTATAATATGTAAAAATGTCAGGAAAATCAAAAGGGGTCGGGTTCAAAAGTGGTCGATTTGGTGTGTAATGTTCCACCTAATTTCTTTAATTTTTTTCCCAAACTCTGTCTCTATGTCGCTTTTTTCGTCGTGTTTTTGGCTTACTATTTCTTCTATTTTTTCTTGATAACTTTGCTTAAGGTGGAGAGGTGTTTTAGTTTTTCAATATTTACTCCTTCTGCTGGGGCACTTCCACTTTTTTCCTTTCTGTTGCTATTCGTACTCTGATCATTGCTTTGACCAAAATGTGGTCCAAATTAGCTTTAACACCCCTGTACCCTTTTACATCAAGTACATTGCTACTATGTCTGGAGTGTACTACTATATATGATCTATCTGATCATATCCCTCAATCTGGATGATCAGAGAGATTAATAGAGATCAAAAAAGCTAATGTTAGCGTCTTTTAAAGTTAAAAAATTTCATGATAAAAGTTCACTTTTTTAATGCTAGAGGCGCTAACGTCGAGCTTTTTTGCTACCTTATTGGAGAATTAGCGAAAAAGCTGGACGGTAGCTCCTCTAACTTTGAAAAAGTGAACTTCTATCGTAAACTTTTGACGTGACAACGTCTTATAAATTGGTTTGCCGGGTGACACTTCAAGAAACTGCGTTACGCTCCGCTCACGTTATGCGCTCACAATGAGAGCGAGTGAGAGGCACGCGTCCCTTCCACTCGGGCATGGTTAGCCCGCCTAAGAGCGAGAGAGACAGACATAAAAAGTGAAAGGCACGCGTCCCTTCCACTCGAGCACAGTTAGCCCGCCCAAGAGCGAGAGAGACAGAGCGAGATTATTTCATCCTTCTTCCTACTATACGAATGAATATTCACATTAAAATTATTTAACCACTCAAAGTCGTTGTCACGTAAAACTTTCGCCCGTATACAGACTTTTTTTAACACTACAGGGCAGCTTTCTCGCTCTCTATTAAAAGTCTAGAAAAAAAATTTTGGGGAGAGCAGCAAATATGTACATATTATAAACAACAACCTTACTCCTTTTGTACGAATTATAGTTGGTCACCTTGTATTTAAGTGCTAATTTGTCGTAAAAAAGCGAAAAATTATTTTTGTTATGGCAGATTAACATTTTTAATTTATGTACTAGTATATTTGTGTAATATGGACGTATGGTCGACGTGGATTCTAATAAGCGTTTTGACGTCACACTAATGGAGTCAATTAAGAAAGATTTTTATACATAACCTAATTTCTCACTTGGCGAGTACGAGAATGATAATCTAATTTTAGTTTAGCACACTTAAACCACGGATTATCGTCTATGCTTGGAGGGTATTCCATACCCCCAAACCCCCCGGTCACAAACACCAACATAGTGTATATTTTTCAGCTGAATTAAGTCATTTATAAGTTATAACTCTCCAAATATATCAAAAATTTAGTTGTTTCAGAACACCGATGGGGTGGGGGAGGATTCTAAAATACTTCTCACTTCCAAGAGATTCAAAATTGTACAATTTTAAGATTTTTTCCGTTATTTGTCCAAGACTGACGAGCATGAATGGATTGACGAGATTCCCGCTACCGGCCGCTCACTTATTGATCACAAATTTATTTTAAAAGGAAGAGCAAAGTTTAACTAATAGCAACGTGAGCTTAAATCATTTATTTCTTTAGAGTAAATTTGTGATCAATATGCAATCCATAAGAATAAGTTTGAAATTTTCTTCAACTTTATTCTTTTTTTTTAAATAAATTTGTAGTCGGTGAGTAGAATATCATTTTATCCTTCATGCGCGTCAGTGATAAAAGAAAAATATTCAAATTTTACTTTCCGATTTATGAAGTAAGAAAAATATTGTAATTGTGATCAAAAATTTTTAGTTAGCATATTTTCCAAGATCGATGTGCTCCTTAGGAATTATTTTTTTACAAATTTTTCTGTTTTCTGAAGCGGCGTTGTGCATTTTTTTTATAATAAACAAATTGCTTTGTAAGCTATTGCAATTCCAAAACAATTCTTAAATTTTGTTTTGCTTTGAAAATGGGTTATAAAATTTCTTTAAAATGTTTTTGGTTTTAACTACCCTTTGAGAGGATTTGGACCAGCAATACACGGAATTTCTTTATGGTAAATAGTCAGGGGCGTTTCCAGCCAACACTGTCTTAGAGGGGTGGGGGTAATTTACCTATAGTCTCAATGTAAATTTTAACATACATTGATCTTTATTTGTTGAAAAATGAAAAATAAAAGATTAAATAATATTTCTTAGGGGGGGGGGGGGAATTACTCAATTACCTGCCCCCTTCCCTAAAACCGCCAGTGTAAATAGCCCATCTACAAACCTACCGTCTGGTTGTTGATCACTTGCTGATGAGCCATTCGTTCCTGAATCCAACCTAAAAACTAATTGTTTATCCTGATGACAGGGCGGCCTGCAGGCCGCATTGCAATTATTGTTTTTTAATTATTTTTATTTTTTTAACAAATTTTACACCATCAATTATTGATTCTCATATTATTCAGCATATTGGATAACAATTCTTCAGAATTAAAATTTTTATTTTTCCGGTTTGTTTCTAAAATGCTTTCAATATCTTCCTCCAAATAATAATATGGCACGGTCACGTTTAGCAAACTCGTCAACATTCGAGGTTTAAGCCACCCAATGAGGGAATTTTTACCTGCCGTATACAAACTTTCTTTATGATAGAACAATGCCCCATCCAATAGAACCGCCTTATCGTTTACTATGTACTTATATGTCACTTTCTCTTCAATTAAGGCGCGCGTTGCACTAAATCCTTCGATTTCAATAAAAATCCGATGATTGTAATTATCAATTGTTCTCAATTCGGGCATCTCGTTCAATTTCGATTTTATAAAAAAGAACCGAAAATCAGTCTCAGATTCTTCCATAGAATTTCCATTCCAAACCAAAACATCAAGAACAAAGTAACAATCCACTTGATGATTGTAAATGCAATCTAAAATAGTGGGTTGAGAGCCGCAGGAGGTCTGGCTTTGGATTGAGCCTGGTAGTCTCGACAAAAATTCATCTTTCTTTTTTCCGTACTTGTTATATGCAACTGTTGTGTTGTTTTTTGCTACCACAAGTCTTCGTTGGTCAAAGGGGCACAATTTAACCAGCCAGTTTTTTTCTAAATTAGGCGGCACTTCGGTAAGCCAGTCAGATAGCATTAACATGTTAGCGTAACTATAGCACTTCAATTTCTTCTTCTCTCTATTTGGAACACTAATGTCCATTTCTTCGACTTCCTGAAAATCTTCATCTTCAAAGTTTCGATTTTGGTTAAACACTTCATTGCGTCTTAACCTTACATTTTCTAGAAATTGCTTCTTGCGTCCTTCTTGATCTAAAGTTCGTTTTCCATTGGTAAATTTGTATAACTCAGTGAATTTGGATGAAGAGGAATCTTCTTCTGCCCTTTCCATTTTAACAAACAATAAACTGTAACTCAATAAGAAAATAGAATATGGTCGTCTTTATATAGTAGGTATTATTTTGCAGTTGGTATTTGTAATTCAAATTTTATTGAAAAGTTTAAAATGCAAAAATATTAGTCTATAACCATTCTATTTAACGACTGACACAACATATCCTCAGTTTGGAAGTCCTTCTTCTTCCTATTCTCCTTTAAACTATTAACAGTTTCTTCATCCAAATAATAATCCGGAACGGACACCTTCAACACTTCTGGCAGCTGGTTTGGTTTTAACCACCCAACAAGCGGATTTTTGCCAGCAAAATACGAAGTTTCTCTGTGATAAAATAATAATCCATCAATCAACACCGTTTGGTTTTGGATCACATAGCGATGGGTAACTCTTTCTTTGATTAACTCACAAGTAGCGTTAAAACAATCAATTTCAACAAATCTTCGGTGATTATAACAATTCGTTTCCGTCATTTCAGGAATTTCTTGCAATTTAGATTTCAAGAAGAAGAAACGAAAATCAGAATCGCTT
Organism: Rhagonycha fulva; assembly: GCA_905340355.1. Classification (NCBI taxonomy): domain Eukaryota; kingdom Metazoa; phylum Arthropoda; class Insecta; order Coleoptera; family Cantharidae; genus Rhagonycha; species Rhagonycha fulva. The sequence goes on along the minus strand of HG996559.1, from coordinate 22,097,762 downwards.
TCTTGAAAGTTTTGACCTGCCCAAACCAAAATATCCAGGACGAAGTAGCAGTGAACTTGATGATTGTAAATGCAGTCCAAAACCGTGGTTGTTGTTTCTGAACTTTTTTTGGACCCACCTGGCAACTTGGAAGGAAATTTATCTTTGATTGTCCCGAATTTGTTGTACGCCACTGTTGTTTTGTCTTGAGCTACGACAAGTCTTCGTGACCCTATAGGACACAATTTAACCAGCCACTTTTCGTCCAAATCGGATGGAATTTCTGTGAAGAATTCCGATAACATTAGTGTGTTTGAGTAATTATTTTGGGAACGCTTTTTGACAAATTTGGGAACTTCTGGAGGTTCTACCGTTTGTTCTTCGGCGACTTTGGGTTGTTTTGAAATGTTACGGTTTTGGTTTACAAGTTCTGCACGTTTGGAACGGATTTCTTCCAAAAATTGTTTTCTTCGTTCTGATTGGCTCATTTTAGTTTTATATTTATTGAACTTGTATAATTCCGAGAACTTTGATGAGGGAGCTCGTTTTTCATTTGTTAAATCATTTCGAGCTTCCATTTTTTTAATTATGAAATTAAATTTCTTTGCTTTTTTACTTATATAAGAACCTGCGAGTATGGTTTTTAAATTTAAGGTGGATGATCTACTAAACTATACAGGTTCTCATCCAATCAGGAAGTTCTTATTAACTTAAACCCCAAAACTTTATTTACTAACTCTAAACTCTTAATTTTTTTTTTCTAATTTTTTAGTCGTATATTTTTAAATACAGCTCCTGTATTTATATCTAAGGATATGTTCATCCTATCAGAATTCTCCATTTATGTGTTTTATATGTTTGATACTTCACCCTATATAAATCAATACAATGAAAAATTTCACTCTAAATGCGGTCCTTAAAAATGAGATTTGGAAATCTATGTTACTTTCCACCCTGTATGATAAAATTGTTCAATGCTCAGCGACGCATGCGCTGTATGATTTTCAGTTTTTTTTTCCGATTTTTTGCTTATTTTTCAAAATATTAAAAACACAAAATTAAAATATGAAAATGCTCTGCAAGTGAAAGCTGTGTACCAAATTTCAGATTACTAGAACGTCGGGAAGTTGCTTAAAAATGGCCTCAAAGCGGTCCGCCTACACAAACGACGGACGATGGACGACAAACAACGCTCACAATGGAATTTTGATACGGACGTTACATTTGGTTAACCGCTCCCCTAGTCAAACTTATGTTAGTCACATCTTGCGACCGATTCTCTAGGTATAGACATCCTGTATCGATAAACTGACTAAACGTTCCGTTTTTAAGCAAGATCTCCCGTTGTTCCCAAAAGCAAGTCAAAATTTTGATGTTACAAAATCCCATGTTGATACCTTTCACTCAAAGTGGCACATGCTATGCGTGCACAGATTAAGGCAAAAATCCCAGGAAGGGTCTAACCTTTGTGCATCGGAGGAGACGTTAAGGCTATGGTCCTTCTGGGTTAAGGCTGTGTTATCACACTCACTTAGAATGAAAATTCGATTTTAAATAGAAAATGGACTATTTGGTGTACAATAACAATAGCTGACCAAAAACGTACAATAAAAAATAAATTAATGTGTAAAAAAAATCGCGAATGCAAGAGATACGCGCATTTTAGCGTAAATTTTATTTACAATTTTCTGACTTTATTTTTGAAAATAACGCGTTCAAATTTACAGTATATCTAAAACGTTATTTTTAATATTATGTCAAAGCCAAATATTTTTAAAAATTGCATTAAAAATTTTTTTTTGCGATTTATTTATTTGCGATAAAAGCGCTTTGACATAATATCGTAAATAACATTTCAAACATACTGTAAAAATTTTAACTCGTTATTTTCAAAAATAAAGCCAGGAAATTGTAAATAAAAAAGTGGTTGCGAGAGAACAGCCTTAAGGATTAGTATCGTTAATATAAAAACCAAGGTACAGGCACATCTAAAGGCCAGCTCAGCAAGCTACATAATGGATGTAAAATATTTATATGTTTATAAGAAGTAACACTGCCAAGAAAACGACGCAGATGTCGAAATTAGCAGCCCTTAATTCTTAAACTAAAATGAAGAAGAAACTCCAATATTCACTTCAGAAAAGAAAACTGAGATTACTGTGTGCAACACCCTAGTTACGGCCTGGCCTATCCTTCTTTTTTTGCGTGAAAGGTGGAAAATCTTAACCAAGACACCATCAGTCCGTGCTGCTGGTAGTATGAAGTTTTACCCACTAAAAACCACCTCCCTTCGAAATCCGCAGGCCTCGCTGTTAAGCATTTCATCTGCCGATAGACATCGCGGTTCCACATCTTCTGCCCTTTCGGGACTTGTCTCTTCTTATTGTGTTGCGATCGTCACGGTTGACCGCTCTTCTTGTTCTTCCAAACGTTCGTTTACCTCTTTTTTGGCGATAATCTTGTTTACAGCTGTAGATATCTGCAGCCATCTTTCTTCTGATACCACACTGAAAAAAAAAGTGACATCATAGTGATGAAAATGTTCATCATATTGATGAAAAAATCATCAATATCCAGCCGATGAAGAAGTTCATCAATATGATGAAATATGTTTCATCAAATGTACATCATTTTTTGATTCATCAATATGATGAATATGTTTCATCAAATGTACATCATTTTTTAGTTCATCAATATGATGAATGTGTTCATCTAAATGATGTACAAATTCTTCAAAAAAATTAAAAAAATTGTAGCGTATTGATGCATATATTGGTAAATATGATGAAGAAAATCTTCAATATGATGTACTCATTCATCATATTGATGATCTTATTAAAAAATATGAAGAACAACATCATTGATTTGATGTACTCCTTCATCATATTGAAGAACTTATTCATAAATATGATGAACAACATCATCGATTTGATGTACTCGTTCATCAAATTGATGATCTTATTTTTAAATATGATGAACAAGATCATTGATTTGATTTACTCGTTTATCATACTGGTGATCTTATTCCTAAATATGATTAACAAAATCTTCAATATGACGTACTCGCGTTCATCATATTGATGATCTCATTAATAAATATGAAGTACAACATCATTGATTTGATGTACTCCTTCTTCATATTGAAGAACTTATTCATAAATATGATGAACAACATCATCGATTTGATGTACTCGTTCATCATATTGATGATCTTATTTCTAAATATGATGAACAAGATCATCGATTTGATGTACTCGTTTATCATACTGGTGATCTTATTCCTAAATATGATTAACAAAATCTTCAATATGACGTACTCGCGTTCATCATATTGATGATCTCATTAATAAATATGAAGTACAACATCATTGATTTGATGTACTCCTTCTTCATATTGAAGAACTTATTCATAAATATGATGAACAACATCATCGATTTGATGTACTCGTTCATCATATTGATGATCTTATTTCTAAATATGATGAACAAGATCATCGATTTGATGTACTCGTTCATCATACTGGTGATCTTATTCCTAAATATGATTAACAAAATCTTCAATATGACGTACTCGTGTTCATCATAATGATTATTGCGTGCACAATTATGATAAACAATAAAAAAATATGATGATCAACATCATCGATAAGACGTACTCGTTTATTTTTCGTTTATTATATTGATGATTTGTTTTTATGATTATGTGTAGACGAGAATATTTATGGGAAGTACTCATATTGACGAATATATAAAAAAAACTATTTTTTGTGAAGAAACCTTTTATTTTATTAATTTATAGTTATAATTATATCAATAATGGCGTTTTATTAAAAAAGTTTTATTTCATTTACAAAAGTTCTTTCAACAGTAAGAATAATTTTGAACCCTTTCTTGACATGAATTCAGAAATTCTAAATAATCTTCAATTTGTTGTACGGTTTCTCCAGTAAATCAAAATTCACACAAAATTTTTTGTATGCCTTTGTACCATCTCGATACTTCTGCGTTGAATAGCATGGATGCTATAAAGTAAATTTAAAATTGAATCATCTACAACAAAACAATTAAAAAAAATTCTAAACTTTGATGTGTTATAATTTTCTTACCAATTGTATTCCCGTTTTAAGTGATGACCTAATAAATCAATAGAAAAGCCCAAATTGCGTTTGCACACAAAACAAATTAAATTTAAGCCACGGCAGTGGAGTGATGTGATCACTGGTTACGTTACGAAGCGGGAATTCTGAGTTCGAATCACGGACGTTTCAGAATTTCTTAGCTCGGCTTTCCAGTGAACATTCTCACTCCGTGGTGAACCAAAAAACCAACCAACCAAAATACCCAATCCAAAAAATACTGAACAATTTAAAAATTAACATTTAGAAGTGCTAATAACCCAGTAGTTGATGCACGTTAAAATGTAAATAAAAAAAAAAAATGTAAATAAAAAAATTAAATTTATTTTAAATAATAAACAAATAATAGTTTTATACTTACCTATACTTGTAATATACGTCCAAACGTAACAGTTATGTTCATGCTAATGCTAAAAATAATATAATTTTGATGATTAGTGAAACACATTAAATAATACAACACCTAAATATGTGGGGGGGGGGGGGGGGGTGCTCCCTGGCTACAATAAAATATAAAATATAATTTACAAATATGTAATATACAGTGTCTCACAAAAATATAAGTTAACAAATTATTTATATTACTTACTTAGACGTAGGCCTACAATAGTTTAATTTTATTAAATACTATCTGATCCGGCAGACGTTGTCCTGCTCGATCGTTGGCTTCTTATATAAGGTATCAAGACTTGCAGAGATGCCAACATTAAAATTTAAAAAATTTTAAAACCGTTTAGTTAACTTTGTGACCTACTTTGGACCTACCGGGTCCTGTAAACAGCGGTTATTTTGTTAGTAAACATGCTCACTAAAAATCGTTGGTAGAGTGTCTTTTCTTTTCTTTGAATATAGCACCAGCTTATTATATACAGGGTGCTCCAAAAGTTGTGTAGAGGTTTTTTCAGATACTGTATTATAGTAAGGCAATTTTCCACGCATTTACACAATTATTTAGATTAGATACAATAATTAGGAGGATGAATCGTAAATTGCAATAAATTTTTAAATTATGTGACAATGAAAAGTGATGAAATAAAATGTATCATATTGATAAACAGTTCATCATTCATTAAATTTAAACGATAATTTTGTACATCATATTGATGATATGTTCATCATCATAAATAAAGATTACAGAAATTAATGAAATAAACTGCATCAAATTGATGAATCGTTCATCATTCATAAAATTTAAACGATAATTTTGTACGTCATATTGATGATTTGTTCATCATTATATCATAAATAAAAATTACAAAAATTTATGAAATCAGATGCATCATATTGATGAATAGTTCATCATTCATTCAATTTAAACGATGATTTTGTACATCATATTGATGATTTGTTCATCATTATCATAAATAAAGATTACAGAAATTGATGAAATCAAATTCATCATATTGATGAGTAGTTCATCATTCATTAAATTTAAACAATGGTTTTTTACGTCATATTGATAATTTGTTCATCACTATGATGAATAAAAATTACAAACATTGATGAAATCAAATTCATCATATTGATGAATGGTTCACCATTCATTAAATTTAAACAATGGTTTTTTACGTCATATTAATAATTTGTTCATCATTATGATGAATAAAAATTAAAAAAATTGATGAATTCAAATTCATCATATTGATGAGTAGTTCATCATTCATTAAATTTAAACAATGTTTTTTTATGTCATATTGATGATTTGTTCATCACTATGATGAATTTCATTTGAAGAATGGTGTTCATCAATATGACGTACCTTTTTTTTTCAGTGCAGCATTTCGTTGACTAAGGTGTTGAGCGTCAAATGCTGGATATCAGTATCTGTTTTTACGTCTTTCCACCGAGAGCAGTTGAAAATCGCGTGCTACGCAGTGTCTTCTTCTTGAAAGTAACGGCATCCATGGTTGTTTCTTCGGACCATCTTCTTGAGGTAAACGTTAAAGCAGCCATGTTCCGTGAGAAGCTGGGTGATGCGGAAGTTTAGTTCACTAAATGTTCTTTCGACCCACAGTCTCAGGGTCGGTATCAGCTTAGCCTGCCACTCGTTAAACAGTATATCTTTGGCTTGCATTTTGGCTTCTGCGGTCTTTTTTTAGTCCACCTTAAAAAACTGTAAAATATTAAAAAAAGTACGACAAAATTAAATTAATATGAAGAATATTTTTTTGAAACAATTTTCTCTAGAAACCGGGGGGTTTGGGGGTATGGAATACCCTCCGGTATAAAGAAGTAGTAAGATGACTTTTTAAGAATCAAATTTGCTTCGTTATTGCATTAGAGAAGCTTTTTAACCGCTTAATCATGTGGTACTGGAGAGTATTCCATACCCCCCAAACCCCCCGGTTTCACATCAGTTTTTTCACATTTAACACAATTTACTTTACTATGAAGGGCTGTAGTCGTCTTTAGTAATTGAGACTGGCTGCGGCCCTAATATTGGCCATTTTCAGAAACATAAACTACTTAATAATTAATTTGATATAATTTTTAAATGTTTCTACTTTCTAGGTTAGCTAAGCCTCCTAACTCATTTTACGCTTCAAATCTGTGTGCAACTCTTTGGTTACAGTTTGGCCTATCTTAGAAAAATTTTAGTCTACCTTAAAAAACTGTAAAATATTTTTAAAAAAATCCGACAAAATTAAGTTAATATGAAGAATATTTTTCCGAAACAAGTTTTTATAGAAACCGGGGTTCTGGGGGGTATGGAATACCCTCTAGTAAAAGGAAGTAACAAGATGACTTTTAAAAAATCAAATTTTCTTTGTTATTGCCTTAGAAAAGTTTTCTTGTTGCTTTTTTAATCCAACCGCTTAATCATTTGGTACTGGAGGGTATTCCATACCCCCCAGACCCCCCGGTTTTAAATTTATTTTTTATATTTAACACAGTCTGCTTTACCATAAAGCGCTGTAGTCTCTCCTAACAGTTGAGATTGGCTGCGCTTCCAATATTGGCTTTAAATAAGCAAAAATTGAATCAAATTATCATAAAACTTTAAAGTCGACTTGTTTCTGCCTTGCAGCGTGGGGGGGGGGAGATCCAATATAGTTTTGTACTTATTTCTTCACTCAATGGCTTGGTTTACACCGTACGCTTGGTACGCGGACTAAAGGCGGACCAGGACTATAATGGGACCATATCCGAACTATATTTTTAGTCCGCCTGGTATAAACATACAGGTACCAAGTTGGTCCGGTTTTAGTTCGGTCCTCTAAAATATGAGTACCGTAAAATGGGGTGAATAGCAACAGTGGGGTTAATAGAAACAAAACTACAAAATAATTTTGAAAGTCTTTGACAGTGCGTCAAAATAAAAAATTAGCTGTTGTTTTATTTTATTTTGTTGGCGACACTTAAGATAAATAAAAAAATATGATTTTTCTATCTTGGCGACACTACCACGCTTGACAATTCCCTTATAATTTGTTGATAAGGTGTACATGTGATTTTGTCACTCCAAAAACTTTTGTTGTTTCTATTGATGTTGTTCCAGGTAAAAGCGTTGGTTTATTCACAGATATTAACGTTAAAGCCTCTACATCTTTGGAAGTAGTAAACCAAGACCATAAACATTTTTCATCTGACGATATAGCCACAATTAATAAAATTGTCTCAATTAATAGGACCAATAAGAAAAAGGATACACGAGTTCTGCTTGACTCTTCATCAGAGAGCTCTAATTATTCCCTCCGCGAGAGTGATGCAGACAATATCTCATCTGATGAAAACGAAGAAGTTCCTGTCTCAAGTTGTTCTTCAAAATCCCTTCTACCCAGGGACTTCGTTCTTGTAAAAGTCTATGGCAAGACAAAAGATGTTTGTAGATTGTACGTCAACAGAGTAGATCGTATTTCTGGTTCTGGGTTTGTAGGTATTTTCTACAACAGAACCCTCAGACAACGTGGTTTTCTGAAACAGCTGAAGAGTCCTATGTCAGCTCTCAAGATGTAGTTCTTAAGCTGTCTACACTTAATTCAAACACATCTGCGAGATATAAGGGTAAAATTAGTGTTCAAGATGATCTGAGTGACTATACCATACATTAATTTCTAATCTTTAAATTTTTATCTTTATAAATATAACCATTTGATATTTTATCAACTTTTGTGTAATTTTCGTTCTTTTTTTTAAATCATAATAATATTTTTTTCGATATAGAGAGTTTCTATACACCCCACATACCTATTAATAGTCTAGCATTGATTATGTTCACCCCACCACTCAAGGAATAGAAGCACAAATGTCTTTTCAATGGCTGTTTCTGTTCACCCCACTTTGCGGGGTGAACAGAAACAACAACTTAAAAAATAAAAAAAAATCCTTACGCTCAAAATGTTTTGCATATTCTTTGCTAAACTTGATGGCTGGACTAAGGCCCAAGTTATAGTTAAGTTACAAGCTTTGATTTTTTTGAGCATATGTCGCAGCATGGTCGACAAATCCGGAAAGTGTTGCTATTAACCCCATTTTACGGTACCAGACTAAATACGAACTAAATTGGTTCGACGGGTTCGACTGCATTCGACATCACTCGAGTATTTTTAATACCGAATGCGCTCATTTTTAATTTTTATAGGTTATAAAATAAAATTTATCAAGTAAGTAGCTTAAATTTAAATATTTTGGTCCTCGGTTCTCGTGTGCGGCGTAAACACTTGCGAAGCAATTGCGAACTATATTTTGTCGCATCGAACTATCCCCTCCCGTTTAGTCCGATCGGACCGATTTCCAGCTTGGTATGTGGCTGAAGTTAGAAACGGATTTGGATTTGGATTCAGATTCAGATTTACAATTTTACAGTGGACCAAGTAAATCTTTAACAAAATATAAAATTTTGTAAAATGTACGTTATTAAGGCAATTTCTGAAAGCAAACGATGTATACAATTACAAAAGTGTGTTCTAAATTAGGCTAAAAAATATTTTGACCACCGGGAAGCCCTAAATGGTATTAAAACTCATTATCAAAAAAATAAAAAAATAACACATGTGCTCTAAGTCTAACCACTGCTAAAAATTCCATTTTATAGAAAATCATAAATATAAAACATTGTAATTGTTAAGTCAAGAGGCAAGGGGGCAGATTTGCGACTCCAACAAAAATTTAAAAAAAAATCGCAGTGTGCCAAAATCCGACTTATCTCAAAAAATTGACAATATTTAGTTACGTATGTACAAAAATTTTCAAATCCTAACTCAGAGGTCTAGGGGGTAGATTTGCGACTCCAACAAAAAATTTAAAAAAAAATCGCAGTGTGCGAAAATCCGACTTATCTCAAAAAATCGACAATATTTAGTTACGTATGTACAAAAATTTTCAAACCCTAACTCAGAGGTTAAGGGGGTAGATTTGCGACTCCAACAAAAAATTTAAAAAAAAATTGCAGTGTGCCAAAATCTGACTCATCTCAAAAATTTGAAAATATTTAGTTACGTATGTACAAAAATTTTCATACCCTAACTCAGAGGTCTATGGAGTAGATTTGCGACTCCAACAAAAAATTTAAAAAAAAATCGCAGTGTGCCAAAATCCGACTTATCTCAAAAAATCGAAAATATTTAGTTACGTATGTACAAAAATTTTCATACCGTAACTCAGAGGTCTAGGGGGTACATTTGCAACTCAAACAAAAAAATTAAAAAAAAATCGCAGTGTGCCAAAATCCGACTTATCTCAAAAAATTGACAATATTTAGTTACGTAAGTACAAAAATTTTCATACCCTAACTCAGAGGTCTAGGGGGTAGATTTGCAACTCCAACAAAAAATTTAAAAAAAAATCGCAGTGTGCCAAAATCCGACTTATCTCAAAAAATTGACAATATCTAGTATCAATATCTAGTATGTACAAAAATTTTCATCCCCCAACTCAGAGGTCTATGGGGTAAATTTGTGACTCCAACAAAATATTAAAAAAAAAAATCGCAGTGTGCCAAAATCCGACTTATCTCAAAAAATTGAATGTGGCTGAAGTTAGAAACGGATTTGGATTTGGATTCAGATTCAGATTTACAATTTTACAGTGGACCAAGTAAATCTTCTACAAAATATAAAATTGTACCTGACTACGACATATTCAATGTTTAGTGGTTTTTATTTATTAAGGAGTCATCCTTAAATTTCGTCACGCAAAATTCCAGCATTTATTACCTTTCCTTTCTTCTTCGTCACGCTGTATCACAATTTTATTAACCACTTACTTAATCAGGCATAAATATAAATAAATACCGTAAAACATAATTGTCAAATTGTGTCAAAGATGTCAAATTTAAGATTTAAAATTCCATTTTTTTCGGTTTCAACAAAAATAGCAAATAAGTTTGGGTACCACTGACATATTATGTAAATCAATATAGAAAAGCTTTGCTTAAAGATTTTTAATTACTGAATGGTTTAAATTGTATTTTGATTTCGCTGCTTATGCCGGTTGCCCTCCTTCCGGTGTCACCTGCCCTGGTGGTAAACAGGGGACGGCCCTGTAATAGCCGATTTTGAAGCCCACTGATTGCAAGTCGCCTTGGTTATAGCAATTTATTTTCGCAAACGACGGAAATTTTTTAAATAAATTAACGTAAAGCTAAAGAATCATTCGAAATTATGTTACGTATATTTATTATATCTGTACGTTTCTGATAACAACATTAAATAATTCTTAACACCAAAAGTAACATTAACACATTTAACTAACATAAATATCTAATGTGGTGTTTGTTATCTAAGTAGTAGTAAATAATTTAATACTAAAAATACTAAAAAGTGATATCAACTCAACCCTAATTTTGTATTATTAATCATCAATGTATCAAAACGTTTCTTCCTCTTCTTGTAACCTCAAGATGTCTGATTTGTTCATAAAATAGTAAGTAGGTTGACGTCCTTTAAGATCCTTGGTTACGCGTCTAGCACCAGCTTTGATAAGCAATTTGCTGATTGATTCCATTTTATCGATCCCCATTGCGTAGTGTAACGCCGTACGATCAAGCTAAAAATGTAACTAGGTATAATTTTTTTTTTAATTAATTTTTCAATAATAATTATTACGTTATCGCCGATGTGAAGTGTTTCGGGAAAAGTGTTCACCAAAAAGTCGACTATCTCCTCTTGCTGACACAATACCGCTATGTGGAGCGCACACCGTCCGTAACTGTTCTTTCCAAATGCAAGTAACTTTCCGCTACCAGAATCGTTTTCATCGGCCAAGAGTGATGAAACCTCGTTAACCAAGCCTTGCCTGATGGCGTGATGCACACGTTCACGTTTTTCCTACATGTGAATAAATAATTGAGAAGATTGTAAGTCACGCAAATTAAACTCACCTCAAAGGTCAAAATCGATTGTAAAAATGCAACTGTATCTTGTTGGTTTTTCGAGGAAACCGCTTCGATAATTGGAACGTCATCTTCGTCGATTACGTCCGTAATGTGGTCGTATCCGTTCAGTAACAGTTCAACCAATTTATCGGTGTCTCCTTTACAAGCAATGTATAAAACGTACTTGTCGATTTCGTTTGTGTTTTCTGGAATGTTTGCTTGGATGCTGATATCTCTGGCGGAACGGTAGAGTTCGTCTCTGTAACCGATGTTGATGTTGGTTTCTTGGAGGAGCTGGAACAGGGCGTTTCTTCCATGCGAACGAGCGGCAGCAAAGTGTAACATGCTTTGTCCATGTTCATCCTAACCCAAAAAATGTTATTGCAAAATTTTACCCTAATTAACAGAAAAAGTTTTCTCACCCGACTGGTAGAATCGAAAGCGGAAGTTTCTTCTGTCTCGGTTTCTTCCATCGGATCCAAAGTGACCACATCGATGGTAGTCGGAACGGCGTTGTTGTTATCAAAATCTTGAGGAGGCCCAGTTATAATGTGACGACTTTCCTAAAATTCTACATTTTCAAAAACCGTTTCAATCAAAAAACCAAACCGAGACTTACTTGAACTTTCTCTTTCGTCGTATTGTTGTTTGCGAAATTGTAGAGGTACGTGGCAAGGTACGCTATAGGATCTTCCGGACGTTTGTTTGCAACTTCAGTAAGACCCTTGATTAAAGGGTCACCCAAAGCTGGAAACAAAATTCAAGTTTAGATTTTCGAAATTAGTTTTCCAAAAAAATGAATTTTGTTTTGGTTTCATATTTACCAACATTAAATCCGCGAAAATTAGAAAACTAAAAACTTACAAGATGCTAAGTACCTTCCCTCTTCAGTGTAAAAAAATGGCATGTCTACTTGATTATTGTTTCCAGACTTATCTGTAACCAAAGAAAATCGATATTAATTTTTTTACACAAACTTTTTATTATTGAAAAACTATTTATTGTTTATTATAAATAAAAAAAGCAAAGCAATGTACTAAAAATGTTTGTACAAACAATCGGACCATCTCTTCCTGAATTTTGTTAAAATATTATACTGAAATATCAATATTGATTTTCTTTTTTTCGTTTTTTTTTTTTCGTATTTTTTGTTTAAAAATTGAGATGTGTTACGTGCTCAAAATTTTTTTCCAAATTTAGTACTAAGTACTTAATTTTGAGAACTGTATTACGTATTTAAGGTGGTTCTGAGTTCAAAGTCAGGCCAGTGGCGTAGCCAGAATTTCATGCGAGAGGGGCTAAGTTGTGATAAAAAAAGTAAAGCGAGCAAAACACAGCGTAGACGAGCGTGGTCTAATAAAAAATGAGTTAATTTAGGTTAAAATTTATTATCAACTTACATGCTTGAGGGGGGGGAGGCTTAAGCCCCCATAACTCCTTGGCTACGCCACGAAAAACCTACGTTATGTGTTTGTATTTGTTTGTTTGTTCTGTGATACATTTTGGAACCACATACAACATACACGATTAGCTTCTAAAGAGATAATCCAATATAAAGCGAATAATTTGGCGATAATAATAAAAAATTTGAACATTGTAAATTACACGAGTACTAAAAACAACATCTAAACAAGATAAGTGCTTTAGTGGTTCAACTGGACATTTAACACATCGTCTTTGATCATTGAACATTGTACTGAGTGTTGTTTAGTGCGAATCTGTTACTGACCTAAAAAAAATCCATCCATACCGATCGGTGAATACATAGAAGTTAAAAATTGAAAAATTTGGCACTATGTACAAAAATATTTACATATCTTAAGCTACTACTTAAATTACAATAAATTATGGATTTATGAGCCCAGATCGTTTTCGTCTAAAAATATTGACAAACAGTTCTGCAATATGCAAGGAATTGCTCATTGCAAGATCCTTCTCTAATTGCAAAATGTTTGAGACTGCTGTTGAGAAGTCTTCCAAAGTTTGTTGTTCCGTAATTCCCAAACATTGCTGGTTGCTGACCTTAATCGCACTTGACGAATTGTCCAATCGTTGGAACGTCAGAGCTCTGGTAGTGCACAAATGCTTCAAATTATTGGGCTTTTTCATCAAGTGCGGAAACTTCACTGTCAAGTTAAAGTGTAACGTGTTTCCTATTGCCGTCGGTCTTGCCGAAAGGAATCCCAGCTTTTCGTCCTTAACAAAACTCATTTCCGATTCCAAAACGCCCAATAAACGGTAAACTCGCGAGTAAATATGCCCAATATTTGCGGGTTTGCTTGCAGAAGTGCAGGTCACAATTCTGATGTGATCCAAAACATTAACCCAAACGGCTAAATTACCAGAACTGCTTACGAAAACGCCCCTTCCATACGGCCAGTGCCTTCCATGTAGGCGATCCGATTCCGGAATGTTCCACAACGGAATCAATAAACCGTTTGCCGCAAGAACAACTCTGATTTCTGACGGATCTTCCAAAACCTCGTTCATTGTGTAATAATTCCCCGAACCCTTTTCAACAATTTCATCCTCAGATTCACCAGGACACAACGCCTTTGCGGTTTCCGCTTTCAGCAAAACCGACGTCACAATCTTCTCGACCTCTTCCAATTCGTCGACATTCAAAGAGGTTGGTAGCTCAAAATTGGCCAAATTTCGTGTGCACTCTAAAATACTATTGATGACCCACTTGCCGTACGGATCCAAGTCAAAACTAAAGTCAGAATTTTTATAGTCGTTATCCGTATCGTCAAAAAATTGAAGCTCTGGTTGGTCTTTTATTTCGGAATGTAAATCGATCCAATTCCATTCCTTAATTATCGGTTCCAAATACTCCCGAAAGACTTTATACGCAGAAAAATCTGGGGCGATTAAACCAAGCGGGAAGTCTTCCTCCAAAGCAACCTTGAACGATTTCTCTTGCGGAAGCTTTTTAACGCTTGGCCATATCACGTCGTACAGGTTATGGTCGAGCTTGGTTAACCGCAGTTTTACCAGATCAAAAACGTATCGTTTTAGGTGTTTGGTGCCCACCGAAGAAGACGACATTTCCGACGCAGTTGTGGTGGTAGACGATGCTGATACCGTGTGCGAGTTTCTTCTACCATGGAGCACTATATAGCACTTCTCTAATACCGCTATCATATCCGGATCGTCCAAATTTTTCCTAGCAGAATCGAAGTCATCGGAAACTGTGATAGTAATCAAAAACATGTAAAATACTATACAGAGCGTAACAAAATATATTATTATGGAAATGTAGTGAGAATGTGGTAGTATCCATCTGATGATACAATCAGAAAAACCGCTACTTGGGATTTCGTTGTGGATGGGAGAGGAATATGCAAAGGTAAAACAAATAAATGATAAGATGATCGTTACAAATTCTGGGTTTGATCATCCAAAACTGCTAAAAATTGTGCGAAAAGAACAATAATTTAAATTTTCTGAAAACAAACGTCTGCAAAAATACGTGAACACAAAAGTGAGATAGTAGTAGTAAAATTGAATTTTCCATCCCACTTCTGATGGTTTTAGAGATGATGGAAGGTTTGTGTTGGGAAGAAGTCAAAGAGTGCATTTTTACAAATGACTTGGGTCGCGTTTGAATATCTAACCGGGTTGATCCGGTTGTTGAAGTTTGTAGTGCTCTCTAACGGATTTAGGTTGAAACCGAACCTAACCTTAAATTTTACGTTTTACAAATTGACATTTATTGTTTTATGGTAAGTAATTTTGATAAGATTGTATAGAATTAATTTCAACTAGAATCCGTTAGAGGGCACCAAAAATTTTAATAACCGGATCAACCCGGTTAGGTATTCGAACGCGTCTTGATGACAGTGCATGCAGACATGCTCAATATTTTATTAAACTCTGTATATAAAGCAAAGCAACGGCAGTTCGCCGCGTAAAATTCAAAAACTTAAAACTAAAATTTAATTTTTTTTCAAATTTAACGTTGGTAAATATTATCTACTGACGTGAATGCGCATTTCTTGTGCTATCACTCTGTTTGAACTAAAAGAAAACTCTTGTAATTTGGTGAGAAAGCTTGTAAAATTGAGTAAGCGCTAAATTTCAATTTTAGTTGTTAATTTTGTAAAAATGAGTGAGAAAATACTTTTACCTTTATCGTTTAATATTTCTTGCGCGGCTTCTTCTGCCCCAAATTCCCTTAGCAAAATAACGTGGGAAAAGTCGTCTTGGTGACTTCTGTAGTAGTCTGGGGTGTGACCAAACTAAATAATTTCTCAGTTATTTCATTCTCACATTTTTGGAACGTTACAATTAAATGAACAAAACAATTTTGATTATAATAGTAGGTAATTATTAGATACGCCAGCCTTATGGGAGTTTTGGAAACGTCTGGTGAAATTAAGAAAAGCGGCAATTGGCCAATGTCATAGATGTCAGCACTTTGGGCATACTCAACGTTGCTATAGACTTAATTCGAACCACCTTATGGCTTTCTGTGCAACCAACTAAAGACCAGATTCTAAAAAGAGATTAATATTTTGAACTCTCGACAAGAATGTCAATTAGGAACGTAACAGAGGTCCCACCTAAAGCCGACCTCCAAAAGAGAGTAATGAACGTAACTCAAAGATGCATTCCTCAAAATATTCCACTTCTACATGAGGAACTCTCACGACGCCCGCTTCATCGTTTCACCCGATTTACCGTCCTCGCCGTAATTCGCATCCAGCTGTTCAATTACACTCAAACGGAACCCACCCTTTCACCGAAGTTGTCCACATGACATTTTTCCAACTCTTGCTTTCCCCAGCGCCAATCAGTCCGACCAAGCTTTCGACTCTATTTAAGATTCACAACCACCACAATACAAAAGTCAGTTAGTGCACATACTAAGATGAAGAAGATATGAAGCCAATTTTTTTAATTGCACCAGAAACGTTTTAAAAATACCATAAGGTCGGCTAAATCATCAACGAAAGAACTTACCTTGTCTTGTGCTCTTACGTCAGCCCCTAAATGGACGAGGAGGTTAAAGTAGTGTCCGTTATCAGCCAGAACGGAAGCGTAGTGAAGTGGAGTTCTTCCGCTGTTGTCGGTGGTTTGTACGGTTTCTGGAAATCTTCCTGCTAAGTACCTTACAATGCTAGTATTCCCAAAAACTGTTGCCACGTGCAGAGGAGAGGCTTCGTTGGGTGAAACATGGTCCTTTGCAATTGCAAATTTGCGCCTGTCCAAAGCCGCCTGCAAATCCCTCAAACTACCATCTCTCGCAGCCAAGTGAATTCGATTAATTTTTGCCTGAAAAAAAAACAATCCTAAAACTATTTTTCAAAACGAAACCTTAAGCTTACCATATACGTCGGAACGTTTTCCAAAAACGCTTGCAATTCCGCATTTTCCGAACTGTACCCGACCAATCTTTCACCTTCACCGCTTAATACCAACGTTGCCAGTTGTTCCATATTTCCTTCTTCGATTAAAGCAGCAATTTCTGCGTCGTCAAGCTTATCCCCACTTTCAAGCTTTTGGCCTTGCTCGTTAACAGATTCCACTTCATTTTCTCCATTTACAATCCCTTCTATCACTCCTTCATCAGCATTTTCCAACGGTTCCATCACATCTACCTTTTTAGTTTCTTCTTCAGGTTCTTCAGCTTTTTCAGGCTTTTCGCTTTCCAACTGCTTTATCAATTCTTCATTTACGTAGTCACGTTTGGAATCGTCGTCTTCTACGGGTTCGTTGCTTTCCTCTTCATTATTATTTTCCTCCTCTTGTGCAGCACTCTCTTCCACTTTATTGTCTTCACCGGTGACTTCCTCACTTGCATTTTCTTCTTCAGTCTTTTCAGTTTGGCCATTAGTTTCTTCCTCCTCTTTTGCTTCTTCGGTTTCTTCTTCTTTGGGTTCTTCTTCTACTTTCGCTTTTTCTTCTTCCTGATTTTCTTCTTCCTTTTCTTCACTTTTGACCGGTTCACTTTCGGGTTCCACTTGTTCCGACTTAACACTTTCGTCAGCTTCGTTTATAATTTTCTTGATCGTCTTTGCAATCGAATCCGTGCTCGGAGAAGCCGACAGTAAATTCCAGTCCCAGGTCGCTGCAAAGTTTTCTTTTGCCCCTCGAGGACACTCTGGAATTACCTGTAGCAACTTTTGGTCGATTTCTGAAGTTCTGGTTTTGTAATAAGCAGCGGTTTTTTGTTTCTAAAATCGAAGGAAGAGTTAAATGTTAAACTTCTAATTTGGGTAAACAAACAACTTACGTTGTCTAAAGCCGACTCGTCGGCTCCCGAACTAATTAAAAGGTCAAATATTTTTCCGTCGTCTTTTGTTAGTGCAGCGTAGTGGAGTGGCGTTCTTCCTTCGTTATCGATTTGGAATAAACTATTTGGATATGCTTCGACTATGTACTCTACGATTCCTTCCCGGCCTAAACCTGCCGCCTAAAATAATTTTTAAATCTCGGAAAATTGAGCGAGGTTGAGTTTACCTTGTGCAATGGTGCTAATCCATTTATGTCCTTTCCAGAAAGAACGATTGAAGGAACTGGAGAACTCGAGTGGGTTTTTAAGGATTCCAAGTCGTCGTTTAAAACGTCTGTGTGTATGTCACGAATGAGGCCCTAAATCAGGAAAAATTAATTCCGAAAGGTCAAACTATGAGTAATCCATCAAAATAATTTTCCAGTGAATTAATTAATCAGAAGTTTTCAAAGGACAAGCAGCCTGAACAATATAATTTTTCCCAGACGGTATTGATTTTATTGGGTGCTTATTGGTATCGATTGCAGCTAAAAAGTTTTTTTACTCGTTTGAAAAACAATTTAGTGTGTCACAATTCAAAACGATCGCTTTTTTCTTGGAAAAATTTTGAACCTCCTTTTTTCCCTGTGTTAAATTTTCAGTGGCCAAATAGCAAAAATAAAATTCTAAAGAAAATTTTTAATATACAAAAACTTTTAGTTATTACGCTTAATATTTCAGTAGAAAATCGATACCGAAGCAAAAATCAATTTGAAAAACAAAAACCGTGGGTGAAAGTAAATAATTTAAGCTTGAAAATTTGAAAATCCAATTTTTTTATTAAAATTTTGAAAAATTCTCTTACCATGATGTGAGGCACCACTTCCAAAAATCTTTTAACTTTCGCATTGTTGCTGTGCTCCACCAACAATTTGGATCCATGTCCTTCCCAGACGACCTGCTGAAGATGGGCCAAATCACGATGGTGAATCCAAATTCTTATATTGGATTTTTTAATAGCCGCACCTGGTGAAAAATTATCTTTCATTGTGTTAACAATTTTGATTGTTGCGTGACGATCTAATCATGGATTTCACTGTACTGGCATCTTTGACCGATTTAAATGTAGTGGACATTAACGTTCGATTTTGTTTGATTCCATTCTGACATACACCACGCAACATGAAAATGGTCAGGTGACTAAAGTATCTTTAATAATTTAGTACTTTTATTGATTACCATATTCATGTTAAAAACAATTTGTGAAGTTTTTCTATTTTCCATGAATAAAAATTGAATTTAAAATTTTTCAAGAGCTTCATGATTTGGAACATAATTTTGCTACTTGAAAATTTGCTTGCAAATATTAAGAGCGACGGTCGATGAATTTGAAATGTTTGGAAATTAAATTTGATTTTCTTGAATCTTTTTGGTGAAATTGGATAGCTGACGGTTGAGAATGTTTAAAATTAAAATTTTTCCGGGGTTGCAAATCGGAAAACCCATGTAGGATAAGAATGAATTTCTGAGTTTACAGAAATTCTGATAAATCGATTTCGTATCCCTTACAATCGACTTTTTGTTACCCTAGGTAACAAAGTTACCGTTAAAGCTGATGGTTCTGAAAAATAAATCATAACGTGGTACTAAGTCACCCCAAAAGTGTGGTAACTCGTATTGGAAGGGGAAGATCCTGATATGATAAGTCGCTCTTAGCCCAAAATAATCTGGGAAAAAGAAGAAAATTCTAAATGGTACAGAAGTATCCAATACCAAAACATGGCAACTGAGAGTGTTGAGATGGTACCATTCGAAGAGGCCAAGCTGAAAAACGTAAACGACAACAATGCCCCCGTTCTATCGACAGTAACCAAGATAATAAAGGTAACCTTTGGTGTTAATTAAAATCGCATCCTTGTTGAACTGCAGAAGAAATTATGAGCACATCACCTTTACAAAATTTAAGACAGCTATCTTAGGTTGAGTTTAAATATCTAACCGGATTGATCAGGTTATTAGATTGTGGCGCCCTCTAACAAATTTTATTTGAAACCTAACGAAGACATAATAATAAATTTTATAATCTTTACACCGCACCGTTACGGAAATAGTTGACATTAATTGTTTTATTCTTTTACATGCTTATGTCTTGGCTTGGTTGCAACAAAACTCCGTTAGAGGGCATCACAAACTCTAGTAACTTGTATTAATTTGATAGACACAGTGATGGCCAAAGATTACAAAGTGAACAAAAACTCGTCTTACACTGCACATTGTCTCAAAATGTCCGCCATATTGAATTATTAAGATTTCTAATTAATAGACAAGATGGCGTAAAATCATACTTTGTAATCTGTCTATTTTTGATTGGCCCAGGTAATTATTAAACGGCAAGATAGATGTCGATGCTGTCTATTTCAGTCACAAACCGTGCGCCATATTACTCATTTTGACGTTTAAAAATGCGCAGTATTACCTTTTGTAAATTTATCTATCTTGGTACCGACCATAGGTGTCCGATTTGTGATTGGTTGCGATTATTTACTTTATGTATTGTTGAAGTAAAGTGATTAATAATATTAATTTTGATGCCTAAGTCTTCAGCGTCTTATCGCAATACGTTTCAAATTATCTATATGGAGATCCTGGGTACTAAGAAAATAGAACTCTAACATAGCTATATACAGTCATCAATATTAGCTCGGCCTGCGGCCTCGCAACTTGTACCTATCTTTCAAATAAGCTACTGAATTTGAAACATTTTATCGGTGTATGAAATACAATGAGCTGAGTTTGCATAGGGTTTGGCTTTGCAGAGCAGTCTAAGACTACTAAAGTCGACTCGGCCTGCGGCCTCGCAACTTAGATCTTTACAAATGTTTTAAATAGATAGTTATATTAAAAACATTTTATCAAAGTAATAAAATAAAATGGGTGACTTCGGTTTTGATGGGTGGTCAACGTTTGCCATTATTGGCTCGGCCTGCGGCCTCGCAACTTGTGTTTTTGTTTCAAATAAGCTAATAAATTTGAAACATTTTATCGGTGTATGAAATACAATGAACTGAGATCGCATATGGTTCAGCTTTGCAGAGCAGCCTAAGACTGCTAAACTCAACTCGGCCTGCGGCCTCGCAACTTAGATCGTTACAAATGTTTTAAATAGATAGTTATATTAAAAACATTTTATCAAAGTAATAAAATAAAATGGATGGCTTCGGTTTTGATGGGTGGCCAACGGTTGCCAATATTGGCTCGGTCTGCGGTCTCACACTTTGTGTTTATGTAACCAACCGCCCCTTTTTCAGAAAATTGTCCTCCTTTGAAAACCGCACTTTTTTTGAGCTTCTTTCAAATCCTTTGTACTCTTTAATTCTAAAAACTAATTCTTATAACTTTTTATAACTCGGCCTACAGCCTCACGACTTGAATTTTTGCGTATATTTCAAATAGATAGTTATATTTTTTAACGACATAATAAAGTAAAATTGGCGGAGGTAGCTTAGTATTCAGATTTGATTGACGTACAACAATCGTCACTATTAGCTCGACCTGCGGCCTCGCAAATTTTGAGCGGTGGTTGAACCCTTATTTGGTGGCCATTCTCACGTAAACTTGAATAAGTTATGCCACCTCACTCGTTAATCTCTTTTCCTTTTTCTTAAATTCAAATCCGTTGTATCTCCAGACTCCAATACCCGGCCCTTTCCTTCTACTTTTCCTCCTCCTTTAAATGATCTTTTCTCAGATAATAAATCTTGCGTATTCTCGTACTTTACTCTTCCATGTATTTAGCCTATATTCTCATTCTGAGATGTGGTAGTTTTTTATGTCTTCTTTGCTACGCATTTCCTCTCTTACTTTTGAATAATTCTTTCCTCTAAAATTATGCGCAGAAATTTTAGTTAAACCTCTCATGCCTGGTTTCATAAAACTTTTGACAACGGGTTAAATTTAACTAGCCAATAGAAAACGTCTGTTAGCACTAACAGGCCAATAGAAATCTTTCGTTAATTTAAACGGCTTGCTTGGTCTCAATCTCTCTGTCGCACCTCATTGGTAGTTAACTCTACTTTTTCTAATGCGCCCTCGTATTAGCGGATTACTTTCAACTGTCACTTTTTATTATTGATTATTAGATTAGTAAGTACATATATAAATCCGCAGTCAACCTTGTGCACTTTATGTTAGTGTTGTATTTTATTTTCTACTTTATAAAGATACTTTTTATGTGAAGCAGCTTAAAACCACTAAATTTGACTCGGCCTGCGGCCTCACCGCTTAGATCTTTGTAAATGTTTAAGTAAAATTTTACCAATTTATTAAAATATAAAATGAACGGGATGAACAAAATAAAATTATTGGTTTTGATGGCCGATCTATTCAATCCACGTTTGGCTTGGTCTGTGTCCTCATAACTTGGTTATGTACACAAATGTTTTACATAATGTTGTAATTAATCCTCATATTTCGGATTAATATTCAAGACTGAGAGGAGTATATCGGATTGAAAATAATTTTGATTTTTAATTTATTAGAAAAAAAGTTCATGGCATCATTAAGACCGGGGGGTCTGGGGGGTATGGAATACCCCCCAGTACATTAAGATTATTAATTTTTTCAAAAACTATGATGTAAACTTCAGCATCATTGTTTCATCTTTGACCGACTGGCATCATTGAGACCGGGGGGTCTGGGGGGCGCAAGAAATTAACCACCCCCCTTTCATAAGTGGAATATTTTTATTTTGGAAAAAAAGAAATGTAAATAAATTTATCTCCTGATTTAAAGTCCAAAAGAATGGTGATACGCTATTTATTTTACCGCTCCCCCCTAACTGACACAATTTCATTATCAAAATTGAAACGTTGTTTTCTTAAATCCCATACTTACCACATTTTCAATACTTAACACACAACTTAATTTTTTATTGATAAACGTATGTTTTCACCAAATAAAATAAACAATGTTCAATTTATATCAGGATATTTATAAAATATGTAAAAGTTAATTTATTATTTTTTGAAGCAATTAATCAATATAAGTAGAAATCAATAGTTTCATTGTATGTATACCGCAAATAGTACCTACCTAAAGTGACAAATTAAACACAGACAAAAATAATATTATAATAATCAACAAAATGCGCATTAATACAGGGCGATCAAATTTTCAGACGAGGTGCCAAATTTTACGAAAACAAATTGGTCACTTCAGGAAGTAATTGCAAGTCTTCCGGCACACGCACTTAAAATCCGAAGGTAAAAACTTAATTTTGGTTGCAAAAACGTCGACCTCCCTAATTTACTTTTAATTGTTATCGCCAAAGTTTTTGTCCGGATTAGTTTGCATGCTTAAGTAATTTACGTGTCTAGTTTGTTTAGCACTCGTGGTTTACAGCTATAACGCGTTAATCTATAAATATTTTTAAAATTATTTTTCACGAAGTAGTCAAGTAGGTATTTAGCTAAACGACGAAAAGTTAGATTATTATTATACGAGGTGAATTGGGATCAAATAAGTGATGTTTCGATAATTCGTATGTTATTATTTAAACTATCAAAAAAATAATCTACTTAGGTTTACAATCGCTAGAAATGAAGGTTAGCTGTCATTTTCAATCTGAGAACCTGCAAGGCGGTGAAGATTAAATTGGCGCCCAACGTGGGGCTCGACAATCTTCGATGCATTTCTTTTTAATTAACGTATTTTTGATATTTTCAACAGTGAAAAAGCTAATTGGAACCTGTCTTTTAATTCAGCCAGGCGGTTTTTACTATAAAAAATGAAATTTTAAAATATCAAAGCATTAATTATTCAATGTACACGAAAATAGATAAAAATGTTTAAACCATAAGTAGGTTTAATATTGTTGAACTTCTGATGAGGACAACGATCTATTGATTATTTTGGTTATTGAATATGAAAGTAACACAAATGATTAATTTTTTATTACTTTTTAGGGAATGACCGGGACATAATAATCACTCACAGACGGTTTAAAATTTCAATTTCTAAATTTGGATGGAACTAAATTCGAATGTAATTTAATTTATACGGGCAGAATCAAATAAGTTTTTTTTTTTTAATTTAAATTTGAAATAAATTGCGTACACTTTTATTACAGCTAGGAAAATCAGGTTGTACTAGAATTTTCCATCGATTTTCCAAAAGGCAATTATTTTAATTTCCAATTGTAGGTCACTTTGATTTAATATTTTATTATTTCAAATGCGCCTCGTCAGCACCCACTGATATTTCGGCAAAAACCCACTCGAAAAGTTTTAATTAAAAATTAATCGAAAAATTAACGATTTTCTTTGAGACAGCAGGTAATTGAATTTGGTAAATAAAAAAAATGTGTTAACTCGTTGAAATGGTTTTCACTTAAATATTTATTTTGCTTTCACATGAAATAGACCCTTCTTTGTATTATGGAAACGGTTAATGGATTTGGTATTTGAAATGTAAATTTGTAATTAATCTAATGTTTTCCTTTTATGTAAATTTGGTCATCTTTACGGTGTTCTATTTAATTATTTAAGTATTCACTTTGTGTACGTGAAGCACACAAAGTTTCCTTAGGTCAAAGAAATTTTCTTGAACCAAAACCGAAAAATGCAAAATTGGTGCCTCTAAATTTTCTTTCAAAGATGCCATACTGAGCAAAACATCAAATTTTGAAAACTTACCTTCTCTGTTTATCAAATTTTTTCTGGGACTCGAGGCTGTTTTATGTTTACTAGGAAGCTCCAATTCTGATGAGTGGTTCATGTAATATTTTATGGATCGTTGCTTGTTGTCCAGGACCGTCGGATCCGCTCCAGCAGCAATCAGCAGCTTCTGGATTTCGACAGGTTCCTTGCACAGCGGGGTGTAGAGGTAAGGGGTCCGTCCATCCTACAAATTTTTGGTTAGGTTTCACAATGCCCCAAAAATGTTGACTTACCGAGTCTTTTATATTAACAGTCTGTGGAAAATTTGTGATAAGGTATTTCGCGATATCGACAAGATTGTAGTAAACCGCTTTGTGTAGAAGCCCAACCCCGGCTTCGTCTTTCGACAACACCAACTTTTTCTTTTCGAGTTCGTCATCCAACAAGGTTTGCAGTTCTTCCAGCCTATCGCTGTTTACAGCGTCGTGCATTAAGTTAATTTTAGACTGAAAAACCGTAAGTTAATTTAAATACAAAAGTGGGAGTAGAATTTAAAATTCACCATGATTGCGGGGACGGATTTCAAAAAGGTCCGAGTTTTGTAGTCCGCCGAGTATCCTCCAGCCAATCTTTGCCCTTGGCCTTCTATAACCAAATTCATCAATTTTTCGATATCTCCATTCCGTACTAATTGTTTGATGTACGCAGAGTTGATCTGTAAAACTAACAAAAACAAATCCTAGATTGATAAAGTTAAAAGGAAAAACTTGCGCAAATTGCTTACGATTTGTTCCCCCTACAAAGAACCGCTAATTTGTATGGATCGATAATGACCATTAATTTTGTAATTTTTATTTTTTCATTCATAAATTTCCTTCCTAACGAATATTATCGTACACTAAACAAAATGCTAATTACGGTGTTAGTAATGTTAAGTGAGCTTTTCTTGTGTACATTTTCTATTCAGAACATCGCGTGCTTGTACGCAATGATAATGCTACACGAAAAGTACAAGACGCTTTTAAATACGTCAAGATATCAAAATTAATTAAAATTTTAATACCAATAAATTAAGGACACAATTTGTTTATTTTCTGTAATTTTCTATTCACTAAATGAACATCGCATTTGTTAATTAATTTTTAAGTGCTCATATAGAATTTAATTAATTGTTTTTATTTGTTTGGTATTGCCACTCTGTATATATATTTTTGGATAAACTTAAAGTACGATTCAAGACGATTTTAAAAATATATAATAACATATTAATCAAATTTGTAGTTTTTGAGATATGATGATTTTAAGTTAAAAAAAAAAATTTTAAAAGAAATTTTTTTTCTATAACTTTTACTGTCAGTAGCAGTAAAAGTAAAATTATCGTAAACAATTTTCTACAAAAATAAATAATGTTTACGTTTATAATCAATTTTCTACGTTTGAAGAAAAATAGCATGTTTACTCATAATAAAACAATACAACTATAATTTTCCTAATTATTTTGTTATGTATCATTTAAAGCGCTTAAATTGTCATTAAACCGACTTTCCGCCCCCGGAACGTATTCTATTTTTCGTCCAATCAATTTAAATTCGAAAATTGTAAATTAATATTTTAATTTTGATTAGTTTTACTTTTTACGCCTAGAGCGTAAAAATGATATATTATGAATTCTTCACGGTTTGTTACGACGGTGACGTGGCTTATATAATTTATTTATAACATTTCAATATATCCACTCAGACCTACTAATTTGAACGCCCACATTGACATGCTTTTAATATTAGGCGTTTCGGTTAATTTACATATTATGCTATACGAACTTGAGTTTTATTTGCGTAAAAACAATAAAATTAAGAATTGAATAAATAATGTCATATAGAAGTACACCGATGCACAATTAATATTTATTGATTTCTATATCGGGGCTACTTAATAATGCAACAGCTGATAGCTTTCTATGAATTGGTTAACATTTAAGTTTTTGAATAGTTCATCTTAATTTATTTGTTATATTGTAAAGCCAAAAATTAGGATCGGTACATCCATTTTACTTAGCAGAAAGGTTAATGCAAGTAAGAGTGTCCAACAGTGAGACATTGAGTTTCCTCTACTTATGAGGTGTCTGATTTTTCTACAAATTGGTTATTACAAGTCCAACTAAATGGGATTTAATTTGAAGAAAAATCAGGTACAGAATAACCTACTGTTTGGCTATAGCACCTCTGTCTCACTGTTCCCTTACTTATCCAAATCTACAAATCTATTGTAATTGGTGACTTTATTATTTTCATTTTTTAAGTTTGCTTTGCTTGTTGTTTAGGCAACTGGCGATAATTTAAGCCGTTACGTTCAAATGCATATTAAGAGTAGTATCTAATAATTTGCGTTTTTCTATACCATTACAAAAATTTAAATAATTGCTAGTTTCCTACAATCTTTCAACACATCTGGATGCAAGCACGCAAAAAGAAATTAAATTACTCGTCTGAACATCGCATAATTCGAAATAAAAATTCGGGGATTCCCAAATTCTAATTCGTGAATTACAGAACATCAAAATATATTTCAAGATTTTCGGAAAATAATTAGCGCTATAATTTGACCTCGCTTGCGATTGGTTCAATATTTTATCGAGAAATTTATTGATAAAATTATTAAATTTATAAATATTTAATGTAATTTTTATAACAACGTCATAAAATTGTGTTTTTAAGTATTAGTTTATCAACTTTACCGTTGTTCACTTTTTAAAATATCCGGTAAAATAGGTAAACTCCAGTTTATTTTAAATTAAATTTTAGTTTATTAGTATATCATTTATTTTTATATGGTAATTTTAAATGAAAAATAATAAATAATTTGGTAATTTCAAGTTATTAACTTCAGGCTGTAATTTTCAAGATAATATTTAACTCGGTAATTTCAAGTTCATAACTTAAAGATATGATCTTTATAACTTTAAGTTTCTATTTTCTAGAAAATAAGTAATTTGAATATTTCAAGTTCAGAACTTCAAGATCCGAATTGAAAAATTATTGCTCTAAAGTTTCTCGTTATCAACGTACCCTTCGTAACCATGGTTACTTGCCACTTATAACTGGAAGAGATTAGTATAAAAAGTATGATTTCAATACAGGAAAAGTCTTTGGAGAGAAGACCGTAAACCAAGGAAATTGCAAGATTATCTGTCTCTTTGGATTACTGGGTTACATGAAAGGCGTATCAAAATTTGTACAACCAAAAATTTCCAACCGCATACTCGGCCGTTTCGTCTAATTTTTATAGGATTTTGACTTCAGGTCGAATATGAAGGGTTATAGAGACAGTGATGAAACTTTTAGGTTAAGGTGTTAGATGAAGACTTAACATATAAGCTAGGTGGTTATACCTCATAAAGGGTGCACCAAACTTCGGCAGTAAAGTTTGACACAACGCCACTTGATCCTTTTAGAACAAGAAAAGGTAGCTAACCTCGAGTATTTAACCCACAGTACGGAGAATCATGGGTCGCGCTCTACGCGTTTTTTAGTGTATTTACCAGGACAATCTCTGTAGCGTTTTCAATGACACTATCCACGAAAGATAGAAATTGGGCGCCAATTTCTTATTATAAACCACGAATGAAAATTTATCACTAACAAAATAGATTTTTTAGTTGTTGCAGCCAAAAGATGTTAAATACAAAATCACTTAGTGAGCTCGAGAGGACCTTCCAACCAAGCTACCATGAAAAAATCTGATCAACAATTTATCCAAAAAATTTTAAAAAAATAATTCACTCGAATTTTTCAACACCTCACTTCCTCTAGTTCGATCTCGCTCTTCTTTTTCTCCCAACCTCTCTTTTCAAAAATCTCTAAAAAAGATTCCAGATATTCGGGAGTAACTAAGGCTGCATACTTTTAGAAGCAAAATATTGATTAACCCCCCCCCCCTATTCTACGAAAACTTTGTGTGAACTATTTTAGCAGATTTGATACAATGCCTCTTTTTGCACTTTTTTTATCGATGGTAAGAAATAAATTGTAACATTAAAAATGTTAGTTTGCGCCTAACGGAGATTGTTTAATATTTCAAATCGAAGCAAAATTTGAAAAGTAAAAAATCATTACATTCTAGTGCTGGAGAAGGCTAAGTATGAGTAAAATACAAAGAAATTGTTGATAAACCGGGGGGTCTGAGGGGTACGGAATACCCCCCAGCTGTAAGTAAATAACCAGACAACTTTTGAAGAATCATATATGTATTTGCGTGGTATCAATTTTAAAAAAACCATCTTGTAACTTACAGCTGGGGGGTATTCCATACCCCCAGACCCCCCGGTTCTTCATTCATTTCTTCACATTTTATACATATCTCCCTGGGTAAGAGTCTGTATAATCTATTATTCCCAGTTTCTAAAACAAATTAATTCCCTTGAAATGAGAAGAGATGATCGTGAAACCGGGGGGTCTGGGGGGTATGGAATACCCCCCAGCTGTAAGTAACAAAATGGCTTTTCAAAATTGATACCACGTAAATATGATGCTTCAGAAGTTGTTTGGTTGTTTACTTACGGCGGCTGGGGGTATTCCAGATCCCCCAGACTCCCCGGTTTATCATCCATTTTTTCGTATTTTACTCACACTTAGCCTTTCCAAAATTTTTAACATTTTGGGAAGTTTGATCAATATTCATTGAAGAAAATAATATTATTAATTTTGTCACATATTTTTATAGTACTCTTCCATTTGCTCTATAGTCCACCCCTTAGCTACCCCAAAGTAACAAAACAAAGACGATTTGTGAATGTTGCGGATAACTAAGAGTTTACCTCAGTTTTTGTTCTGATAAACGTTAATAAATTTTAATAGATTAAAAAAACCGTCAGGTTTCTGTTAGAACTAAAGTTAAGCTCTTGGTGAACCTTGGAAAATTTGGATACCTAACATGGTTTGTTCAAAAGATGCCCTTCCATTGTTCAAACTTTTCTCAGTAATTTAACGTATTCCATTTGGGGAAGCCAATGTTTGAGCGCACATATAAAATTTAAACCAATTAGGTTCTTGGTACCGAAAGAGTGACGTTGATTTCAGCGAATAGTGGCAAGGTCATCAGGTAATAGAAAATCAAATGTTTGAAAAACAAACAGAAGCTCCAATTCCCAATAAATATTCCTCGTTACCATGGTCACCATCGAGTAATTTACTATGATAATAAAACGCGTTGAGCGCTTCAAAATCATTTCGTAACTCAAGAGACACGTGGAGGACCACAGTTTTACAAACAAATAAGAAAAAGGTCAAAGTCAAAAATGTTTTCAAATCAGACTCACCTGCACTCAGTCAGTGCATGCTGCACTTCGATGGTTGAGTAAATAATGCAAAACAAACTTGTCGAACACAATTTTTATCGCGCGGTATCTTAGAAGTAAGAAACTCAAGAAAGGCCAATAAGATTTTAATAACAGGAATTTTTAATATGATAGCCAAGCTTAAACACATTCATGAATAATTAATGACATGAAAAAGTAATTATTTGCTACAATTATAAACTTATTACGTGATACCTCCAAGGACTTGCAAAACATGAGAAAAACTTTGCAGGAAAATGCAAAAAAAGTAATTTCTTACCTCTTGGTGGACTCGAATGGATGTAGAGCCCATCCGCTTGGAGATCTTGATTGTGCCGGACGCGTCTTCGTAACTCAGGCATTTTGGATGGTATCACTTAAATTTTTTTGTTCAAAAGGTGCGAATTGGGTATGAAGAAGAGTAACACCGACTGGGAGAGATCATAATATTGCGATGCATTTTGATGTGAGTAAACTGCACGTGGAACGAATGTGTCAGCGTAATGAGGGTTTGTATGAGCCGATTGAATTCAAATGACGGCGCGCGTTTACAACTTGCAAACGCACGTTTGCGCCATGTTATTGTTCCATTTATCTATTGTATTTGCAACAATATACTTCTATCGACTTGACGTACACTTATCGATGTGCTCATTGAAAAGTAAAAAGCAATTTCATTACGCATTTAAATTGATCCGCGTCACGAACGCTCTTTCAAGCGCACTTCACATTTTTTACTAAAATTATGAAAACAACAAACTTTTTTCAAGGTGCGAATTCTTGTAACGTTGCGCAAACTGAAAGTCCTCCGATTTTCCAATTTTTGAGTAAATGTTTTACTAGAGCCGGCCCTGAACATCAAATGATCTTATCGCTTTTTTAACAACTTTTATCTCAATTTCTAATAACGAATAGCTTAATAATTACGAGGGGAATATTAAATAGGCCGTTTCGAATCAATAAAAGGGCAATATTTACCTCAAAAAAAAACCGGAAAAAAAGGGCAAACAAAAATTCCTGCAAAATGTTTTTAATTGGATGTTTTGTTTACATTGGTTCTCAATCACCTAGGCGTAAATGATTGCGTGTATTTTAAAAAAATCGATAACAATAATTCTCTTATAATCTCGTGTTGAAATATTTAGCGAGGGTGTAAAAACATTACAAAGTTATTATTTTTTGTCCGTTACCGAGAAAAATAAATTTAGCAAATGTTTTTTGATAAGAGTCGTTGTGCGATAAGAACTCTAAGGTCATCAAGTTCAATGTGCATTTAAAAATGTTTGCACAGAAAATAAGCTAAATAATTCAAAAAACTGAAACTTAAATTGTCCCTTCTACTACCAATTTACTACTGTAATTGTAGGGTTGGACGAAACAATTTTAGTTATCTTTCTGTTTTATCAAAAATGTTTGAAAAACAGGAAACGAGAATTTTCTAAATTGACATGTAAAAAATTTGCTGTTTCCTAATTTTTAAACAGTATAATTTTTTTGTTAGTAATAACAACAACAAATACGAATTCTGAGTTTAAAAAGAAATTCAAATAACAAAACTTATATTTTCTAATTGGCGATGAAGGGGTGCTAATTCAGATCTTATATCGTCCCCCTTATGCCATAATCACGAATGTGAAAATTACAAATTTTAAGAAGAGCGCATTTAAAGCTTTAAATATATACATTCATATTTTAAAATTAATTAAATTAACTTGTTGAAACCTTTTCTTTACACTGTGTTTCGTATTATCTACTCATTAATTTGATTAATTTTAAATTACATCCGTATGTTTAAAGCTTTAATTACGCTCTCCTAAAAAATTATTAATATTCACATTCGTGGTTATGGCATAAGGGGGACGATATGTGCTTAGGAAACCCAAGTTTCGTGTTTTCTTGGAGGGTATTCAATACCCCCCAAACCCCCCGGTCTCATATCATAAACCAATATTGTGAGTGCTCTGTCATTGATTTTAATACAATTCAACTGTTCTGTTCGTAATATTAACCAACATGTCGTCTTACTTGGACTGGGAGGTTTGGGGGGTATAGAATATGTAAGTCATACAATTTTTGCGGTTGGTAGACTTCCGTTGGTAGGTAATAAATAAACGAATCAATCAAATTCGTTGCTTAATGTGCTACCCTGGATCACTGTAATAATAAGTTTATTAAATAAAACACTAATTCAGATTTATTGGTATAAATGGACCTGACCTGACTATATAGACATTAATGGAGAGCACCAGCGGCTCCCCGGCTACTCTACGCAGGAGTATTAGCGAACCCATCAAAGACCCATTTATTACAAAAAACAAAAGTTTTACAGCAATCATGGCGCAATACAGAAAGAAAAACTACAAACGATTACAGAATATTCGTATGATTATACGGATCTTGGTGCTATCTGAGGTGTGGTCCTATCTTCCCTAGATGTGGTACTCCATTAAGCGAATACTTCAAAGTTATCAACTTCGTCTTCCTCTTGGTAGTCCAATGCAGGTAGTTGTCCGGTGGTATGTCTTGGTTTTGTCCTAATAATGTCCTTGAGTCCGGTGGTATGTTTTAATTTTGGCGTAATAATGTCCTTGGGTCTGGAAGTGAATGAAAAGTCCTGTGTGATGTCGTAATTTCCTAGATTCTTAATCAGGGGGTTGGTGGAATGAATGCAGCCTTCATACAACTTAACGGCTCGATATTTAAAAGTTTGGCCCAGAGCCTTGGATCCGGTGGCGGCGCGAATTTGTTGGTTTGATACGCAAAAAGGAGCGGCGAGAGCCTGGCGGAGACACAACGCATGAGTAGCCTCCAGGTAGTCCCAGTAGGTCCCATGCAGGGGCCGCATAAGTGAGTATTGGCCATATAACGGATTTTACTATTTTGATCTTAGCCTTGGGCGGGAACTTACTTTTCGCACCAATGAGGGGAAAGAACGCCGCCTTCAGAGCTCTCGCTTGGGTGTTTATCCTGGTGACGTGCTTAACCCAGGATAACCTGGAGTCCGAGGTAACTCCCAGGTACTTGACAAAATCTTTCCAGGGGATCCGAATGCCAAACATTTTAACCATAGATAAGAAAGAGTAATATAGTGTAATGGAATGCCATATTTTATAAAATTTAAGTTTCCACAATTAAAATTTCATTTAGTAATAATTTTCGTTTTTGAACGAACGAAATTGAATTGGACGAACGAATTGTAACCTGTTTGTTTTTCAATTTTGTACAGATGTAGGTACATGCAGAGACGGAATCTTTATGGTTGGGGAATTGTCCTAAAACCTGAAAGTTAAATAAATCAAAGATAGAAAAACGGTGCAATTTAGTTTAATTTATTTTTCTTAAGAATTGTTTGTTTATTTACCTTTAATAAAATAAAGTGGTGCCAAGGTAGCATACGATCGTTGATACGTTTTTACGAAATGGTGTTCGTATAGTAATTTAAAAATTGGTGATTTCGAAATGTTAATTTTGGAATGAAGAAATTCAAATTTGGCTGGCAAATTGAACCAATCGGCGTAAGACACGATTTTCCAAAATCAAAAATTGACAGGAAGTGAGATTGGTGAGGGAAGTAGTGAGTTGCGGGATCGATGAGCGAGCAGGGAGTCGTCAACTCAACGACTTGGCATTGAATTTTCTAATGTCTGGAAAATTTATGAATTTTACAATTAATTTGCAGTAATTTTATGCAACTGAGAAGTTTAGTTATTGTGAGTGCCATGAAGAATTTGTGTTATGGAATCAATCATGAATTATGGAGAATTTAAGAAAAAATTACCTATTCGTTGTAACATGAGGTCGTCCATTTTGTCAATTCGTGGATGCAGGTTATTCGACAAAGTCAATCCTCTATTTTTGAAGCCATCAGTTTGGTAATTACCATTTGAATTATTTATTCACACTATTTCAACGATTGCAATTGATATTTCGACGAAATGCAAGCGACCATCTTTGAGGTTAATTACGTTCAATTTAAAAAAGTTGAAATTCAGCATGCGTGTGATAAACGGATTGTCGCACTTAATTAATTAAATTCACTAGTGGAACTGTAATAATCGCTAATTCGGTTTATTTGATTGAGAAGATTAATTTTTTTCACGTGTTTAAAATCGTAATGTATTGGATGCACGTGATGCATTTACTACTGACTGTTTGATAACTGGGTTTTTAAAGCTACCAACAATTTGAACTACCATATGCGGCGCCAGATTTAAAAATTAAAATAATTTTTTTATTTTGTGTACAATTTATTTCAGATATTTGTATAAAATTTATCGAAACGTTTAATTATCTTACAAATTATAGATAGTATTTTACAATTAAATGTGTAAATTTGTAGGGTAATTATTCATGATTTTTGATTTTCAACTGTGTTGATGGATTTTAACAAAGATTTCGTTTCATTTGATGTTTCAAGTTAATTATAAATACAAAGTTCGTCAAATTAAATTATTGTTCATTCCCTGCATTTTTGTTTTATTTTTGATTGTGGAAAATTTAAAAAAATCTCTCTTGAACTCACTCCTTGGGAGAGGCTCGAATTGCAAACTCCGATCAAGACAGCACGGACCTTAAAGAGTTGTTCGTCAGAACACGACAATAGATTGTCGACTCTATTCGCGTTTTACATTACCGTTGGTGGCGCCACTGTCAATAACAACATTACGTCTTTCATCAGTTCCAATTATTCTGTGTGGTGGCGTTTTGTTAATGTAAACAAAAGAAAATGTTTGTCTGCGGTGTTTACGTTGGTACTTACTATACGTTACAAACGAGTTTAAAATTATTCCGCATGGTGGCGTTTTGTTAATGTAAAACGCGAATTGTCTATAAGGGAGTCGCTTTATTAGTTTGTACAAGGGTCACCAGGTGGTGCTGTATTTTATGTTGCTATTAAATTTAAACTCTTAAATTTACAAAGATGCCGGAAGAGGAGGTGAATTAGGTGAACGGGCTAAGGAGAGGACTCTAGTTTGGCGGGGCTAGGTTCGATTCCCAACCCGGCCACAAAATTTATCCGACTCCGTGGTTCGGATTCCACGTAAAGCTGTAGGTCCCACAGGTTAACACAGCCAGGACTTAGCTTCGCGCTAATTTTCAGAGGTACGCCTCAATAAAAATCATCCGACGTAACGTTGCGGGCAAGCCCGCAACCTTACTCTTCAAGTCTGCGAAGATATGGGGCAACAGCCCTGGTGCTTCGCACCAGACCAGAATAAATGATGACGTAACTGCATCCGAACCAATTTATCCGACTCCGTGGTTCGGATTCCACGTAAAGCTGTAGCTTCGCACCAGACCAGAATAAATGACGTAACTGCAAATATTGCAATACGTAAATATTACAAATAAATCAAGGGGAACGATGTTGCAACTGTACTTGCTCGTAGGTCCAAAGAGCAAAATGACGCCGGCCAACAAACTCCAAATTTACAAAACCATCATCAGGCCGGCTCTCACGTACGCTGCACCAGCCTGGGGACATGCAGCAAAAACACATCTCAACAAGTTAGAAACAATCCAGAACAAACTCGTCCGCTACGCATGGAATCCGCCAAGAAGAGTCACAAACGTCCGCCTCCGCAACGACTCCAAGCTCACCACAGTCAAGGAATTTATTAGAAATCACACGGAGAAGTTTTACGCTAAAATAGAAGACCACGAAAACCCGCTAATAAACCAACTCGGAAAATACGACAAGGCAAACCATCCAAAGTACAAGATGCCAAAGGAAATTATCGATGACGCCGACCCCTAACGATCCCCCATAAGTAACAAGAACTCCTGCAAATCAAAACCACGCCCACGAAAAATTATCCACGCCCACAAGAAAACCGGCCACTTTAAGGAAAAACCATCACGAACTCACAACGCACGAACATGAAAGGTATTCAACATTAAACTTCCACAACCCATCCCTGCATCCTAGTCTACCAAACCTTTCTCTCGCGGATCCCTCGCGGGTGAAGCCAGTCAGGACTTATTCAGGAATTTTCAGAGGTACGCCTCAATAAAAATCATCCGACGTAACGTTGCGGGCAAGCCCGCAACCTTACTCTTCAAGTCTGCGAAGATATGGGGCAACAGCCCTGGTGCTGCGCACCAGACCAGAATAAATGAACGTAACTGCATAAAGGACCCGATAAAGGAAGCTGTAGCAAGAAAGTGCCAAAAATTCAGAGGAGCAAAAAAGAAGTTTAAGATAACGAAGCAGTTATTTTCACTAATATTTACAATTAATTTAAAATCACAAGTAAAAAATTTAACATTTGAATTCCCGCCGATTTTATGGCACGATAGCAGCGCTGTTTGTGCGCCTGGTGACCCTGGTATGAACTAATACTTCGGCACAAAAATAGGTGGGGAGTCGGCCATCTATTACTACTCTTTTATCTCTGATTTTAACAATCTCAAACGGTTGCTGGGCGAAACGTCCAAACATAATCGCTTTACTTTTGGAGGGGTTTACCTCCAGCCTCCAGAAGCGGTATCATAGTTGGAGAATCTTTAAGGCGTTGCAAATAATCTTGATGACGTGGGGTCGACTGACCGACTTTGCAACGATCGCAACATCATCTGGGTAGAGGGTCAAAAGGGCCTTGGGGAGAGTAGGCATGTCACGCTGAAGAAGACTGAAAAGGGTTAGAGAAAGCAAGGAGTCCTGAGGCACACTTGCTAGCATGGGTCTAGGAATGGAACGGATACCATTGAATTTGACGCAGAAATAGCGTTCGTCAAGGTAGGATCATAATAACTGAACCAGGCCGGGTTTCATTCCGGAGTTCTTTATACCTCAAGTACGTACCAGCTATATACTAACTAAGAATACAATAACTATCCATCATGACTCACAGTACTTACACAACATAAGCTGTACAAAATAATGATTAATATGCAATAGTAATAACAGATACAGTCAACTTTGATTGATAACAGGTGTTTAGGTCGGTCTCCACACTGAATATCATAGATATATAAGGGACGATCTCTGGAAGGCGACTCGATCCATTAGATCTATCGATCACTGCTTCAGAAGATACGTTAAACCGGCGATCGTCCTGGGTTAATAAATTTGCCATCATTAACTTTCACAAAAATTTGACTTCTTCTCCCCTGGCATTAACTTGCCACCGATTAAAAGCTACTTAAAACCCATTCGGGAAAGTGTCCCCTTCTTCTGTCTCAGATGAGAGAACCTCTAACTCTTAAGTGGGGAGGTTTAGAGCAACACGAAGAGTGGGGTACTCTGCATCCCGAATTTCATATTCAGTGCCACTTGACATATTGAAAGGCGATGAGATTAAATCTTTAGTTAGTGTCCCAAGTAAATTTATCTGACAAGTAAGTATAAATTTTAACCAATGATCGATTAGGATAACTGACATACTTGTCAGATAAATTTACTTGATACACTAACTAAAAATTGATATATCGGCCTTAAATAAAATATTATACTTTCCACCTGACGAGTGGAAGTGCTAATTCAGATTTTACGTGCATTTAGCAAACTCTAACACCGGCACTTTATCTATAATATGGGGGTATTCCATACCCCCCAAACCCCCCGGTCTAAATTACCATTATAATGCAAATCTTGTTATTACATCGCAACCATTCCAAATAAATATATAAAATGATGTGGTAGTAGCACCGGGGGGTCTGGGGGGTATGGAATACCTTCCAGTACAAAGAAGAATATGGAATTTATAGACTGCAGCCTCACTTGTAGAGATTATGTATAATTTTTGAAGATTTTAAATCTTGGTGGTTGCTAATAAATTAACAAATTAATCAAACGTGTTTCTGTTGAGTTCGAGGAGGAACTTTCTAGCACATTATTGGAATTTTATATAAATGTGTAACTACCGCGTCTATCAACCTGTAAGGCGCGCCCCCTAGGAAAGCGCAATAACACTAAAAGGGGGCGCAACATACCTAAATTTTGAGATTGTTTTCGACTAACCGATTGTTTATTTTTTTGTTACATAAAACAAATATGGAGTAGTGCGCATGTTGCCCGGAGTTAATGTAGGTTAGGTGTTAAAAAAAGGTCATTTACAAAAAATTTGGTAGATTTTTCGATTAATCGATTATTGTTGACCTACTGTTTTATGAAGAGGTAACAAATATTATTGAACCTACAGGGGAAAAAAGAGAAAACAGGGGGAGGGGGCAATGAAAATTATGATTGAGAATTGAGTCGCATATGATAAAAGGTTGAGAAACGGTGCTATAGTGAATAAAAAAATTGGCGTCTGCAGTTTGGAGCCCGAACCGAATAAAGTGCCTATACGCCTCACAAAAACGGTACTTGTTTTGCGAGGGTCCGGATATTTAAGCATAGACCCATGTAAGCGCAGGTCCAAGTAGGCGCGGCCGTTTAGGTGCAGACCCTCATATGCGCAAACATTCATAGACGTACATAATTTTGGCACAGGCCATCTGGAAGAAGATAAATAGTAATTTGAATTCTCTTTCCGCCTTCCTCCTATCATAGGCTATCTATTAATTACACACAATGTTTACAGAAGTGGGCAAAAATCTTCAGTTTGGTAACCTTGTACAGAAGATAACATTAAAATGAAGATAAACGTGATAAACGTCAAATATCGGTATCAAAGTTTAGATTTTTAATACAAATGTAGTTCTCATTGGCTGCAACTATTGCATTCTGTCGTCGGTACGTGTAATTTTAGTTACTACTTACTGCAAAGCTTGGAAGAGGAATGTATGGTCACAGCCTAGACGTTTATTCAATGTCTTAGCACCAAACTAGAACAGTTCCCTTCAGGAAGATTGCAAAGGGTGGGCACTTCTTGTTTTGGTTTCCGTTTGCAAAGGTTGATTATCGCCTATCGCTTGTCAACACTCGACTTTGTCGCTACGACGAAGCTTTACGCTTGCTTAAATATATTCATAAACACAAATCAACCCAGCAATGTTTTTAGAAGTGATGGAGGTGATGGAGGCTTGGCTTCCATAAAACTCTGTAAACAAAGAGATGCTATGCTATGATATAGAAATGGAAAAGGAACGGTAATTATAATGGGGTGTTTACAATACTTCATCGCATACCAAGATCAGTTGTCATCAAGAAGATGCACCGGGTAATTTTTTATGCTACTTTCTTATTAGAAATACTAAGCACTTGCGTGAAAAAACTTAAAATCTCAGGCTGTCGACGCTGAGGATAAAGAATAGTCGTCCTTAATATTATGAAAGGTCTCTGATGAGTATGACATATTTTTTTAAATATTTTGACTTTTATGCACAGTAATTCAAAAACAGAACGTTTGACAAAAAAATGTAATCAAGAAAATTTTATAGAATTACGAAATAGTCTTTTGAAAAACCTTACAATGTCTAAAATCGGTTCAATTCTATTGCAGTTATCGGCTATTCTCTACCTTAAAATACAGATCGGGCTAATTTGATAAATTATTTTTAGACAAAATTTTAATTCTAAATTTCCAAACTTTTTTTAGGTTAATAGCTTCAAAATTAA
Source organism: Rhagonycha fulva (assembly GCA_905340355.1). Classification (NCBI taxonomy): domain Eukaryota; kingdom Metazoa; phylum Arthropoda; class Insecta; order Coleoptera; family Cantharidae; genus Rhagonycha; species Rhagonycha fulva. Next base: position 22,058,622 of record HG996559.1, on the reverse strand, counting down.
TCAATCAACGGTGTGTTACGAACAGACATATATAAATATCAATAATATAGGCAAATTTACATGATGATTACATTATGATGATGGTGTCACCGGTACTACTAACATGGCCGTTATCCGTTATCGTGGGTATAGTTGATATTCGACATTCAAGGTAGATAGATTTACAAGGTAAGATCTATATATCAACGAAAATTTGTCTTATACTGATAATTGTCTCAAAACGTCCGCCATATTGAATTACTACCCTCGCTTTCATAAAATTTTTAAGTGCTATAGTTAACGGATGGATTCTATTGGTCTATTAGTACTAACGGGCGTTTTTTATTGGCTGGTTAAATTTACCGTGTTGTTAAAAGTTTTATGAAACCCGGCATTAAGATAGACTAAATGGCGTAATATCATATCTTGTAATCGTTATTTATAATGCTTTGATTGGCACAGGTATCAATGCGCGAAATCTTAATAATTCAATATGGTGGATCTTTTCAGACGATGTCCAGTGGCCCAGTATACAACAAGATTTCGTTCTCAAATCAAAAATTTTGTTTTAAAATAAAATTGTTAATTTTTATTGGGTAACTTGAATTATTTGATTTTTTTAAATTTGATTAAAAATAAAGTCAAAATTACTTTAACTGAAAAATAAGTCCTATAAGAAATAAAAAAAAAACAATTATAACATTAATATGCAAAACCTCCTTTTCACCTTTTGACCCCGGCATACCTTCATTGCGCAATAATTAATCTATTATTAAAAAGCTTCATTTTACTTGTAATAATAATTTCGTATAAAATTTTTCCACTTTGCTAGGTTTTGCTTTAGTTACATCCTGTACATACCTTAAAATGAAAATTTTTAGGTTGGTACCGCTCCATCTGCTGTTATTTTATAAAACCCCACTTTTCTGTAAACAATTTCAACATAACCTGAAATTATCACGTTGTCGAGATAAACGAGCACATTAAATAATTTCATAATAAAAATGGGCAAAACTAAGAAAGCAGATGTAAGTGAAAATAACACTACCCAAGACGGCGAAGGGATGACGTACGAAGAAAAGGTTGCAAACACCTGCGTCATAGCCAAGCCTATGGCATCCAAAAAATTAACCAAACGATGCTACAAACTCCTCAAACAAGGTAAGTCACTCGGTATTAAAATTCTTTTTATTACTATTATTTCTAACTTTTTCCCTATTTTTAGCTTCACAATTCAAAACTTACGTTAGGAACGGCTTGAAGGATGTGCAGAAGAGGATACGAAAAGGAGAAACCGGAATCGTAATATTTGCGGGAGATGTTTCACCAATTGATATTATGATTCACTTACCTGTGGTTTGTGAGGAGAAGAATATTCCATATTGTTTTGTTCCCAGTCGGGCCGACTTAGGAGGGTCACTTGGTTGTAAAAAAGGTTCCTTGATGACTTTGATCCGTGAAAAGGACGACTATAAAGAGCTCTACGATCAGTTAAAAGAGGACATTAGAACTTTACCTGTTGAACTTTAAGTAGAGTAAGTGCTTTATTATGTTTCAGAATGAAATGATTTAGTCAGTAAGAGCTTTTTTAAGTTGTAATATAGGATTTTAAGACAAATAAACTTTGGAATTTAAAAACAAATTTTGAACTTTGTATGCTTTTAAAAATGTTGAAAAAAGCTCAAAAGTTGGTTGTTGCTCATGGAAGTAGAACTAGGGAGAAAATAAGGGTTTGGTGCCTTCTGTAGAGGATACCAACCAAAGATTTTTTTAAATAATTTAAAATTTATTTATGCATGGGCGTCCATTGGGGGGGGGGGTCAGCGGCCTCCCTGGCTCTTGGAAATTTAATATTTCACCAGCCCAAGTTTTTAAAACTTTCGGTTTTAAATGATTAAAATTCTTATACAGGGTGGCCTTTTGAAAACGAAACAGACGGGATTGTGGCCAGCAGAATTTTTTTTTTAAGAAATGCAAAAACACGTTAATTTTGTCATCGAGGGGGACAACTTTTGCGACCAATATCACTCCCGTATTGTTTCATCCCTTCGCGCTGTCATGACAACCCATGAAATGTTAATAGGGATGATATGGCAAGTAACACCTCATTTGAAAGGTCTTTCTTCCCTGAATTCAGTGCTATAATTTTTTTTTAAGTTTTATCAATTATTCAACAAAAAAATTAAAGTTGCAAAATGCGAAATAAATCCAATATTTCAAGACATTTAAGAATAAAAAAGGTAAAAACGCTTGGACAAGTTGATTTTAATTTTAAGAGGGCTACTTTTACTGCTATGTTATTCATAAACATTGACAGTTCAACCCTTGAAGTGAAGGGTGAACCACCCTTACAGTCTTGAATGCAATAAGAAATTGAAACAATTCTTCCATTATTTCATAAATTTTTGTAAGCATCAAAGCTGAAGTTCCAAAAACGCATTTCACTTTTCTGATAAAAAATAGATCCATTTTTATTCAAAATTCCAAGGGTGGTTTGCCCCTTTATCTTAAGGGTTGAACTGTCAATGTTTATGAATAGCAGTAAAAACAGCCCCCTTAAAATTAAAATCAACTTCTCCATGCGTTTTTTCCTTATTTTTTTTTATTCTTAAATGTCTTGAAATATCGGATTTATTTCGCATTTTTACAGCTTCAATTTTTTTGTTGAATGATTGATAAAACTTTAAAAAAAATTATAGCACTGAATTCAGGGAAGAAAGACCTTTCAAATGAGGTGTTACTTGCCTTATCATCCCTATTAACATTTCAGGGGTTGTCATGACAGCGCGAAGGGATGAAACAATACGGGAGTGACATTAGTCGCAAAAGTTGTCCCTTTTGATGATAAAATTGACGTGTTTTTGCATTTCTTAAAAAAAAAATTCTGCTGGCCACAATCCCGTCTGTTTCATTTTCAAAGGGCCACCCTGTATAATAAATTTTTTTTTTATTTTGCCCCCTCCCCCCTAAAAATGGTCCTATGGACACCCATGTATTTATGCAATTTAAAATAGTGATAAACCAAAACAAATTTTGCATTATCTATTGAACGACAGAGAAAAAAATAACTAAGCAAAATTTTATATTGTAAGAAGGGAATTTTGAGCTTTTGGTTTTTTTACCCCATTGCCAGGGGGGTGGGGTCAATAAAGTGTTTTATATTATTATCTAAGGTGGCTAAGCTTGCTAGACGCTCTAATCTAAAATGTCAAGAAACGGATGTGACACTGGGGGGTATGGAATACACTCCAGAAGGGTTACATGAGGTATCCACCAGGGGAAGATTTTTTCAGGAACATAAACTATTTTTTACTAAGTTTTAGTTATGGTTGTATCAAACAAATTCGGATTTAAAGAAAAAGCACATTTAAATTGATAAAAATGATTTTATTTCTTGAATTATTGCACACAGACATTTTTTAATAAATTTAAAGATGATTTACTCAATTATGGGAGAATTTTGATTTTATTGGACTTGTTGCGACCTAAATTGATTGTCAATGAAAAATTTAACCAAGAGCTGGAGCCTCTTCCATTTTTTTGGTGGAAGGTGTGTAGCTCCAAGCCTCGATAGCAAATTGAGTAAACCTTGATGTTCTCGTGGTAGATCAACAGGTTAAGGAATACTGATACTTTTTAATGTTTCTAAAAATAAAGGGCCATCGCAAGTGAAAATATTAAAACTTTTTTACCCTCTTTCGGGAAAATCGCCCTCTTTATTTTTAATAACATCGTCGAATTCGACTAATAAAATTTGAGTCAGAGTTGATCTACCTAGCCGAACACCTTATGTAATAAAAAAGTAATACTATTAGGAAATTCGACCCATCAAACCCACACCAACTAAAAAAATTGCTCAACTCTTATTCTGCAAAGCTAACAAGTGCAATGGAATGTTTTTTAATCTTACATCACAGCAAGTAGAATAGAATGCGCATCCTTTCGTGGTAGCTACCCTTCTATTCTAATTACCGCGTTTCGGCACATACACTTTGATTTCTTGAGCAATGTCCACATCTAATTTGATTTGTACCCCACCAGCTATTGCTTAGATACAAATTAAAACTGACTACACAACACCTACACGTTGAAGGGGGCTCACAAATCTAAAAGTTTACTTTAGGAGAGGAGGGCGTAACGTCATGGTTCTAAAATATTCGTTTGCGTTTCATCCTCCTCGTTTCAATAAAGCAAAGTAAATTTTTGCGGTTGTGAGCCCCTCGAATAAAAAATTGGTCATAAATAATAAGTTTACGAAATCTGTCTGTATAAAATACGAAATAACGTGCAAAATTCACGGATGTGCATGATAATACAGCAGGCAATATTTGAGTGGCCAGATTTTTTTTTCGAGCGAAAGTTTTGATTTTTGGATTACATTTTTTTGAAGTGGACTTTAAAAATTAAAAGTAAATGATAGGCAGCGTTTTTATAAATGCGTAATTAGATGATAGAAATACATATATAATATATTATCATGTATATAATTTTTTTCGTATAAAAGTAGTCACAGCTGAATTTATAGGTGGCCCGAGAGAGCCGGGTCGGATTCGGACTTGCGTGAGAAACACAGACAGCCCGAGCTTGTTTTTAACGCATGCTTGGTCTCACGATCACGTTCTATTAGACACTTTTGGTAATAGTCGTAGTCTTTGAGATACCAAACAGGCGGCCAACGATGCTCCACTAAGTATGCTTGATTATCTGGGTGCAAAAGTCTTAAACTTCTCGGCGACATCCGGCATAGTTTATTGTAGTTCACACACAGATGATTCATACACCAATCGGCTAATTGGTGGGCGTTGTGCAACTGAAATTTTGAATTTTATTAATCTTTCGAGCATCGTTTCGTTCCACCTCCTTACCTTGACAGGTTCCAAAAGTCGTAAGCACTGCTCTATTGTTTCGGAAGCTTGCAGTCTTTCTAAATCTTCTATCACCCTTTGCTCGACCAAATTAACCAGTCGTGGTAGACATAATCTATTACTCAATTCCAATAAATTGACACATCGTGCTGCCGATATTGCAGGAACATCGTCAGTGTATAGGTAACATAATAATTTATGAAACGTATATTCCCGCACACCAGGAAATTCTATCTGTACGATAAAAAAAATTGGGGATTGTGTAGCAAGAAAAAGTGAAAATGATGCCTACCACTTTAGCTTGGCTTTCGCGAAAGTCACCACTGAACATTGCTTTCATTACTTCACAGCGTGCAGTCAACATTGCTTTGTGTGCAGCGCAAGCACCATCGTCCAATTCGAAAACGATATCTGCAAACAGTCCTTGATCCAAACACACGTCTTGCAATTTTCGTCCCAAATACAATTCGTGACTCTCGCGCATTTGTTCCACATTATTACATTTCTGTAATTCCCCTAATAATACCAAAAGCTGAGATAGTTCTAAAAATTCGGCTACTTGTCTCGTCTCCTGTGAAAAAAATTTGCATTAGTAACTTTAAGCTGCATTCACAACATCAAAATTAAAGATAACACTTAAGCGATCGGCAACACTTGGTGGTCGTTTAAGTGTTAAAGTGCACTTTATTGCGTTTTGCCTGTGATTGTGTTTTTATGCTAAAATTTAGACGTTTGCCCAGCACCGGATGGTATGTAAAAAAGAGGGGAAAAATATTTTTGGAAACGGTGAATCGCACTCCTTTCTTCGGCTAACTCAGGGTTAAATGCTGATTCTGTTGCTCGTATTTGGTAAACCACGTTAAGTTTGTGACACGAAAAGCAAATGTGTACAACTAATAATAAAAAAAAAACTCTAGGTATTATTCGAAAAGAATAAATTTTGTGTAATATTTAAAGGTAAATTAACACCTCGATAAACAATAATTTCCAACACTGCGTTTTTATTCCTGAAAATTGATATTTACCGTTCAAAATAACTCCTGCAATTTTCAAGAACAAAGAGAGACATAAAAATTTACAAAAATTTTTATCTACCTTTTTTAAAGATACGCCACTGAACTTTATGAATAAACCAGGCTAATTCCTTCACCACCAGTCATTTACAATTGTAACATCAAAATTTTCTTTTACACTTCCCAGACAATATCGAAATTTATGGTCATCCACGTTAATCTTCCAGCATTCGAAAATACACTCTAGAAAATTTTATGACTCCAGATTAAGTAGGTACTTCAACTCGGTCCAATCTGGACACTCGGAAAAACGCCAGGTTCATAGCGCGCCTTGACGGGACGAAAATTCACACGCTAATCTTTGTTACCATCCTCCGAATTTTAAAATTCTCCACATTTTCGTGGAGAACTTTTAAATTATATTTTACCCTTTAACTTTTAGGTAACGCGTCACTTCTTATAATTTCACAAAATTACCCTCTTCTCGATGAACGCTGTTGGCTTCCAAATTCACTTAAAAGACACAATTTGGTCTTGTGATTAACAGAGGTGTGGAATGTAATTCTCTTTGCATAGGAAATCGAATTGACTACAAATTACACAATGGTAAAATTTATTCTTTTCTTAACCAACAATTCAAAATTTTTATGCTTTACAGAGAAGGAAACAAACTTAACATGTTCTTCCAGTGACTCAAAAAATAATACGACAATATAGTAAAAATTGGTGCAGTCTGAATGCTTAACGATAGTCTATAACCTCAGACGAGGGTGAAGTGAAGGGGAGAAATCCTTTCAATACAAGTTGTAATCAACAGTTCGTTTACTCCCCCCCATCCTTATCCTTCCCACTTTCTTTTATGTTCACCTCGCGGGTTAGGCTTCAATGTCATTTTCGTGTCTAATTCCCTTTAAATTACTCAATGTCAGATGAAGGAGGTGAAAGTTCCCCTCGCACATACTCCACATTCCTAATCAAATTAGACCCCTAACGCACACGGCTTAAGTCCTCGAGCTTGACCAATAAATTTGTCTTGTAAAATAAACAATAACATAAAATTTAATTCAATAAAAATCAATTATTTTTTATACTCTTCCAGATGTTGATAACTACCAGGATTCCAATGGTTCGGTAGAACCAGGACTTGGTCACATTCCTGATAATAATTATTATACACGGTACACGTCGTTTCGGCGACCGCAGTTCGGCGAAAGCGATTCGGCACCGTATATACGGCGACGGTCAATTCGGCGACCCGATGTTCGGCTATGTTAGTTTCGGCGATTTTAATTCGGCACCGGCATTTCAGCGATTCCCATTCGGCGACAGAAAATTCGACTACGTCAATTCTACTAAAAACAATGATTTTTTAAAGTCGTTTCACGACAATACGTATGATAGCTCTACAGGCCTAGAAAGCCTTTGGCTTCATTCCTTGCCTACCTAACCTGTCTTGTAAACTCTCGTGTGTGACGCAGCCGTATCAACGACAATGACGTCGACACAAATGTCAGGGATCACCACAGAGTGTGGATACTCACCGGAAGGCTAAGCCAAGAAATTCTGTACAATCCGCGATTTGAACCCAGAATTTCCGTTCTATACTCAACCAGCGATCACATCACTCCACTGCTGTGGCTATGATATTCTATAATACTAATCATAAACATAAAAGACCAGCACGCTGCTGCTGCTGCTGCTGCTCCTCCAGCGTGTCATATTTTTAGGACACATAAAGCACTCTGATTGGTTGTTGGCCTTAGTACCTTAGTACTAAGTACTTTAGGTACTAAGTACCTTAGTTTTTTTTAAGACACATAAAGCACTCTGATTGGTTGTTGGCCTTAGTACCTTAGTACTAAGTACTTTAGGTACTAAGTACCTTAGTTTTTTTTAAGACACATAAAGCACTCTGATTGGTTGTTGGCCTTAGTACCTTAGTACTAAGTACTTTAGGTATTAAGTACCTTAGTACTCTAATCAGAAAAGGTTATATATATTTCTATATGGAGTAGTAAAGTAACTTTAAGTTGGTATGACCGACGACAACGACCAATCAGAGTGCGTTGTGTGTTCTAAAAAAAATGACAAGCTGCTACTGCTGTTGCTCCTCCAGCGTGTTATTTTTTAGAGAACACAACGCACTCTGATTGGTCGTTGGTCGTACCAGCTTAAAATCACCTACCCTGGGATCGAGTTGTACACCAATCAAGTTTTAAACCTTTGATATAATAAAATAAATAAGGTATGACAGATGCGAGTTCCACTTTAGTAATTTTTGCGCATGACGTCACGTGGTAAGTAAATACATGGTACAGTAAATAAATGAATCAGCTCAAAAACTAAACGTTGTACCAGTGTAATTCTTGGAGGCAATAACCTACTTTGAGCGCTTTAAATCACATATATAAAAGACCAGCACGCTGCTGCTGCTGCTCCTCCAGCGTGTCATTTTTTTAGGACACATAAAGCACTCTGATTGGTTGTTGGCGTTGGTCGTACAGACTTAAAATTACCTTAGTACTCCAATCAGAAAAGGTTATATATATTTGTATATGGAGTGGTAAAGTAACTTTAAGTTGGTATGACCGACGACAACGACCAATCAGAGTGCGCTGTGTGTCCAAAAAAAATGACGCGCTTGAGGAGTAGCAGCAGTAGCAGCGTGTCATTTTTTTAAAACACACAACGCGCTCTGATTGGTAGTTGTCGTTTATCATGCCAGCTTAAAATCACCTCCCCTGGAATCGAGTTGCACACCAAGTAAATTTCAACTGGGATACTTATATATAAATTTTGTCTCGGTAAATGCGAGGATTATCCATCCAGAAAATTTAATATCAAACTTTTACATTTTCAATAAATGTATTTCACAATACTAAACGGCCAACACACGCTACTCCTCTACCTCCTCCTCCTTCAGCGTGTCATTTTTTTAAGACACACAACGCACTCTGATTGGTTGTTGTCGTCGTTGGCTTTTAGCAACTTAAAATCAACTCCCCTGGGATCGAGTTCCACACCAAACAAATTTCCAACGTTGGTGAGACGCCCGTTCGCGATTGAATCAACTATATAATCATTATTTTTGAACTTAAGAACGTTTGAACGTGAACAATTAAAATTGTCAGTAATAGGGATTTATTTTTTTTAATAAAGAATGTTAAAAGACAAATCTATCGGTTGAGCTTAGGTTAGTGTTGGTGTTTAAAAACAATTTTTTTTTAAATTAATATTTCTAAAATAGAAATTCACCGACTAGCTGCCCGTCCGTCGACGACCGACGACAACGACCAATCAGAGTGCGCTGTGTGTTCTAAAAAAAATTACACGTTGAAGCAGTAGCAGCGTGTTATTTTTTAAAAACACACAACGCGCTTTAATTGGTCGTTGTCGTTAATTATACAAACTTAAAATCACCTCCCCTGGAATCGAGTAGCACACCAATCAAGTTTTCAACCTTGATTTCAGGCGGTTCAGGCCCGTAGCCAGGGGGAAAGCACCTTGGGGCACGTGCCCCCCCCCTTCCCGAAATGTTCAGAAAAATTTTTTTTTAAGTAAAGGAAAATTTGTTTAAATAATAAAAATTCTCGGAAGGGGAACCACCAAAAATTTAAATTTTTTAAGTGCCCCCCCCCCCCAAATTAAATCCTAGCTACGGGCCTGCCGCGGTTAAACCAGCTATATTAATTAAATGATCCAATTTTTTACCAATTTAAAATCACCTCTCCTGGCATCGAGTTGCATACAAAGTAAGTTTCAACTAGGGTACTTATACAGGGTGGCCCTTTGAAAACGAAACAGACGGGATTGTGGCCAGCAGAATTTTTTTCTTGAACAATACAAAAACACGTCAATTTTATCATTGAGGGGGACAACTTTTGCGACTAATGTTACTTCCGTATTGTTTCATCCTTTTGAGTTGCGATGACAACCCCTAAAATGATAATAGGGATGATATGGCAAGTAACACTTCATTTGAAAGGTCTTGCTTCCCTAAATTCAGTTCTATAATTTTTTTAAAGTTTTATCAATTATTCAACAAAAAAATTGAAGCTGCAAAAATGCGAAATAAATCAGATATTTCAAGATATTTAAGAATAAAAGAAGGAAAAACGCTTGGCCAGGTCTTTTTCGTTTTCAAAAGGCCACCCTGTATATAAATTTTATCTTGGTTAATCCAAAGATTATCCATTAAGAAAATTTAATATTCGACTTTTACATTTTCAATAAATGTATTTTACAATAATAAACGGGCAGCACATACAACTTCTTAAGCGTGTCATATTTTTAAGACACACAATGCATTCGGAATGGTTGTTGTCGTTAGTTTTTAGCAACTTAAAATCTACTCCCCTGGGATCGAGTTACACACCAAACGAGTTTCCAACGTTGAGGACGTTTGAACGTGAACAATTAAAATTGTCAGTATTAGGGATTTATTTTTTTTAATGAAGATTGTAAAACAAGAAATCCATCGGTGGAGCTTATGTTAGTGTTGGTGTTTGAAAACCTTTTTTTTTAATTAATACCGCTAAAACAGAGATCCACCGGTTAGCTACCCGTCCTTGGACGGGCTTTTCAACTAGTCACATATATAAAAGACCAGCACGCTGCTGCTGCTCCAGCGTGTCATTTTTCACTCTCATTGGTTGTTGTCCTTTCAACTGTGATTTCAGGCGGTTCAGGCCCGTAGCCAGGAGGAAAGCACCTTGGGGCACGTGCCCCCCCCTCCCGAAATGTTCAGAAAATTTTTTTTTAAAGTAAAGGAAAATTTGTTTAAATAATAAAAATTCTCGGAAGGAGAACCACCAAAAATTTAAATTTTTTAAGTGCCCTCCCCCCCAAATTAAATCCTAGCTACGGGCCTGCCGCGGTTGAACCAGCTATATTAATTAAATGATCCAATTTTTTACCAATTTAAAATCACCTCTCCTGGCATCGAGTTGCATACAAAGTAAGTTTCAACTGGGGTACTTATGCAGGGTCGCCCTTTGAAAACGAAACAGACGGGATTGTGGCCAGCAGAATTTTTTTCTTAAGAAATACAAAAACACGTCAATTTTATCATTGAGGGGGACAACTTTTGCGACTAATGTTACTTCCGTATTGTTTCATCCCTTTGAGTTGCGATGACAACCCCTAAAATGATAATAGGGATGATATGGCAAGTAACACCTCATTTGAAAGGTCTTGCTTCCCTGAATTCAGTTCTATAATTTTTTTAAAGTTTTATCAATTATTCAACAAAAAATTGAAGCTGCAAAAATCCGAAATAAATCCGATATTTCAAGACATTTAAGAATAAAAGAAGAAAAAACGCTTGGACAGGTCTGTTTCGTTTTCAAAGGGCCACCCTGTATATAAATTTTATCTCGGTTAATCCAAAGATTATCCATTAAGAAAATTTAATATTCGACTTTTACATTTTCAATAAATGTATTTCACAATAATAGACGGGCAGCACATACAACTTCTTAAGCGTGTCATATTTTTAAGACACACAACGCACTCGGATTGGTTGTTGTCGTTGGTTTTTAGCAACTTAAAATCTACTCCCTTGGGATCGAGTTACACACAAAACGAGTTTCCAACGTTGAGGACGTTTGAACGTGAACAATTAAAATTGTCAGTATTAGGGATTTATTTTTTTTAATGAAGATTGTAAAACAAGAAATCCATCGGTCGAGCTTATGTTAGTGGTGGTGTTTGAAAACCATTTTTTTTTTTAATTAATACCGCTAAAATAGAGATCCAGCGGCTAGCTACCCGTCCTTGGACGGGCTGTTCAATAGTAGAATTATAATTGGTTACCTTTGCCAAAATTCGAGAATCAGCCGCTTGGTACGGCCTTTTTTAGGAGGTGCATGTCCGGCTACGTTCGTATTCTGTGTTGAAAGTTTTTTGAATTCGTCTTAATTTGGAAGAATAAATTAAATAAACCAAAAGTATATCTCCCGTCGCCGATTCGACGTTGTCGAATTTACTGTCGCCGAATTGGAATCGCCGAAACTAACAGAGCCGAATATCGGGTCGCCGAATTGCCTGTCGCCGAATCACAATCGCCGAAATGACGGTGCCGTACTGGAATCGCCGAAATGACGGTGTCCGTTATTATACATCTATATGTTGTATTTCACGCTTCATTTGAAGAAAATTCGCCTGCGACGTTCCTTTTACTTGTTTCAATATTGGAAGTAAATTGACCACTGTCGCATTAATTTTAAAAATATCTCCCCTTTTTTTCTGATTATTATAGGGAGCGAGAAAGCTCCCCTCCCTCATTAAAAAAGTTCATGATAAAAGTTCACTTTTTAACAGTAGTGGCGCTATCGTTGAGCTTTCTCGCTAATTCTTCAATAAGAGAGCGAAAAAGCTCGACGTTAGCACCTCTAGCGTTAAAAAAGTGAAATTCTATCATTAAATTTTTTAACTCTACGGGACGCTAACGTCAGCTTTCTCACTCCTCATATAGTGTCCTTATGCAGATAATTTTATTTATGTCAATTTTGAAAATGTGGTCGATATTATTTTTAATTGGCTTAGGGACATAGCTAAAGGGGAACTAGAGATGATATCTTCAGTTTTATTATTTTGAATTTTATTTAAAAATGTAAGATATTTGCCTCAAATAAATTTTTTAGGTCGGGGGGGGGGGGGGTTAGCAGAACGAGACTTATCCCATTCCACAAATGAAATAAACACTTGAAAAATGTAATAAAAGCAAGTAAATACAGATTATTTCCTCCCCCCCCCCAAATAAGTAAGCAACACAACAACTTTTCCAAAATCAAATTTGTATCTTGATCAATTTTAAAGTTATCTTGTTGCTTTCTTACATTACTAAAAAAAGATGAAACTTTTGATAAGATTAATAATAAATTATTATGACACATTTTTCTTAAAAACCCAGATGAGAAACCGGGGGGTCTGGGGGGTATGGAATACCCCCTGCTGTAAATAAGCAATAAGGCAATTTTTCAGTAATCTTTGTACCTTGATCAATTATGAAGTTACTTTTTGTTATAAAAAGTTATTGCTTTCTTACAGCTGGGGGGTATTCCATACCCCCAGACCCCCCGGTTCCCATCTACTTCTTCATATTTTACAATAAAGACCTCTAGCACTCGAGACCATCTACGCTTGTAATATTAGCCAGAAGATTTTTTTTGTAATAAACAAGAGTAATTCTGAATTAGAAGGGGGCCGTTTTTAAATTTCTAGTCTGTATGGGTTTCCTGTGGGTATATTTAACTCGTCTAATGTGCTAATATGCAGGGACAGAGTCAACCAACTTACTTTAATACGGCAACAGATTCAACAGTGAACCTTTTCTTTATGACAGCTGACAAAATCATTCAAAAATTGGCCAAATCTTTTGCAAAACATTTTCTTTAAATAATTCCCCCTAATTCCTATTCGTGCCCCCCCCCCCCCCACTGCCTCCACCTTCCTCCTCAAGTGCAATATATTCAAGCATATAATAAAGAGTCCGACTGAAAAAGAGCTGAAATTTACCTAAAACCTAAATTAACCTTAATGAGCGGCCGTGATTGATGACTTATTACATTTTTGGATGATTAATAATTATTTGGATTGTGATGAATTAATTAACATTTTCTTACACTAATATCGGTCTAACGAGATAATTCTAGGCTAAAATGTAGATAAATCTTGCATTTTTTTGACTTTTAATTTTTTAAAAAGCGCCTGGTTGCTTACTTACAGCTGGGAGTATTCCAGGAATATGGAACCCCCCCCCCCCCCGTTTTCCGATTGTTTACTTTTGAAAGTAGGTACCCTCCAGGTTAAGGAAAGATCTTTTTCAAGAACATAAACTACGTAATGTAGTTCATGAATTACCATTGTTAACATAAAAAACAGGGTACGTGCACATCTGAAGGCCAGCCCAACAAGCTATCTAATAGATGTAAAATATTTATATGCTCATAAAACTAACACCGCCAAGAAAACGTCGCAGAAATTGAAAAAAACAGACTACTTTTAATAGTATAATGTGATAGTCACGGGTGAAGCTAGGATCTAAGAGGCTTGGCCATGGGCGTCCATTATGGGGAGCAAAAGGGGCAGTTGGCCCTTGACTGCTTAAATTTTTTTAGACATTTGATATTTTACCAGCGCAACTTTTTAAAATTTTTATAATTAATTGTTTTTTTTTTCATTTTGCCTTCCTTGAAAATGATTCTATGGATGCCCATGGGCTTGGCCTATCGTAGAAAAATTTGAGTCCACCTTTAAAAACTGTAAAATTTGTAAAAAACTACGACAAAATTAAGTTAATATGAAGAATATCTTTTTGAAACAATTTTTCCTAGAAACCGGGGGGTCTGGGGGGTATGGAATACCCGAATACCCTCTAGTAAAAGGAAGTAACAAAATGACTTCGAGAATCAAATTTGCATCGACATTGTTTTAGAAAAGTTTTCTTGTTGCTTCCTTAATCTTACCGCCTAATCACTAGGTACTGGAGGGTATTCCATACCCCCAAACCCCCCGGTTTCCCATCTGCTTCATCATATTTGGCACAAAATACCCTACAATAAAGACCTCTAGCACTCGAGACTACCTGTAATATTATCCAGAAGACTTTTATTTTGTTTAATAAATAAGAGTAATTCTGAAATGGAAGGGGCCCGTTTTTAAATCTTTAGTCCCCCCAATTCTGTAACTTTTTAGTTACGTTAATTATCGTTATCGAATCGTTAAGAACCGTAAAGTTTGGTTTCCATATACCATTACATTACTATTTTACGCAATTCTGAGTGTAAACCAAACTCTACGGTTCTTAACGATTCGATAACGATAATTAACGTAACGAAAATGTTACAGAATTGGAGGGATAATCAGTATAATTATATTTCTCTATCTGTTAGTAACGCAAAAAGTCGCGTAAAACCTAAATTTACGATCGTTCTTAACCATTATACTGCAATAAAAAGATTAATTTATTTTATTAACTTGCGTGGAATAATTTTTTATGAGCGAGGTTACCTTTTTATTTTATTTTTAATTTTATGAGCAGTTTTAATTTTATTTTTGTCACATTCTTTTTACTTTTAATTTTACAAGCAGTTGTAAATTTTTATGTTTTATTTCAATAGAAGTAAATAAATATTATACCTATTTAAAGATATTTATGTCAATGAGAACCAACAATAATTGTATTTGCATTTTAAAGCAAGGGGAAACCGGGACCACTTGGAAAACTGAACATTTTTCAAATTTAGTTTTTTTTTTGTTTTCAAAATACGCGTTATGTGAAGGACCCATAATAACTAAAATGGTATAAGTTAAAAATGAAATACTATGTTTTATTTATAGTTTAAGATACAAAGATTCTTTTTTTTGACTTACACCATTTTAGATATGTGCCCCTCGAAGAAAATAACCACGCTTTCTAAATTTTTTATATTAATAACCTCTTATGAACTGAAAATGCCGGAACTCACTAGTTTAACCAAATCAGTACGAAAACCATCCCTAACGCCATCTCTGTTTCAAAACCTCAACCCTCCAGGTCCCCCTTTCCTATCACGACAAAACATGAACAACTTTACCAAATTAAATCAAACAATTGAAACCACTACAAAAACAATTCTAAAAATAGCTACTGAAATTGCATTTCGCAATAGCACAAAACAAATATATTTTTAATTTTTAGAAGCGTTAATCAAAATCCCAATTATTTGGAAAAAAAAACGCTATAAAAAGATGTTCAATGTTACACGTTCAGCCATAACACATCATTTCTAAATGTTTGTTAATTTAAACAATAAATAATGGTTAAATGTGCTATTAATAGATAAATTGCGCATTAATCATGTCATTCAACTTTGATATTGAAATTGACAATGGTAGGACGTGATAAATTTAACAAATTTTTATCTTTTTAATCACCGTGGATACAAAAATGGTCCTCGAGGTCTTTAATCTATCAGTTATTGTAAAGGCGTTTCTGTCCCCTCCCATTTAATGGGCGCAAACGAATTCCAGTACATTCATTTTACAAATTTTGACTGCCTAATTTTGTATTATTTCAAAATTTTTAAATCGAAATTTAAAAAAATCAAGTCGGTTTTGATATTGAGGGAGGAAGTTTAAAACCAAATTTGATCTAATTTTAGGTTTCTTGAATTTTTACTATTTGTGAAACGGATTATGTTGATAGTTATGGGGGGGGGGGAGTGTCAAATCTGAAATTTTATTAATATTGGTTTCAATTATTCAAAATGTTTTTTTTAAAAAAAGGTTAATTTACAATTAACTAAAGAGATCGATGTCACTGCTTGTATATAATCCAAAGCACGTGTTTCAATTTTGTAAGAGTCCCTCAACAGGATTTAATATTGAAATATTTTGACTAACCGTTATTGAAGTCTAAACTGACCTTGAAATGAAAGCACCGTAACGCCGTGCGGGTTACGGTGCTAAAGTTGCGGTTCGATTTGTATTTTACTGGAATTCGCTCGATTTAGTAAGAAATAAACGGATTCGACTTACTTGCAAATCAATTTGGCGTTGATCTACGGTTCCGCTGTACATGAACTGTAAACATTGGCGAATGGCGGTTGCAGTAACTAATTTACCCAAAGTAACAACGGTTTGGCCTTCGTTTTGAACACTTCGGATTGCCTGAAAAGCAGGATGATCGAGTTCTCTTGCAGGTAATAAAGCCTGGCAGCTGGCCCGACGTTTCCAGGTCCGTTGTTCGGCTCGAAGCAAGCTTTCGTTATCGTCGCTGAAGTCGCCCAAAGAACTGACCATGCTGGAATCGCTGGTGCTGCGCGTCATATCGGCCGAAATTTCGAGTGCAAATAAGCGATAGAAGGCTGGACTAGCTGCCGCTAAAACGAAACGGTGTGCCGAAAAGCCTACGGAACCGGCTACTAAAACTACGTCTGTATGATTTCTTCCCAACCATAATTGACATAAGTGTTCTGAATATGTGCTGTCGCAAGCTTTTGTTTCGGGTTTTGGTGGAGGAGGCGGTTTGAATGGAGCCTGAAGCAGAGGTCTTTGAACTTTTTTAAGATTGGTTTGCCAAAAGCGTTGTTGACGTCGAGCCTGTAACGCAGCACGAATGGCGTTTTCGAAAACTTCATTAACTCCAAAATAAGTGAGGACAGACGTTTCGTAATAATGCAGTCCCAGCTCTTGAGCAACGTCGCGTGCTTCGTTAGGCATAACTAAATCGGATTTCCTGGTCGCCCTAACGAAAGGACTACGATCTCTAAAGAACGTTAGATACGCTTCGTCGCGATACATAAATCTAAGGTCGTTTTTACAGCCCACCAATATCACCGGTGTGTTTGGACAGAAGCGCCTGATTTCGGGATACCACATGAGGCGACAATTCCTCAACGATATGGGACTGTTGATACTAAAACACAACAAAACTACATCCGAACGGCCGTAAGCGAATCTTCTGTCTTTTTCGTGATCGCCGAAAGTGTCCCATAAACGCAACGACACGTTCACGCTGTCTACTACCTCCCACGATCTTTCCAGCACCTGAAAACAGTAGGTTATGTTTCCGGGGAAGTACAGACGTCGAGAAAACTTACATCCTTGTAGATGCGATACTGGTCGATCGCCCAAACGGTGGGTACATGGGTGGATAAAAGTTGGGCTAAGGAAACTTGCTGATTGCAAGCCCTAGCACATATGAGCCGGGTTTTACCTACGGCCGTATCGCCCACCACAACGCATTTCACGAGCTCCTGGTGGGGCTGTTCATTGTCCATCCCTCCAACCCATCACCATCACCTACCAGGGTCCTCTTCGACTCCTTCAATTCTGCCCAAAAAGAAATCCAAAACCGACACCTAAAACTGCAAAAAGAAACCACTGTACACATCGATTCACTGGCAAACTTGGAGTAGGTACTAAACAGAGTCCACAATCAGCTTAAGTAAATATACGAGATAAGCAATTTAAATATTTTTTATAATTCTATTATTAGTAGCTCGCGTCATTTATTTATTTAGAGTTAATTTTTAATTAGAAAGTAAACAAGTTTTTGTAGAACAAGTAGGAATAATAATAACAAAAAGCTGAATTGCGAGTGTTGACCCACGACGATGCGTTAGAAATTTTGGGCGTACTTACGTGGGTTTTCAAATGAGTTGATTATCCAAAATGCTGAATGAAATTTTCATTGTGCACATCACACGTTACTACACTATCAAGAAGCAGCTTGCAAAACGAACTCGATTCGAACAATGAATAAAAGTGGTTTCGATCGTCGGTCGCGTGAACGCCCGCCCGCCTTGTAAATTTGTCACCGAACCAAATCTTGTCAATTTTGTTGACAATTTGTAGCACTCGTCTTCTTTGTAATGTTAATTGTGTAAGTTGAAAACAACAACATCCGTTTATTAACAATTAAATTTGTTATTCGCTGCGCATTACGTTAAGGAGGCGACGAATCCAGCTGAATAGCTTGGCGCGTTTATTTTGATAACAATTAGGATTGTTGTTGATGCTAAATTGGCCGAGAGGATTGAAAACTGATTGTTTCCATATTTTACGTACTGCGGCATTCTTTGATTCGATAATAATAATAATAAGATAATTCATAAATGGCGTGTAGTAATAATGAATGCGAATCGATTTTTGCGTCGTGACGTCAACGTCAGTCGAGGTCGTCGTAGGTTCAATCGGATCTTGAACCCATTCACAATCCGCACTCGAATTTAGACTCGGAAGGTTAATTTTTAAACTTGTCATTTCCTGCAAAATTTGTCGCCGATAACTTGCAAGTTCGCCCACAAAATCGATCAAACCTTGAAAGTTTCGCATTACAATACGTTTTTAATTCTCATACGAGGGAAGTGCATTTTCTTTTGTTCCTTTTCATCCATCCAATTTCGTCGCAGTTCATTCAGCTTCCCGACGACGGAAGTGATTTTTATCGCAGCAGATAAATTCCTTGTGGGTTCTCATTCCACCTTCTTAAAGAGACAAATATCAGAAATAGGGGTAAAAGTTGGGATAATAATATTGGAAGAGAGCTGTTAAAATTATTAATCTTTCCTGTCTGGTGACCTATTTATTTCTGAACGTGGATCATCATAAACAGAAATTTGGGGCTTTGGAGCAAACAAACGTTTAAACTGTTGCTCCTTGTAGCCAGGAGCGGATTGACTCGAAAGTTTTGATTCTGTTTAATTATCATAAATTATGGATTTAGTAACCTATGTAAAACTTTTTTTAGCAAAAAAAGATCAATATCAGTTATTAAAAAAATAACAGCACCGCAGGCGATTTTTTTAAATAAATCGCTATTTTTACAATAAAACTGCAAAAATAATAGGAAAACATTCGGAAGATGTTGAACTGCCAAATTTATTTTATTTGTGCTGTGGTTTAGATTACACGTTCAAGTAAAACCGCGGATTTGTAAATCTACGTTAGAAATCATACGAATGACGGCCCTGAGTAACATTGCGCAATATTACAAATTGTTAAAAATAGTATTGAACTCGAGAAAATTATCGATATAAGGTCAACTACTGTTTCAAAATTTTAAATTTTTGGTATAAATTTTGAACTTTTATTTCGGTGTATTGAACGATAAAATGAAGACCTTTCGAAAATAGTGACAATAAAAATTACGCAATGTTTAAAAACTACATTATTCTTAATTAGCAGTAATGCAAAAAATCACTTTTCAAATTTAATTTCAACCAGAATATGACAATTTTTTTAAAATTAGTAGGTAAATAACAGTAGCGGCGGTGGTAAGCGGTAAGCTAGGTAAGCGACACAAAGGGGCGCAAAATGTCAGCGATACGATCTAGCAAAACTAATAATTTTTAACTTTTTCCTAGCAACTTGGAGATTTGGAGCAAAATATTTAAAATTTGCAGGGGGGGGAAGGGTTCAAAAGCAGGTGATAGTATCACACTTTTATAAAACCAACTCTACCTCTAAATTTCTGTTTTTGTTGACCAATTATTGTGGTCTACCATTGAAAACAATGTAAAATGTAAGAAGGTATGAGGGTGAGGATTCCCTCCATTTTTGTAAAACATAGCTCGGCCTACGGCCTCGCACTTCTCCTCAAAATCCATAATAAATTTTAAGATGCAGAAAAGTTAATTTAAATCACCAGAAATAATGTACCAACCTAGAATAGGCAAATTTAGCTTACACAAAGACAAAAACGAGAATGAAAAATTTGGAAAAATTTGAAGATCAAGAGTACCTACCCATTTTCAACACAATAGTTCAGTGTAATTAGCCATTATAAATGAAAAATGACGGAATCCAGTTATAGTGAAAGGATTTGAATGAATTTTTTTTAGATTTTTAATACCATAAACTAAAAAGTTTACCCACTAAAAATTACTACTGTTTTGAAAATCTGTAAATTAAAAGAAAAAAAAACGATGATCATGTAAATATTCCGAAGTTAATGGAATTTTGACATATTGTTTGGGGGTACTCTAGGATGTATATCCTAAGTTTCTGACCCTCCAAGACCCTGTGCTAACTTAGGTAGGGGGCAGAAACCTTAAAATTTTTGAACTTTTTTTTAGTTTTTTGCATATGTCTCGTAAACTAAGCATATTTTGGGTACCATAATTCATTACAAAGTTGTAGAGAACTGAATTTACTAAAATTTGGTTGGTAAAGCAAATTTTTAAACCCAGTAATAACCGAGATACAACCGATCAAAGTTAGACAAAGATTTTCAAAATGTAAAAGAATGACCAAAAAACGAAGGTTTTCCTCCTATAGCTATTTATTCCCATCATTTTCATGTTAACCACTTATTAATATGTACATCTTGAAACATCCATGACCACTCTTTCTCCCACCTCTCAGCCTCTCATTCCCCCAAACGTGAAGATCCCTTATTTTAATGTAAGAAATGCTGAAATGGTAAGAAAAATCGATATTGGTTGAAGAGGAGCTAGTGAGTGAGGAGCACGAAGTAACCCCCTGTATTGGGGCCGACCCTGTGGAACCTTATGTATGATGGAGTTCTTCGCCTGAATCAGCCGGAAGGGGTCGAATTAGTCGGCTTTGCGGATGACCTAACTCTCGTGGTCGCGGCAAAAACACCTCAAGATTCAGATTATTGCTGAATGGATCGAGAGCAGAGGATTACAGGTGGTCCCAGAAAAGACGGCGACCATGCTGGCAAGTGAGAAGAGGAAGTGTGATATAAACCTCACTGTCATGGGTCATAAGGTGGAAATTGAAAAAACCAAAATGATGAAAGTTCTAGGAATATATCTAGACAAAAGATTGTGTTTGGCCACCATGTTAAAACTACAGCTATGAAGGCACAACAACTTGCTACAGCCCCTATAAAGCTGATGCCGAACATGGGGGAGGGCCGAAATTTACCAAGAGGAGAGTGCTGGCATCGGTGGTCCACTCCATCATGTTGTATGGTGCACCGGTTTGGCACGAAGCTATGCAGGTAGCTGCGTATCGTAACAAGTTCAAAAAAGTGCAGAGGTCTGTTGCACTCAGAGTGTGCTCTTCATATAGGACGACATCCGGGGAAGCGCTCCAGATGCTGGCTGGTCTTCCACCGATTGAACTTCTTGCGGAGGAAAGGAACTCCAACTACCTCTCCGATAAGACAGCAGAAGCCAGAAGGCAAGCAAGAGATGGAATGTTCCAAAAGTGGCAGGCCACGTGGGCAGCCAGTTCTAAAGGTTCTTGGACGAGAAAGCTGATACCGACCCTAAGACCCTGGGTCGAGCGAACATTTGGCGAACTTAACTTCCGCCTCACACAGATTCTCACGGGACATGGCTGCTTCAACGCATACCTGAAGAGGATGGTCCTGAGAGACGACCCTAAGTGTCGTTACTGTGAAGAGGAGGACACCGCAGAGCATACGCTCTTCAACTGCTCCCGGTGGAAAGACATAAGGATTGAAGCTGATATCCAGCATTTGACGCCCAACACCTTAGTCAATGAAGTGCTGGTATCAGCAGAAAGATGGTTACAGATTTCTGCTGCGATAAATAATATCATTGCAACGAAGGAATCAGACGAACGGCTGGAGCAACTGGAAAACCGATCAACCGTGACGATCGCACCATAAGAAGAAAACAGTCCCGAAAGGGCGAAGACGAAAGCACGTGGTCCAAATGCAGAAGAAATGCCTTACAGCGAACCCTGCGGACTACGAAGGGAGGTGGTTATTAGTGAGTATAACCCCACACTACCAACAGCACAGCACGGGCTGATGGTGTCTTGTTTAAGATTTTCTACCTTCCAAGCAAAAAAAAAAGTAAGAAATGCTAATTAATATGAGGCATTTTCATGTTTGTGGGGGGGGGGTGTCATAGATGTTCCAAGATGTTTGTATTGATGAGTGATTAACATAATTAACATGGAAATGGCAGTAATAAATAGGTATAAAGGCCAAACCTTCGTTTTTTCTCTATTTTTTTTACATTTTGAGAAACTTTGTCTAACTTTGATTGGCTGTGTCTCGGTTAATATTGGGTTTAAAAATTTGTTTTACTCACTAAATAGATTAGCAAATTTGCTGCTCTATAACTTTTTAATAAACTACGGTACATAAAATATACTCAGTTTATAAGATATAAGCAAAAACCTGAAAAGAGTCCAAAAATTTTGAGGTTTTTGCCACCCCTCTTCAGTTAGCACGGGGTATTTAAGGTTAAAAACTTAGGATGGACTTCTTCGAGTATCCCCAAACAACCTGTCAAAATTCCATTAGCTTTGGAATATTTTCCAGTTGAAAAGGGGATTACAACCCTTAAAAAATAAAAAACATTAGCGGAAAGTTTCAAAAAGTAAACTTTTTACTTTTTAGTAAAAGAAATTCAAAAAATTGAAAAACATCCAAATTCATTCACTATAACTGGGTTCCGAGGTATAAACCTAATTGCACTAGACTACAAGAAGATTGGATAAGATGGATCAAGAGACGAAAACGAGAACTGCATTAAAAATATAAGAATGTATCGAGGGGCAGACGTGAACTTAGACCATTTTATGTTGGGAATGAAAATCAAACAGATTTTGCAAAGTACGAAGGATAAGGGCAAAAACCAAAGAAGATTACAATTGAATGATCCAAATACACAAGAAATTGAAGAACTTCTAAAAATAGAAAATGGATATGAAAAACAGAGGAAATGGTAACAACAATGAAGAAAAGTACTCAGTTGGTGGCAGAAAGATTTTGGAATATACCTGGTAACAAAATCAAAAATGAATGGTTTGACAAAGTACGCAAAGAAGAGAAAACAGGAAGAGAAAGAGAAGAAAACAGAGACAGATACGAAGAACAAAGAAGAAGATGTAAAAGAATTATCATTGAAGATAAAAAAAATTATTAAAACGAAGTGAAAAGCTTTTATCAAGGTACTTAGGAAATAAAAAAAATACCAATCAAAAATATCATCTTGTAGATAGAGATAAGAAGGGTAACCTGGTCCGAGAACAGGAAGACACAATCGAGAAATGGGCAGAGTATTTCTAAGAATTTCTTAATAAACATTACGAAGAAAATAAAAGTCGGATCATCACGAAACAGGAAAGAAGAGAAGAAAAACATAGTAATGAGGAAATTCCAGAAAAAAGAGATACTTAGAGGTGATAAAAAGCTTGAAAAATAATTGAAGCGCCGGAGAAGATGAAATACAAGCTGAATTAATTAAATATAGTGGAGAAAACATATATGAAATGATCATCCAAATGATAAGAAACATATGGGTTAAAGAGGAGAGGTCTAAAGTACGAAAATTGGCACTGATATGCCCAATTTATAAAAGGTGTGAAAACTACCGAAGCTTATATGCAGAGTTGCCACAGAGTTCTAAGCAAGAAGTGAGTGAAAAAAGTGTGTAAATTTTCAAAAAAAGTGAAGAAAAGTGTATAGAAATTTTGAAAAAAGTGACAAATAGTGTAAAAATATTCTACTTCGGGCAGTAAAACGTAGCAAACCAACACCACAGATCCTGGGGCAAGACCTACAGCGGGTCCCCTTTTTTTAGAAACAGTGTTTCAAACTGCTCTTTGGGCATTTGAGAAATTTTTCTCAAATTTTTTTTGAAAGACCCTTTTTGACTCCCTAGCTAAATTTCTTCTTCTTCTTCTTTTAGGCTAGGATTCTCCTGTTTGCCTTGACCTCGGACTGTCTTCTGTCGAAGAGGAAAACCAGCTTTGGGCCCATCGCTTAGGAGGTCGACCCGGAAGTCTTTTGCCTGGAGGTCGTCCGTCTCTGGATGCCCTTGTTATTTTTTCTTTGCCCATTCTGCTAACATGTTCATTCCATGCTCTTCTTCTGGTTTTCATCCACTTTACGACGTCTTGTACGTTAGTCCTGTCTCTAACGCTTTTATTTGTCTGCCTGTCTGACCATTTTATCCTAACTAAAGGGCTAGTAAAATATAGCTAAATTTGCGAACCAAAACTAGCAAACGGTTCAATTTATTGTTTTACACATTTTGTACCTCTCGGCTTTTTTTTTCCAAAAAAATTATCTTTTAATGACTTTTTTCAGCCAGTTTACATTTCCTCCGAGCAACATGCGTACTACTCCAATATTTTGTTTTGTGTATAGTGTAATTTTTTGTGGAATGCAGTGCTGACTCGATTTTCACGTATGTCTACTGCCTATAAATGGCCATACATCTGCCTTTCACAAGAAATTACACTCTAACATGATTGCTTAATTTTCTCGGTGGCCCGGCACCACCTCCTGCTACGTCACTGCTTTTGGGTCCCTAGGAGTTCACGGACTGTATGCTTTTGCACACCGGTAGTTACGCCACTGCTGACGCGCATGAATGAATTTACGAGATTCTTTATTTTGCGTGTACAGAGGTGTCAAACTCATTCCAGCCGTGGGGCACTTCCTCCAAGCAAATTTTTTTACGAGTGGTGCAAATGATTGTTTTACTCCTTTCCCCATTTCATTTTTTCACCGAAAATTTTTTAAATGACTTTTTTAACTTGTAATTTTAATTTTAAATAATTTCATAATTTTACTTGTTGATTAGCTAGTCTACATTAGCTCCAAGCAACATGCGTTGACAATTTTTAAAATTCTAGTTACTAAATTTTTAAATGTATCAAAAAATTTAATTTTTGTAAGTGAAATCGTAAAAAAAGTGAAGAAAAGTGTAAGATTTTCAAAAAAGTGAATAAAGTGAAAAAAGTGTATCTGTGGCAACCCTGATATGGGTGTGAGTTGTGGTCCCCAAGAAAACGAACGCAAGAGACCTTGGCAATATGGGAGAGAAAGATACCGAGGAGAAAAATATTTGGAAGGAAGAAATGGAAAAGAAGAAGTAATGGAGAGATACACAAAACACAGAGGAAGATCAATGAAAAGATGGAGGAATGAGGTTTGAGAAGATTTGGAAACGATGGGAGACTGCGATTGGAAAGAAAGAGTAATGAATAGAAAAGAATGGACCAATGCTGTCAAACAAGCACCACATTTTTCTAAGCCTGTATTTCATAAAATAAATGAAATCATTTAAGCAGTACACCTTTTTGTGTTACGGGTCCAGATAAAGCCAAACAAAAAATAGTCAACAAAAAGTTCTTACTTACTGATTCTTGCATAAAAAAAATCGCTTACCCCCCCTAAATTAAATTTTAGGATAAAATTAGTGTCAATCGTTAGAGCTTTGTTTGAGCCTGAATGATCTTCAGTGAGCGAGATTTTGAGTTAATTTTTTTGCAAAGTTAGGAATATTTGAAATTTTCGAGTAAACTGCGAGCCTTAAAAAATCTTACTATTAAACGCGTGCTGCTCGGAGTTTACTCAAAAATTTCAACTATCTATAACTTTTTAAAATATTAACTTGAAATCTTGCTCACTAAAGCTCATTCAGGCTCTAACGAAGCTCAATCGATTGACATCAATTACACACATAGATTCAAAATGAGAAGAAAAATTTCAAAAAAGGGGGGCTAGGTCGAAATCTTATTTCGCGCTTTACGCGGTTATTTTTGATCAAAATGAAAAAATTCTTTTAAGCACATTGAGCACAACTTGAGCACAATCGAGTACAATCAAAAAAAAGTTGCAATTTTAAAAAAAGGGGGGCTAGGTCGAAATCTTATTTCGCCCTTTACGCGGTTATTTTTGATCAAAATTAAAAAATTCTTTTAAGCACATTGAGCACAACTTAAGCACAATTGAGAACAACCAAAAAAAGTTGCAATTTCAAAAAAAGAGGGGCTGGCGTCAAAAAGTTTTTTTTTCGATTTTTTTTGTTATTTTTGTTTAAAATCAAAAAATTCTTTTAAGCACATTGAGCACAACTTGAGCACAATTGAGCACAAATAAAAAAAATCACTATTTCAAAAAAAGGGGCGCTAACTTCACGCACATGATGTTCCTGGTTTTAACATGAATCCACTGATTAGGGGGTTTTGATCAAAAGACTGATAGACTGATTGAGGTTGATTGAAGCGCGCGTCAATCGATTGACTCAATCGTTTGATAAAGCAGATTGATCGTCTAGGGCTTCCATAAGAGCCTTATTTTAAGCCATTTAAGCATGAAAAATTTAAAAAAAATTCTTGCGGCACTGTTTGGAATTACGTATAACAGTATATCACGAAATGAAATCTTCTTCTTTTTCTTCTTAAGGTGCAGTCTCCTATCGGAGGTTGGCGAGCATTTGAAATGCTACATCTTGGCAGATTACTCTGGATGGTTTGCCATTGCTTTCCGAGAGAAGAGGGTCATAATAGAGTTGAATAAATTTTGTAGCCGGGTTGGGGATCCAACCTAGGGCTTCTAGCCTAGAGTCCGGTCCTTACCCCGTTCACTGAGCTCACCTCAGAAATGAAATCAGAATCATAATATGATATTGAATTATATTATGGTTCATGGACATTTGCAACGCTATCTGTACATTCACCTATTAGATAGTGTCTACTATTAGTACCATAGATTAGAAAGAGTAACTACTCTTTTATCTATGATCAGTACATTTCCGGTAATGCACAGACAGTGTCAACGTAACTTGCACAAAGCAACGCAACCTTCCTATAACCAGTGGCGGAGCTAGGGAGGCTTTTTTTGCGGTTGCCGGGAAGAGAAAATCTTTTACAAAAGACCGCCACAATCGATGGTTGTACTGTCAGACCTTCATTGACTAAAACCTCCCCCATGATCGTGCAAATTCCTTGTTAGGCATTAACTTTCACGACTAGGGGGGTATCTTCTTTTGCTCTTTCGGGGCGGTTTCCTTCTGCTTATGACTTTAGACATTAACTACTTATTGATCGTATCGGCTTCACACTGGTCCTTTCTGTGCTTCCGTATTAGTTCTGGACTTCTAAATACCCTTTCTTTGGTAGTCCCCTGCGATTCTATCAATTTTTCTTCCTTTTTTTTTTCCACCTTCGTTTGCCCGCTTGAAAGTAGCCATACCGACTGATCTACGTTCACCTTTTTTGAGTTCTTGATGTTGGTTGGCTTCTATGTCATATATGTTGGATGCCCTGCTATTATCCACATCATCAAGATTTCGTGTTTCGGGGGGCTTTTCGTTTTGCTACGGCCCCTGCGGGGTGCCTTTCTGCCTCTGCGCTAGCCTGCTCTGCAACATTTTTTTTTATCACTACAGAAGTCTTTTTATTAGTTAATCGTTTGATAACCAAAAAAAAAAAATAATTAATTCCAATTATTTAATTTGACTAAACAATATTTTCTGAAAATTAATATTCAAAAGTGGTACAAAGGTACGATTAAATTTTTGTACCTTTTGAAGTGGTACCTACCAGTACAATTTTTGTAAATACCTTTTTTATGGGTATCTAATGTACCGCATAATGTATTTTTAAGTGGTGATTATAATCACCAGATTGGAAAGATAGTCATTCTGATATAAAAGTTGATGTCCGTCAAAATTTGTTATAGTTAATGTCCACTGAATTGAAGATGAAAATTGGAGTTTGGCTGCTGTTGCTGCAATTCTTAGTGTTAATTTACGATATCTTAGGAAATCTGGAGCTTTTGTCTAAGGTAGGTTTTAAATTTTTAAATGGATCAGTGAATTTATGCATTATTTTCATCTATTTTTTTGGTTTTGTGAGAAACATTTTTACAGTGTGTTCTGCCACACTGATGCGCATTATTGAATTAATGAGATTCCGTAGGGTAGCACCTACAGCATTAAGTTCAAAATACTCTCAATCATTTTTTGTACTTTGTTTGTGCATTTTTGTAAAAGTGTTATTTTTGTTTTGTAACGAATTAGTTTTTGAGGTATTTTAAGAACTACCCGGGGGGGGAAGGGAAGATTTTTTTCACAAATTTTTTAATTTGGATTAAAGAAATTGGTTAGATCTCTTGTGTTGCTTATATAGTATATGCCTGTTTTTGCAATTATTAATTTTGTCTGTACCCAAATAGTTTTCAAAAAATTAATTAAAAATCAAAAAATTTGGGGGGGGGGAGAAAGATATGCCGCATTGTAATTTTGATTTTCGGTTTTAAAACATTCTAGATCATTTCTGCTTCGTTTGTGCAAATTTTATTTTTGTTTGTACAAAAGTAATTTTTGATATTTGCGAGAAAAACATTATAAGGACCCTAACGCGCATTATTAAATTAACGAGATTCCGGATAATACAGCATCAAGTTCAAAATACTCTCTCAATCTTTTACACTTTGGTTGTGCAGTTTTGTGAAAGTTTTATTCTTGTGTATACCAAAATGGTTTTTAAGATATTTTAAAAACTAGCTGGGGGGGGGGCTAGAGACTTGCTTTTCAAAATTTTCCATTTTGGATTAAAATCATTGTCGAGATCTCTTGTGCTTCGTAAATGCGTAATTGATTTTGCAATTAATATTTTTGTCTTAAGGCTGCGGTTTTCCGAGTGGGCGATTAATCAAGTCATAAATATGACCATCAAGTGGTGACCTGCAGTGTCTAATAGTTCAACTACGAGATGCGTTCAACTCGTACATGATTTTTGCAATTTTTATCATAATAAAATTAATGAATGTATGAATGAACGATTGTTGAAACCTATGAATCATAATATGTTTATAACGCAAAATTATAATTGTTTTCAGGTTGATACCTATAGGAAGTAGTAATTTAATAAACTATGCAATAAAAAATAAAGAATCAAGTTATAATTTCAAACTAATACATAAAATAAAATTAAGCAAACCCATAAAATTTTATTTAAAAATAATTGTTCAATGTTTGCTGTCTTGCATTTTATTTATCTTCAACATGATAAGAAACATCGCAGGTGAAAGGATAAGGAGAAACTTTGTCATCTATTCGAATATTATTCGCATTGCATTATTTTTTGTATTCCCTAGTGGTTGTTTATGCTCTATCCTGTAATTGTTTGATATTGTTATTGCTATACTTTTATTGTTTGGTACATATTTTCATGTAAAAAACATTTTTTTTAAACTTTAGTTGTATCCAATTTATTAGAAAAGTATCATAAAATGAGAGTTAATAATATTATGTCTCTAAAAATACATTTTCTTCATTCACACTTGAGTTTTTTTCCTGAAAACCAAGAAATATGAGCGATAAACATGGTGAACGATTTCATCAAGAATGGGAGAGTTTTACTAGTCACAAATTCTTTGAAATAATATACAGGGTGAATGAAACCACCCGTATCAGTAATTTTTTTCAAAAACGGTTAGTCGTAGAGAGTAGAGTCATAAAATTTTATTATAAAAGCCGTAATAAAGAATCAAATGGTGAAATTATTATTTCCGGGAAAGGTCGGCATCCCGAATAGTTTGCTCCAGAATATCCAGAACTCCAGAATTTTAAATAGCACTATAGGTCGAAAACGGTATTTTTGAAAAGATCTTTTAAAAATAAGCAAGTTTTGTAGGAAAAATTTTTTTATTACTGCCACCCCTATTAAGTAATATCCAATTGAAATTAATCAGGGGAAACACCACTACTGTAAACTTAAAAGAAATCGAGTTTTTATTTTTTTACATTTTGTCATAGTAATATATAATATTCGATAATATGCAAAACATATTTCAAGTTAAAATATTGAAAATTGACCAAGTTACAGCGTATTTAGTGAGAGCGGACTAACTACGATATGCGTATTCTAAAAATTTTAAATCCCATTTTTATCAAAACCTTTTTTGTTTTTGCTGTAACTTGGTCAATTTTCAATATTTTAAATTGAAATTTGTTTCACATATTATTGAATATTATTACTTTGACAAAATGTAAAAAAATAAAAACTGAATTTCTTTCAACCCTAATGTTCCTGGATCGTAGTACCGGGTACTTTTTTGACTTTTGCAGTAAAATATCTCCGCTTGTATTTTTTACAGAGACCTGGGATTTGGTGACATCTTATAAAAAATAGTTGTTAACGTATTAAAGTCATTTTGAAAGCTACTATATTTTTATAAATGCATTTTTTTGCGATAATAAAAAGTTATACCTATATCACCTGAATGTGGTACCGGGTACCTTTAATATAAAATCACAGAATTTTTAGCTAAAAACGTATTATTATATTAAAAACAGGTAATTTATTTTAATTTACACAAAGTATAATTCTTTTACGCTTATACTTGAAGAATAATAATTCTTAAATAAATATTCTTCAATAATTTTGAAGAATACCAGTATTACACCATAAAAATCAAATTCAAAATTGATATTTAATTTAAATTTCTGTCGATGTAACAACAGGGCAATGCTGATTGGTTCACTTTCGTGTGACGTCAGTAACCGTAGTCAAAACTGCCGTTTATTTTATAATTTTTTTCTCATGTTAGGAGTACTCAAAAAAATGTTAAAAAAATTCTGTAGCTTTACTTTGACCTCTACTTTCAAATAAACAAATTAAAAAAATTAGTGAAACTCGTTCATTGAAGAAGTTTGAAGATCAATACCAAAGATTTTGGGAGCATAATAGTCTCATTTTTGATAATTTTTTTAAATTCTTGTAAAAAATTTAAAAATCTGTATTATTATCCATAAATACCTACTCGAAAAACTTTCTAGAGTAATTTATAAAAAGTAGTTGACACGGCGCGTATTTTACGAAACCGTGACTCACTACCGTGATTAAGTCAACGCAGATACGTGGATGTAGGATTGCATTTCATATTATTTAGTCGGTAAAACTACCTACAGAATGACGGGGAATAGTCAAACTATTTTTATGATAACAAGAGCTACTATAACTTTCTCGTCAACAGATTTCTGTAAAATTGTACTCGATATTTTTAAAAGGAAGAAAAATTTCATATTAATTTGAATTTGCTTAGATTTTTAAAATAATGAATATAATTCCTCCAAATTTTTTTACAAGCAGTGTAAAACATGGCACCTGGGTGTGAATGGGTTTTTAGA
Organism: Rhagonycha fulva; assembly: GCA_905340355.1. NCBI lineage: Eukaryota > Metazoa > Arthropoda > Insecta > Coleoptera > Cantharidae > Rhagonycha > Rhagonycha fulva. The sequence goes on along the minus strand of HG996559.1, from coordinate 22,027,398 downwards.
GTAAAAATCGATATATCTGAAGCAATAAAAATTATGCAATACAAACTTTTCAATTACTAATATTGACAAATTTCAACAGCATATTATGAATTGTTATAGTATTCTGATTATAATAAAAAGTAATTCACACCCTAGAACAAAGCTTCTACTTTCTAATGGCGTTAAAATCATTACCTAAAAGTTTGTAGTTTTCAAACGTAAGCAAATGCAATGTGACCAGATATTAGCATAATTGCGTTAAATCGCCCACGCACAAAACTGCCACCTTAAGTCTGTACCTAAATACTTTTCAAGATATTATTTAAAAAATCAAAAATTAGCTGGGGGGGGGGGAGAAAAACATGCTTTATTGTAATTTTAATATTCGTATTAAGAATAGAATCCTTTGTGCAAGTTTTATTTTTGATTGTTCCCAAATAGTTTTTAAGATTTTCGAGAAAAGTATCAACGATGCTGACGCGCAATATTGAATTAACGAGATTACAAAAACACTTACAGCATCAAGTTTAAAATGCTCTCATTCGATTGTACTTTATCTATTTTTGTGCAAGTTTTATTATTTTTGTTTGTACCGAAATAATTTACAAGATATTTCAAAAACTAGGTAAGGGGGGGGGGGCTGGCTGAAGACATGCTTTTTGTAATTTTTAGGTTTAGAATAGTTTACGTCGTTTGTGCTTGTTTGTGCAAGTTTTATTTTTGTTTGTACCTAAATAAGTTTTTGTAATCAGATAAAAAAATTTAATTTGATAAAATAGAATGAAAATTAAGCGTATTGTATGGAACTTGCTCGGAGTACTCGAAATTTGAAATACTCATAATAAATATTGCCTAAATGTTTTAAAGTTTGTTGTAATTTAATGCATACTTTCACTGAATTTGGAAAAATTATGTAGTAGTGGGTACTGTAATAAATTATTATATTTCAGTTTCACCAACATGTCTACAAGATCAAAGATTATCGACTCGAATTAATAAGTTACAATAAAAATCTTGTACATTTCCTGAAATTGAAAACATTTAAGTACAATCGTACTCTTCCGGTTATAAATGTTACAGGGAGCCTTAAAGTTAGCGTAAAAGATAAAATGGAGGTATGTAAGGTTTCCCAAATGCACAATTTTTTTAATTCATTTTTCTATTCTATTACAAATCAATCAGAATGCATTTCATTATGTTACGCAGTAATAACTGCTTGGTGTCACTTCACTGCTAATAATTTAAATTGTATATTTTTAGACAGTTATACAAGTAAAGAAGTTCTTGAGTAACGAGTATCGACATTTTCCGATACGTTATCAAAACAACTTTCAACAAGCTTTTGATTTAAACGTAGCTGGTTTAAAACGAGTAAGAGATTGTGGCAATGTTACAAATTTTGTCTTTGAAAAGGTTTTGCACATATTTTCTCATAGTAAAGTAGTATCTTAAATTTTTTATTTACAGGATATTATATATCATATTTGTAATTTTGCTAATGATGAAACTCAACTTCCTCCACTTATGCCTAGCGGTAGATTTAGAGCTGATGTAAACTTTACGTATTTAGATGAAAGTGTTGCGTTTGTATATGTTTATGCGGAAGTCTACACTCCAATTGCAATCCCAAAGAAGTAAAACTAAGATAATAAATTAATTAATAAAACAATGACTATTGTTATGTTTACTTATTGTAAAGCTTGCATTTTATTTTATTTTGTATATAATAATGAATTAAAATATCTTTTAGAACCGAGAGACACAGTTTGTGAAGTCAATACTAATTTTCTAACCAAACTTACACTGGTAGTACTAAAATATCGTTAGTAAATCTACATCATTATACATTGATTTAACCTTAGATGGATTATCTTTCGAAATCGCATTTAGACACCTCCTATTACTCCCTATCCCTATTACTAAACTATCGATTGATAGTTGTTTGATTCTCATTGAGAACATTTTATTGTAAATAATAATAGTTTAATTGTAACTGTATTTTTTATGTGTCTTCTCGACTTCGTCGTATTTAATAATTAGAAATCTTTTGATATATTCGACTTAATATTTGAAATTGTTATGCCTAATACCTGCCTCAACCGACCAACACCACACCACAAAGTTTTTCACCTTCAGATGTTGTGATATCGCAGAACTTCACTCTGAGTCAAATTTATAGTAATTTGGGGAACGGTCTCTTCTTTCCTACAATACACGATTTCAGATGCCAAGTTATCATAGCCCTAATTAGCGTAGTGGGTCGTGTGTTATACTTCATTTAAAGAATTAAGCTCATGATTGTATTAACACCATAGCGCTTAGGCCAAGTTTTGAAAGAAAAACAGACAACATTTTCTGTATTTTTTTATCTTTTACATATCGATATTCTAAAAAACACCTGCATTTTTTTTCTTACCACATTATTCCGTCTGCGATTGGAGGGTATTCCATACCCCCCAAACCCCCCGGTTAAAAAACAAACATAATAAAATAAGTTCATTCAATGATTTCATTAAACCGAAGCCGCTTCAAATAGATATACTGGAATGTTGTTCTATTAAGACATTTCAATGAAGAAATTCATGAATAATTTTTGACTGAATTTGGAAAAATTATATAATACCTACTATAATAATTTACATTTCAGTTTCATCAACATACCTACAAAATGAAGGATTTTCGAGTAGAATTAATAAGTTACAATAAAAAATTTTTGCATTTTATGGAACTTAAAACATTTAAGTATAATCGCACCGTTCCGGCTATAAATATTACACTGAACTTTAAAATTAGCGTGGAAGATAAAATGCTGGTATGTAAGGTTATTTTTCAGTTTTACAGTTCATTTTCTTATATTTTAAATTGACCAGGATTCTGTTATTGTTTAAAATGGAATCATTGCATTTAAAAAATTGTAAGAGCTGTTGGGTGTCAATGCTAATAACCTAAAATAGTATATTTTTAGACAGTTGTACAAATAAACAAGTTTTTGAGTAACGAGTATCGACATTTTCCCGTACTTTATCAATATAATTTTCAACAAGCTTTTGATTTCAACGTAGCAGGTTTTAAAAGAGTAACAAACTGTGGCAATGTTACAAATTTTGTTTTTGAAAAGGTTTTGCACATTATTGTCCCATAATTAAGTAATATTTATATTTTTTATTTACAGGATATTGTATATCATGTTTGCAATTTTTATGTTGATGAAACTCGATACCCTCCACTTATTCCTAGTGGTAGATTTAGAGCTGATATAAACTTTACATATTTAGATGAAAATGTTGGGCGTGTATATGGTTATGTAGAAATATATACTCCAATTGCAATCCCAAAAAATTAACTACTGATTTTTGTAAGTTTACTTATTGAAAAGTTGTTGTTGAATTAAAATGTATTAAAATAAAAGCTCTTTTTGAACGTGAGGCAAACATTTTTTTAATTTTTTTCACTGTCTTCTCTTTTGACAATTCAACTCGTATTCTAATACCCCATTCATATACAATACTGAAACAAGTGCGTGATGGGCCAAAGTCTCAAGCGGTACCCGTGCGTTTGCTTCAATTAAGATTAAAATATCATCAGCGTATGCAACGACCTTGAAGCCCAGATTTCTAAGCTGCACCAGCAGCTCGTCCAGCATGAGGTTCCACACGTAAGGTCCAACGATGGATCCTATTGTGGGCACCCTCTCAAGACATTTTTGAATACTGAATTTATTTCCCCACAAACCCTGACTATGCGCTCATAAAAATAGTTTAACCAAATTAAAAGTTCTGGGCAGTCAAGGTCTATGAGCTTCTGAAAGATTTGCCGATAACGTACTTGAAACTTGAATTTTTGCCTACGTCCTTCACGGGTGCTACGATTTTTAACGAAGCCAAATTGCGCATCATCCAGCAGTCGTTCTAGAGCTTTGCTCTCATGTTACAGCTCTCAAAGTTTCCTTTCCATTTTCTTACTCAATATCAGCCATGGGCTGCTTTTCCTTTTTTCCTCTGACTATCCTATAGGCAGCACACCATGGCTCTTCATTTCCCTTTTTACTCACAAAGTACTCGTACTAAAAATTTCAATTTCTAAGATTACTAAATATTCCTCTCACACTCAGGAAAAATACTCAATCCAAAATTTACTCAAACTGATTCAAATTTACAATGCTTCTCCTTCCCATTTCATGATGATGGTGGCAGAGAAATGCGTGTGGATAGGCACATCAAATTATATTTAGGGACACCAAAAATCTTTAACCCAAAGCCGGCTCTGACTTCACCTAAAGTTTCCCGAAAGTCAAATTTAAATTGTCATTATTTGACATCACACCAAAATTCCAGTGTTCCAAAAACAGATTTGAAAATGTTCCAAAGCATCGAACGTTTGAATAACAAAGCTGCATCAAAATCAACCGCCAGTAATTTTCAAAACACGAAACAACTTCTTCCAGCATTAAATTTGAACGCTCTATCTGCATGTCCAAGACGCGGAGGTTACCTTAAAGTTCTCTTACCCCGCAAATCAAACTTTACCAGCGCTTCAGATTTTGCCTCCCAGACAAAATTCGGATCAACCGATTCCAAATGCAACACGGCATCGCGCTCATCACTTCCTTCCAAAAGGTAAGAACCAATCTGCAACTTCACGGTAATCACGTTGAAGATTTCCAGCAAACTGTCCATATGTTCAAGTCAAAGCTCAAATGTGTCCGCCAATCACAACTTCAACAACTCCGATAATATGTTAGCCATAACCATCAGTTGCGTCATGATGATGGCTTCGAACGAGCAACAAATCGAGAGTAAATATTTTATGTTTGCTGAGCGATATTTATCATGCATCAAGGACAACTCGGGAAACATCCCGCCCAACATCAAAGGAATCTTAAACCACATCAAGTATTTGCAGAGAGGACGAAGTCCAAATGGAAGTCTATCTCAACTAAATACTACCCTAACCAGTAACAACTGCCTCTCCAAAACCAACAGAAGCGAAAGTTCCCTAAAAACTACCGACCGAAATTTTAAACTTGAGCCAAAAAATTTGAAAGCCAAAATCGTGGCCATCAAAGATTGCAGCAAAAGCCGGATACCTAAAAGATCGAAGAGAATTAAAACTGCAGGTTTGTCTCAAATTTTGGGTTTTCAAAAAAAAAACGTATGAAGTAAAAAAAAACTATTTTTAGAATCCAAGCTACATTAAACTTTACTGTCGGTGCCAAGTGTCAATTTTGTAAAATTTGTTGTAAATTTTGTCCCAAGAAGAAATTATAACAGTAACAGATTTTTCCAAACATGAGTTTTTCCCCAAGGCAGCTCACTAATATTTTAGACAGCCTGGTCGTAAACGCTTCACGCGCAGGTGAGTCTATCCAAATTTTTTTAGGATGTTTGCTAATTTTGGTTATTTTTTAGTATACCGTACTTTTGATAAGGTAAGGAGTCCAACGGAAGACAAGGTAATTTCAATAAACTTTGTGGTCAAGTATTTTTTATTTTTGGAATTTTAGGACAAAATTGGAGATTGTAACGAATCCATATCGACTCCCGAACTTCTACAAAGCTGCAATAGTAGGTAGGTAATATTTTTGACATTTTGAATTTGGAAATTCAATGTTCCAAACATTTGGAAATTCAATTCCCAGGAAATTGCAGGTCCTATTTTGTCCAGTTACCCTCAGCGTTAACAACCAAACCTAACTAATCGCTCAGCCATGACCGTCTTTGATCACCCAATCATAAGTCAAAATTATAGCGGCAATCAAAATTACAGTAAAAATGTCAAAATTTTTAAAAAAACGCCGATGTGGCTCATAATTTTTATATTATTATGCGACGTTATCTTATTTTATATAACCATTTTAGTTCTTAGACAGTGGCAATACGATTTAGTCGAGGATTCGGAATAAGTTACAAAAAGTCTTTTTCAGTCTACAATCGAACACTTCAGAAAAAGATGTCAAAAGTGTAATTTCCACAGTTCCTTTGGAATTGCCATTCGTACCCAGTGCACCAGCGATATACAAACCTACCCCGTACACTTTCCGAATTCCCAGCAACAAACTACCCAATGGAAGTAATCTGGCCAAGTGCCCACCGTTTCATATCCAATTAGACCATGCTTTAGCAGTCATTTGGAGCCTGTTCTCCAATTTTGAAACAAAAAAACCGCTTGGTATGAAACCACTTACCAGTTACATAACTCAAATACAAATAAAATATATTTAGATCGCTTTTAGGCGTTGCTCAAATTCAATGGGCCCTCAGTTTTCTGAGAGGAATCAAAGATCAAAACGGTCAAAATCCCAAAGATGTTGCTGTTTGTATAGATACGATGGAAGAAGCCTTAATCCAAAAGTATGCAGAGATGGCCAACGCCATCAAATCGCCGGGAATGCCTAAAACCTTTAAAAAAACAGAAATTGTTAAAATCTCCGAAGTGTTACCAAAATCTACACCTTCCATACCAAAATCATCCACTGCCGGAATTAATCAAAATAAGTTGGACTCTCGAATTGTTATTCAAAAAATGCCCTTTTCGGTGACTTACGCCGACATGGCCAAGCGGAAACCAATAGAGGAAAAGTTAAATGCACAAAAAGAAGTTGTGCCCATCGAAAGCAATAATAAAAAGAGTGACCAAACCGATAATGCGGTCAACACCCCCGCCTCTTCGAATTTAAGTTTGGGTAAGTCGATCACTATTTTTCTATTCATTTGCAAATTTCACATCTTTTGGAAGTAGGTGATGGTTTTTCCCGTGAGCTGATCACCAACTTTTTGAAAGCATGGCGCAAAGAACAAATCAGTAAAATACAAGAGGAACTGAAACGCTTGCATCTTATAGAAGAGTTTATCAGTAACGTGGATAGAGAAAATTTCACTCCATATTTAGACACTACGCAGCTCGACGTTTTGGTTAGTCAAAAATTAAAAAACTACAAAGTGGAAGATTTGACTCCATGTCCACCTGTAAGTTCTCCTCCAAGTAAGCCGCAGAAGAAATCCAAAAACCCTAACTGATCCGCCATCGATTCAATATTATGTTGATTATCAAATAATTTTTTTCTTGTACTACACAAATAAATTATACAAAATTTTCAATCACCTGCAATTTTTCAGTTATAGTGTAAATTATAAAATTAATCAATTAATCGGTAGATGTAACCATTTGAGCTAATAAAAGTAGAATGAAAATAAGAAAATCAGTGTATTAACATTTCATCTAATGGGGTAAATTAAATAACCCACAACGGGGTTAATCTTATAATCTTTTACAAGTACATGGGTATTTTAAAAAAGTCGGTGGTAAGTACGGAGCCTTGAAAGACTCCAGTCGTGGTGCTTTTTAATTGAGATCGAACCTCATCAAGAACTCAGAGAAGAAAGAGTCTGTGTTTTACGAGCAATCTTCTAATTTTTCCATTGAATATGAGTCCAGAGTTGCAGTATTTAGTGGATTGTATAATGGCCAGCACAAAATTCAAATTGTTTGTCTTGGATGACTTCGTTGTCAGCGAGACCTTGTCGAATGCGAGATAATTTTCAAAGATTTCCTTCGTGGGCGCGTTGAGATGCTAGAGACATACTAGAGATGAATGCGAGACGGGACGGATATCCCGCGCGGGACATTTTGTCAGCTCAAAATAACAAAAGCAAAGTCAAATTTTTCACAATTTTGTAACAGTCGATTCCCATGTTACCACAAATTTGTACTACAATTGTAACAAAAAGTAGTACAATTTGTAGCTGGATAAGGATCAGTATTTTGTAATGATATTTCATTAAATTTTTTTAGGTAAACTTTTGACTAGTAATTGTACTACTAATTACTATAATTTCTACAAATATTTGCTACAAATTGAGAAGTTCCACAATTTATAGTAATTTGTACTACAATCAAATTACTTAAAATTTTATTACTCTAACGCCGCTGCGTTTGTTGATTCGAAATTTTAAACTTTAAAGTTGAGGTTTCTTTCCGATGATGAAATTATACTTACTATTGTTGTTTTTAACTTATAATTTAACTTTGAGAGCTGCCACCAGAGGTTTTACAATAGAAAAACACAAAGATATCAAAGGTAACGTTTTTGAGAGACGTAGGAATGAACAATCTTACACTTAATAAACAAAAAAATTAAAGAGTTGAATTTTAACTTATTATGATTTATTAAAAAAAATTAATTAAGTTGAATTTGATGATTACAATCCAGTTTACTAAATATAAAAATACAGGTACAAATTTGTTGTTAGTTTGTAATTTCGATTCGTATAAAATCAAATTTTTATTTACCCTTGATTTTATATTAATCCAATTTAGTGAAAAACTTTACACAAAAATTTCAATTAAATTGGCACAATTTAATTCAAGAAAATTTAGAAGATCGAACTGGCGTGAACGACTGGGTTTCTAGAGCACATCTTAACACAACTGTCACGACTGGCACAACTTGGTTGAAAACTACCCTGTAGGTCTATTTATTATTTTATAAAGTAAACAAATCTTAATTTGAAGAGGATTCCAGTGATCCTAAAAATCTGATGTAATTACGTGTATGTTTATTCACATTTTGAGAATTTCTGGAATTTATGTTATTTATGTTAGATCTTCAAGAGATTTGTTTTGAGCATTTTGACTATTTTGGGACTTTTTCGATATAATTTGTTTATTTTATAGTAATAAAATTTGAGGGCTTTACGATGTTTTGAGATATTTCCCATGTGAACCAATTTTTTATAATGATGTAACGTTTTATTTTAGCAAAAATATTTTAACTTATTTTAGTGATTTTGAACTGATTTTGTTTAACGTTTAAAATATATTTGTTTAATTTAATTATTAAAATGTTTTTATAATTGTAATTGAAAGAAAGTACTAATTTGTATTTTTGTAAGTTTAAAATTTATAATTCAATTATCGGGGTGGATTACTACATTACAAGCATTAATTATAAGTAGAAAACGGATTTATATGCACTAAAAAATGTGTAAAACATCTATATGCGTTTCAAGAGAAGCGATACGCTATCTGGTTGCAAGTTTTGTACTAGAGGGAATGAGCTGAAATGGTTGTTTACCATCAATTTTATTCAGCATAAGTGCGCAATTGTGTACTGATTATGTTTTTAATATAATAGATATCTTATCTGCTGCTCGTTTGCTTGTAATATCATGGTTAATTAATTCATTTATTTATTTATTGCCTCTTCACCTCTAGTACCAACATGACCACTAGAGGCGCTGCAATCTTAAATTGAAACGCCTATAGCAATAATAAACGTTTTTTATTAGTAATAAACTTTTACAATAAATTGATGAGTTATGGTAGGGCTTAAGGGGGTTTTCTTCTAATTCGGATCTGTTGTGCATATAAATCCGTTCCAGGGGCGGATGGGCTATCAAAAATCTACCGGGAAATTAGCGGCTCAAAACAGCGCCGCTGGCGAAATTTGAAATTTATTAACGGCCCACGGTCCCATTGACCGACGGCCCACCGGGAAATTTCTCGGTAGCCCGGTGGGCCCATCCGCCCCCGATTTGTTCTATAATAATTATAAGCAGAGATGAGATTTTTAGGTTTTTACCTTTTTTTTTATTGTAGCTCCTATTTTTATTTTATTAGTATTAAAATTCGTTTCATGAAAAACCACGTCATATAAGTCCTATTATTTTTACCTTTTTTTTAAATTTTTACGAACTATTTTAGCATTTTGGAAACTTGTTTTTAATTTTCAGTTCCAATAAAAAAAAAATCTTGCCCTTACAACACTTCGAAATTAATATTTTTTTATTGTTTTTTTTTTAAATTAAATTTGTTGTAATTAAATTGTTATTAATTTAGACAATATTGAGAATATGCAGAGCTGCCACAGATGAACTTTTTTCACTTTTTTGAAAATTATACACTTTTTATAAAAAATTATTTTAACTTTATTTCACTTTCTTTTAACTTTATTTTATTAATTCACTAAATTTGACTAGAAGGTTTAAAAAAAGATTATTCAAAAAAATTGTGAGAAAAAGAAACCGAAAGATATAAAATGTTTCACGTCGCAAATTTTTGGCTAGGTTTTAAAACAAAGGTCATTTAAAAAAATTGTAGGAAAAAAGACCAAAAGATACAAAATGTTTCATGTTTTGGGTGGTAAATTTGGCTAGGAGGTTAAAAAAAAGATCATTCAAAAAAATTGTGGAAAAAAAGACCGAAAGATACAAAATGCTTCATGTTTAGTACCTTTTTGTATTTATAAGACATAAAATCGCTTTGTTTAGAACCTTTTTAAGTACCTTTTTTTGAATTTATACGACCTAAAAATCTCACCTCTAATTATAAGGTTTTTTATAAGGTTTTTAAGGTTAAAAGGTTTTATAAGGCTAATTATAAGGTAATTATAAGGTATAAAATAGAACGCTTTTTATCTATTGCGCATGAGCGTGAACGTACATTGTACGGTTTTAGGCTGATTAGAACAAACCTACAATTGTCAAGGCAAGTTTTATAAGGTTTTCTTTCCGTGCGAAGGGAAAGATTAAAGATGAATATAACAACCAGGGCTTCCCATATTAAACCGAAAAAACTGTATATTAATGTCAGCAGAGTAACTAAAGCGTGGCAAAGGTGGAGTAGGGCAAGGGTGCACAAATTTGAGACGCAAAATTAGTTAAGAGCTTAGCTGCCCTAAAAATTAGAAATCGCACTTTAAAATAGGATAAAATTAAGTATATTAGGTATGTAGTCTATGGTCATGAAAATATCTTGGCCTGCTCTGGAGGGTATTTTTAAAAATAAACAATCGGAAAACCGGGGGGTCTGGAATACCCTCCAGCCATTAAGAAAAGATGTTTTTTTCTAAAAATAAATTTGCGGTTTTATCAATTTTTAAAGTTCTATACCCCCCAGACCACCCGGTTTTATGCCTATTTCTTTACATTTTGGGATATCTAATTGGTTTGGTCACCCTAAAAAAAATACTTAAAAATGAGATATTAGCTTTGTTTGGTATCACAGTCCTAGTGCTACACTAACTACAAATTTATTGGTGTAAAATCACCAACCCACTTTTTACACCAATCAATTTTTTACACTAACTTACTCGAAGTAGTTCGGTGTAGCATACCAAACAGACAGTTGATATTCCTGAAAATATCTTTGCCTGCCGTAGAGGGTACTTTTAAAAGTAAACAATCAAAAAATCAGAGTGTCTGGGAGGTCAGGTATAATAAAGAAAAATATGTTTTTTTTTGGAAAAGTTTGTGTTGTTATCAATTTTGAAAAGCCCTCTCGTTACTTCCTTGTGCTGGGGGGGGGGTATTCCACATTTTGGGGGAGAAAGTCCAGGCACTTTAGAAAATAGAAACAATTTTTGAAAATGATATCAAAAATATCTGATTGAATATCTGGTGTAGTTTATTTTTCTTACAAAATCTTTCTCTGACCTGGAGGATGACAGGGGGCACCTGCCTCCTTTGTCCCCCCCCCACCCCGCTCTTTTGGCCGTTTAAATTTTTTTGAAACATTTAATATTTCACATTAAGAGGGGCATTTTTTTCAGGGCCCTTTTAATTTAATCAACAGATGGCGCCTACTTAAATATTTTTATAAAATAAGAGGAATTTGCTATATTTAAAATATAGCAAATTCGTTGAGATAATACTATTCTATAAACAATATTCTTGATCTTAAGCTATTTGGAGTTCGTAATATTTATTTATAAAAACACAATTCATGATTAAAGTTTAATTATCTTTTTTTGTAAGTGAGTGTGTTTTGACATACTCAATACGAACTCCAAATAGCTTAAGATCAAGAATATTGTTTATAGAATAGTATTATCTCAACAAATTTGCTATATTTTAAATACAAAAGAATCCTCTTATTTTATAAAAATATTTAAGTAGGCGCCATCTGTTGATTAAATTAAAAGGGCACTGAAAAAAATGCCCCTCTTAATAAAACTGTGAAATATGCTATAAAAAAATAATTAAAAATAAATGCGTTTCTTTTATTTATATATAATGGGGCATTCCACATCAAATCGACCACTTTTAAACCCGACCCTTTTTGATTTGTCTGAAATTTTTACATATACTATCCCACCAAAAACAGTTCTGTGAATTTTTCCAAAATTTTTTACTCGACCGAAAAAAAGTTAAGAATTTTTAGAAAAACTGATGTTTTTTTTCTTCAAACGATCATAACTATTTCAAAAATTGACTAATCGGAACGATTTTTTTGTCTTTAAACGTACTTTTCAGGAATAAATATTAAAAATATTCAAACTTGTATTCTACAAAATTTTTCATTTTTTCGGACATAATCATTGATTTTTCAAATTACGCCACTTTTTTTTATTTCAAAAAAAAACTCTGATTTTTAAATCAGATATAAATATATAGGAATAAATCAGAGTTTTTCTTTGAAATGAAAAAATCAAAAGTGGAAAATTTTTAAAAATCAATGATTTTCTCCGAAAAAATGAAAAATATTGTAGAATCCAAGTTTGAATATTTTCTTTGTATTTTTTCCTGAAAACTACGTTTAAGGCGCCTCTCTCGTAGCGTAAAGTAAAGGTCTCAAACAAGTCAAAATTGTGCTGTTAATAATAAATAACTTTAAGTGCTTCTAAAAAAATTACAAAGGTAAAACATAAAACTATTTTGGTACAGGCTTAAAATTTTAAAATTTTGATTAATTTCAAAGCAACAATGTGATGAGCAGTACAAGCACTGTGATTGGTCATATTTGAAGACATTATTGCTTCAAAATTAATTTTAATTTCAAAATTTTAAGCCTGTACCGAAATAGTTTTATGTTTTATCTAATTAATATTTTTTGAATCTTGTAAAAATACTTTTTATTAACAGCACAGTTTTGACTTGAATTTTTAGGATTTTAAGCCAAGAGAGGCACCTTAAGAAGGGCATTTTTTTTAGGGCCCTTTTAATTTAATCAACAGATGGCGCCTACTTAAATATTTTTATAAAATAAAAAGAATTTGCTATATTTAAAATATAGCAAATTCGTTGAGATAATACTATTCTATAAACAATATTCTTGATCTTAAGCTATTTTGAGTTCGTAATGTTTATTTATAAAAACACAATTCATAATTAAAGTTTAATTATCTTTTTTTGTAAGTGAGTGTGTTTTGACATACTCAATACGAACTCAAAATAGCTTAAGATCAAGAATATTGTTTATAAAATAGTATTATCTCAACGAATTTGCTATATTTTAAATATAGCAAATTCCTCTTATTTTATAAAAATATTTTAGTAGGCGCCATCTGTTGATTAAATTAAAAAGGTTCTGAAAAAATGCCCCTCTTAAAGACAAAAAAACAAAACAAAAAGTTTTGATTAGTCAATTTTTGAAATAGTGATGAAGTTATGATTGAAAAAAAAACATCAGTTTTTCTAAAAAATTTTAACTTTGTAAATAATTTTGAAAAAATTCACAGAACTGTTTTTGGTGGGATAGTAGAGTAGAGGGAGGTAAAAGTCCGCACTTAGTACGTTGTATTTTTTTACGCTTATATGTTTTACTCAATCAGCTCAATATTTGGATGAGAAGTTTGTACAGTACTTAGGCTTTATTATAAATAACATTAATGCCATGATTTTAAAACGGTGTGTATAAAAAAACCATAATACACAAGTTGCGGAAAATGGGACTTTTACCCCATAGGTGGGGCAAAAGTCCGCCATTGGACTCTGCGCTATTTTAAGTCAAATTAAAATCAACAATTTCTTCCAAATGAAAAGTAATAAGCAAAAACAACAAAAGTATAAGATATAAAAAAGATAAAATGTAGAAAAATTTCAACAATGGTCACAAATAAATTGGCCAATTTCGTGCACTCTTCATGACACCATTGTTTGCAGCTATCGCATTGAATCCACTCTCTCATTGATAAATTCTCATATTATTCTTTGCAGCCTAAACAAAGCACTTTGCCATCGGTTAATTCTTGCCTTTTTTAATTCTTCAAACTTTTGCTTGACATGGGTTCAGCAACATAGGACTCTTGCCCCAAGTAGCCAAAAACATTTCCGAGTCATGACCTTTCCAGACCATCAAACCTAACATCGATTATATCCTATAAGTTTATAGCAAGAAACATGTATTTTCAATAAAATACATACTAGTTATGGTTACTACTCATTTTCAACATTTCAACGCAATTTCTGCAAGAGCTAATGATACATCAGGCATACGCAAAATCGTAATTACCTCATGGTTCTCCAGTAATCCAACTTTGCGTGATAAAATTTGGTATAGACACTGTAATTGATGACTACTAACTGCACCTTGCGCACAATGATAAAAAATTTTGAAATATAGTGAGATATTTGAATTTGGGACTTTTGCCCCATGCGGACTTTTACCTCCCTTTACTCTATAATATATAAAAATTTCAGACAAATCGAAAGAGGTCGGGGTTTAAAAGTGGTCGATTTGATATGGAATGCCCCATTATACGCTTTGAGAAAATGTATATCAAATGGCTGCAGTAAAATTTTAACTTCAGTACCTTTTACTATGATTTAGTACCTTTTTAGTTTCCAAGAAGTACTTTTTATTTTTTAACTGTGCCAACGCTGTTGACTAAATATTCTAAATATCCCGCATTTATTTCAAGTACCTACATACAGTAACAGATCTAGTGCTGAGTGCAAAAACATTCATGGGCCCTAACTTGCAAGTATTTTTAGAGATCCAAAGAATATTATTCACAGTTTAGGCATAGGTTAGTGAAAATATGGAAGCCGGGAAATTAGCGGCTGTTGGCCCAAAACAGCGTCGAATGCAAAATTTTTATTTTATTAATGGCCCACGGTCCCATTAACCAACGATTTCCCGGTAGCCCAGTGGGCCCATCCAGCCCTGCCCCCAGGTGCTGCACAAAACTAGTCGATGATACGTCCGTGACTGACTGAGTACCAACTGTGCCAGTCGATTTTTCTTATCGAAATACATGAGAATTTAAGACACCTCATATTTTCTTCAAAATCATTTCCAAGATTTTCAAGACCATTTTATTATTTTGTATGGCTAATTTGGGGGTGTCAAGTGCAAAAATGTTATTATGAATGGCGGCGAGTTTGTACAATAATCAAAAATAGTATTATCGTCTATAATTTACTTGAAATAACCAAATATTTACAAAATCTATTGGTAAAATAAAACGTCTCTTAATTATGTCAAAAATATTCACATTACTCGTCATCAAGTCTTTGTCTAGCGTTGCGTTTAGACCCCATTCCGATCTTTCGTTTCTTAAAGGTCACATTAGAATGTCCTAAACTTTCTACCACTTTCTCCTTAAATTCCTTTTTAATCGGTTCCGGTTCGTATTCAGGTACTGAAGAAGCTTCCCACTCCTCTTGTTTCGGTAATTGTAGATCACGAACTGGAATGCTAAAACTCAACTAATTAGACATCTTAAGTTTGTCTAACATCAGAACTTACTTAGTTTTTACTGTTTGCCACTGACCGTACGGTGTCGGTTTTCCCGCTGGTATAATCGGCGCTGCTACAACAGTCGGGATCTCTTCGACCCTCCTCTCTTTCAGTTTTTCTCTAGCAAGACGCGCCCGATCTTCTTCCTTCTGCTTCTTTTGTTCTTGCGTTCGGATGCTTTCGTTTATGCGTTCTTTCTTTAACACCGCCTTGATCTGACTTCGATTGGAATCAAATGCAACGTTGCGCTGTTCGTCTAAGCTTAGAAAGCCTTCGCTCGGTGGTTCCCACACCGATTCTGTTTCAAAAACAACCATTTTAGTTTTTTTAATTGGGAGGGTGGATACTTACCGCTAGTCATTGTGTTCCAATAGTAAGTGTTTCCATCGGCCGATTTTGCCTCGTGCCAAACCTTATCAAACTTTTTGTTAATGGCTATGGAGGTGATATCCGCGTTGTTCGCCACGTCAAGTTGGTAAGCTTGTAGAGCTGCAGATTCCATCTGTTTAATAGCAACGTCCACTTTGACTGCCTCTTTCTCATCTCGCCTGCTTTGCTTTTGAATAGTTTTAATGCGTTTCTCGACATTTGCTTTGTGTCGTCTACCTTTTTCGTGAAATTCTACACTCTGTAATTAATGAACTTGGTTTTGAAATCACCACAACCAGAAAAACGAAAAATTTTAGAAAAAAGATTGTGTGGAGGACGGTGAGAAGAGCGGGGAAGTACCTCAACCTCGAGAAAAAAACTGAAAAAAACTTACAGGTTTGTTGTCTGCAATCCAACACTTACAAAAGTCACAGTATTTTCGTTCTTGTGATTTCCAATAGTCAGCCCTAGATGCACAAAAGAAACACAGTTGATAATTTGATACGTAATTATTATTATTTAAATAACAATCCAAATTACAATAATTAGGAACTACAAATAATTAAGTGTATGATGGAACATCGTTAAAATATCTGACTAGCTAATACTGGTTAAAAGGAAGGAACTAGTAATTATTATTTATTCTAAGCAACAACGTCCCCTCTAAACTTTTTGGTCGTGAAATATTAAGTGCATGGATTACGGTAACGCGTGCGCGGAAAACAAATTAGAGGGAACGTTGATTAATAAGTACAATAACAAGTGAAACGAGTAAAGGGAATGCAGATTACTTAACTCTCTTTCTATTAAACCACTAATACATGTTGATTTAAGTACGATTTATAGATTCGGCGCTGGACGGAGAATCTTTTCGTATATATCTCAAAAACGGTTAATTGCAGGTGAAAAAGTATCCAATTAAATTGCAGAGAATGAAAAATATTTCGTAAGAGGGACGCATTGTCAGAAAATTTAATTGATTCCGTTAGTGTAACGTCGAAACGCCTAGATATAGGCCAACCAAACTACACGAATTTGATTCAGTGCATAAGCATATAATGGCCTATATCTAGGCGTTTTTTAACCGTTTAAGAGGTATATCGGGTCTTTGGAACACCAGCGCGGTTAACACAGATCATTTATAAATCGGTCTTTATTCTTCAACAAGTTTACGCCGGCCTGGCAGGCCGACTGATACGTGTAGGTGCATTAAAATGCACACTTTATAATTTTCTAAAATATAAAACCGTCGCTTTAGGTTAAGCGACGAAATTTCATTAAAATGACTAGAATTTGTTTAACTAGATTCACAATTATAAATAAATTCTTTTCAATACTTCTTCAACACCCTGTATACAATTACAATATCAACTCATGAGCATCAAAAGTGTCGTTCCACCAAACATTTTTGGTTAAAAATAATTTTATGAGAACAGCACGAGCTCGAGGCGCGTTTCCGGTGGTCCATCAGTCGAGCAAGAGGGAAAGGGTTAACTGGGAAATGTTTGACCCCAAAAGCGTTATAAGGTGCACTTTGTAAACCCCCCATTTTATATATCAAGCCATTGCAACACACGAAAAGGTTAATTA